>JAYKYS010000027.1:0-600000 GCA_036924285.1 Asterella californica | reverse complement strand
TTCGATCGTACAGAAGATTGGCAGACACTATTTACGCAGCTTCATCGACTCTCACACTTGGCTTTTGATTCGACTCGACATTCCTCTCTACTTCAACATCTGACACAATCAACTGCAGCATGTAAGAAACTTGAATCTCTCATTTTACGTCGAACGCAGCTGCTATCCTCGAGCTTTCCTCTTCTCGCACGATTAACTTCATTAACAGAACTCTTCTATCCTGCACCTGCTTTTGAGGGAATATTGATGGATTTCGATGCGCTCAAGTCGGCACATGCTTCTCTTCATCTTCCGTCGCTGCAGCGGTTGCTGATCGAATGCCAAGAAGGCAGATTCGAATACACACGTCAGGAAGAAGAGGGAAAGATCAAGGAATAAGAGCGACATGACCCGCACGTTGTGGCTATTAATATTCTGTGTTTCCCTTAGCAGACGGTGGAAAATTTTTTCAATTTGGCACTATTGGTCACTTGTGAGAATCTGCGTTGTACCCGCTGTGGCATCACCATCGACTTCTCACCTCATCCTCTGACAGCACATTTCTGTCCTCCTCAAGCATCCCTGTACGGGAGCTGCATGACCAGCTAAACGTACAAAGCGAGCGCATGAGTTGATGATATTCGAAGCTGCACGACTGTTTGGTATGATTTACCTTCATGTGGACGTGTACATCATTCTCCTTACCGTCCCAATGTACCATTAAGAAAAGTTGAACATTTTGACGTACAAGAAAATAAACTGAAAGGAAAAGTCGCTGCTCTTCCTCTACAACTATCCGTAGAAGATGTTCCCAACTAGAGGTGTGACCGGTCCTTTAACTTTTCTCTTCCTTCCTTCTTTGATAAACGAAACCGCTCCGTATTAATACCCTTCTCACGATTCCACATGAATGTACGTGCTGGCCGAGCTGTCAAGTCCTCCATGATGATATGCTGATTCTCCGTCAGCAAGTTGTTGGAGAAGTCGGGATAGATCGATAGTGTTAGGGTGGTGAGTGATGGCATGAAGGAGGAATCATTGAATGTTGCGAAAGCATGTAGCATGGAGACACCTTGAAAAGCATTGTTCTTGCATTCTGTTGGTGACTCGATCAGATATAGTTGACGACATGAAGTAAGGTGACGCAAGAGAGGAAAACTTGACGCATGGAGTTGTGTACCGATTAGAGTCAGTGAGATGAGTTGATGTTGTGCCAGAATTAAGGGTGATGTGAGATGTTCGAGTAGGGCATCGTAACTCGTCTCTTTGAATGTGAGACTAGTGAGATGCGTTGATGATGAGAAAAGACGTTGCCATTCATCAAGTGAAGTGAATGTTAAACGATCGAATGAGAGTTGTTCGAGTGAGTGTGATATTTGTATCAATGGATGCACCGAGTGTGTGACGACTGGACCAGGTGTATCTATTGTTGATGTATAAAATATCAATTTTAATGATTGTAAGTGAGTACACCTCGCAAGAAGATGTGCTTCATGTAAGCATCCATTCGTCAATTGAATCACATGCAAACCCGGAAATATATTTGTTAATGCATCAAAATCTGCTGGTGTTTCCTTACGATAGTTCGTAATCTCTGTGATGTGAGGAAAACATATTCTTTTGGATTCAATGTTTGCATCCTGATTCAAGATCTGCATTAGTAATTGATTTCGTTGGTTGTACCTGCGCTCGTACATTTCTCCTATTGAGTATCTCTTGAAGAACAGACGACGAAGGTTAGGAATGATTTGAAGTGAGCGAATCTGTGCTCGTAATTGTTCACATCTCTCAAGAAGAATCTGGTCCAGTTTCTGCGGTGGAATATGTTGGAAATTGCGCATGTTGGTGGTGTCTTTTGAATCAGCGGCGAGTGCGTTGAGAAGGGATTCCTGATAGGAGACGAGTGTGAGTTGGATGAGTGATGACGCTCGCTGCAATGGTGTCAGATCAGTTTCAAGTTGTATGCATGAGAGTGTCAGACAAGTGAGTGACGAGAAATGTGTCACCAGATTAATGATTGATTGGACGACATCAGATGGAATGTTGCACCATCGTGGTGAACGATTCACAAAATAGATTCCACTCAGATGACGACGAAGTAGAGATGCACCTGCAGCTGCTGAGAGTCGTTTCATGAAGGGAATTGTCTCCCGACTCGAGTCCGTTCGTTCAATTAGATTCACTTGACGAAGCGGACCAGACCCGCACGTACGATACCATGTATGACATGAATGAAGTGCTGAGATCCAATCTTTGGCTGATAGGAAAGAAAAGATGAGGTGCAAACCATCAGTAAAGACTGATGTTGCATCACAATGATTCTGTAGAGGGCCAGGATTCAGTTCAATACCGACAAGGCGTGATTGAGGTACTGCACTTTCAGCTGCAGCGTTGGTTGAAGACAATCGAAACTCAGCACCTTCATCACCATGCTGATACGAGAATTGATTCGGTCGTTTCTGATCGACGCGCCAACGAAATATTCTTCCTGTTGCATAATCAAGGTCGAATTCCTTCAATGTTGGCATCACGAGATGCGACTTGAAATATGAAAAGATATCATTGGCACGAAGTTTGTCGAATGTTGATCCATAAAAGTGGAGACATTCACATGAAGTAAAATAGACGAGACAATTGAAGGAAGCATCTTTGAGATCCGTACCACCGAATTTGAGCGAGCGAATTCGTGGTGCAACATTCGTGCGATTACCACTCTCCTTCTGTGTCAGATCAAGAAGTAAACTCTCATGATCGGCAACATCGAAGAGACCGTGAAATTGAAGATGGGTAAGTGAAGGACAAGAAGAAAAGAGACGACTCCAATCCTGAGCTGTTGTAATCGACCAGAAGGCGAACTGAATCGAGGTGAGTGAATGGCATTGCAACAAAGTCGAAATGTATGTTGCATGTTGGACTGCTTTTGCTTCAGGTGTAGCCTCCAGATCCGTCCCTGCGACAACTTGTGACGGTTGTCTCGCCATCCGCACGAATTCAAGTTGTTCGAACTGAGACAGATGACACATATCTTCTAGAGCAAAACTTGCTGGTAAGAGAGTGCGAAGTGATGGTGCGACTTGATGTAAGACAGATAGAGCGCCTTGAGGTACACGACCAAATCGTATGAGATCCATCAGGACTCGCATATTGTAAGAGGTCAAATTCGCTTCGCAGAGAATGAAGGAATGAAGACGTGGGAAGATAACGCTCTCACGCGAGAGGAGATGAATGAGTGTTACCCAGTAAGCGAAACTTGAAAGACGGAGATGACGGAAGGAAGACTTTTGATTCATGTCAGAGAAGATACGCATCTGTTTTAAGCAATCAGCCTGACTCTCCGGCTGTTCATCAAACCGTACACGTGCGCCATAAAATGACAGTGAGAGTGTACTTAAATGTTCTAATTGTTGTATCGGAGTACAATCAACCGAGCATGGTAGATTCTCTAATGTCAGCTCTTCGAGAAGTGTACACCTTTCACTCAAGAATGGTATGAGGTAGGAATAGGTGACACGAACTTGTTCGGGATTGATCAGATTGACAGATGACTTCGGATTATTGAATTCAACGCTGAAATGACGTAATCGTGAGATGAATGGAAAGGCTGGGTAGGATTGGTTTGAGGCACTGGATGTTATCCTTTCCACCGCTTGAGCTGATTCGAACACTAACAAATTGATATGTAGAGTCTCGAGATGCGACATTTTACGAATGACATTCAACAGCAATTCGAAATCGATCGGGGCGAAAGAAAGAGTCGCGATGGAATGAATGTGATGTCGCAAGGGTGAGGAACAACCGCTACGAAGCCTTTCCAGAGACGGATTCGGTGTTGTTGTTGTCTCGTATTCGGTCTCATACTTGATACGGCGATTCGGTGAAGATGCAGCACATGTGGACCAATATTTGCACGTTTGGCTTGATTGTCGCCAATCATGATCTGATAGTAACGACATAATTGTGTGAATGCCATCAGCGAAGAGTGATTGTGCATCAAGTGAGGAGGATGGTCCTGGATTGAGTTCGATGCCAACAAGCCGCGATGCTGGTGCAAGAAGACGGCGATACGTTGCTGGCATTTTAACTTTCGAATCCTTCCAGATCTGCTGCTCCTCGTCATATTCAAAAGTTCTCATCGTGCGATCTGCAACATCACGGAATACAATCTTGAAATATCTGAGCTGAGGCATGACATGAATTGGATCATTGAAATAATCGTACAACTTCTGGTTCAAATTGCGAAAGTAACTCGAGTTACTGATGCCGAGTGATTGACATTGTATCAAGGTACGAAGGAGAGGAATACTTGGGAATGTGAGCCCACGGCTGTCAAACGCGAGATTACAAATACGATCGTGCGCTTCAACTGAGGAGGTGCACGATTGAACATCCAGAATAACATCCATTAGCAATGCCTTGAACGAAAGAGTGCTGACCATTGTTGCACCGACGTGAATGTCCGTTGTTGAAGTTCGATGTGTCAGAAGTAGATTCGAACGATGGGGTGGTGTTTACTTTTGCTGCGCAGGACGAGTGACGTTAACTGAGTAAATTCTGCGATCTCATCAATGTGACAAATCAAACTAGTTCGAGGGCAGATAAAATCAAGACGGGAAGACAACTCTTTCGATCGTTGAAACACTTGACACCGCGTTATTTTACCGCAAGAATCCTACACCTCATCAAACTCTTCCTTACAATCGAAGTGCGACTGCACAAGATTTTTTCTTCTCCACAAACTGCAGCTCACTCACCGTTGTGATACGATGAATGCACAATCACTCTTCACCTCAGGTGTGCAAGAAATATTTTCCTACCTATCAGAACATGACGGAGCGGAAGATATAACCGAAGAAGCCACACAACGCGATCGTGTACAACGACGCGATTATATTGCTGCCAGTGCAACTTGTAAGACTTGGTATCATGCGGCGATGACACAACGAGCAAGGGGGTGGTCATACGTCGCATGGGAAGAAAAAGTCGATCTTGTGACAGCAACAAACAATTTTACTTCACCTCTTCCACTACTTCAATGTCATCTGACATCACTCTCGATCGAGGCACAAGTTGATGGATTCTCATTCTCGCATCTCCTCTTCCAATATCCAGCATTGAAGGAACTTTATCTAATTACACCATCCGAAATTGAACCTCAAAACGAGGCCTCTATTTCTATGACTTCGGATAAAGCGACTGAAGGCGTATTAAAACCATCTTCTCCTCCATCCAGCAAGTCGTTTTCAGGATCTGATGCAACTTTCGATTCGACCAGTGTGCCGTTTCATGCTCACGCAAACCTGCGAGGTATGACGTGGTACCTTCGTGATTACCATCAAGAGGAGCGTTATCTACCTGCATTGAATCGTCTGTCAGCTCAACTCGCACGATGCACACACTTAACAGCATTCTACATCGAAGAGCTGCCATGGAAAGTAGATTTGAGTGCCCTTATACATTGTCAACAAATTGTTCGTCTTGGTTTGTTTAACTACCGTGGTGGTGCTGTATTTCCTCAAGATCTTAATTCAGAACAATGGACAAGCATACAGAAGGCTCAGGTTGTTCAGGTACGAAATCAGATGCGTATTATCTCACAATTATCTCAACTTCGTCTGTTCAATTTGATTGATCCAAGGTTTGCGCAACTTATACCAGGTTTAGTCACAAGTTCATCGACAGACGACCCACCAATTGTATTTCGTCATGTCAGCGATTTTGCGTTGTCGACGATGCTAAACTTAGGGCCTGGACTTCTTACGTCCATTCATTCACTTGTACCATCACTGACAAAGTTGGATCCCTGGTCCTTTACTCTGGCTGAGTTCGATGATATTCTTAAATTCGAACGATTAGAATCGATTTCGATTGATCTCATGCAGTTTGAAGAAGAAAGAGAACAGATGATATCAGTTCTCTGTCGGTGTTGTACATTGACGGAGTTAGTCACGACCAAATCGATACTTTCATCTCATGAATGGCAGATGCTGTTGAGTTCACTGCCATTGCTCACCAAGTTCGAATTTCGCAATGTTGGTAGTCTGTCTCCCTTCATTCATCTGATGACATTACCTACGGCGCTGACACTCGCAACACAAATTCGAAGTCTTACTCTCCCTTGTGTACAAGATGCAAACATCAACTCAATACTTTTATCCTTGTTGCACCTGACGGAATGTGAAAATCTGAGATTTCATTTTTTGGTCACCCAACAATCGACACTCCCGGAACAAGTCAAGACGTACATGGATGATTCTTCACGCATGTCAAAATTGAAGTTCCTATTGATTTACAACAACGGTCAGAAGTTTGTGTGGGATCGGGAGAAGAAGATTAACACCAATACATATCGACTTGTAAAGGAGATGAGTTCGGGATCTGCAACAACTCAGTAAGTGTAGGGAGAAGAAGTAGATTGGAAAATGTAATCGCTGGCACAACGTTGTCCACTTCCATGGCATGCTCATGGCAGCATTGACACAAAGAGTGAGAAGATGGTCGCGGAACACATCAACGTGGTCGTTGCATTCACGAACGAACAGACAAAGAGAAGGGAGGAAGTGGACGCAGGATGAGGAAGAAGAAGAAGAAGGTAGATCGAAGGTGAGAGTTGAACTTAAGTTCAATCTCGATTGATCGGTGGATTAGTTGCAGCAGGAGGATCAAGGATAGTAACAGACATTTTGCTGATGCTGCGAGGGTGAGTTCGATAGGTTAACGTCGAGTAATTCTTGACTCGTTGGGGATTCCATTCAAATACTCGCTGTACTCTCATATCATTCCTTCCTCTTAATCCAAGTATGATTCTCTGAAGTGAGGGTAAAAAGTCGCTATTATCTAATTCTGATTTAATTGTCTCATATGATAGTCTATAGAAACATGGTGATTGGGATTGGAATCTGGTCGGATCGATATCTCTCAGTTGTAAATCTGTGAGTGAATGGAATTGACAGAGGAGGGAGAAAGTTGAAGTCGCCAGACTAGGACCATCGAGTTGGAGTGTCTGAACTTGTGAACAGCAGATAGGTGATGATGTCAATAGTGACAGTAGATTGACTTCATTTGTCTGTGTGAATCGTAGATGAATCAATTGTGGTAGATGAGTAAAGAGTGAATTCCATGCAATCACGGAAGAGAATGTTGATTGTGCAAAATGCAGATCAGTGAGTGTCTGATTCCATTCATATTTTGTGAAGGCATCAAGTAACATCGAATTTGGTACCTGTCGGATGATCTCATCCTGACGAATGATTTTTAGTGTTCTCAAATGTGTGCACTGCGAGAGTATAGATGATTTATTTTCAGCGTCCCAACGATTGAGCTTCAGTCCTAATCGATGTGTACCAGGAAAGACACGAACAAGTCGACTGATGTCTTCGAAATTGAGATGATCTTCAGAGATAATTGTTCCCCTTAGAGTGCATGTGGGTGGGAATTGGATTGGGGTTGGGTCAGTTTGGTATTGCTGCTGTTGTGAGAAATTCAAGGAACCTGCAGACATATCCGATCTCCCACCGCATGTAATTTTCGAATTTGATGTGAAGACGTTTCAAGTTTGATATCGTCGACATACATCGTATTTGTCTTCGGAGCTGGATTAGAAGAACAAGAAAATAGTTGAAGTCAGCCTGGCTGAGTTGACAAAATTCTTCATCGTCATCATCAATAGGACCATCCAAGGAACGTATCACATTCGCCATCCGATACGATGCTGTTTCTTCAATATGATCACTCAGAGTCAATTGTTGAAGTTGATTCAGTCGTGTGAGAGGTGTACAATCAACATCGAGTGGAAGGTGAAATAGGGTCAGATGATGCAGAGATGTCAGTTGTTGTAATAATTGCAAGCTTGTATTCCAATTGTCGGTGAGAGGGTCGGGTGTCACTGGAACTGTGACCTCATCAGCTTGTTGTGGCTGTTTCATTCCATGAATGGTGACACATGTAAGTTGACGGACAAATCGTGATAAAAGAACTGATTCAAGTTTAAGCACGATTGATTCAATTTCACTATCAATCGTGAAAGATGAGGGTGCTTTACTCGTGAACCAAGCTGAATACCATACATGTGAAACACGACTTGATAGGAACCATTCACGAAGAGGAAGGAATGTGAAAATTGAATGAAGGCCGTCAGTAAAGAAAGTCGCTGCTGTTGTGGAGGTAATCAGAGTGATGATGTTGCCACCATCGTTAGATGTTGGTCCAGGATTGATTTCAACACCGACAAGTCGTGATTGTGGTGGTATAATTGGTGTTTGCGATTCATGATATGTTACACTCTGTATAAGATCATCTTCTTCTTCATTCAACCATCCGGATCTACACATGATCTGATGTCGATTTCGAATTTGTTGTTGATGAGTGAATACCATTGCCCATTCTCCTTTTGATTGATTCAATGTAACTGAACGTAGTTGTGGCATAAAGGTAATAAATTCATGAGCAATGAGACGTTCAAAAGATGATTGTTTGTATGTACCAATAATAAGTTCTTCAAGTGCATGTAAATTGTGAATACTTGAAAGAAAACCTTGTTCATTCCATATCTCAATATCTAAAGAAGGAAGATGAAGTTTCTTGAGATGTTGTTCGATTCCTGTAATCTTGACTAATTGTTGTATGTGTGAGAGAGAGATGGAATTATTCTCATGCATTGTAATTGATGTCAATGTTGGTAAATCTGTAAATAGATCTTTCATCCATTCTGGTGGTGGTGGTGGTGGTGGTGGTGGTGATGATATTGTATTGTATGCTGCTTGTAGATTTGTTGGATGTGAGATTGTAAGATGTGTTAATGATGAAGGACACAATTGTAACCATTTGTGAACAACATCATCATCATCATTTGATTTTTTGTTGTTGTTGTCACCATTCGATTCATACTTTGCATTCTCTCTTAAACCAACTGAACGTAGTTGATGAAAATGTGATAAAAGAGATAGATCAAGAAATGAAAGTTCTGTCTCTGGATGTAATGTTGTTAAAGAAGGTACGAGTTTTATTAAATAGACAAGTTCCTCTTGATGTACCTCAAATTTTGATATGACAAGTTCTTCAAGTTCAGATAGACAAACTCGATGTTGTACGACAATTGTCTCAAATACTTTCATCGAATATCTTGTTCCATCATTTAAGTTAAAATATCTCAATTGTGATAACTTTGTAAGAACATGAGTAAAGATACATACAACTGCTAGAAAGTCATGATCTGGTCGATTATCATCAAGAAGATAAGCATCAGATATAGTATGGAGTGTGAGATGAGATAAGAACTTCAAGTTTGTAAGACATGAGAGGGGTGTTCGTAATGGAAGATTACGAAGTGTCAACTCTCGAAGTGAAGAACGACATGATGAATCAACAGTAATACATTCATTAAGTAAATGTCGTATTGATCCTGATACTTGCTTGAAGAAGTATAGATTCAAATTAAGTGATGTCAATGAACGACTAAAATCGAGATCATTAATATCACTTCGATCAGGATTTTGACAAAGGAAAGGCGAATCATTTGTTAGAGTCGTAATGAGTATTCGACACGAAGGAAAATCTCGTAGAATTTGTTGAAGTTGTTTCCAACTAATTGTTGATTCTTTCATTTGAATTGATGTAACATGACGTCGCATTGATGACTTTGATTTAAGTGCAAATGTTAAATCTATCAACTCCATTCGACGAAGATGTGAACTTATAGCAGATGAGTACCATGAATGACATGTACGACTTGAAGAGAGCCAATCACATTGATTGAGAAAGGTAAACACAGAATGAAGTCCATCAGTAAATAGTGTCTGAGCGTGGAGTGATGAATTGAAATTTGTTGTTGATAATTTTGGAGGTCCTGGATTAAGTTCGATGCCAACAAGTCGTGGTTGCGGTGGAGTAACTGGTTCAGGTATCATTGCTGTTGGCAATCGAAAATTAGTGCCATCGCTACCGTCTGGAAAACTGGAAGATTCTTTCACTCCTCTTTGATCTGCATACCAGAAGAATCCTCCACCTCCTGAAGTATCAAGTTGAAACTCCTTCAATGTTGGTATTATTAGTGATGACTTGAAATATGCATAGATTTCCTCCTCTCGCAAGGTCTGAAAAGTTGAGTAATGAAAGTAAAGACATTCACGATGTGAAATAACAAAACCGATCGAGTGAGGCATCAGCCAGACGGGTACCACCATCGAGCTTGAATGAACGAATACGAGGCGCGATATTCTTACGATTACTAGTCTGTTCATCTGTTAGATCGAAAATCAACTTCTCATCACTGATCCCACTGAATTCAAGTTCGGTCAGCCTCGGACATGCAACGAACAGACGACTCCAATCATCGGCAGATGTGATCGACCATGACACAAATTGAATTGATGTCAGTGCATGACATCGCAAAAGAGTCGTAAGGTACACATCAGATTGAACTGATGGTGCTGCCTCATCGTCACTTTCTCTCGCCATTCTCACGAATTCAAGTTGTTTGAACTGAGGAAGCACATGTAGATCATCAAGGTGAAAGCTTCCTGGTAAGATGGTACGAAGAGATGGTGCGATCTTTAGTAACGCTGTGATGACGCCTGTCGATAGGCAAGATCGCATCAATTCAATCATGGCATGGATGCCGGAGAGATAAGGTTGACAAAAGACGAAGGAGTGGAGATGAGGGAAAGTGATATCCTCACGTGCCAAGAGTTGAATGAGAGGGATGCTATCATAGAAACGTGTCAGACGCAGATGAAGAAGAGACGAAGGCTGACCTGTGCTCATAAGTGAGAAGATTCGCATTTGTTTGAGACATTGTGACTGGTTCTCCGATCGATCGTCGAACGATGCACGACAACCATAGATCGGTAGCGAGATAGATGTCAAATGTGTCAGTTGTTGTAACGGCGTACAATCGACCGAGTAAGGTAGTTTCTCGAAAGTCAGCTCTTCGAGTAGTGTACATTTACACAGGAACGGTATCAAAAAGGAACAGACCACATGAACCTGTTCTGCATTAGCCCGGTTCCGGTTGGAGTATGAAATGCTGAATGTGACATTGAAATGACGCAATTTTGAGGTGAGAGGAATATCTGATGCAGGTAACGATCGAATTCGTTCAACGGCCTGAGCTGATTCAAAATGGAGAAGAGAAATGCCGAGTGTATCAAGATGTGACATTGAGCGAAGCAGGCTCAACACCAACTCGAATTCAATCGGAGTCGACCCACTTGCGATTGAGTGAATGTGATGTCGCAATGGTGAAGAGAGTCCATGGCGAAGGTGTTCATGTGACAGATTTGGTTCCTTCGACAAGGATGAGTGATAATTATCACACTTCCATTCAATGCGACGATTCGGTGAGGATGCAGCACATGAATACCAATATTTGCATGTTTGACTTGATTGGATCCAGTCATGATCAGACAGAAGCGACATGATGGTATGTATGCCATTG
This sequence comes from Asterella californica, assembly GCA_036924285.1. Classification (NCBI taxonomy): domain Eukaryota; kingdom Viridiplantae; phylum Streptophyta; class Marchantiopsida; order Marchantiales; family Aytoniaceae; genus Asterella; species Asterella californica. The sequence goes on along the minus strand of JAYKYS010000027.1, from coordinate 588,590 downwards.
GTGAAGAGTGATTGTGCATTCAATAAAGATGGTCCTGGGTTGAGTTCGATGCCAACAAGTGGTGCTGCTGGTGGTTGAAGAATGCGACGATATAGTAGTGATTCTGTGATAGGCGGAATATTACTGCTCTTCCATTCGAATATTTTCATTTCCATTTCACCTCCAAGTCCGACTTCACGAAGTATGAGATAGAGATGTGTTAATCGAGGCATGACATTTATGGGATCATTAAATAGATCTGATACTTGTTGAAGTTGAGGTAGATATGAATTTGATATGTAACTTGCAACTGTAATTGTAAGTGATTGACATTGAGATAGTGCAGGTCGAAGTAGGACCTGGGCGAATGTAATCGTGCAATTTTTGTGAACACGATTACATGCTCGTACACAATCAATGGTATCACCAATCATCGTACCATGTGGTACATTATTAAACGATAGACTTGTAAGGTGATCGAGTGAATGAAAAAGTGTTGACCATTGTTGCTCCTCAGTGAGTGGCCATCGAAATTCGATGTGTGTCAATAGTGTCAATTGACATAATGTCGTCAGTACAACAGTGTCGATTAATAATGAAGATGATGGTGGTTGTCCTCTACTAGAGAAGCTAATTGATGTCAATGCAGTAAACTGAGTAATCTTATTGAAATGTACCCAATCATATGATCGTGATTCAAGCTGTGTCAATGATGGAAATAATTGTAATGTCGTCGCCATATTCTCCTCTGTCAGGTCAACATCGATCCAATATTCGTTAACATGTGGAAATGTAATATCACAACAATCATGTAAACCTTCTAATCGATATTCTGTCATACGAGAAACGAATGATGTACGAAGATCGAAATTGGTGAGATGAGTACATTGTGATAGTGCACGTATCTGTAATATGAATTCAATCTTCTCCTCTCTCGTATTCAATCGATCTTCACAATATTTCCAAAATGTAATGCTATTAAGTACAGGTAATTTTGTGAGTGGAGACAGACCAATACTCGGTGGTAGGGACCACAAAATTAATTGCTGAAGATGTTGACAGTGTGCAATTGTTCGTATCAAATGTTGTGTGTGTTGTAGTGTGATATCTTCAATGCATAATTGTAGTGTCAACTTCTCTAGGAGTGGTGGAGGGAGATCGAGAAGTTTCTCTTTGGTATCTAGTTCCTTCTTCGTCTTCTTGTTCTTCTCTTTCTTCTTCATTTGCACCTTCGTATGTATTCCATCAACGGTTTGTACTTTTTGCTGTTCCTCCTTCAATTTCATGCGAAATGAAGTGTAAATCTGTTTCACTTGTGTTAGTGCGAGGAGAATGAATAAAACTCCATCAAGGTCAAATCTTCAAAACGAACTTGAACAATATGACGATGGAGGGAGAAGGAGGAAGAAGAGGAGCAGGAAGAAGAGGAAGTGGCAGATGTTTAAGTCGAATTCACGACCAATTTTCTCGCTCAATTAAGGGCGAGACCTTAAGTCACTTTTCATTCATCTGTCCTACAATTTCATCTACCGTCCTCCAACAGCAGCTCTATGTTTCTCGATGTTGCCACCGCTCCACCAACATCACATGCGCGTCTCCGGTGACCTCACATAAATCGAGCTAATGCTTGCACTCATCAAACCATCCTCTTCCGAACGCGATCCACGAGCGAATTCTTATTGCAGGGAAAGTTGTACAAACAGTGGAGTTTGATGGAAAGAAACGGAAGAATATCTACCTGCATGAACGTATTAGTGGAGAGTCTGAAAACCTGAGAAATACAGAGAAGAAGAACATATCTGAAGATTTACAGGAACTCTGAATACAGCGAAAATATCATTGGATTTCGATTTCAACATCAACCAACCAAATAAAATGGAAAATCGTAAGAGTCCAGCATCCCACTTCTTTACAGATGGTCTACATCTGATTTTCAACTGTCTCTGCACGATAGAATGGCTCGCAGCAAGCTGTGTCTCACAATACTGGCACAAAAGTGTTGTGTCTTCACCGAAGCGACGTGCACTGTTTCCTGTATTCTTTGGACAAGAAACATCTTCTATTAAACAAGTCCAGTTGGCATCGAAATCACTGTTGCGCCATCATATTACAGACATGGAGCTTGAGAAGATGTATGACAGAACAGACCTGACACGAATTAATACAATCCTTAACCTCGTCTCGACGTCATTCCCTTCTCTCACCTCCCTCACCGTCACAGATCTCTCCTTCGATCTCGATCTATCCCCACTCCATTCCCTGACATCACTCCGTCGTCTCTCCCTCCCAAACTATTGTGTGAACATCCTCAACAGAGAGGCATCCTTTCGACTCTCCTCTGCTGAAACATCTCGTGAGGGTACAGAATCGGCTGTCCTAGCACAGCTGAACGTAATCTCACAGATGCAACATCTTCAATATCTCTCCCTTGGTCCTTTCGTCGGCAGTCTCAACACCTTTTCCTATCTCCTGCTTCACTCCAATCCTAACTACAAGATTATCTTCACATATCTGCATGAATTTGATTTCAGTTATTTAGATCTGCGTGCATCTGTTGTACGTTTCTTACCGCAGATATTCCCCGCATTGAAGAAACTTGAACCACATTGGTTCATTCTGAATCCACCATATACTCCAGGTGTCAATGACAACGATTGGTCCTTGTTAGAGCAGTTGCCGAAACTCCAATCGATACGGTTCGGAAAACGAAATGTTCACGTGAATGAGAAAACTTATCAATGTATTGCATATCTGATCGGGACACTTACGAAATGTGCAGAACTTACACATCTCACATTCGATCGCTTCTTGTTCCCTTCGGTGGAGCAGTGGCGGGCGCTGTTGTTACCAGCCAATACATCTGGTGGTATCACAAGCCTCGACTACCACTTCGACTCTACGTGTCGTTTTGATCAAATGCTCAAGTTCCTAACAGCGGATCATAAAGGCTGTACTCCTGCAAGCAAGATTAAGCACCTCAAGTTGATCGGTGTCGACCTCAACAATGCAATATCCTTTGCAAATTCGCTGCGACCATTTACAGAACTCCATACACTTTTAATTCAGGCTCAGGTTGGTAAAGCCGAGGAAGATGCAATCACGCTATCACGAGCGTTCGATGATCTCACACTCATGCCGCATCTCGAGCAACTAGCCATCACAATCACTGGTGTCGAATTTCATCCTCTGCAAGCAAGTTTTCAGTATAATCGTGATCAACAACATGTGCTCGATACTTTTCGGCGAGTGACGCCATCTCACACCATTGTGCCTCCACCAGCATCTCGTCTCGTTGGCATCGAACTCAATCCAGGTCCGAGTAGTTCAAGTTCAACAACACCAGCAATAAGTAGCAAGACAGTCAGCATGAATGCACAAACACTATTCAATGACGGTATTGGCATGGTCCTCAACTTTCTGAGTGATGCAGATTGGTGGAATGCAATTCTCACTTGTCATGCATGGTATTCAACTGCATTCTCAGCACCGAATCGACATCTTCGATCGTTACGAATTGAAGTACGTAACAAGAAAAAGATTCCAATCCTTCAACTTGCATCGCAATCAACGCTTCTTCGTCACATCAGCGGAGTCACCATCGGTTCTCGAAATTATGTGCCACTACATGAAAATGAATACACTTCCGTCATCTCAAGTCTACTATCATCCTTTACGTCTCTTCGTCGATTGACCTTGTTTTCACTCCCGCTTTCTGTCGATCTCTCAAGCTTGCCGTTGCATGAATTAACGCTCTTCAATCATGGTAAAAATTTCTGTTATTCCTCTGCTGCTTCGAAAATCTTACCACCTGAAGTCCAACAACAATTTCGCGCTCAGGTGCGATGTATGTCACTTATTCCTCAACTCGACCAATTGGTGTTGCATTACCTTGAATGTCATTGGAATTATCCAGCAAGTGCATACAAACGTGTTTGGATGCGACACATGACAGACAATCCTAATGCTGCTGATACCACATCGGCTGTCCCTTCAATCTCTTTTCCTCTCGTCACCTACTTTCCTTTCAAGACAGATTACACTTACAAATCTCCATCAAACGATGAGATTGTTTTGCTCGCAACTTTATTTCCCGGATTGACGAATATTGATCTTGCAGTTCCATCGGTGACCGAAACAACAGTTGTGTCATACCTCACGCGATTTCATCGGTTGAAGTCGATTCTCATCGATGATGACTCAGACTTGGAGGAAGGCATGAGCTTCACGATGCGGTTTCCTTGGGTCCTGCCCTATCTCATTCAATGTCATACTCTCACCCATCTTGCCTTCGAAAGAAGTGCATTCTCAACTCGAGATGAATGGGTGGAACTGTTTTCACACTTACCATCCGTCACAAGTTTGTCGTTCAAGGACACACAACAGCCTGATTTACTGATCGATTTGTTTTCAGCGGTACCGTCATTACAACAACGACTTCACATTCTCTCTTTGTGTGGCACATGTCTCGCTGCTTCAAGTCTGTCTTTCGTTCAAGGTTGTTCTCAGCTTCGTGAATTGCATCTGGATATCACAGTTGGACACCCAGTTTCCACATCCTCATTCGACTCACTCTATCTACCTCATTTAAAAGCAGCATTTGATGATCCACTTGTCTTACCACATCTGAGACTATTATATATTGGTGATATTGGTGAGGATCAAGCGACGGATCATTTTCAGTATGATCGGGACAAAGAGATCAATACTGACACGTATCGACGACCAACGAAAGAGATGTCCTCCCAACCTCCTACTATCCCGCCAGCAGCTCGACTAGTCGGTATCGAACTCAATCCAGGTCCTTCATCATCAACTTCAGCCCAGAATCTGTTCACAGACGGTTTACATTCCATCTTCGCATTTCTCGAGAATGTGGATTGGCTCTCATCAAGTTACACATGCCATCTCTGGAGTCGTGCAGCAGCATCAATACCTTGTCGCCAACTGAATGTAGTTCAAGGTCAACAAATGAAGTTGCTACTGGAAGCTGCGAACAATGCTAACTCAACCTCCTCTGCATCATCCACCTCCTCATCAACTTCCTTACTTCGCCATTTGCATTCTGTGAGTTGCCCCAATGAAACTTTGCAAACAATCTACACGATCGTGATCAGTTTACAACCCTTCGTCAAAGAGTTGTCTCTCTCACCAATATCAGTGATATTTCATGTCGAGTACGACGCTTTACTCGCACAAGGTACATCATCTGCTGTACTTCGTGGCACTCCTACACTCATGCGTGTTCTCACCCTTAATTCGTTACACAATAAGAGCAGTGGGCACTTAGAAACTCGTCACCTCATCTCACAACTCCATGGTTCATCCATCAGCTTCTCACAATTACGTGAAGTAAGATTTCATTACTTGCCTGTCTCTTGCGATCTGACAACACTTACGACCTTACCTGAGTTACATTCAATTTCACTTGAAAAATATCTGGAAGTGGAGAACTACTCACAAGATCAAGACTCGATTCGAAACATGTTAGTCGATCAGATGCGCACGCTTTCACGTTGTCCTCGATTGATTCATCTTCGTTTCGACACAATGGATCAAGTTCTCCCTCGACTGATTGATGCATTCATTCAAGGCGAGATTGATCCTGCTGAACCATCACTTGCACTCTCCTTCCCTAATCTCATCGATTTCACATGTGACGCTCAATATTCAAGGCATCACGTTGTCGATCGTACACCAACGATATTCACGATCTTTCCGACCATTACGGCACTTCATCTTCAGACGATTAACATGCGGGAGTTTCGACAAATAACGAAGTTGAAGTTACTAACTTCAATTGTGACACCAAATGATGTAGCAGCGCCGGATGAATCTGACTTTCTCTCGACGCTGATCCATTGTCCCTTGCTCACACGAGTTCATTTTCAAGGTCACATGTTCACCTCACCTATGGAATGGTCCCAACTCTTCTCAGCCCTACCATACCTGACATCTCTCAAATTCACGAGTGTCGGTGATAACGCATTTCATGCACTGACCGAAGCGAAGGAAATTGATGCAACAAAACCTTCCCCACCTTCTCGATGTTGTGTTGCTCGTATTCTCGAACTCACCTTGAGTGACTCTGCCCATTTCGAATCCTCGAATCTCCCTCTTCTTCGCCACTTTACTGCATGTCGTTCACTTCACTTCTCAGCGTCCGAAATACCTGAGAGTCCATCAAGTATTGATTACACCGAGGTCTACACATTTCTGAATAATCCAAAGACCATGCCAAAGCTAGAGTCACTTTACATTCGTCTGTGGAAGGTTGTGAAAGAGGAATTCGAAACGTTCATCTACGACAAACAGAAAAGCAGTGATTATCGCGTTGAGGTAAGAGTCCCACCGCCACCACGACTCATCGGTATTGAACTCAATCCTGGACCTTGCCTTGCTTCTTCTTCTGCTGCTGTAACCGCACCATTTGCATCTTCACTGATGGTATTCAATCGATCTTCAAGTTCCTCGGAAGGCTGTATGCAAGCAGCACATGGCTGCTCATTTTACAAACATTATCGTCTGAAACCAAATTTGAACTTGGAGACGATACCTCCAGCAATGCCAATAGCAATGATACCCGAACCAGTTACTCCACCGCAACCACCTCTTGTTGGTATCAAACTTAATCCTGGACCAAATTCAACCAACTTCAGCCCCACTCCAAGTTTAGCCGCTGCGGCTTGCAATGCAACCTCCCTCTTTGCAGATGGCGTGCATACGATTATGTTGTTTCTGTCTAATCATGATTGGATCCAATCAAGTCACACATGCAAATATTGGTATTCATGTGCTGCATCCTCACCGAATCGTCGCATTGAATGGACAAATCCGTCACATGCGCGACTTTTTCATGGTCTCACTTCACCATTGCGACATCACATTCACACAATCTATTACATTCAAATTGAATTCGAGTTGGTGCTTCAAGTGATCCGCTTGCTCTCACATTTGGACACACTCGACGTCGATTTGCTCGTTGTTGAATCACTTGAAGCAATCGAACGTATCAACTTAATCAAGTCCCCACCACTTGAACTAGACTCCTCTTCTCCCTCAAGACTACGTCATCTAAGCATTCAATTCAGTCGCACTCGATCGGATGTCGTTTCTCCGGATCATGCTCATACGATCTATTCTTTTCTACTGCCATTCCTGACTGAAAGATGCACAGCACTGGAACAATTGAACTTGGTGTGTCTACCATATTCGGTAGATTGTACGTCGATACAACGATTGGCACACCTGACAACAATCGAACTACAGCACTATGGTGTACGTGTAAAGCTGGAAGAAGGATCAGAAAGTGAAGCTGGATGCCTTAAGCAGATGCAAATCTTCTCGACGATGAATTCGTCACAATCTCTCCTTCATCTTCGTTCTGATTTCCCTTATTGGGTTGCACTTGTTCAGCTTCTCTCACACAATGAGGTCATATTCCCTCACTTGCGCACTTTCATCTTGAGTGATTCACGTGACGATATGGTAGCAATGATCAACCTCAATCGAAATGGCAAAATCGAAATCGGTATTTTACCTCGACTACTAAAAGTTGCACCTGAATTACGCACTCTGCTGCCTATGAGTTTCGCACTTGAGGATCTTCCACATCTGCATCAATTCAAACAACTTGAATCCGTACGAATGGGGCGAGATTTTCAACGTGCTTCAGGCCCAGCAGAAACACCACTTGAACATGAGACTAAAATCACGACCCTGACACAGTGTCGCTCACTAACATCAATTTACTTCATGTCTTGGTCGATTACAACAGCTGATGATTGGAGTCGATTGTTTGCAGCATGTCCATTGCTAACTCACCTGAAATTTCACCGACTCTTCGGTGTCCCTGATCATCAACAACTACTATTGGATCTGACACAAGAAGAGAATGGTAATCGTACCAACGTGGCACCTCGCATTCGTTCCTTCAAACTTTGTGGTACAAATTTGATTGGCTCATCAATCGATTGCTTTCGTTACTTCACATCATGCGAATGTCTGCATTTTCTTGGTTCAACATTTGATATTGAGACTGTTCGACCAAAACACATCTATTCGTATTTCAAGTCGCCTCTTGTCATGCCAACTCTGAAAGAATTTCAACTTGATTATGCAACGGGCCATATATTCATTTGGCATGCAGATGAGAAAGGTATTAAACAATACTCAAATGATGCTGGAGCTAGATTTCGTTTGCCGAATGATGTTTCTTCTCTTGTACCACCGCAAGCACCTCTCGTCGGTGTTGAACTGAATCCTGGCCCACTGAATCATTGTGGTGCAACATCAGTCTTTACCGATGGTTTGATCCTTATCTTTTCATTCCTAACGAATTTGGAATGGATCAACTCACTTCATTCATGTCAGACTTGGTATCGTACGAGTCGATCTGGTCCAATCCGTCACTTGACTCTGATCGGTAGAACAAGGTCGAAGGAAGAAACAATCGCTCTTGCAAGCCGAATCTCATCAGCTGCTGGTCCTGCTTCCTTCTCTTCCTTTCCTTCGCTCCGTCGTCATCTGACTGGAATCTATCTCGCCACCTCCAAGCAAGAGTACCAGATTGCGCCTGAAATCCTGCAATTGGTCGTGCGACTGATACCGTGTTTCACATCGCTCACTTACCTCTCACTATACATCAATTTCGAAATCGATCTGTCACCATTGCAGCAATGCCAATCACTCCTCCAACTCACACTCATCAACCACCATGCAATGCTCCTCGATACAGTATCGAAATATCAGAATCATCGTGATATCAGCGGCAACGATACTTTTGATTTTTATGCACTCGAACCTGAGTTTCAGCAGGAATGCAATCAAATTCGTAATCAGATTCGCTCACTTACCTTGATTCCGAACCTACGTCGTCTCTACTTCACCTTTCAATACTACCGTTACGAGTCCCGTTATCATAACGTATCAGCTCGAAAGCAAGCATGCAGTCGAATGATCTTACAGATTCTTGGACATGATGCTGAGATTGTATCTGAAAGAATATGTTTTCCTCGTGTGAATGAAATATCATCATGGATGAAAGAATCTACCGATCTCGATATATTGACAAATGTGTTTCCAAGCTTATATACGATCCGACTTGAGAATGGATCAACCTTGAAAGATGTGAATCTCCTTGCGAGGGTAACTCAATTGAGATCGTTGGAAGTGGCGAATTTTTCAGATCCGTATCTCTCACTCGATCAGCATCCAACCTTCCTTTCCACTCTCACACAAATTTCACATTCACTCGAACACCTCTCCTTTGGAAAGCTTACATTTACTTCGCTCGATCAATGGAAGCGACTCTTCACAGCAGCGCCGAATCTCACGAGCCTTTCATTCGGCGATGTGAGCTATGATGCTCTCCTCTTCCATTTAACATCCGCTCATCATCAGCTCACCGCCCTGAAGCTGAGTGGCACAAAGTTGCCAGCATCTAGCTTCCCTCTCTTGCATCATTTCACTTCCTGTAGTCAGCTTGTTCTCCTCGACTCGATTGACAACGCGTTCTTTGGTCTAACCTTAGCACAAGCAATCTCGACATTCCGTGATCCCTCCTTCATGCCCTCACTCATCGTCCTGACAATCTCCATGTATCCAGACTTACCGAATGAAGATCGTAATCGAGCTCGTACGTTCACGTATGATCGTCGTGCTGGGAAGGGGAGAGGAGAGATCTATACCTGGAGATGAGACAGGGTGGGTAACCGCGGTTACGATTTTAGGTTTCTAACCGCGCGGTTTGCGGTTGCGGTTGGATCCCATTCTAACCGCGGTACTTGCGGTGCGTTGGCTAGCTCGGACGAAGACACAGTGGGGAGTGTTTGGACTTTTGCAAGAAAGTGCCAGACTTCAATTTTGTCACAACTCGCTTATTTTTGATGCCATCGAGCTTCAAATTGTATGAGAGTCTCTTTGATGTCATGATTCCTCTGCATACATGAAAAATTCAGATTAACTTTTGGAAATTTTGATCAAATTTGAATTCGGCGCCAAAAGTTTTTTCACCCCCTCTTCTTGGGTTTTCTCTAACCGCAAAACCGCAAACCGCAAACCGTGCGGTTCAAAATTTAACCGCGGTTAATCGCGGTTGGCCTGCTAACCGCCAATTGACCAACCCTGGATGAGAAGAAACAATGCGCTGGCTGGCTTTGGCTTGTTCCTGTCTCAAGTCCCCACACTACAATCGCTCGTTCACAGTTCAATCAACCTCATAATTAATCTGTGGCTGCTTGCTTGCCGTCTTAACGTTAGAACATCGAAATCGCACCGGCCTCCAAATTTCCACCCATACGATTAGCTTTTGTTGTGCCGACGGTACAAGCTAATCGCGCGTTGCTTCTTATCCGTCCTGTCATACACGAATCGCCTTTCGGTTGAGAAAATATCGTCCCAACGCTGTGCAGCTTCGTCGATTTCGAGGTATTCGAGTGATGGTAACATGGCTGATGAGTTGAATTCATCGACTTGAAGATCAAAGGATGACTTCTCAGACTGTTCCCTTGTCTGAGATAGTGGAGTCAGAGTTAGAATGCCAAGCGGATCCTCGACAGGATGAGATCGCAGGAATGCTTGTTGCTTCAAGGTGAGATGTGTCAGCGATGTGAAGTGATGTTGATGCTGCCTGAGACTATCTAGTGACAACTGTGTACAATTGAGCTGCAGCCTACGAATACGTGTTGCCACAGGTATGAGATCAGAAATTAGATCGTGTCCCGCTGCGGCATCAACATCAGAAGAAGCCATCGGTGAAGGAAAGCTGAACTCAAGGCTTGTCAGATCGGGAAGGGACTTGAATAGCTGCTGCCACTGCAAAGAAGAAGATAGTCGCCAGTATGAAAAACTGATATGCGTTAACGAGCGACATTTCGTTATTGCTTCCACAATCGCCGTTTCAGTATCTCGGAAAGGTGGAGGATTAGTTGGTATTCTTGGTGCTTTGAGGAGTATGAGGGATTTCAGATGTATTAATCTCTTTCCAACAGTACTAATTTCATCGATTCCATACTTTCTCATCTCCAATTGCGTCAGCAACGGAAAGTACGTACACAGTCGATCGAGCTGATATTCCAAAGTAAGATCAAGTTCAGTTTCTTGGAAGATCTGGATCTGTGGTAGGACGCTAAGCACGTCTAATTGCTGTTCTTCAACTCGAAGATACTGCTGATATTCAAGACAAGAGAGTGAAGTGAGATTGAAGGAAGAAGGTGAAACATTCAGCGGGCATGCGACCTATCTCAAGTGAATGTAGACTCTGACATTTTGCGAGGAGTGAGAAATCGAAGTAGGATGGAAGTGTACCGAGCATGAGTGATCTCAACGTTGAGGACTGTGAACATGCGATGAGAAGTTGAGTGACATGCGTGTCCTGGAGGTAAAGGTAAGAAGTTACGGATCCGCAAGATTTGTCTGTAATCGGACACAACAAGTCAATATGAAGTGCAGTCAGCTGTGGTGGTAGTGTCACATGAACGGTTGGTGATGCTAGATTGACTTCACTTTTGTCATTCTTCTTCTTTGTCACCCAGTGTACGAACTGTGCTATCTTGAATGGAATATGCCAGAAGAGACCAATCACTTTCATTTCCTCATCACATAATCTTGTACGATATGATTCAACACGAGGAAAGAATGCAAGTGTCGACATGAATTCAGATAGGGATTGTTGAGGTTTAATAGTGATGGAATTGACATGATGTGCGAGTGCTGAAGGAGTGAATGATGACAATCGGTAGGAATTCTTCTTTGATGTCTTCTTCTTCTGATGATGATGATGATGATGCTGATGCTGCTGCTGCTGATGTTGATGGTGTTCCAGTTGTTCCTCTTGTAGATATCGTTCATTCGTAATGTAATCTTGACTCGTCGTGATGGTTCACTCTGTGTCAATTGAAGGTGATAGTGACTGAGTGAAACAAATGATGTGCTAATTTCACTCAATGTCAGATAACTACAAATGAGTAAGTAACCATCACGAAAGAGTCTCATTTGTGAGAAGGTAGTGTGCATGAGTGTCGTCATCTATTGAGGTGGAAAATACCACATGCGTATGTGTGTGAGAAGGAAAAGTGCTGAATAATTGACGCAACCGACGCGCATCGATGAAGCTGATTGCATCATCATAAGTGGCATGACAACAATTGACAGAAGAAAAATACCAATGATACATGTCACAACAAGTGGACGACGTTTCAATGGAATGGGAGAGGAGAGACATACACGAATGGAACAGATGTCAGCAGATCTCGTCACGTATAATAAGTCATCACAGAATCATTTACTTGTATTAAACTCACAATTTGCGAGTTAGTACAGAAGTTAGAACGTGTTACTTACAATATATCGATGCGAGAACGATGAGTTCGTGTACATCAGCGAAGCGGTGACACAAATGAAGAAGAGAGTGAATGCGGCCTAGATGCTGAGTGGATGACACTTCGACTTTTATTTCTTCCAAGCTACAGTCTTCGTCAAGTGCATGAGTCTGATGCCTTGATTGATCTTGTTCAAATGAGCGTGCAATATGTGGCATTTGCATTTGAACCACATTGTTGACACGATGAAGCCCAAGCAGTATAACCTAAATCAGGTACACAATTAGCACATAACCAATTTGCAGGTGAATCAATCGTGGCCATTTACATAATTCAGGTTGAAATGAAGAAGAAGAAGAAGAAGAAGAAGAAGAAGAAGAAGAAGAAGAAGAAGAAGAAGAAGAAGAAGAAGAAGAAGAAGAAGAAGAAGAAGAAGAAGAAGAAGAAGAAAAAAAGAAGAAGAAAAAGAAGAAGAAAAGAAAAAGAAGAAGAAGAGGAAAAAGAAGAATTTGATGATGATAATGTTAACGATGTAGTTGATGATGATGATGATGATGATGATCGGTGCTCAGCACATGGAATGCATGCCGATGAACCCTACGCTTATGCGATCCAACCCTAATCACAGTTGATACAACGGTATGTAGGTAAAAGCTGCGAATTGGTTCATTCGAGTGCTTGAATTGCTGCTGCATGTTGTGCAATAGTTTTTGCTGCGATTGTGAATGATTGCCCTCCTTGAGTTTTGTATATTCCACTTGATGAACAACCAAAGAAAATCGAAGCGAGGCGATCAACGACGACAACGTACACAAAATTGGTGCCTTCACAAAAGTCATCAAGATCATTTGAGAATAAAATAATTGGCGTGGCGCCACCATCGAGAAGTCCTTATTACAAGAAGACTCCCCCACTTGCAACCAACATAAAGTCCATCAATTTCAAGTCGAGAGTAGGCAATTCACATTTGACAGGTGTCAATAAGGTCTAGAAACTCGACCAGATTGATTGACCTGAATCATCAAGCATCCAATAAATCAAGTCGAAGAGTCAGGATCTTGGGTCCAGCAGGTGAGAAAGAGAATATTTGATGCACGATCCTGAAGTACCGAATTTGGATACAGGCAGGTGCTGTCATGTGGTATGAATTCTTCAACCTGCGGATGTGAGAAATGGCTGATTACAATCCATGTCGTATTTGTTGTGAGATCGTGCGATAGTCGATGTCAATGAGGACGAATTCACAGCGGTGAGAAATGGTTGACTTTCATTGAGGAAAGTAGAATCAGATTGAATCGATAAAATGGATGAAAAAAAAATTAAAAAACTGTATCCGCAGCTTGGTCGGCAAGCTGCCACCATCCCTCCACAACCCAGGGACTCCACAACACTTTGGCCAACCACCAATCCAATCGTTTCACAATTCATCTATGATCGCTTCTCCTGCTGCTGTTGCTGCGAGTTACGATACCGCAGTGTCGGCAATATGTACACTGCCACCAGCGTATCACGTCTCACCGAAGTCGGCCCAATTATTACTGCAAATTATGGAGATTGTTAAAACCACAGAGTACACAAATCAGATCCAGCCTGATGTGGCATTACTACTCGATCGCGTGCGCATCGGTATTGTTCGTCTATGGTTACAACAGTATCACGATTTTGTGGTTGCATCACATCAGCAGAAGCAGCAGCAACAACAACAACAACAACAACAACAACAACAACAACAATCCACAACAGTAGCAAATGATGCAACAAATGCAGTACCACCATCTCACTCTTCACCCAGTGCCAAGTTGGTATGGACAGAAATGACATCAGTGATACCGACGATACCGATACTGATACCGATATCAAATGAGTTTGCATTTGACTTTCCTTCAAAATGGGGTCAACAATTGATCGACTCAACAAAATTGGAAATCGAACGTGCACTCGGGCGACAACCATACGATGGTACACGATCAGGTCTTGCATCATTATCGGTACCAGTATGCACAACTACCATTGATACAATCTTGAAAGAAAAATTCATCAATGATGACGGTTCAGTTGTTATGTCGTTGTGCATGGAAACATTGTACAAGTCTTGCAAAAGCGCATCACCACCACCACTACCACCACCGAGTGTAATTCTCGCATGTGCTGCTACATGCGAATTTCTTCTCACCAAAATTCTTCGCCTTGAGGTCGATCCTGGCTTCACTCCAATCACTGAGCCTTCAATTATTCACGGTCCACACCTCCAACATGTGTTCATTCGCAATCATGATTTGGTAGCTGTGCTTACAGATACAATTTCCACCACCACCATCACCACCAACGACAACAACAACAAGATCGTGGCATTGACTTGGCCCTCATCATCACCACTCGATCAACTTTTATCAACATCATTTCAACATACTCTCAAGTCAATGCAACAACTTAATTCAGTGTGTTGGTATCACGATTCATCCCGAGTCACGGAATATGCCAAGCTGTATGCTGTGAATCAACCGATTCCGGGTGTGCAACGTACCATCTTCGATGATCATGGTATCGAACCGATCTGTTTTTACGGCTCTCACCAGATCTCATGCGATGAGCTTAGTATTGACAATGACAGTCATCTTTCACACTGGACATTCACATTTGATCTTCATCCACCGATAGATTATTGCGACCACGTAACTAATAACTACGCGAAGAGTGACGATAGTAGCAACAGCAACAGCAATACTTCCATTCAACGATTCCGATGTGAGCAGTCGAATCGTCGCTGGAGAGAAGTTCTCGAGTCAGACTCAGACACTGTCAATGTCACCAACAACGACAGCGACGACAATACTACCAACGACGATACCAATACTAACGACGATACCAATACCAACGACAATACCAACAACAACAACAACATCAACAACAACAACAGTATCACTGACGACGATTATGTTTACACTCGAATCTATCATTGTTGTGGTGAATCATGCAATCTTGTTGCTCAGACACGATCTCGTCAGGGTCGACCTCCAGAGGTACGCTTAGAATTGGATGATGTCAGCTATCAGAAATTATTCTCACCATGGATCAATAAGGCGCAATCAACGTCACCACCACCACCACCACCACCAGCAACAACAACAACAACAACAATAGAGACAGTTGTTGCAAACGCTGGATGTGATGAGAAGACTGAACCAACAACAACAACTGTCACATCTGTGACAAATCCTCTTAAGAATTTGTTCTTGACAGCCGTTGAGCTAGTGAATTTCGAAGAGTATGGTCCATCACTTTTCACACAATTCCATCCACCAACAGTACGTACACTATTCACGACAGAGTTGTTGTTATTTCATACTTCGTTGCCATTTGATATGTGTCAACTTATCGGTGAATATTCTCCAGTACGCCTGCCTTACATACCTGAAAACAATACTACGACATCACTCGGAACACAGAATCGAGATGCGTGGAAGAACCACTTGACTAATCAACGCTTGTCATGGTATAGGTATGGTAGGCTGTCGGCCGAAGGTGTCATGGTCAATCCGTTAGAATCACTGACGTTGGCTGATTTCAAACGTGATTGTACACGTCGTTTTGGTATTTCAAATCCAGAGGCAATGTTAATACCATTCTGGCATGCGATGGCACGCCTAAAATGTTGTGGTTACACCGGATCAACCCATTTCAATGCGAGTAGTGACTCAGAAAAGCCAGTATGGAATGTAGATCGCATGGGTCAGTCGACAACAGAGTTATCTGATGGTCGTGTGATACTCATCGCAGGTGAACATGAGGATCATTACGATCCAGATTTTTGCATTTACAATGATGTTCTTGTTTATCATCCAGATGGTCGACTTGATATTTTTGGATATCCAAAATCAATCTTTCCACCAACAGATTTTCATACTGCAACATTAGTCGGTGATCGTATTATCATTATTGGATCGATTGGATATATGAAAGATCAAGTTTATGGTACAACACCAGTATTCGCACTTGATACACACGATTATCACATCGAACGCCTCAATATTGTAGGTGATGGACCAGGATGGATCAGCAACCATCAGGCGAAATTGCGTGACGACTCTAGTGAGGTAGGTAATCATGAAATCGAAATAACTGGCGGCGAGGTCTTCTCGCAAACTGACGACAAGAACACGATATCAACCGCAAATATTCGAACCTTTGTGCTTGATCTTACGACATTACAATGGCATGATTGATGACTCCAAAATCTGTTTTCTTCGTTTATTTTCCCCCATTTCTATCTCTTTGTCCGAGAATCGCAGCTCTCATACAGCTCCTCGCTTCAATTTTCGCGTGTAGAAACAGAGCGTGCCAAAGCAGCAAGGGCAAGTGGCGACAGCGATCGATCACTAAGCAGAATGTAAAATATTTCTATTGTTATTAATCAAAGTTTAAATTATTCCAAATCAACATCCCCCAATTTCTCGAGTTCAAGTTTTCTCCTCCTCACGTGTAGTGACTATCGTCATATCAGCAACAGGTGCATAGATGCGTGAGTGGATGTGATGAGTTTAGATGCATTGGAGAATGGGAGGAGTGAGAAACAAGAACAGAACAAGATTGCTCAGAAGATGATAAAGACGAGAACAGAATTGAGAGCGTCACGATGGGTTTGGAAGGCCAAGGTGGCACAGGTCGGGAAGGTGTAATGGAGGGAAAATTCGTCCCACGTTTCTTCGTGCTGAGATCGAGTACAGTTGCATCTCATCGACCTCTTCTCTTGTTCTTCCTTTTGCTTCCTACCTCTTTCTTTCACATTTTCTACACCTTTTACTTTCTCGACCTTTACAATTAAATGTCCATCTGGCAATCTTTTCATGACAGGATAACACCACTCACTGATTTGAATCACAACGTACAGTTACTGGGATCGTTCTCCTCACTCACCGAACTCCATCTCTCGGAGGTGCCACTGCAACTTGACCTGACACCAATGCACGATCTGCCTTCACTCACCTGTCTAGCATTCTACCAATATGCACTCGATCTGCTACAGGCAGAAGCCCGTTGTAATGATCGCAGTCTGTTTAACAAAGATGATGAAAACAAACTCTGGAAGGGTACGCCAGAATATCGGTCACAGGTCGATGCACTCCTTCGTCAAGCAGTCAGCGTTTCTCGCATCCCTTTACTTGTGGAATTCTTTCTCAACTATTTTGATCCTCGTATTGAGCAGACAGCGATTCGTGCTTGGCTTCAGTTGATAGTTGATCATCAAACTCATGTTGGTCCGCTATTCCCTACAATTTCTTCTCTTGTGTTGATGCAGGACGACTGCAGAAAGGTGATCTTGCCCTCCTCGTTGGAATATTTCCTGCTCTCAAGTTTTTTAGTTTGCTCCTGGCAGAGAGAAGAGACGAAATCGAGTTGATCACAGGCTTCAATCGACTTCAAAAAGTCTGGATTGATAGTGGACCACACGATGATGATCCACGAATGCTAAGCGAGCGATATTCGACACTTCTACCATCGCTCATTCAATTGCGATCATTAACACATATCTCATTCTTTCAAGACACATTCTCATCACCTCATGATTGGCAACAGATATGGGAGAATCTGCCTCATCTGGTGGATATCAAATTTTGTATGACGAAAGAATCGGACTTGCTGGTCGCTTTGATTGGTACACCTTCAACTCATTCCAACTCTCAGTTACGTAAGTTGGAACTTCGTGGCACGTGTCTTTCCAATCTATCATCACTTTCACATTTCATTGGTCTTGAGGAGTTACACCTCATATTTTGGGGCCCTTATCCCTCACCACCAATCGAAGGTTTCAACTATGATCAACTTCTAATGATATTTGATGATCCATTGCGTCTACCACAAATTGAACGACTTGTCATCAATCATGAATATACTCGTCAATTTGAATATGATCGAATCAAGAAGATCAATGTCGAGCAGTATCGATTACATCCGAAGGAAAACATCGTCGAGACAGTTGCCAACACCATCACTCAGACCACGCCTCCAGCAACTCCACTTGTTGGCATCGAACTCAATCCTGGTCCGTCATTGACTTTGTTAGTGGATGCTCAGTCACTCTTCACATCAGGTGTACAGGAGATTCTCTCTTTCTTATCACATCCAAAAGAAGTATCAAACCACAGCCTCGATGAAGAGAAGGCAATCGATCGTATTCAACGGCATGATTATATATCAGCAAGTCGAACTTGTCATTCATGGTATCATGCTGCCCTACACAGAAGGTGAGAGGATGGTCTTACATATTTGAACAAACCGAATGAGCCACATCTCATCACATTCACACACAACTTCACTTCACCGCTCTCACTACTGCAGCATCATCTCACCTCACTCTCAATCAATTCACCAGTCATCGGTTTCTCATTCTTTCGTCTCATCGCAGAATTTCCTTCCTTAACACATCTCTCATTTGATACTCCATACGATTGTGACGCACCTCGTATTCCTGCTGCCACTGACACTGAAATTGAACGAGCGAAAACCATGTTTAAAGCAGGAGGAGGAAGAGGAGGCGAAGAGGTAAAGTCACTGATGCAACGTATGAAATGGAACTTTCGTCCATACCATGAAAAGTTCGATCATATTCATGCTATCATTCGAATAGCACAAGCATTATCGAGGTGTATTTATCTCACGCAGTTAGAAATTAATGAACTATCATATTTCGTCGATATGCGTGCCCTCTCTCACTGTCAACAACTGACGCACCTCACATTGGGTAACTATCATGGTGGTCGTGTCTTCTCTGGTATTGAAAATGAATCTTATTATGTTAACTTTACAGAGATTGATAAGAAGACGATGACATTAGTACGATTACAGATGAAAGTTATGGCACAACTACCTCAACTTCGATACTTCCACATTCAAGATCGTAATTTGGATCGACTGTTAAGAGGATTAGTTACAACAATATCAACCGATCAAGATTCATCTCAAATTACATTTCCTCAGGTTGAAGATTTCAGTCTGGCAGGTGTTCGCCTCGATCCAGGTCTTCTTTCAATTGTTCATTCAAGTTTCCCTTCTCTCACGAATTTGAATGCACGATCATACACAATGGCGGAATTCGATCAGATACTACGATTTCAACAGTTGAAATCGATTCGAATTGGATTTGATGGCATGTTCTTTCAAGGCAATCGAAGAGAAGTGATGATACCTATCATCAGTCAATGTTCTTCACTCACTCAAATCATTTGTGCCGCAGACTTCATCTTCACTTGCAGTGAGTGGGAGATGTTACTCACTTCACAATCACAGTTGATCAACTTCGACTTTTGTCTTGCCATTCACTCCCCGCTTTTGAATCTTACCACCTCTTCCATACTCTCACGCGCATCAGAACAGATTCGTTCTCTCACTTTCTGGAACATGAATGAGGTCAATCTCGGTTCTCATATTCTGAATGAACTCCTACATCTCACTGCATGTGAGAGTCTGTCATTCAATTTCAGCTCTGGTCAAAATGAATCACGGCGAAATGAAAAATTTAATCAAGTCAAATCGTACTTCAATGATCTCACACGAATGCCGAACTTGAAGTTTCTTGACATTCAAACTGACAAGGAGAATTTCACATGGGATTGTGAAAAAGGAATAAATGTTGATCAATATCGTATTCCTGTGGTCACTATTGCAGTCCCATCACCTCGACTCGTCGGCATCGAACTCAATCCTGGACCATCAAGCAAAAGCAACAACAAGAGGAGCAATAGTACCAGCATTAACCAACGATTTTGGAGTCGTACTAGCAGCCGCAGTGCGAGTCAAATGAATTCACGACTTCATCTTTTTTCATCAAATTTGGATTCACATCACTGGCTAATGTTGATATCATCACTCAACCAACTGGAGTCACTCGAATTTGCTGCAGATATGAAGCGAGTAGCATCAATCACACCACCAGTAGCACCACTCGTCGGAATTGAACTCAATCCTGGTCCGAGTTCAAATTTTGCAGGAGTCGAAATGCTTTACACTGATATACTTCACACAATCTTCAGATTCTTCTCTCCTCACGATTTTATCTCATCAAGTCGTACATGTCACGCATGGTCATGTGTATGTTCGACCTATCCACATCAGTATTGCATTATCTTTTGTCGTCCTCTCGATAAGGCTATGCCTGATTTAGGTACAGCTGCCTCTTCGCGTCTCACTCGACATGTCAAGTCAATCGTCATTATGAATACAACAACATCAGGTCCAGTATCAACTTCACCAACTGTCATACCACCAATACCACAAGAGGATATCCATCACTACACTCCTCTCATGTCACTCTTACCTTCCTTCTCATCGACACTAATCGAGTTGATTCTCTTTCGTCTACCATACTCAATTGATTGTTCATCTTTCGGCTCACTGACTTCACTCATACGACTGTCACTAGTTGAATACTTCAATCGTCCACGACTCAATTCGATGGAATGGTTCATCAAATTTGGTAGACAGCTATATCAAGATGTTGGTACTTCGAGCAAAGAACAGCTCCATTTCATGCGTGAACAAGCAAAGGCGATGACATCCATTCATCAACTACGTGAGCTGAGTTTCGGAAAGGATGCGGACAAGTCTTGTATCGTGATGTGGATAAATCTTATTTCTCCTACTTCTTCGGCATCATCATCAATGACATCGTCATCGATTGAACCATCAAGTCAACTGATATTTCCTCTCTGTACACAATTGAGTCCTCTCTTACCAAATAATTTGCATTGTGGTGCCGAAACTCTGTTCTACTTCTCTCAACTCTTTCCTGGTACACTGTCATTCAAGTTCTATGTGGATGCGTGGTATGACGGTTTGTTGCACGTAAGCAAGTTACATCGACTTCGCTGCATCACTTTTATTGATCGATCAGAGATCGATGTTCGTATGAGTCTTTCGAATCCTCGTGATTCGACGATCATTGATACTATCGTAAAATGTTCATCATTGCAATACCTCATCTTTCATGGTACGACATTCACACTCGCTGATGATTGGACACGTGTGTTCGATCATCTCTCACACGTCACTGCACTATCATTTTCTGATCCGACACATCCACGTCTTCTTCATCTACTGACACAATCTCAACAATGTTGTCAGCAATTACTCGAACTTGAGCTGTCAGAAACACAACTTCCATCTGATACATTTGTATTACTCTTCCAGTTGACATCACTCACATACCTTCATATGGAATCATCAGAGAAGTATTCAGCCTTTCGTGATATGAATGCAACCCACGCAAGATTGATGTTGAATGATCCCAATCTCTTACCGACGTTGAAGGTTCTCACCATTCATACCTACACTGATTTAGATGATGATGGTGATGACATCAATTTGATGATGAAGGATTGGACGGATGATACGATCGATCGATCGTTTGAGTGGCAAAGGTCAACACAGAAGGAAGGTGACACATACAGGAAGCAATATCGCGCGGGTCGAGATGGCAACCACGAATTCCCTCCGGACATTCATGAGCTGGGAGGAATGGCGCACAAAGCCAAGAAAGGAGCAAAGGCAGAGCGTGAAATCAGCGAAATAGAAATTTCTGACCTCAAACCCCAACTGTTGTAGCGCAAGCATTTCACTTCCAATCATCACAATTCATCCTCAATCGATTCAATATGTTAGTTAGAGTGCGTCTGGCAAATAGCAGGTTCCAATCATTAACCAATATTCTCTGCACGATCTTTCAGTTAAAAAATCACAATTTGCCTTGTTTGGGTAGCAGTCATCAGTGTCAGAGTTGAGGTTGATCAATAAGAGCCATCTTGTTGTATGTGTTCACCTGCTCTTGCTCACTTTGCTCTTTTCGCTCTGTCATTGCATAATTCATCCACCTCCGGTCCTCCGTCCTTAGCTCGCGACCGTATATTAGGTTCGTTCTTGTCATCACGTGTTGAGTAGAAGTTTGAAAGCGTGCGAGCTGTCCTTTCATATGTTGTCAAGTCTCGACCCGAGAACGTATCACAATCCACTCACTCAAGTCGAATCTCGAGATTTTCTCTGCCGCGCTGTGCTCGATGGGGTTGTCAGATGCTCATCTCTCGTTGCTGTTCTCGTCACACTCTCCTCGCTGTTAATCGCACTACGCGTTTTCTTTCCTCCACTGCATCATCCTCTGCGCTCTTTCCATCCACCTCGCGTTCTGCCACATCCTCTGTTCAGTCCCTCTCAACTCTCTCCATCAACATGTCCTCCGCAGTTCCATCCGATGTTGCCTGTCCAAATTGTGTACGTCCTGGTGATGCACAATCTGGTACACCCTCAGGAACACTGAAACAAATCGGTGGTGTCGAATGCTACGTCGTCGGTTCGAATCCTGATACAACAATCCTTCACTCTGTTGATGTGTTCGGTCATAAATTCTTGGGACATCAACTCACAGCTGATGCACTCTCGCAGAAGACTGGATTTACTGTCGTCATTCCCAATATCCTCAATGATGTCATGGATCCAGTGAATCCAGATTTTTCGAAGTTCATGGAGGTGAGTTGGGTTGTAGAGGAGGATAAAAGGATGGAGCAGAAGTGTGAATGAAGAGAGAGGACGAATACAATCATAGATGTAGTCCGGCAGTCGAAAAGACAACTTGCAAGAACTCAGTCGCTCACCTTCTTCCCTCCTCCTCCCCACAGTGGCTCGGACGCAACAGCGTCGAGAACGCGACATCCATCGCAACAAAAGTTGCTGATGCACTCAAATCTACTTCTAAAAAAGTCTACGGTACAGGATTCTGTTATGGTTGTCGTATCATCGTCAACTTATTGGAAGCAAAGAAGTTAGATGGTGCTGCTCTGTATCATCCAACTTTCCTCAAAGTTGAAGATGCACCACTCCTAAAAGAAACCGGTTATCCACTCCGTTTCAATTGTGCAACAAAGGAGCATATCTTCGTTGGGGAGGTCCGTAGTACGTTTGAGAAGACACTTCCAAAAGAACAAGCTGTATTTGTTGACTATCCTGGTGCACATGGATTTGGAGCACGTCCGGAAGGTGAAGAGGAGAAACAATCGAGCGCGAAATGTAGTGATGACACTGCAGCTTGGTTTAAGACCCTCAAGCAGTAAGGAGAAGCTCGAACCACCTGAAGGAAAGCATGATCTCTCGATTCCTCGACCGTCGATGATTTCGCGCACTTGCTTGGCTTTCGATTCGCAACTTTTCATACATTCAAACTTGTACCTTTTTTTTCACTTCTTAATTCTAGATCTCCATCATTCCAATGGCCATATGCATGAAAGTGGAAAAACATGAATAAATATTTGTGATTCGAAATCAGACATTGTGCACAATGCGCCAGCCCATCATTTTGCTTTGTCCTTTTGCTTTTTCTTTCTTCCCATACACTTTAAGCTTTCATAATTCCTTTCACCATTCTCACACACGCATTCATACTCTCCGTCCAAGATGGTCCATAAATCATGCTGACTGCCGATTGTGCAATCCGATGTGCTTCTTTCGAAACAGGATATTGTAAGAATTTTGGTGTCTGTGATCTCACCGGAAATCGGTCGGTCACAACAGCATGTGTACGTGAGAAACCTCTCAAACCTTCCTTCCCATTAAAACATCCAAAACCACTTGCACCAACACCACCAAACGGTAGTGATTGAATCATCGGAACCATACCAAAATCATTGATGGATGTCATACCGGTACGAAGTGCAGAAGTGACACGCTCAGCACGAACATAGTCGGTGGTGAAGACACATGAACCGAGACCATAGATGGTGGAGTTTGCGTAGGAGATCTGTAAGGGGAGGAGGAGGAGGGGAGAGATGAATCAGCAAATATGAACAAATCAATACAGCACACTTTCACTTCTGATCTTTCCCACTCTCGCATTTTCACCCTTCTCCTCCTTCCCACACACACCCTCTCCAACTCACCACTTCCTCCTCCTTCTCAAACTTGACAATCGTCATAATTGGTCCGAATGCTTCTTCCTGTACTAAATCCATCGATTGTTTGACACCGGTGACAATGGTTGGTGGAAAGAAACATCCTTTACCATCTGTACTTGTCTGCTTACCACCACATACAACTTTGGCACCAGCTGCAACAGCTTTCTCTAATAGCTTATTAAAATTATTGACTTGTGTTGCAAGAGTAATCGCACCGAAATCACATCGATTCGAGTCAGAAGAACAACCTTGTTTTAATGCCGAGACACGCTTTGTCACTTCAGCTACAAACTTATCATAGATACCACTCTGTACATAGAAACGTTCAGCAGAGATACAATTCTGACCACAATTAATGAACGCACCACGAATCGCAATATCAACAACATGTTCAAACTCGGCATCATCGAAAATAATGAAAGGATCTTTACCACCGAGTTCGAGGATGACAGGAGTAAGTGTCTCACTAGCTTGACGCATAACGAGTTTTCCAACAGCTGGTGATCCGATGAATAAGACTTTGTCGACACCACATGATACAAGTGATGAACCAGTCTCAGCCATGCCAGTAATGACATGAATCAAAGCTGGATTATGTCCACGACGAATAAGGATCGAACGTAATACTTCTTCAATACGACTTGCAGAGAAGGATGCAAATTCAGAAACTTTCACAATGGCACCATTACCAGAGATTAATGCAGCTGAGACAGCTGAGAGTACATTATGAAATGGATAATTCCACGGTACAATGACACCGATTACCCCGAGTGGTTTATAATCAACATATGCTTGTTTTGTGAAAGCAAGTAATGCTGCAACTGGACGATACTCTCTCTGTAAGCATTCTTCACCATTTGCAATTAACCAACGTAACTTCTCACACGTAATCATAACTTCACCCATTGCAGCTTCGGTCACAGTCTTGCCACTATCACGTACAGCCATCGTAATAATCTCTTCTTGATTTGCTACAACCCAATCAAGAATATCTTGTAATACAGCACGACGCTCTTGAAAAGAAGTCTGCATCCATCCTTCCTTCGGTGCATTCTCTGGTCCTTTTGCTGCACGTGATGCTGATGCGTATGCTGCGGCAACATCTGCTTTTGTGTAGGCTTTGATTGTACCAATCACTTTTCCTGTAGCAGGCTCAGTACAAATCATATCTGATCCGGTACCGCGTGGAATTGCTTCCTTCTGTGTCCATGCTGGGCGTTGTGGTGGTAAGCGAGCATTTGGTGTGTAGAGATAGCGAAAGAAGAGATAGACCGCGGATGCGAGGAGAAGTGTCCAGATGTAAGTGGAAGTGGAACAAGAGGAGAGGAGGGACATGATGATGTCAAGTGGAGTTGTGAGGAAGTACCAACACAACACAATCAAAAAAGTCGACGATCAAGGAATGACTGTGGAGAAATGCACACTGAGACTTAACGACGCTCACAGTTCTTTCTCTGCACCAACTCATCATGTCCCTCCTCTGTTGGATCGAGTGTCTCACGATCGGTGCTGTCGTGTTGTCACTGTTGACTTACTTAGGTCAGTCAAGAATGTGAGGGAGAAGTAGGCAGTGCGCTATTACCTCTCAACACCCATGCCCGTCCTCCCAACAGTGCCATTCCTCCTCGACGGCTACTACTACCCTGTCCAAAACCTAAAGACCAAGTATGGTGCACAATGGGCTGTTGTCACTGGCTCATCTTCCGGAATCGGTCGAGCAATTACCGTCCAGTTAGCAAAACAAGGTATTAATGTTGTAATGGTTGCGATTGATGATGCACTATTGAATGATGTCTTCGTACAGATGCAGAAGGACTATCCACAGGTACAATTCCGTAAAGTTGGTGTGAATCTCGGAAAGACTGGTTATATGGAGGCAATTAAAGGTGCAACATCCGATATCCTTCCTACCCTAATCTTTAATAATGCTGGCTATGTGATTACAGGATTATTTTCCGATTCCACAGTTGAGAGTGTATTAAGTAACTATGAATGTAACTCGACTGCACCAGTTGTAATCTCCCATCACTTTATCGCACGTATCCTTGCCGAATCCAAGCGTACAGTTGCAGAGCGTCGTGGTGCTATTTTCTTCACCTCCTCACCAGCTGGTATCATGCCATGTCCTACGACAGTTATGTATGGTGCAACAAAAGCATTCCTGACCGAATTTGCTACCTCCTTATCTGCTGAAATCTTTGCTGATGGTTTAGATACATTAGTCGTACATCCGTCACCAGTTGATACCGGATTCTATTCCGGTAATAAACATGATATGAGTGCAATGAAATTCTTTCAGAAGACAGCAACCTCACCGGAAGTAATTGCAACATGTTTCTTTAAATCAATTGGACGTACGGTTGTATGTGATCAAGGATATTTCTCTCTGGTATTAAAGATGCTATTGAAAGTAATTGATTATAATACGATTTCAATTCTTCTTACAAGAACAAGTACAATGTCAGGAGATTATATCAAATTAGTTGGACAGAGAAAGAAGAAGGAGTAAGTGAGTGAGAGAGAAATGTAAAAAGAAGAAGGGAAGAGCAAAGGAGCAAAACGGAAACATATCTTGAGTGGGAGAGATGAGAGGCGAACGGAATGCACGCAGAATTTGTCAGCGGCCGTATTTCGAGTCGTATGCATAAATTAAATTTAACAAGATTTCATCGCATTCCTCTTCCCTCTTTCCCAAGTTTTTCTCATCATCTTTGTTCGATCCGCATTTCGACCAATCCTTTTGAAGGTGCCACTTCGGGATCTAGAGCTCATAAGCTTAAGCTAGCAACTTGCGGGTAACAGACAGCACTGCTGGATCCAGCGAATCGCAATGCGGGCAATTACATTTCATGAAGCAAAGGGGATGACATCCATTCATCACCCAGAAGAGAAATGGAGCAGGGTTCGACACCACAATTTGGAATCTCCAGTCCTGGCTGTGAATACAACACACGCAAGATTGATGTTGTTGTGGACATCCTCTTGTGGTATTGGTATTGGTATTGGTGGTATGACAGTTGGTGAAGTGGATACTGGAACTGACTCCGACATCAATAGATATAGATAGTGTTGTGTGAGGTTGTGTGAGATAAAATACATGCCAATGGATAACAATATCGCTACTTGTAAGCAGAGACACCGGGTGTCAATGCGAACTTACAATGCAATGCGTGCGTGTGTGTGTGTGTGTGTGTGTGTGTGTGTTTGGCTCCGCCTGCTGTCAAGTCGTAGATGTCAGTGTCCAACATTTCGATTGCTGCAGAGCTTGAATTCGGACAAGGATTGTGAGTTCAATGCTGACAAGGGATGTTATTGTTACTGGTGCTACGAAAGTCGGGATATGCATTCGGTGAAGTTATGGAAAAATGGATTTTCTCCTGTTTGCTCTTTTTGTGGCCCCAAAGAGCCAGGTAAAATGTTTCGAGGTGAGGCATGACTGTTAAATCATTCATGAATGAATACACATTGGCATAATCAATTCGATCTTTAGGCGGAAGGTAAGGGGAATTGATCCAGAGTTTGCGACATGAAGTGAAATGACGAAGAAGAGAAAGTCGTGAGGGGGAGAAATCAAGCATTTCTCCCATTGTCAGATCGACGATCCGAGAGACACATCGCGTTTTTCCATCCAAATCCTTTGCTTCCGTCAAGGTATCCAATATGATATCAGTAATGTGTCTGAATTGAAGTTTGGTCAATTGCGGTAGTACAGAGAAGAATCGAGACCATTGATGAACAGATGTGAATGCATGACCTTGAAAATGAATTCGAGTGAGTGATGAACATTTCATCAAAATCGATAGTAATTGTTCAGGTTCATTGCGCGTCGCAACAACAACTTTTGGTGTTGCTAAAGTGATGACTGATGGAAATTTGAGTATCTCATGAAAATTGACCATTGAAATTGATTCGAGATAAATAATATTTGTTGTTGGGAAGACTCTGAATAGAGTTGAAAGTGCATGATCAGGAAGTTCGTCATCACCCCAAATGTAACATTCAAATGAGATGAGACGAGGAAATGAAATGCACTGATCAGGTGTAATATCATCATCACGAGTGTAATAATCACACAGAATTGGTAAAATGCGTCCCATTGAACCAGAACCAAGATCGAGATGAGTTAATTGAGGACAATGTGAGAATAAACGTAATTGATCGATCAACATTTGATGGAAAGAATCATCCTCACTATTCTCAATATCCGTATAATTAACAAGTTGAAGAGTATGTAATTCAGGTAATGTTGTTATTGGTGTTATATCACAACAGAGTGGTAAATAGGAGAAACTTAATTTACGTAATTGTGAAAAGAATGATGATTTACCATTCAGTTGTGTAATCAAATGACGAATCTCAATGTACTCATTGTCCTCACACATGTAGTAAGTATCGATATCAAGATCTTGTAAAAGAGGAGTCATACCATGAATAGCAAGTGCACATTCATATGTGAGCATCTCATCATACTCTGATACAATCGTCGTTCGTTGGTGTTGCTTCAGTTGTGGCGCAGCCCTAAGCTTTCCCACAGAAGTCCATTGATGAAGACGAATCAACCAAGAGTAAAATATTGACACAGAAACATCTTCAAGACCAACCGTATGAAGATGACGAAGTAACGATGTTGAAGAAGAAGATACAGTGGAGGAGGAGGAGGAGGAGGAGGAAGCGACTTCTTCGATTGCATCCTTCAAGAGATTGAGTCGCTCATCATTATGCAGTTCCAACTTTCTTGATGGCATCGATGCTGCAGCACGACACCATGCATGACATGTGTAACTCGAATTGATCCAATCCTTATTCGAGAGAAATGCGAAGATGGAATGTAAACCATCAGTGAAGAGATTCTGACCAGATGATATGAACGAAGCAGGTCCAGGATTAAGTTCGATACCAACGAGACGTCGTGCTGTAGGTGGTTCCACCACAGATTTCATTGCAATTTTTCTCTTATCCACACGATACGAATCAAGTCCAATACGCTTCTCCTTATCCCAAATCAATATGCTTGTTATCTGGCTGAAATCTGTCCACTTGAGTTCTAATCTCTTCAATGATGGTATAAAACTTGAATCATCCATTGCTTTATATACAATTGCACTGGAATCATAGAATGCATTTCTCTTGAGTAATAATGTATGAAGTTGTGTAAAATGATGAAGTTGTGAGAGATACCATAGGGAGGTTTCGTTAAGACTAAGAATTTGAATACGAGCACATGCATGTGTCATTGGTTCAGATAAAACTTGAAGTAGATCTGATTGTCCTGTATTGATAAGTGATAAACTTGTGAGATGAGAACATCCGAGAAATATGTCTCTCCATTGTTCACTTGTATCAAGACACCAATTCGTCATTTCCAAGTGCGTCAGATGTGGTATGCGTGAAATGACGGATGCCATTGCCATACGAACGACATCGTTGATCGGATCACCACCTGCAGGTTTACTCCGTAATGTTATCGATTGTAGAAAAGTAAATAGTGAATACACTTTAATCTCGGTTATTCTCATCTCAAGTATTTCGAGACTCCTCAAATTTGGTATGAGTGGTTGTATCTTTGTCAATGTACCATCAGGAAATACACGACTTCCGAAAGCAAATGAATGTAAAAAAGGAAAGTTGAACTCACCTTTTGTGACCTCATCAATGAATAGTCGAAGTATGATCCTGTTGGTTTTGTTGATGACTAGATGTGTGAGAGTTGGTATCCTTGCAAGGACTCGCATATGTGAGGTGAATTGTTGTTTTAATTTGGTTGATCTTTTGTTATCGGGAGGAGAATGGTGAGATTGAATTTCACCTGTTGCATATTCTTGTAGATTCATTGTCGTAAGTGAAGGAAGATTGAGTAGCGAATCGATCGTGAGAGTGAGAGGTAAATTCACAACTGTGATTTCAGTAAGATGTGAACAACGAGAGAGATGACGAATGAACTCCTCATGACGTGGTGATAAGGTGCATTGTATTCGTTGTAGAGTCGTGTGTGCCCGTCCAAATATATTCTCACCTTCCTTTTCAAGTCTCTTCCATAATTGATCATCCTCATCTGTATTATGTACCCTCAACAATGTAAGATCGATTGATTCGAGTGAAGGTAATTTGAGAAGTATGACATATAAAAGAGTTAGGGTCGGATCTTCAAATGAAAGTTGAATATCGATAATGTGACGAAGTATAGGAGATGAGAACGAGGAGAATGAGGAGAACGCCGCCGCCGTCGTTGTGCAACCGATGGCATTCGGATCAATCAATAACGAGGAGGTAACTGTTGGTATTATTGTTGTTGTTGTTGATGTTGGTGGCCCAGGTAGCAGAAGATTCCATTTGATCAGTATTCGACGTTGCCATTCAATGAGATTATGTTGAGGTATCGCCGTAAGATAGAGTCTCTGTTCAATACGATTCAGTAGTCCTGTTACTCCTAATGATGCACGTGTCAAACGACGATTCGGTGTGGATAGAAATGTTGCGTACCAAGAATGACAGCACCGAATAGCGATAAGCCAATCTTGTGTCGACAGGAACGCGAATATTGAATGCAGTCCATCGATGAAGAGACTGTGCGCTGCCATTGACGTTACCAATGAAGTTGGTCCAGGATTGAGTTCGATGCCAACAAGAGGGATAGCTGGAGGTGTCGTCTGAGTAATGGTGTTAAATGTTGTCTCGGCGATGTTTTCCTTCTGCTTCGGATATAATCGATATTGTTCGACGTTGATCTTCTTCACACGATCATATTTGAATCGACGATCCTCAGCATCATTAGCAACGATGAGAAGTCGTTGAAGTTGTGGTAAAAGGAGTGAATCATCCAACATTGTCTTGAGTTGATCAAAATCGACTCCTTCAACAGGTGATACAGAGTTGGAGCTCCAATATTCCATATGCAACTCTTCGAGGCCAATGAAATGTGCCAGTGCCACAAGACTTGAAAGACAAGTACCATGAAGTTCTAACTTACATAATCGAAGTGTTGGACTCGGAGAGGTGGTTGATGATGATCTTGAGAGTGGAATCATATTCGAGAGTAATTCAGGTTCATTCGTTGAATGAAATTTGAGACTTGTTAAATGAGTCAGATTCTGCCAGATGAGTGTCCACTCATCACGTGATGAGAATGTACTATCCCAGAATGTGATATGTGTCAGTGAATGACATTGAATGAGTGATGGTAGAAGTGTCGGATATCGCTCATTTAACATTCGTGTATCATCGTCATACTTGCGCTCAATATCCTCAATCCACACTGTTTGAAGTCGAGTAAAATGGATGATCAACTCGATTTCTTCTCTTCTTTCTGTCAGTATCAAACGAAAGAACTTCAGAGCAGGAAATACTGCAACAAGTAGTGCCAGATCACCATGCACCATTACCTGCTCATTGACAGAGAAATCATGAATGAGAGGAAACATCGTTACACCAGATTTCGTTTGATGATCCACAATCAACTGAAGCCAAGCACGAATCGCTGGGGATGCAACACGCCGTTCGGGATAGATGAGAAAAAATTCCACAAGTGAAGGGATGCGAGAAACGCTGACTGCTTGATGAAGTAGTGCATCGACTTGTGTCACTTGTGAGTGATATTCTGACGTACCCTTGAAGAGTAGTTCACCTTCATTTTTGTCTTCATCATCCTCACCGTCGTCGTCGTCATCATCAGCGTGATTGTCAATGTTACTTTTATCATCTCGTTCTTCAACAGCAACTAGCACATCGAGTGCATAGTGATAGAAGAAGAGACGAGCGAGTGATGGTAGATCATGCATCGGTGTCAGATCAAGTGTGAGTGGCACATCAGAGAGATCAAGTCGGGTAAGGGAAGTGAAAGAGCACAGTAGTTGGATACTACTTTGAATAAGATCGGCATGAACCCTCTTGTCGGCATTGGATTGTGTGCTTTTGGTGGTGCCGACGAATATTTCACTGATTTGACGTCGAAGTGGTGATCGTGATGCTGGTTCTAATAATAGATAACTGGTAACTTGTATATCGAATTCACGAAGTTGACCAGATGGTGTTGATGCTGCAGCATCGTACCAAGCGTGACACGTATGACTCGCAGACAACCAATCAGTGTTCTCAAGAAAGGTCAAGATTGAGTGTACACCATCAGTGAACATCGATTGTGCATTCATCGCCATACTTGTCGGAACGACCTGTGAAGACTTCGCCAATGGTGGTGGTCCTGGATTAAGTTCGATACCGACGAGTAGTGCAGGTGGTGGTGGTGGTGGTGGTCCAGGTGGATGATGATGAAGAACATGATTCTGTTGTTGTTGTTCTAGTTGAACAATTTTGTATGTGTTGTCAATATTGATTCTCTTCTTCTGATGATGATGATGAGACTGATCCCATTCCCAATTACGAAATGCTGGATCGTTTGCTGCGACATACATGATGTAATAGGATCGAATTTGATCGAGATTGAATGGTTTTGTTCGTCGTCGAAGAAGTTGATGTCGATGTGATGAGATTTAATAGTTGCGCACGAAGAGTGTGGCGGAGATGATTGATTGTGTCTTTTCGATGATGCGAGTATGATTAATGATTGACAAGTAGTGATGATGCGAGTATGATTAATGATTGACAAGTAGTGGCAAAGCAGCCTGATTTTGGATGACAACACAAACGGAATGGAACACAGGGAACAACTTTCAAGATTCACCTTTGTCTGTGAGCGACAAATATTTGTGTGATGCGCGTTGACTCACACGCACGTTGGTATTTTCCATCAACAGAGGACACGACTCGCACATGCACACAGTACTACCTCCTCCATCATCCTCATTACAAACAAGACTCTTTCGTGATGGTTATTTACTCATTTGTAGTTATCTGACATTGAGTGAAATTAGCACATCATTTGTTTCACTCAGTCACTATCACCTTCAATTGACACAGAGTGAACCATCACGACGAGTCAAGATTACATTGCAAAATGAACGATATCTACAACAGGAACAACTGGAACACCATCAACATCAGCATCAGCAGCATCAGCAGCAGCAGAAGAAGAAGAAGATGCAGACGTCAAAGAAGAATTCCTACCGATTGTCATCGTTCACTCCTTCAGCACTCGCACATCATGTCAATTCCATCACTATTAAACCTCAACAATCCCTATCTGAATTCATGTCGACACTTGCATTCTTTCCTCGTGTTGAATCATATCGTACAAGATTATGTGATGAGGAAATGAAAGTGATTGGTCTCTTCTGGCATATTCCATTCAAGATAGCACAGTTCGTACACTGGGTGACAAAGAAGAAGAATGACAAAAGTGAAGTCAATCTAGCATCACCAACCGTTCATGTGACACTACCACCACAGCTGACTGCACTTCATATTGACTTGTTGTGTCCGATTACAGACAAATCTTGCGGATCCGTAACTTCTTACCTTTACCTCCAGGACACGCATGTCACTCAACTTCTCATCGCATGTTCTCGATCATCGACATTGCGATCACTCGCGTGCAGTCCAATCCCAACCTACTTTGATTTCTCACTACTGGCGAAGTGTCAGAGTCTACACTCACTTCAAGTTAAGGATCTGTCCGATGACTCTCTGCTTGCTCTCCTCCAATCCCTCCGTCAACTGCCTTATCTCACTTCCTTCTCCGACGTCGACCAGATGCAATACATTCGAGTGAATAGTGAACAGTCAGTTCCTATTATCTTGCCACAGATACAGCGTATCGATACCTACGAAGTTGATCTTGACAAAGGGTATGATCTTGATAAGATGTGTACATACTTTCCGTTGTTGACAGAGATCAGGATGCAAAACTACACACACGAGGAAATTAAGATGTTAGCAGAGAAGTTATCACAGCTGAAGTCCATCATATTTTTGAAAGCACCAGCTGCAATGGTATCCACTCCTGAGGTTTATGAAAGGATAATCGTTGCTGAGATAACGAAATGTTGCTCGCTAACACATATCAGTTTTTCGCGCTGGTCAATATTTGATCCAGAGAATTGGGTACAACTATTTACCTCCCTCCCTGATCTGACAAGCCTCGAGTTCAGCTTTCCTCCGAAGAGATCTTCTTTCGATCGTTTCGCTGTATCTGGATATGATTTGCTGTTGAATCTTGTGCCTGTGGCATCACGTCTGAGAAAGTTGCAGCTCAACTGTACACAACTGTCAATAGATAGTCTCAGGAAGCACCACCATCACTTCATATTGCTGACACATCTTATCCTCAGGCAAGACGCATTCCCATCTCCCCCTTCAGCAGAAGATCTGCTTCGTATTCTAATGATGAATTCCTTATTAGACCATGATACGAAGCAGTCATTCTTTGAACTTCAAGTCGATGAATTCAACTCACCATTCATGATACCATCGCTCGAATACCTTGAGATCGATGAAGCTGCCCCCCGAGAGAAATCTGGTTTCGATATCTTGGATAAGTACAAGTATATGGCAGAAGTAGAACCACAATTGCGACGATTTATCTACGATGTTACAGATAAGAAACAACGTGCAATGAGTGGGTATCGTCAGTACGATCCTCACACCCGCAGGAAGATCAACTAGCGCTTTTCTGCTTGTTCTGTTCCCTAATACCCTCCTTCCGTTCTTCTCCTGTTTGTACTCAACTCTTTGAGCATGCATTTTCCAACATCTATTTGTCCTCTGATTGTTCTTTGTTTCGGATGGGATCTCCAAATGTTCAACTTGAATATCAGCCAGCATTAATATTGCGCAAAGCAGTTGAGGTTAATTCAAATTTAAAAGCAGTTAGATTGTGTGAGACGCAAGAAACTCGAGCATGAGCAGTGTCCACTATGAGTGGTGACGAAGGAAATCGCGAGTGATCGTCCCAACACCAAGGCTATCTGTTGTCGTTTACCTGTCTCCGTCTACCTCCTTTGTCTCTCTGCGTTCTTCATGTCGTTGAAGCCGAGTGAGCCGTTCCTGACAAATTACCTTCGTCGTTGGAGCGCGTCTATCATGAAGGAGTTTGGTCTGCAACATCTTCACTCTTCATGACTCGATAAGTGGGTGTGTCCTCCTCACGTCGTTGATGGTACTCGAATTCAGTGGAGTCCTCCGATCCTTCTGATTCACGTATCCAAATCCAAAGTGATCGGAGTTGAGGACAGAAGGAGATATCATCGAGCGACGATTTCACCGCCTGAAAGTAAATCTCATGGAATGGTAACAGATCATCATTGTCAAACAAATCCAAAGCCGTGAGCGAAGTGAACTCCCTCAGAAGAGGGAAACTCTCCTCTGGTAGATTCGTACCTGTCAATCGGAGTGACAGAAGTTGTTGTCGACATCGTCGAGTCTGCGTTAGTTGTTGTAAGAGGAGAGGATGACGAGTCTCATGAAATCGAAGTTGAGTTAGATGTGGTAGATGATCGAACAGAAGTATCCATTCACGCTGCTGTGTGAAGACAGTATAATCGAAATAGATCGATTCGATGTGAGAACCACTCGAACCACAATGAAGTGCGGTACAGAGTGTGAGAGGGTGATGTGATAGTGAGATTCTCTCAGATAGAGGACGACAATCCGAGAATGTGAGTCTTTTCAAATGGTTGAACTTCGTGAATACAACCGGTAGCTGCTCTTCAAACGGCTGATCGATATGAATGTCACAAGATGTGGTACTCGGAAAGAGTGTAGCGAGACGCTCAAGATCAGCAGCAGTGCAATCCTGGTTGGAGCAAGTCATGGAGACAGATGATGGAAAGGCAAGAAGAGAGGAAGAGGATGGTATTGCGCTCGCACTTGTATTTTCTTCCGTCGTTGGTAAAGTGTAAATGATATGAATCCACTTGAACATACATTGCATCAGCTCCTTATCGGCTTCGATTGACATTTCTGCGAAGTTGTCACGAAAACTGAAAATCCACAAGTGAGGTATGCACGTGAAAGAATGAGCTTGTGCTTGAAGAGAACACCAAAGTGAATCCATCTCTTTGCCAGTTGATACAGAAGGTTTGGTTACTGCTAGGATCGCATCCAACTTCGCTCGATTCAAGTACTCAGAAAGAGTGAGCCGCCTGAGTGCTGTGAGTGAGGCCAGCGGTGAACAGTCGACAGAATAAGGGAGACGATAGAGGACCAAATCGTGAAGTGACGAGAATGATGGTAAAAGAGGAAGGATACGGTCGTAATGAAAAGCAGCATCTCGATTCAGTTCATTCGGAGCTGGAGAAACATCATCAAACTGACTTGGCCTCAACTCGATGTTGGCATCTCCTCCTTCATCTGGCGGTGGATAACCAAGAGATTGGCATAGCTCTGCGACGGTTGCAGTTGATGGTCGGTTGACGGTGAGCGCACTGAGATGACGACGAAAGAGAAGAGAAGACGCAAGGAGAGATAATTTGGGTACAATCAGATCGAATGGACGATAGAAACGGAGGTAACGACATGGTGAAGTCGCGCATGCCGAGGACCAGGAATGACAGACACAACTTGAAGCAATCCAATCCTGATGAGGAAGAAATCCGATCATCGCATGTAGCACATCAGTGTAGAGCATGTGTGCAATTGCAGTTGATGAATTTGTTGAAGAGATCATTGATGGGCCAGGGTTGAGTTCAATGCCGACAAGTGGTGCTGGTGGTGGTGTGACTTGAACTGACTGACGAAAGTCAGGTGTTTCACTTGGTTTCGAATTATCATATTCGATCGAGTCATGATTCCTCGTTTCGCTATTCAGAAGTGAAAGGCTAAGTGTTTTGAGGTGAGGCATGACTGTTAAATCATTCATGAATGAATACACACTGGCATAATCAATTCGATCTTCAGGCGGAAGGTCAT
Source organism: Asterella californica (assembly GCA_036924285.1). NCBI lineage: Eukaryota > Viridiplantae > Streptophyta > Marchantiopsida > Marchantiales > Aytoniaceae > Asterella > Asterella californica. The sequence continues at coordinate 551,566 of JAYKYS010000027.1, read as the reverse complement.
GGGAAGTGATCCAGAGTTTGCGACATGAAGTGAAATGACGAAGAAGTGGGATGCGTGAGCAGGAGAGATCAACTGTTTCTCTCATTGTCAGATCGACGATTCGAGAGACACATCGCGTTTCTCCATCAGAATCCATTGCTTCCGTCAAGGCATCAAATATGATATCATTAATGTGACTGAATTGAAGTTCAGTCAATTGTGGTAGTGCAGAGAAGAGTTGAGACCATTGATCAACAGATGTGAATGCATAACCTTGAAAATGAATTCGAGTGAGTGAAGAACATTTCATCAAAATCGATAGTAATTGTTCAGGTTCATTGTCAGTCGCAACAACAACTTTTGGTGTTGCTAAAGAGATGACAGATCGAAATTTGAGTATCTCATGAAAATCGCACATTTCGATCGATCCAAGATGAATAACATTCGTTGTAGGGAAGACTAACAAAAGAATTGACATTGCTTGTTTGGGTAATATATCACGATGATCGTAACATTCAAATGAGATGAGACGAGGAAATGAAATGTGTTGATCAGGTGTAATATCGTCATCACGAGTGTGATAATCATACAGAATTGGTAAAATAGTCCACAAATTGCCGAGATCAAGATTAGTCAATCGAGGACAATGTGAGAATGCACGTAATTGATCGATGAACATTCGATGGAATGGTACTTGATCTTTTGCGTAACCTTCAATATCCATATAATTACCACCAACTTGAAGAGTATGTAATTCAGGTAATGTTGTTATTGGTGTCATATCACAACAGAGTGGTAAATACGAGAAACTTAATTCACGTAATTGTGAGAAGAATGGTGATTCACCGTGTAATTGAGAAATAATGTGCCGCGCTTCCTCATTTTGACCCTCTTCACCGTGTAAGTAACAACAATCGATATAAAGATCATGTAATCGAGAAGTACTACTACCAGTACCATTGGCAGCAGCAGCAGCAGCAGCAGCTTTCGTTCCTTCACTCAACATTGTATCATATTCAATTAGCAACATTTGATGCTTGTCAGGTTCAGATCGCTGTGGTGCGGCATAAAATTTTTTGACGGAAGTCAACGAATGTTGTAATAATCGAATAATCCAAGAATAAAATATTGACACAGAAACATATCCAAGACCAACCGTATGAAGATGACGAAGCAATGATGTTGAAGAAGAAGATGCAGTGGAGGAGGAGGAGGAGGAGGAGGAGGAAGCGACTTCTTCGATTGCATCCTTCAAGAGATCGAGTCGCTCATCATTATAAAGTTCCAACTTTCTTGATGGCATCGATGCTGCAGCACGACTCCATGCATGACATGTGTAACTCGAATTGACCCAATCCTTATTCGAGAGAAATGCAAATATGGAATGTAAACCATCGATGAAGAGATTCTGACCAGATGATGATGTGATTGATATAATTGATGAAGTTGGTCCAGGATTAAGTTCAATACCAACTAATCGTGATGCAGGCGGTGGTAAGGTTAATGGAAGAGGAGGAGGAGCAGCAGCAGATGATAATGATAATGATGATGATGATGATGATGATGATGTTGTCATGCGAACATAATCATACTTTCGAAATGAACTGAATGCACGACTTCGTTTATCACTTGCATCAAATAAGAAGATACGCGGCGGAATAGGATCAGTTCGTGAACGAGTCGGTGGTGCTGCTGCTGCTGCTGCTGCTGCAACTGTTTGCTCAAATACATTATCATGATTAATCTTCATCTTCTGTTGTTGTTGTTGTTGTTGTTGTTGTTGTTGTTGTTGTTGTTGTTGTTGTTGTTGTTGTTGCGTAGCCAATAACATTATTGGTTGCTCATGAGACATTTCTGAAATCATCAGATATTGTAGTCCAGGTAGTACCGAAGAAGAATTGAAGAAATCGTACAATTGATCGAAACTAACAACACGAGGTGGCATTGAATGATAATCACCACCACCACCACCACCACCAGTGTCACCACGGACAGAACAATCTTCTTCCTCTTTGTTGTTGTTGTTGTTGTTGTTTATTATTCTAGTCACGAGTGGAGGTCCTGGTCCAGGAGGATGAATGAAAACTTCTCTACGTAATATAAGATGTGTCAATGATATGAAGTGAATGAAATGTTGTAATGTTGTGATTGGAAGATGTGTGTGATCTAATGTTAACTTTTGAATACGTGTAGCAGCGATAGGTATCAGATGTGTAAGTAGATCAAATTGTTCTGCTGAACTTGTCCTTCGTAATTGATGTGCATCACCAAATTGTAGGCTTGTTAGATTTAAACAACCATCAAATAGACATTTCCACTCTTCCTTCGATGTCAAACGCCAATGTTCAAATGTGATGTGCGTGAGTGATCTACACTGTGCAAGTGCTTCACTGATAGCAGGATTGGTATGACCTGGGATCTTGCTCGATTGAGGTGATGATTTCAAGATTAACGAAGTGAGATGATTCAACTTTGATGCACTCAAAAGATCATCTTCACTATAATTCATTGGATCAAGTTGAGTCAGTGATGGGAGGAAGTTGAGAATCACTTCCATCGTCTTATATCGTGGATGATCCATTGAAGCGAGACTCAGCTTCTGAATGTGCGGCAAGGGAAGATTTGCTTCACGGAGTTGATGAAGAAAGAGCACGGTATTATCAACATCAATCCCAGTCAGATTCGGCATCTGTTTGATAGCAGCGAGTAGAGATTGTACGAACTCTGATGTATGAATACGTGCAAGATGAAAAGAGCGTAAGTGTGGTAAAGCGATGAAAAGAGACCAGTCGAAGTCAGATGGAAGTCCATCGATCTGAAGTCGTTCGAGTGAGGGACACTTCGACATACCGATGAATAGCTGAGTGGTGTGGACTTTCTCGAGATGCTGTCGATGAAAAGAATTGTTGTCGCTACGGGTGGAAATTAATGTAAGCTGAAGTGATTTCAACTTCGAGGCGAATTGAATCTGGAGAGAAGGCAAAGATTGATTGACATGCGACTTCACGAAGGGATTCAATCGTGAGAGGAAACGACTGAGGCGGCTTGATGTCGGAATCGGTTCATCTCGCACGTTGACTTCATACTCTTCAAGTTGAGGGAGAGACACCATGGTTTGATTCAATTGTGATGGTGTCTGGTAATCACTGATTTTCACTCTCGTTATGTGACGAGCAAGTGGTGAGGATGAAGGTATCGAGCGGACATAGCTGGAGTGCAGAGTGCATGATATGCAGCGTGATGGATCATTTACTGCAGCGACATCGCGCCAGTATCGATCAACACGGATGAATGATGTCGCAACTTCTTCAAGTTTGAGATAGGAGAGTACGATAAGAAGGCCATCACGAAATATGAGAGAAGATTGCGATCGTTGCTCTTCATCGTTTGGTGTTGCTGGTCCGGGATTAAGTTCAATACCAACGAGACGATCGGCTGATGGTGTCACGAACGTCTGACTTGTTGTAGGAATTCTGTACTTCTCAACATTAACTCCATTCTCTGCGTCCCACACAAACTTGTCGAACGTTTGTATTTCAATGTATCGTAGATTCGGCATTCGTGTGATTTCGTTGAAGTAGGACTTGATTTGTTGATAGATTGGTACCTCTGGTTCCTCATAGATCATGAAGATCAGACGTTGACATGACGTGAAAATGGTGGTGAGAGTATCAGAAGTGAGGAGAGAAGAGAGATAGGCGCAATCAGGTCCGATGAAAGAGAGTGAGAGAATGCATGATGCTGCGGAAATGGTGGTTAGATGTATCAAAGGACAATCGGGACCACTGGAACGAAATGCGAGGTTGTTCAAACTTGGCAGTGAAGTGAACACATGTTGCCATTCGGCTGATGTAAGAATCGCGTGTTGGATGTTGAGTTGTGTCAGTGAATGACATTGACAGATATGATCGAGCATGACCTTCCTTTCTCTCTCATCACGTTGTCTCAAATTGAGTGTGATGTTTCGTAAATGTTTGAAGAGACAAATATCACCAAAACCAGCGAAGCAGAAGGAATAAGGATCAAGTTCGGTCAGGGATGGTAGGAGTGTGTGGATGGATGTCAGAAGACCAGGAGTTAAGTAAACAGAAGAAAGTGGGAATTGCGTTACTTGAGCAAAGGAGATTGGTTCAACTGGCTCGATTCTTGCTACAGTAGCTAATCCTCTCAGGACACGATCATAATTGCCACCTGCACTGAGATCCAATGTGCGAAGTGATGATAACTCGGAGATGACACGCATGTGTGCTCGTACTGGTGCAGCATACTCCTTCTGTTCCGGAGTCCACTGACTCGGCTCGATATCATAACGAAAAACATCCTCGCTACCGAAATTGTATAGAATAAGATGTGACAGTTGCTGACACGATCGTAGTCCATTCAGTGAGACCTCATGTGGCAACTCGGTGATCGAGAGCCAAGTCAGATTCGTACAATGTGAGAGTGAATCAGCCATGCGAGTGAGCGATTGGATGTAGACTCTTTGATTCTTTTTCTTTACCAGACGAGAGTGAGGGAGTTGCCAGGTCATTTTTTGCAGCTGAGAATGGACTTGAGTGAGATCAGTCGATGTGTTCTCGATGGGAGGTAGCTCAGATGATTCGCCTATGCTGGTGAGAAAGAAGTATTTCAACGCAGGAAAATAGGACAACAGACTCGTGAGTGAGAATCCACCAGTACACTCGTCGAGTATGAATATGGTAAGATGACGCTGAAGTAGAGGTCGTGACAAGGTAAAATCACGAGTTGACCTTAGCAGATCCTTCTCCTTCTTCAAGTATGACCATCCTCGAACTCTCTGTGTCGCTGCAGCATGATACCATGCCTGACATGTCAGACTAGCAGTGATGTAATGGCGTTGGTCGATTTTCTCATCTTCAATTTGATCTTCTGCCTCATTTGGATGCGAGAGGAAGGAGAGAATTTCTTGAATACCAGTTGTGAAGAGAGATTGGGCATTCATCTGAGTCGGTCCAGGATTGAGCTCGATACCAACAAGACGAGGTGCAAGTACTGCTTTTGGAAAAACGATTTTGTTAAGGATGGATATTGGGAGGAGATGATCGAATGAGAGTGCAGAGATTGGAGAGGTCATGTCTAATGAAGTCAGATGACGCCGGAGGCGAAAGAACGAAGGCGAGGGCATCTTATCGGAGATTTGTATCCATCCTTTCACACTCCGTGTCAGTGCGGTATGATACCATGCACGACAAGTCAGACTTGCGTGCATGTAATCACGCTGTTGTACTCTTTCTGGTGCGAGGTCAGTTTCGCGCTTGTCATCATTCAGATCTTGCTGCATTATCGACGGATGTGATAAGGATAGAATCTCTTGTACACCTAGTGATTGTGCAGTCATCGGTGATGGAGATGTAGGACCAGGATTAAGTTCGATACCAACGAGACGAGGCTGTGGTGGTACATCGAGGACGGCCGCGGAAGCTCGAAAATCAACCCCTTCCTCTGAATCCTCACCGTCGTCATTTGAGCGTTGCTTCAGTCGCTTCTGGTTTGCACGCCATACAAAAGTTCTCTGGCTTGACCGATAATCAATCAAAAACTCCTTCAGTTTCGGCATGATGAGTGGTGACTTGAAATACGAATAAAATTCATCATCTCGCACATTCTCAAATGTCGAACCACGAAAATGTACACATTCACACGAGGTGAGATACTGAAAACACTTGAAGGAGGCGTCGATGAGACGAGTACCACAGAGCTTGAATGTACGAATACGAGGTGCCACCCGAAGTCGATTGCCATTCGCTTCTTGCGTCAGATTTAGCAGCAGTTGTCTCTGATCAAGAATTTGAGAGAGATCGAAAAAGTCCAGATGAGCAAGGAATGGACATGCAGCGAAGAGGCGACGCCAATCATCGGCGGATGTAATTGTCCAGCAGGTGAAATGAATCGATGTCAGTGCGTGACATTGTAACAAGACTTTGAATCTCTCTGTATCCTGCTTTGCCAATACTTCGTCGGAATCTTTACAAAATGGAGATTTATTTCGACCGACACGTACGACTTCAAGTTGCGCGAATTGAGGTAGGAGTGAAAGATCATCATGATCGAAGCTGAGAGGTAAGAGGATACGTAAGGACGGTGTAATCTGAAGTAAAATTGCTAAAACACCCCGAGTTATATGCCCTCGATCCTGGGAGTGACACAGAACGAACGAGTGGAGATGAGAGAAAATGATGTCATGACGTGAGAGAAGCTTGATGAGCTCGACCCAATGTGGAAATCCAAACAGAGAGAGATGAAGTAAGAAGGAGGAGGAGACATCATTCCCTTGCGGTGTGTTCATGGCAGAAAAGATCTCCATCTGTTTCAAACAATGTTGACAATTCGATTCAGAAACGAGACGTTCACGCGCACCGTAGTATGGAAGGGAGAGGGAGGTCAAACGTGGCAGTTGCTGCAACGAACTACAATCCACGGAGTAAGGCAGACTTTGTAGACTTAGTTCTGCAAGTGATGTGCATTTCCCACTGATGAATGGGAGTAGGAACGAATAGATCTCATGCGCCGTATCAAGATTGACCATATCAATAGCTGCTCGACTTGAGGAAGATGGACTGAATCGAATAGTCAGATGACGGAGTCGTGTGATGTGCGGTTCAAGAGACTGTTGCATTTCATGTGATGTTGATGATATCCGCCGAATTGCTTGAGCAGCTTCATATGCGGAGAGAGCAACTTCAAGTGTATCCAGTTGCGATAGTGTAAGAATCATGTTCAAGACTAATTCAAGTTCGATCACTACGAGATGAACACTTGTTCGGATTGTGTGGATATGATGTCGTAAGGACGAGGAACAGGCAGAATGAAGTCGCTCAAATGCTGGATTTGGTTCTTGATTCAGTTCTTGTGATGGATCGGCGTTATCCGTCCATTCGATGCGACGATTTGGAGAGGATAGAGCACATGAATACCAGTATTTGCATGTTTGACTTGATTGTATCCAATCATGATGAGAAAGGAGGGCCGTGATTGTATGTACACCATCGACAAAGAGTGATTGTGCATTTAAGGAAGAAGCAGGGGGACTTGCACCAACCGAACCTGAATTTGGTCCAGGATTAAGTTCGATGCCAACAAGACGAGGTTGCGGTGGAGTTTCGGCTACCATTGCTGTTGGCAATCGAAAGTGAGCAGCATCGTCTAAGAAAATTGATGAGTCTTTCACTCCTCTCTGATCGGCATACCAGAAGAATGCTCCACCTCTTGGACCATCAAGTCTAAACTCTTTCAATGCTGGCATAATTAATGGAGACTTGAAATAAGAATAGATGTCGTGCCAACACGTACTATGCTCATAATCGAAAACTTCATCAAGAAAGGAGAGAGATTCGCATGAGGTGAAGTAATGAAAACGATCGAGTGATCTATCATCAAGACTGACAGCACAAAATTTCAAAGCACGAATACGAGGTGCAACATTTGTGTGATTACCAGTCTGCTCATCTGTCAGATCATAAATCAATTGCATATGATTAGGGAATGTAAACAGACGATAAAATTGAAGTTGAGTCAGTGAGGGACATGCAAGAAAGACATGACTCCAATCTTCTGGTGTTGTAATTGACCAGAAAGTGAACTGAATTGTTGTTAATGCGTGACACTGCATGAGAGTCGAGATATATGCTGCATGTTGAATTGCTGTGAAAGTCTCTGTCTGACTCTTTTGTGAATTTAATCCCATTCTTATCAATTCAAGTTGTTTAAATTGAGATACAAAAGGTGGATCATCAACAAGATCAAAACTTGCTGGTGTTAGTGCGTGTAAATCTGGTACGACCTTGAGTAAGACTGGAAATATTCCATGAGGCATCTTTGTACCATCCCAGATTACTCGCAGACCATCAAGATCTGTCTCATCTGGAATGAGCTCGTCGAGATGAGAAATCGAGAGATTGTAATGTGAGAGGAGATGAACGAGTGACACCCAATGTGAGAATACAGTCAGACGAAAGTGAAGAAGGAAAGAGGAAGTCATGTCACAGAAGATTCGCATCTGTTTCAAACACTGATCACATGCGACTTCTTGTTCAAGATCGACACATGCACCATAGTTCATCAACTCGAGATATGTTAAATGTGTTAGTTCATGCAATGAAGTACAGTCGACTGTATACGGTAGACTCTGTAGATTCACCACTTCAAGAAGAGTACATCTCTCATGAAGGAAGGGAAGCAAGATGGAATAGATCTCATGGCAATGAATCGGATCGCCTGATTTGCCATGAGTTTGATATAAGTCAAATATTGGTGCACAGAAACGAACAGTGAAATAACGTAATCGTGAGATGAATGTGAATGATGATGTTGGTGGTGGTGGTGCAGATAACTTGAACGGTTGGATTGGTGGTTGTGTTGCTAGCGAGCAAATCAACTTCGAGAGTATCGAGATGAGAAAGGGAGCAAATCAATTGAAGTACTAACTCGAATTCAATTATGTCAGATTCGGTTTGAATCGCATGAATGTGATGTCGCAATGGTGAAGAACAGCAATGCTGGAGAGTCTTGATTGAGAGATTCGCTTCGGAATTAGGTTTCCATTTGATGCGACGATTCGGTGAGGATGCGGCACATGCGTACCAATATTTGCATGTGTGACTCGATTGGATCCAATCATGATCAGACAGAAACAACATAATCGTATGTACGCCATCTGCAAAGAGGGAGGTTGCATTCATCGAAGAGCAAGCCGCAGCAGCTAAACTTGGAGTGGAACTGAAGTTAGTTGAATTTGGTCCAGGATTAAGTTCGATACCAACAAGCGGCACTGCAGGTGGTTCAAGAAGACGACGATACGACACTTGCATCTCCACTTTCGAATCCTTACTAATATTCTTCTCTTCATCATATTCAAAAGTTCTCATGGTCCGATCCCTACCAGGTCCAAGATCGCGTAAAACAATCTTGAAATATTTCAGATTCGGCATAACCCCAAGCGAGTCATTAAAGTAATCATACACTTCTTGATAATCAAGTTGATATAAGCCACGAAAGTGATTCGATATTGTGATAATAAATGATTCACATCGTCGGAGAGCGGGTAGGAGAGGAATACTTGTGAATGTTAGAGTGCAATCACGGAAGTTCAGCTTGCGAATACGATTCTGTGCTTCGACAGAGGATGCCAACGATGCAACGACTTCAGCAGTCACGCCAGTTGATAATTCTGTGAATGATATACTTGTGAGATGATGGAGTGAACAAAAAAGTGTCGACCATTGACGTTCTTCATTCAATCCCCATCTCTCAAATCCCAGATGCTTCAAAAGTGGTAGCTGGCAGATTGTGTCCAGTCTCGATTCATTGGACAGAATGACCTGCGATTCGTCCTGTGACGGTAATCCTAAATGAGTAAGTTGAGGAAAGTGTTTGATTAGGTCGAAATGCGACCAATCGAATGATCGGGGTTCGAGTTGTGTCAAGGATGGGAAGAGTTGAACTAGCATCCTCATCCTCTCCTCCGTCAGTTCGAGAGCACCACTGGTCCAATACTTGTTTACATTACTAAAAGTAATTCCCTCAAAGTCCATACCAAATCGTTTATAACGCGCTAGCATGTACATAAAGTTAGTCGAGATGTCCAGCTCACACAGACGTTGACAGCGAGATAAGGCACGCATTTGTGCTATCATTCCGAGTCGCTCCACGTTTGCAAATGGGAAGTAATAATCGAGTTTGATAAAAGTGAGTGTAGGTAATACAATAAGTGGACCCAGATCAACTGTGGTAGGGAGCCACCAGATAGTAAGATTCTTGAGATGTTGACAATGTGCGATTGATCGGATGATATGTTGTGCATCTTCCACTGCAATATTGTGTGCCAATTGTAGTGTCAGATTTTCAACACAGAGGAGAGAGAGATTGTATTCTCGTTCATCGGGTTGGCTGTATTCAAGTTCGCTTCGTTGTTCCAGGACGAGTGCGACAGCATCTTCTTTCATTGCACGAAATCCCGCACAAATCCATTTCACTTGCGGCATCGCAAGTAAAAAAGCATAAAATTCTCTGATTGTTAGATCATCAGCAGTAACTTGGTGGATGTGACGATGGAGAGAGAAGGAGGAAGCTGTTCCAGGGTAGGAAGCAGAGGCACGGGCTGTTTGCATGGCACTGGTAGGGGTTTTGTATGGCACATCTTGTATCAGGTACACAAGATGATCCTTCTTTTTGATGTCGAACTCACGAGATTTCATGGTGAGTAATGATTGGAAGCAATGATGTGAGGTACGAGTAAGGGAGATCCAATCGGGATTCGAGAGAAATTGAGCGCAACAACGAATACCATCACTGAATAGTGTACCGAGTGACATCTGCGCTTGTTGTGATGACAGTACTTTAACTTGCATCAAAGAATATTAGAGCTTGGTGAATTCGAGCAAATGTTGCAGGCGTCGTGAGAAAATTGCTGCATGTTCATCTCTACATCATCTCCGTCTCATCCTACTTGACATCTCGGAACGTTCGCGCGCGGCAGCCCAGACTACCAACATGACAACGAACTTGGCCTGTGAATCTGGTTCGGCAACTTTGCTGAAGCTGGTAGGAGATGGCTGATGAGTCTCGCTGTGTCGTTGGCTTGGAGATTTCAACTATTGCACTTGACATCCACTACGAGGACGACGGTTCTGAATGGACTTCGATGGTGCAACCACGGTCGAGGTCAGTGAAAGAGCAGGATGTCGTGTGCGATACTCGGTGTGTGTAACCTTCTCCCAATGAAATGTTTCCATGTTTTGCTTCTGTGTATTCCACAGACAAATGTAGAGTGATTCAAGTTGCGGCATGACAGTTGGATCGTCCATGAATGTGTACACAGAGTTGTACTCGCAGCAATCTGGAGGTCGACGATCGGAGAAGAGATAAAATCGACGACATGATGTGAAGTGCTCAAGTAGAGAGAGCGAGATGGAAGAAAACTGTCGAATCTCGAGTTCGACGATACGAGAAACACAGTAAGGTCGTGCAGATGGCGCAGCTGCTTTTCCTGTGGTGACAGCGAAGTCGTCTTCTTCTCTTGACACAACTTGAATTTATTCGCATCACCGATCCGATATTTGCATTGGCAGGAGCAAGTGTGGTAATGCAGAGAAGAGGTGGGCCCACTCGGCGAATGAAGTGAACGCATGCCACTGAAAGAAAATTTTTGTCAACAATGGACATTGGATCAGTATCTCCATCAACTCTACCAGTGCCGAATTTCTTGGTGTCGTAACAGAGGTTAGAGAACGGAACTGCAATATTTGGTGAAAGTCAGCCATCTGCACGGTCGGAAGACAGACCGCGATAGCTGAAGTAAAGATCGAGAGGAGAGTGGGTAGGGCAGAATCGCGTATTTGGTTTATCGTATAGTCATGGCATTCAAAATCGACGAGGCGAGGAAAGGCGATCTCAGGTGTAATCATGCTTCGAAGGAATAATTGACACAACTCCGGTAGTAAGTAAGTCATCGAGTCAAACTTGAGATAAATCAATCTAGGACAGCGTGCCAAGACGCGCAGTTGGTCGACCAGCATGCCACGCAATGTGTCTGGATCATTCTTGTACGAATGAAACTCTGCTTCCATGTAATTGTTGAGTCGTATCGAATTCAGGTGCGAAAGTGAGGTGAGTGGTGTGAGATCACAGCAGAGTGGTAGGTAGATGAGGTGCAACTCGCGAAGTTGTGAGAAGAGTGGTGATTCGGCATGTAGTTGAGATACGACATGACGTGCCTCTAGAAACTTCGCAACTGCGAAGTTTAAATGCAGGAAATTGAGTTCGAGTACATGTAGCCGAGAATTGCATTGAATATTCGTAGCTAATGTCGCACTACCTACAAGAAGAGCATCACATTCGGATATAACACTGACACGACTGTTTGCTTCACATGTGGCAAATTCAATTGAGAGCTTTCTCGCGTACGATCGTAACCGAGTTACCAGGAGTAGTACGAATCGATGCACTCGGAGTTGAGTGAAACTAAGCCAACATGGTGCAGCAACAATGTTGGTGAGGAGGAGGCTGAAGACTCGACGGCAGCAATTACATGTTTCAAGAGTTTGAGTCGCTCTCGACCTTTGACTTCAAGTCGTTTCGATGGCTGTGATGCTGCTGCACGACTCCACGCATGGCATGTGTAACTTGCACTGATCCAATCCTTATTCGAGAGAAATGCGAAGATGGAATGTAAACCATCAGTGAAGAGACTTTGCGCAGCTGAGATTGATGTTGATGAAGTTGGTCCAGGATTAAGTTCAATACCAACAAGACGAGATGCTGGTGATATGTAAGTGACAGTCGCTACGTTCTTCATTCGTCGAAATGTGTCGAGTGGATGTTGCGATTCACGATTGTAATAAAATCTGGCTTGGTGTGGATGAAACTGAACATCCACAATTGTGATTGTTAGTTGTTCCGCTCTAACTTCAGTCAGAGATTGAAACACCTGATCGTAAGGAATATCTGATAAGAAACGAAATTCGAGACTTGCAATACCAGCAGCACTCGTAGTAGCTGCTAAGGAAGTGGCATCAGATGTTGTTGGTAATCGAAGCAAAATTCTCCACTGTTCACTCGTTGGAAATGCAACTCGATCAAATGTCAGATGTGTTAGTGATGGACATTTCACGAGGGCTGAAATGAGGTTTCAGCCACTGTTGATGATCAATTGGTACAATCGATGATGATGATGTTCGTTGACAGTGTCCAATCCTGATCGATTGAAGTTTAGTTAATCTCTGTAGTGTCGCCCAATTAGCATCTGTATTTTCGATAGGTCTGAATGAATTAATCGTAAATCCTTCATGTTCAAGTGTAGTAAGTGAAGGTAAAATCGTATGTAACACACGAATTCGCATTGGTGTTAACTCATTGAAATCAAACTGTTCGAGATGCGAGAAGCCAATCTTGAATTTTAGAAGTGTGGTGATAATTGACGCAACTTGTGTGATGATAGAACACTTGTCAATAATGTGATACACAACTTGAAGTCAACCATTCTGTATTATTCAGACAATCAAAGATAAGATGAAATCCGTCGGTAAAGAAGTACGATGCTGATGTGAGGCTGCTATCTGACTCTGAGGGCGGTCCAGGATTAAGTTCGATACTGGCATCACCGGAGTGGTCACGACTTCCAATTCAGTGCGCGCATCAGGATCTACATCTGGTGGCAATGGTAGTGATGGTGGTGATGAAATGGTGTGGTTATTTGTTATACTCATGGGTGTGTGTTATTCTTAGTCTCCCTGTTAGTTTCTCTTAGCTCCGCCGAGTTACTCTTATCAGGGACCGGTCCCTGTTAGTAAACAGGGAATTTTGCTCTCAGCCGTTTGTTGAGTCTGTTATTTGACAATTGTGTCTGACTAGTGAGGGAAGGCGACGAACCAAAGTGTCGACGGTTCACTTCCGATCGCGAAATCACTTGCCACGCGACTCTGCCAAGCACTTTCATTCCCTGTCCTGCATCTCTAGCCTGCATCAACACCTACGAGCACTTCTGTCGACCATCTTCAGGCACTCGATCAATGGACACACAGGCACAGGAAGAGAAATACAGCAACCACCTCTTCGCCGATGGTATCCTTTCGATCTCACGATTCCTTTCACAATCCGAATGGCACGCAGCAGCACTGACTTGTCATCACTGGCATCATGCATGTGCCACTTCGAGATTGGTGCGTTCGATTGTTTTGAATCGTCAGCCTTTCAGAAGGTCTTATCGTACACCAGACGAGTTGTTGGCTGGTACTTCCGATATTCTTGCTTCGCTCATTCATGCTCCTGCCGTACTGAGTCACTCGCTGCGTCGTCACATTACAGAAGTGAAATTAAATGAAAGTGTACAACTGACGCCAGAGATGATAACACGAGCAACTCGCAATCTTCCTTCACTTACATCACTCGATGTACACATCGACTTGACACATGCAGATTCTGTTGTGCCATCACAACCACCACAACCACCACAACCATCCTTCGGATTGCCGCGCCTCACACATCTTGCACTTCGATCGACGAGCACAGAGATACAATCTACTTCCCCTCTATTGCATACCGACCTCCTTCAGAAACTGCCCTCTGGTGCACCTCGTCTGACGCATCTCACACTCGAATCCTTTCCTACGAGTGTCTCATTGGCACCACTTGCCTCATGTACAATGATTCACGATTTGACCATTATCAACCGTGGTCCCATCCAACTCGCAGCATTGAAGCAACTAGTCGACCTTACATCAATGTCGTCACTTCGTACATTGCGCTTGAATGACATCAGTGACAACTCACGAATAACAGAGTACATGAAAGTTCTCTGTCTTCCTTCTTACCAAGCTGGCTTGCTCATCTACTGGACATCTGTTCCACTTCGTCTACCACAGGTGACAGAAGTAGATCTGACTGGGTGTATGCTTGAAAGAGATGCTGTCAAACAGCTTCATTGCTTCATGCCAAATCTGACAACACTTCGACCATATTCTTTCATGATGGATGCCAGATTTACCTTGCATGAATTGACTGAATTACGTCATGTGCGTATCGAACATATGACGTATATGGTCAGACAGAGAAGAAAACCGCGAATAAATGATCCAAATCCTCCGATCATTGTGTCTCCGAATCCAATGGCGGTGACCCTCCTTACAGCACTCTCACAATGCGCACAGTTAATACATCTTCATTTCGTGAAGGATTGGTTCGCACAGAGCCAAGATTGGATGAAGTTATTATCCTCATGTCCTAATCTATCAAGTCTGAAGTTTGAGATGGCACAAGAAGAGAATGGACGCTTATTGGAGAAGCTGATAGAGAATGAAGAGTTACAACGTCTCTGCGGTATCCACATCAAACACTTAGTCTTGGAGAATACCTTCCTCGCAAGTGACACTGCCATGGAATGCCTACGTCACCTTACTGAACTTGAACATCTCGAATTACATGGTTATGCCTTCAACAAAGTGTCATGGGAACAACTAAAGCAACAACTCGACGATTTTTCTCTCCTACCGAACTTGAATCGTCTCGTGATCGTGAGTGCATCACGAATTGAATTCGAATACGATCGTGAGAAAGGAATTAATACGGAGATTTTCCGCATTTCAATGCGAGAAGGGAATCACTTCGGAGGTGTATCGTAGAGATAAGAGACGAGGTGAATCTATGACCGAGCGTGATCGTGTGCGGTGGTTGAACCAAAACGCGGCATACAATCCCATAGCAGATGTTGAGATTCTGTATTGTTGCTGACCTGCTGTCGATGTGAGGAGGATGAAACTAGTTCACAGCAGCTGCCACTGTTGTTGATGGATCGAAATCAGCGAATGAATTGACATGATCAGTGTCGGGAGAGTCTCGATAGAAATTCATGGAAAACGCCTGCAGAGAAAGTGCTGTCTCTGTGGCTAACCACAAACCCACAACAAGAACAAGCCCATCAACAACAATGGAGCGACATGCTGGTATCAATGTCATCTTTCATGATGGCCTCCTTCTCATACTCTCCTATCTGACGCTTGATGAAGTAGCGACCTCACACATCGGAGAACATTGGTACAATCTAGCAGCCAGTGAGCCGTCGCGTCGGACCACTCTGAAAGTCACACTACAAGAATACGGTTCTCCTACCATTCCGAAATCATCCCCTCTCGCACGACACATCACGAAAGTTCATGTTACTGACGTTCAATCCATGTTCCAATTTGCCGAAACCTTATCCTCCCTTCCAGAACTTGAAGAATACACCGGAACATTGCGAGACAATACAGCAACAGCAGTCGGCTTTCCTACGAAAATGGCGGCAAGTAAATATTCGATTAGCAGAATTTTTGATAAGATTAATCCGTTTAAGAAGAAGGAGAGTCCAGTACCAACTTTACTTCTACCACCTCCACCAGAACCACTTATCCAATTCGGAACGAAGATGAAATCGCTACATCTCACATTAGTCAGCGATGATCCTCACGCACGTCAGCATCATTCAGGTCAGTACGTGACACTCGATGCGAAGCACGTACGCCAGCTCTTCAATGGCATGGCAAGCAGTCCGTCTCTTGAGAGCCTTCACGTCGACTGGTTGCCACATCCAAACTTCTTCGATTATTCACTCCTCCGCGACTTATCACAGCTTCGTTCCCTCTCCTTATCGATGGTACATAACGCCGAGAGTGTTGCTGCATTCATCACCGCTATTATGCAGATGCCGAACCTTACTCAACTAGATTCAGGTGATCCACGGAAGTTATTAGAGCTCCTCGTGGAGATGAAGCTACCAAATATCGCGAAGTTCTGCATGAACTCGATCGATTTTACTGTCAACAAGATATTGCCATCTGTTCTTCCCATTCTACCTTCGCTCACTGAATTTGAGCCACTTCATTATCGTATTGAGGATTTACTAACAGCATCGAAGTTCTTGAATCTAACTTCGATGATATTAAGAGAGCCACCGAAGTTTGTGATGAGCAATATGAGGCGAGAGAATGACGATGATACCGTCGAAGCACTCTCACAGTGTCGAACGCTTACGCATATCACATTCGAACACTGGCGTTTTACATCAGAAGCACAATGGCGCCGTCTGTTCACTGGCTCTAAGAACTTGACAAGTCTTGAATTTGGTGATGCACATGGACTACGAAGGACGGTGAATGCATCGCAGTTCGATTTGCTTTCGCAGCTGATACCTGTTGCAGCACAGATTCATACGCTAACACTGCATCATACACAACTGCCTCTATCCACCTTACCACAACTTGTCCACTTCACATCCCTGACACATCTGATACTTCGCAGAGCAGTTTTCATTCCACCCGTGACAATCAACGAAGAAGAAGTCGATCGCCGCATTCGTCCTTATCCTCTTCCACCTCGCGTCACCTTTGATCAACTGTATGAATTCTTTGATTCTTCTAACGTACTACCTGCACTACAATATCTAAAGATCGAGATGGCGCCTGAACCAAAGCTGCGCACACAGAAGCAGCAGATGGAGGATCAATTGGAACAGTTATTACAAGTTCACCAACGACCAGATCCTGGTCCTCGCATCTTCGTATTTGACGCGAGTGACAAACGAAGTCATGCGTTTAGCTCATTTCGAAAACATGATCGCGTTCGCGTGGCCACATCACCCACTCCAGTAATGCCACCTGAACCACGTCTCGTTGGAATCGAACTTAATCCTGGACCGCCCTCAGAGTCAGATAGCAGCCTCACATCAGCATCGTACTTCTTTACCGACGGATTTCATCTTATCTTTGATTGTCTGAATAATACAGAATGGTTGACTTCAAGTTGTGTATCACATTATTGGCATACAAGTGTTCTATCATCACATAAGTTGCGTCAACTATCACCACACTTCTCGGTCAAAGATGTCAATTCGTTTGATCAATTTCATTTCGCATTAAAATCACCATTATGTCATCATGTAACTCAGTTGATACTTGAACAAATGTTTGATCATGAGAATCTGACACCGATGATAACAATACTGAATATCATCTGTACATCATCTTCACTCACATCATCTTCATTTCCTTCACTCACATCACTTACTCTGAATGATCTCTCACTTGATCTCGATCTGACACCGCTGCTATCCTTGACTTCACTACGTCGTCTTTCCCTTCCTCACTATCTATCAGCGCTTGTACATGGTCCAAAACAGCGTCGACTTGAATCCTCATCACATTTTCGTGAATCGAATGAGCTGGCTGTATTAACTCAACTCAACGTCATAGCACAGATGGTCTCTCTTCGCTATCTCTCCCTAACGCCTGTCATGGATCTTCACTTCCTCTTCACATTTCTTCACCAATCGAATCCGAATTTCAAGATCGTCTTCTCTCAGATCGAAGAATTTGATATGAAACATTTGGAGCTGACACCGGTACAGATTCGTGGCCTATATGACATTTTACCGAATCTGACGGCACTTGAACCAGAAGGTTTTGGCATGAATCCAATATGGGAAATGGCTGGAACAGATGAAGATTGGATGACACTACAGAGATTAACGAAACTTCACTCGATACGAATCGGTCATTGCCAACGACCTGCAAATCCGATTGTTACCCCAGATGTATGGATTCGACTTCTTTTCAATGCAATCAACATATGTCCGTCACTCACGCATCTGACATTCGATCGTATTGCATTTCCAACAAGTGAACAGTGGCAGACGTTGCTGCGACCATCATCCGAACCAACGACAGGAAAAGAGATAAATCAGTGTGGTCGTGTTACAAGTCTCGAGTTGCGCTTCCAATCGGATATTCCTTACACACAGGTGCTCGCGTCTCTTTTAGAAGATTCTTCTCACGCCAAAATGATCCATCATCTTCACTTAACCGATGTCGAACTCGCAACTGATGATAATGCGCTATCATTTGCTAACACACTGCGATCATTCACCGAACTTCGCACGCTGACACTAAGAGTCGAAGTTCGCAATACTAATGAGAATGCACTCACACTCTCACATGCATTTGATGATGTTACTATGATGCTGCACTTGGAACAACTAACAATCACAATTGTGGATGTTCAGTTTCATCCACACCAAGCCAGATTTTATTACAATCGTGAATCGCAACATCCACTCGACACATTTCGACGAATGAAGAACGTAGCGACTGTCACTTACATATCACCAGCATCTCGTCTTGTTGGTATTGAACTTAATCCTGGACCAACTTCATCAACATCAATCTCAGCTGCGCAAAGTCTCTTCACTGATGGTTTACATTCCATATTTGCATTTCTCTCGAATAAGGATTGGGTCAATTCGAGTTACACATGTCATGCATGGAGTCGTGCTGCAGCATCGATGCCATCAAGAAAGCTAACATTGTATAAGCGACTCAATCCCTTGAAGGATGCAATCGAATTCGCTTCTTCCTCCTCTGCATCTTCTTCTTCAACATCGTTACTTCGTCATCTTCATACGGTTAGTCTTGGATATGTTTCTGTGTCAATATTTTATTCTTGGATTATTCGATTATTACAACATTCGTTGACTTCCGTCAAAAAATTTTATGCCGCACCACAGCGATCTGAACCTGACAAGCATCAAATGTTGCTAATTGAATATGATACAATGTTGAGTGAAGGAACGAAAGCTGCTGCTGCTGCTGCTGCTGCCAATGGTACTGGTAGTAGTACTTCTCGATTACATGATCTTTATATCGATTGTTGTTACTTACACGGTGAAGAGGGTCAAAATGAGGAAGCGCGGCACATTATTTCTCAATTACACGGTGAATCACCATTCTTCTCACAATTACGTGAATTAAGTTTCTCGTATTTACCACTCTGTTGTGATATGACACCAATAACAACATTACCTGAATTACATACTCTTCAAGTTGGTGGTAATTATATGGATATTGAAGGTTACGCAAAAGATCAAGTACCATTCCATCGAATGTTCATCGATCAATTACGTGCATTCTCACATTGTCCTCGATTGACTAATCTTGATCTCGGCAATTTGTGGACTATTTTACCAATTCTGTATGATTATCACACTCGTGATGACGATATTACACCTGATCAACACATTTCATTTCCTCGTCTCATCTCATTTGAATGTTACGATCATCGTGATATATTACCCAAACAAGCAATGTCAATTCTTTTGTTAGTCTTCCCTACAACGAATGTTATTCATCTTGGATCGATCGAAATGTGCGATTTTCATGAGATACTCAAATTTCGATCTGTCATCTCTTTAGCAACACCAAAAGTTGTTGTTGCGACTGACAATGAACCTGAACAATTACTATCGATTTTGATGAAATGTTCTTCACTCACTCGAATTCATTTTCAAGGTTATGCATTCACATCTGTTGATCAATGGTCTCAACTCTTCTCTGCACTACCACAATTGACTGAACTTCAATTCAGTCACATTAATGATATCATATTTGATGCCTTGACGGAAGCAATGGATTCTGATGGAGAAACGCGATGTGTCTCTCGAATCGTCGATCTGACAATGAGAGAAACAGTTGATCTCTCCCCCTCACGACTTTCTCTACTTCGTCATTTCACTTCATGTCGTACGGCGAAAATTGAAACAAATGAATACTCTACGCTCACAGACGGAATAGATTATCCCGGTGTGTATTCATTCATGAATGATTTAACAGTCATGCCTCATCTCGAAGAATTTTACCTTGCTCTTTGGGGCCAAGAGGGGACAATCCATTTTTACAGAACTTCACCAAATGAATATCCTGACTTTCGTCGACAACCTCAACCCCCAGCAGCACCACTCGTTGTCATTGAACTCAATTCTGGACCGAGTTCAAGTGCAACAGAGACAGAGAAAGAACCACAGGCTGGTTCAAGTTCCTCCTCGAAGATGACTGCGCAATCATTGTTTTCTGATGGTGTGCACATCATATTCAGTTTTCTCACCAATGCTGATTGGTCGAATGCGATTCTCTCCTGTCATGCATGGTACTTACTTGCTTGTTCGACGAATCCACATCTTCGCTCGTTACACATGCGTATGCGTTTACATTCGAAATTCCTGTCAGTTCTAGAATCTGCTGCGAAATCGTCACTTCATCGTCATATCAGCAGCGTGACGCTTCAACATCTTTCACCGACGTCACCATCGCCGAAAAAATACGCCACATTCATTGCTCTGCTGCCCTCCTTCTCCTCACTTCAACACTTGACATTATATTCACTCCCTCTTCCAATCAATGTCAGCTCCTTATCCTCGTTGACATCGCTTCACCACCTGACACTCATCGATCACGCGAAAGGTGTGTGCCTGAGTGAATCCATCAAACAGTTACGAGTACAAGCGAAAGCAATGTCACTCATCCCTCATCTCACTCGATTCGAATTGGAGTATCAAAAATGTCCTCGTGATCGTCCCGCCAGTACATTTAAGCGCACTTGGATGAGATTAGTTGCAGGATTACCGGCACCTGATGGGGAATTGGAAATTGGATCTTCCGAGCTCATCGCACCGACTTCAATCTCCTTCCCGCTTGTCAATGAATTCACGATCGATGATGAACTCGGCTTCTACCAAAAAGGTGATTTTACCTTACTTGCAATGGTATTCCCAAGTGTGTTTGCCATTCAATTCACAGTATCCTGGTTGACAAAGCAAGAGTTCGGTCTTCTCCCTCATTTCACACGTTTGCAATCTATCACGTTGGATGAAGCTTCTTCTTCGTCGAACGAATTATCCTACGACAAGAGATTTCCTTTACTACTTTCCAATCTGATCCAATGTTCCACACTCACACATCTGACATTCGACGGTGGTGCATTTTCACGTCCACAAGAATGGAAGGAACTGTTCTTTCACTTATCGTCTGTAACAAGCTTACGCTTTCAAGAAACTCAACAGCCTGAGTTGCTCATCGATCTGTTAACATCAACACCATCCCTCTACGATCGTCTTCAAGTTCTCTGTTTGTCCGGTACTGGCTTAGTTGATTCAAGTCTCGCACTCATGCTGAAATGCACACAACTTCGTGATCTGATGCTGTCCCTCTCACCAAAGGCATCCTGTTTTGAGACACTCCTCCTGCCACACCTCAAATCCGCCTTCGATAATCTTCAAGTTCTGCCTCATCTGGCTCACCTTCATCTGATCGAATATGAGGATGCAACTCGTCTCGAGCTGAATGTAGATCAGTTTATGTGGGATCGTGAGATGCAGATCAATGTGGACAAATATCGTCTGCCTCAAGCACTGACAGCAGTAAGCGTCACACCAGCAGCGCCTCTCGTTGGTATCGAACTCAATCCAGGACCGTTAGAGTCTACTTCACAACCTTCAACTCGGATGATAAATGCGCAAACACTCTTCACAGCAGGCGTGCAAGAGATCCTCTCATTCCTATCACCACAAAATAGTGTGATTGGAGGAGTTGATGTCAGAGAGTATATCGCAGCGAGTCTGACTTGTCATGCATGGTATCATGCCGCACTGACACAACGAGTACGAAGATGGACATTTCCTTCGACACGCCGATTGCCCATCTATTCAGCTTCTCTGCTTGAGCGTCACCTAACATCACTTCGCCTCACCTCTGCTATTGCTAAATTGGGGTTTGATCTTCTGCTTTCCCGCTTTCCATCCTTAACGAAATTCGTTCTTCATGGTGCACACCACGACGTGACAACGAAGCAAGCGGTGGTTCTCTCTCAATCAAATCCACTTGAGTCATCTCGTTCGTTGCAGGAGGTGACTCTGTACCTTCGGCTTTGTCATCGACAACTTGATCATCTTCTACCAATCAATCGTCTGATTATTCAACTCTCTACTTGCTCTCATCTCTCTGAGTTGACCATTCATGAACTGTCGCATCGTGTCGATTTACGTCCACTCAGTGAATGTCATCAACTCAACCAACTCACACTCTTCGAGTATGATAGCAGGTCAGTCTTTTCTTCGAAGCTTGTTCCACCGAATCTTGCAAAAACTCAGCCGACACAGGATCAAAAGGCGACAGAGATTGATCTCATGTCACACAGATGCGTGTCATCTCACAGTTGGCGTCACTTCGACGTTTCTATCTCGTTGATTTGAATTTTGATCAGCTGCTGGAAGAATTGGCAGCGAGTTCATCTTCACCAAACAAAGATTCAACTCCAATTATCTTCTCACAAATCCAAGATTTTCCACTTCCATCAAAGTCACTTAAATCAGGTCAACTTGCACTCATTCATACACTTCTACCTTCCCTCACAAAATTGGATGCATGGTCTTACTCTCTCGATGATTTTCATCAAGTTCTCAAGTTTACACAGTTGAAGGCATTCCTGCTCTACTTGAATCGTGTACTTCCAGTCGATCCTATCATGCACATAGTTTGTCAATGTAAGACGCTTACACAACTCACTGTACATGTCACGCAACCGTTTATGATTGACGAATGGCAGCAGTTATTGACATCTCTTCGAAACCTCACCGAGTTTGACCTCATCTCATATGCGAAGTGTCCATTAATGCATCTCTCATCTTCTCCTTCATTGCTCTCACTCGCTGCCTCTCAGATTCGTTCTCTCACATTTCGTGAGTGCCTCCACCAAGAGATGATAAGTAAAACCTTATCAACATTATTACATTTCTCTTCGTGTGAGAGACTGACATTCCATCTCGCTTGGAGTCAAGATCGACAACTCTTCGAACATATGAAATCATACTTCGATGATCCTTCACGCATGCCGAAATTAAAGTTTTTATCAATTGAATGTCCAAAGGACAACGAGAAGTTTCTTTGGGATTGTGACAAGGCAATTAATGTTCCTCGATATCGAATTCCTGTCACCAAAGCAGGCATCGCACCTCGACTTGTTGGTATTGAACTTAATCCAGGGCCAGCAACATCGATAGATAAACAAGCTTCACAATCTTCTCTCATATTTCGTGACGGTCTTCTTCTTGTACTCTCCTATCTCAAACTTGAAGAAGTTGTGACATCATTCATCCGTGTCGATCGACATTGGTACGATATTGCATCAGTGAGCGAACCATCACGTCGTTTGACACGAACATTCACTTCGCTTCAAGTAAGTTGCATCTTGTCATCCTCATCACTTATTCGACATATTATCGGAGTGAAGATTAGTGACGAACAAACACCATCACAATTCAATGTATCGATGGCATTGTTGCCTCATCTCGAGGAGTATCATGTCACACTGATAGATGAACCAGTTATTTATGTGCAACAACCAAGTACATTCACTCGTCTTCTTGGTCGATTATTGAATCCATTCACCAAGACTCAACAATTTGCATCATTTCATCCACATTCATCATTGTCGATCAATTTTGGCTCGAAATTGAAATCACTTCATCTGAGATTGATATCAGGTGATCCTGATGTCCCCTTCGATCGACAATGTCTCAAAGATTTCCATGTTGATCAATTCTTCATTGGTATGGCAAAATGTTCTTCACTCGAACGCCTTTACATTGATTCTTTGCCATTGTCTTTCAATTTGGGTCGTCTGATGACCTTACATCATCTTCGTTCATTTCATCTTGCTGCGGGTTTTGTACCTCCTTTCCTCACTGCTTTCCAACATATGTTAAATCTGACTGAAATCGATGCAGGTAATACCATGCTTCTTCTTCATCAAATTAATGAATCCAATATTTTACTTTCACACATTCAGAAATTGAGTCTTAGGACAGTGGATTTTCCACGATATAAGACGATGGAAGTGATTCTCAACTTCCTCCCATCACTGACTCAACTTGATCCAATGAATTATAGTGAAGATGATCTTTTGAGTGCATCAAAGTTGAATCATCTCACTTCGTTAATCTTGAAATCATCACCTCAATCGAGCAAGATCCCAGGTCATACCAATCCTGCTATCAGTGAAGCACTTGCACAGTGTAGATCACTCACGCACATCACATTTGAACATTGGCGTTTGACATCGAAGGAAGAGTGGAAATGTCTATTTGATGGTTGTTTAAATCTAACAAGCCTACAATTTGGTGATGCACATCAATTACGAAGGACAAGTTCAGCAGAACAATTTGATCTACTTACACATCTGATACCTATCGCTGCTACACGTATTCAAAAGTTAACATTAGATCACACACATCTTCCAATCACAACATTACAA
The DNA here is from genome assembly GCA_036924285.1 of Asterella californica. Lineage (NCBI taxonomy): Eukaryota > Viridiplantae > Streptophyta > Marchantiopsida > Marchantiales > Aytoniaceae > Asterella > Asterella californica. The sequence continues at coordinate 526,963 of JAYKYS010000027.1, read as the reverse complement.
CATTTCATTCACTTCATATCATTGACACATCTTATATTACGTAGAGAAGTTTTCATTCATCCTCCTGGACCAGGACCTCCACTCGTGACTAGAATAATAAACAACAACAACAACAACAACAAAGAGGAAGAAGATTGTTCTGTCCGTGGTGACACTGGTGGTGGTGGTGGTGGTGGTGATTATCATTCAATGCCACCTCGTGTTGTTAGTTTCGATCAATTGTACGATTTCTTCAATTCTTCTTCGGTACTACCTGGACTACAATATCTGATGATTTCAGAAATGTCTCATGAGCAACCAATAATGTTATTGGCTACGCAACAACAACAACAACAACAACAACAACAACAACAACAACAACAACAACAACAACAACAACAGAAGATGAAGATTAATCATGATAATGTATTTGAGCAAACAGTTGCAGCAGCAGCAGCAGCAGCAGCACCACCGACTCGTTCACGAACTGATCCTATTCCGCCGCGTATCTTCTTATTTGATGCAAGTGATAAACGAAGTCGTGCATTCAGTTCATTTCGAAAGTATGATTATGTTCGCATGACAACATCATCATCATCATCATCATCATCATTATCATTATCATCTGCTGCTGCTCCTCCTCCTCTTCCATTAACCTTACCACCGCCTGCATCACGATTAGTTGGTATTGAACTTAATCCTGGACCAACTTCATCAATTATATCAATCACATCATCATCTGGTCAGAATCTCTTCATCGATGGTTTACATTCCATATTTGCATTTCTCTCGAATAAGGATTGGGTCAATTCGAGTTACACATGTCATGCATGGAGTCGTGCTGCAGCATCGATGCCATCAAGAAAGCTGGAACTTTATAATGATGAGCGACTCGATCTCTTGAAGGATGCAATCGAAGAAGTCGCTTCCTCTTCTTCTGCATCTACTTCCTCAACATCGTTACTTCGTCATCTTCATACAGTTGGTGTTGGATATGTTTTTGTGTCAATATTTTATTCCTGGATCATTCGATTACAGTCAACTTCTGTCAAAATCTTTTGCGCTGCACCACAGAGATTCATTGAAGTGAATCGTCGACGAACAATTATATCAGAGTATGATGAGATGCTCACATATAAATGTGCACATACTATTCATGGTACTACGACGACACAACCTCGTTTACGAGATCTTGATATCGATTGTCGTTATATGCACGATAAATTTGAGGACAATGAGTATGTTGAGATTCGTCATTTGATTACACAACTGAATGGTAAATCATCATTCTTTTCACAATTACGTAAATTAAGTTTCTCCTATTTACCACTCTGTTGTGATATAACACCAATAACAACATTACCTGAATTGCATACTCTTCAACTTGTTAATTATATGGATATTGAGAATAGTGAGGATGATCCTTTCCATCAAATGTTGATCGATCAATTACGTACATTCTCACATTGTTCTCAATTAACTCATCTCGATCTTGGTTCTGGTTCAATGGGACGCATTTTATCAATTCTGTGTGATTATCATAATTGTGACGATATTACACCTGATCAGCACATTTCATTTCCTCGTCTCACTTCCTTTAAATGTTACGATCATCGACGTCATCAACTATCTGGACATGCATTGTCAACTCTTTTGTTCGTCTTCCCGACAACAAATGTTATTCGTCTTGGATCGATCGAAATGCGTGATTTTCATGAGATACTCAAATTTTCATCTGTCATCTCTTTAGCAACACCAAAAGTTGTTGTTGCGACTGACAATGAACCTGAACAATTACTATCGATTTTGATGAAATGTTCTTCACTCACTCGAATTCATTTTCAAGGTTATGCATTCACATCTGTTGATCAATGGTCTCAACTCTTCTCTGCACTACCACAATTGACTGAACTTCAATTCAGTCACATTAATGATATCATATTTGATGCCTTGACGGAAGCAATGGATTCTGATGGAGAAACGCGATGTGTCTCTCGAATCGTCGATCTGACAATGAGAGAAACAGTTGATCTCTCCTGCTCACGCATCCCACTTCTTCGTCATTTCACTTCATGTCGCAAACTCTGGATCACTTCCCATGACCTTCCGCCTGAAGATCGAATTGATTATGCCAGTGTGTATTCATTCATGAATGATTTAACAGTCATGCCTCACCTCAAAACACTTAGCCTTTCACTTCTGAATAGCGAAACGAGGAATCATGACTCGATCGAATATGATAATTCGAAACCAAGTGAAACACCTGACTTTCGTCAGTCAGTTCAAGTCACACCACCACCAGCGCGTTGAACTGAATCCTGGCATGAACTCAACATGTTGATGCTAACACCTCTCACACTCACCTCCCCTCTTCGTCCGTGTGATTCATCTTATTCATGATGACCTCACAATCCATGATTCGAAGCAGATCTGCCGATCGACTTTTGATTTCTGCATTCCAATGTTTCTTCCTCCGGCTACACCCTCACTTGCTTGTTTTCTTGTTATGCATGCATACACTTGTTGTTGTCTGCTCAGTGCAACATTCAAAGAGAAGGCAAGATGTACATATCTCATGTTGACACTGTGAATACAAATAATGAGCCGCATCTCCTCAGAGTGAAATCTATGTTTGAAGCAGGAGGCTCAAGCTTAGCGCAAGCTGTAACCGTGGAAGTTGACATTGCTCTCTATGTGATGATGTCATGTATGTTTCAAGTTCACAACCTATTTAAAATGTTCGTCTTCTGGTTCTGCTGTGCTATCAGCGCGTCCCTCTTCTCCTTCTCGACTTCAATTCGAAAGCTCGTCATCCTGCCTGTACCAACGAAATCGATATGATCCGCGTAGAAATCCATTCGACCGTAGCAGTTCTCATCATCAGGCGTGGTGAGGATCGCTTCGAAGGTGTGGTGAAGGATGCCTGTGGAAGAGGAGAGGAAAAGGAAGCAGAAAGTGTGAACAGTCTGGACACTGCATCTTCCACAACAGAGACCATCTCGCTCCTTCTCTATCTATCACCACACTCACCATCCTCATCTATTTTATGTCCACCTTCATGATCATGTCCATGCAAACAAGCAAGTACAACATCCTTATACTCATGAATCAACTCCAATACCTCATCTTGATTCCAAAGCAATGCGGAGATATGTGCGCTTCCAGGTGAGAACGCAACATGGGAACAGATTAATGCGTGTTGACCGAGTGTACGACATTCTTCTAAGACACTCTCCATCCATCGGAATTGTGCTTCACCGAATCCACCATTGAACGCAACTTTTCTTTTCTCCTTTCCTTCCAGATTGAGTGGAGAGAACTTATTCTCATTCGGATTCTCACGCGTGAGAAAGTCGTGCGCTTGTGTGACGTGTGGATGAATTGGTTGGATGTCAGAATAGCCACTTGTACTCACATCGTATGCGTCCATCATTAAGAGGCGATAACGGGAGCAGAGGACGAGATCGTAATAGAGTGGTGAGGCGGAAGTGAAGTCGGAGGATGAAGAGGCAGCAGATGTACGTTGCAAAGATTTTGATGCAGCGGCTGACGCGTAAGAATGAGATGCTGCTGTCGATGAGATATTCGAAGAGGACGCTCCTGATCCAACTCGGAGTTCTCTCATCTTTTTTGTGAGTTGATCCTCCTTCTCATGCGGTACATCAGGAAAACGATAGGAACGCGGATGTGAATGATGCCCGTGATGTGGTCGATGATGTGGATGATGATGCTTCTTGTTGTTTGTCTTTGCCGAAGCAGCTGCAGAGGCTGCTTCTTTTTCCATCTCCATAACCTTTTCTCTGCTCACTCGAGATAATGCACCCATTCCAAGTATATCAGCCCAACGCGAACGTGGGAAATTCATGAGTTCATGGTTGCCGATTAGGTGATAGCAGGGCAGAGGAGAAGCAGATGAAGCTGGAGTGGAAGGGACAGTCGCTTGGGATGTGGATGCAGAATCGATCTTTCTCCGGCTCTCAATTTCCCTCGCTTTCCCAACAGGTCCAAGAATCGTCATAATTTTCTGCAATACTCTCTCACTCGTCTCATGCGTTTTATCTTGCTCAGCATTAAATCCATCGATCAGATCACCGAAGTGAAGGAAGGCGGAGCATGGAGGAAGATTTGAAGCGGATGAATTGGCTGCAGACGAGGACGACGCTGATTCTCCTTCCTTCTTCTCCAATTCATCCTTCTCTGCTCCGATACCATTAAATACCTGCACTGCTCTTCTCGTCGCATCAAAAGCATGTCGGTAGAATCTCTGCTCGGTATGAAGGAAATTCCATCCATTCGGCAGATCTGCACATTGGATGTCGGTTAGGATGCCGATGGAGACGAGGGGAGGTGTGGTGGATGACGAGGATGATACATTTGCTTGCGAAGAGGTAGAGGCAGACATCGCAATGAATGAGAACTTACGTTAGCAAGTCAAAGTTTTCTACGGCAATGACTGTCACACAGACACCACAGACATTTCGGATTTTTGGAGATTTTTTTCAGCAAGAACGACAGCACTAAGCAATCATCATCTTATCGTTATCAACTGTAATATTAACTACCTACATTTCTACACCATCGAATAATCCTCTTTTGCATCACCCACTCTTGCTTGCGATGACGACAAATCCGGCTCACCAATCTCGCAAGCCGCTGCCTCAACTCAAACACCAGCAGCAGCAGCACGACAATATCTTCGCCTCACTTGGCACAGAGACAGATACAACTGGTGATGATGCTGATGCTGATACAGATGCTGGGATGACACCGATTGAGGAGAAGAAAGGAAAGCAGAAAAAGATTCAACCTCCACCTGCTGTTGGTACTGCAGCTGCGTCGTCACTTCGTCAGCGTAATGTTGCATCTTTGTCAACAGCATCTACCTCATCCTCCTCGCATTCCTCCCTCTCTCGCCTCCCCGCCTCCTCTTCCTCTCTACTTAACACCTCCTCTCCCACACTGCTTCCAGTCTTCCCTTTTCGCTTTCTCCGTGCCCTACTCTATTTCTTATGGAAACTCACGCAACTCGCGATATGTACACTGACATTCGCGTGTGGTGGATGTCATGTGTGTGGAGTGTGTAGCCCGTGTAGAAGTGGAAGGAGGAAAGGGAAACATGCAGGGAAAGGTGCGAGGAGAAATCAACAGGAATCGGAGGATGGAGAAGAGAATGATGGCAAGGATGGTACTTCTGCGACATCCTCATCATCATCTTCCAACTCCTCCGCCAACAATGCTCCACAATCTCATCATCGTCGCCGTCGTCGCCGTTCCTCTCTCAACCCCTCCGCTTCTCTCTTCTCCTCCAGTGAATCACGTGAATGGGAAGATTGGACCGAAGATGATGATAGTGATTTTGAATATGAGCCACTTCCTGAATACACCGAGCGTGCAGCCAAACGTCATCCCTCCTCCTGTTCATGCTGTAAATTCCTAGTCTACCTTGTCTGCATCTTGCTCTTCACATACGTCCTGTTCTTCGTCCGTGTCGTTCCTACCAATAAACCTTCAAGAGAAAACGGTGGATTAAGTGAATTGGAAGTGGAATTCGGCTTCTCTGGTGTGATTCCACCGATTGGTGTGCCAATCCCGAATCAACTCCATTCTTCACTACATACTCTCTTCGGTTCACCCTCACGTCCTGGATTACTAGCACGCGATCACGACAACTTACATGCACATTTTCCTGTTGTATTCATTCCAGGTATAGTCTCGACTGGTCTGGAAGTATGGGAAGGTGAGAAATGTGCGGAACATCATTTTAGACAGAGATTGTGGGGTAGTACATTGATGTTGAGATCGATTCTGTTGGACTCGAGGTTGGTTTGGAGAAGTAGAAGAAGTGAGGGGCAGCAAGCAAGCACGAGAATTCTCATTCCTTCTTTTCTCCCCATCACAACAGATGCTGGCTTCGTCATCTCTCGCTTGACGGTTGGTCCGGTCTCGATCCTGACGGTATCAAGCTTCGTCCTGCTTCCGGTTTAGAGGCGGCTGATTACTTAGTCGGTGGATTCTGGATCTGGGCCAAATTAATCGAGAATTTCGCTGATATCGGATATGATGTAAATTCGATGTTTATGTCACCGTATGATTGGAGATTGAGTTTTAAACATCTTCAGTTAAGAGACTATTATTTTACGAAGCTCAAGATGATGATTGAAGTTGCGAAACTAGCGAATCACAATCGTAAAGTCATTCTAATTGCACATTCGATGGGTGGAAATGTCGCGAGCTACTTCCTCCACTGGGTCGAATCACGTCTTGGTGGCAACGGTGGTCCATCGTGGGTGAATGATCATATCGAAAGTTGGGTGAATATTGGTGTACCATGGTTAGGCACACCGAAAGTGTATAGTGCGATATTCTCAGGTGAGATGAAAGATACAGCTGAATTAGCACCATGGATGGATTATTGGCGTCAACGTGTCGTGTTCTCTCAATCGGATGTACAGAATATTATGAGAACGTTCAGATCACTACCAAGCATGTTCCCGAAAGGTGGAAATGTGGTGTGGGGTGATGAAGACGGTGCACCAGATCAGGAAGAAGAGGAAGAAGCAGCGATGGAAGAAGGCGATCCAACAGCAAGTAAGAAGAACTCAACTCCACCAGAAATCTCTCCATCGAATCTCGGACACTTTCTTTCATTCACTGGTGCTATTCCGTGGCCTTTTCCGAACATTACTGCACTTGTGGAAGAAGCGAGAAGGAATGAGAGTCAAGCGAGGGAGAAAGAGAGATCGAAAGGTAAAGGAAAGAAGAATAATCGTAATGCAGACAATGATAATAAGGAGGACGACAAAGACAACTCCTCCTCAAAGCATCCACTCCACACCTACGCCAATCTCGGTCGTGCATGGATCGATTCCCTTCGTTCCTCTATCGCCTCTCCGAAATCCTCCGCAGATCCAACCAACTCCATCTCCGAGCTCAACATTGAACAAGCAATAGAATTACTGAAAATGGTTGCTTCAGGTGACGCGGAATTTAATGATGAATTGTATTCGTTTGGATTTGGTGAGAAAGTGTTTGAACCGCAGAGTTGGAATAAGACGAGGGAACATCAGAGACAAGGAAAGAAGAGTACGAAGGATAGACAACAACCACCACTCGATATGCTTGATATCTCACCATCCTCTCCAGCACTCGATGATCAACGTTATTGGGCAAATCCTCTCGAATCTCCTCTCCCCAACGCGCCACATATGAAAATCTTTTGTCTGTACGGAATTGGACGCGAAACAGAACGTGGTTATGTCTACGCGAAAGCAAGTGACTTACCAGATGAAATTCCAAAGTTGTCGGAATGGATGATTAGTAAGGAAGAGAAATCAGCGAGGATGCAGGGGAGTAGCCCGAAGGAGGAGGAACTCGAACAAGAAAGAGAGGACAAAAATACTGCATCAACTTCAACAGTGAACTCTGGTGGTCCAGTCCTGAATACAGATGAGAAGAATGGTGTCGATGAGACAGCACATGGGAGGACACCAAGAGATGAAGAAGATGAAAATGATCCGAATGCGAGTGATCCGGAATTGGATGGTGATGACGATGAGCAAGCAGTATCAAACAAAGAGACAAAGACGCAGCCACCTCAACGAATCAAACACATCGGTGCACGGTCACCAACAATTCCTCTGTTCGCACTGAATACTTCCTTCCAACATCCTGCACCAATGAGTGCCTCCTCCTCATCTTCTGATTCCTCATCCACTTCTTCTACCTCCACAACATCTGCAGGTGTCTCTCGCAGTCGTATTCGTTCCGGAGTGAAACTTACAGATGGTGACGGAACAGTTCCTGTAGTCTCACTTGGCTATATGTGTGTCAACGGTTGGACGCACACACGATGGAATCCAAGAAATGTCAAGCTTATCACAAGAGAATATCGTGATTTAAACGAGAGTTTGGCGATCTTACGCAGTAGTACAAGTGTAGATCATGTGGATATTATGGGAAATTCAGAGATGATTACAGATTTGTTGTATATTGCCGGGATTAGGATTGGAGAAGGCAAGGGCAAGGATGGGAAGGGAGCAGCTGACGGGAACAAAAAGCGTAAGAATGGAAAGAAACAAAAGCAGCAGAAGCAAGTCGTTGATTCTGATGATCCCTCTTCCTCGACCGCTGCCACAACCGAAGATCAATCGACGTACAATCCAGGTACATCTGAGTCACAACGTTTTGCTGGTGAGGGAAGTTCCAGTAGCGTCTCCGAAGAAACTGCCTCACATGACGGTTTAGCTGGCTCATCTTCCTCAAGGAGTAAAGCACATCCTGTTGGTGAACTGACATGGATTGAAGTTGGTGAGAGAGTATTTTCGCAGGTGAGAAGAATCTCAGAGAAGATCACGAAGAGATGGCAAGAGAGAACTGGTGTGAAGTTGGAGAAGATTGGAAAGAGAGGCGACAAGCAGCAACGAGCAGGAGATGAAGACGATGAATTAGTTGATGCATCCTCCTCATCATCAGCCACCTCACTCAACTACGACTGGACACCTGAAGATGATGCCCTGCTTGAACAATTGATGCAAAAGAAGAAGCAGAAACAGCAGGCGAAGAATACAGCTGATAGTGCTACAAACAAGCAGCCGCAACAACCTTCCTCACCCTCTTCACCTTCCACTCCTCCAGCTAATTCCGACACCTCCAATCCTTCCGCCACCAAACTCGGTGTAAACTTCGATGAGGATCAGAAGCGTCAGGAAGAAGAAGCACTCGAGTTTCAACTTGAACAACAAGCTGAGAGTAGAGCGCGAATTGGACAACCTACGACAGATCAGGAAGCGGTGGTTGTGGAGGATAGACAAGTGCATGTGGAAGGCGGGACGCGAATTGAGCAGGATCTCGATAGCGACAACTAATCACGTGCACGCGGCAGACAAAGATTGTTCGAGATCACTTTGCATGCATGTCCTGCATTTCATACACATTTTATTCATTTATAAATTGTTCAGATTTGAGGGCGTTCCAAACGGTGCCAAAGTTGGTGAGAGCGTCGATAGCAACAGCAAACAGGTGCATGAAGTGAAAGTCTGACAGTGGATAATGTGTTGCGATGACCCGAAAATGGATCTCGAACTCTCTGAAGAGCGTGGACAGCATGCACCAACTCTCCCTCGTCGTCTGCCGCTGCCACCATCACAGTCAACGGTTCCATTCCTCGGGACAGCGGCAGGATCATTCTAAGTGTTCTTTAACATCCCAAGAGTGTACCTAGCAGCTCTTTTCAACGTAGGGTGGGATGGCGGTAAGAATATTTTGCACCTGAAGTGTTCTTCCTTACTGTCCAATGTACCAAAAATCAACCATTGAAGATCCAAAATGCGTGTATGCCTTGAAGCAATTTTTTCCGAGCTTTATTCCGCTTTTTTCTTTTCTAGATCTCTCGCTGCCTCGAACGTATGCTTCTCACTCTCCACCCGCAGCTTCTTTAGACACGGCATGACATGTTTATCTGTTATAAATGATCGATACCACGCTAGGACTTCACTCTCTGGTTGTGTACGAGGTGGAGAATGGATGAATTCGAGTGTGCGACATGACATGAAATGACGAAAGTAACGACGTGAAGATGCCTCGATTGAACAGTTGATGAATGTCAGTGAGGTGATAGAAAAGAGATGCTGTGTAGAATGGGTCAGTGATTCAAGTACAGATCGTAGAAATGTGTGATAAAACTCACGAAATGTGAAATGGCAGAGACGGGACAATGATGATGATGATGATGATGAGCTGCTGGGTGTGGACGAAGAAGAGGATGCAAATGAGGATGAAGATGATGATGACAACGATGAGGCTGATAACGAGGAGTTCAATGGTGACGTTGGTGTCAGTAATTGTTTCCAATCGTTCGATTGAGTAAAGGCTGACTTGAGGAAAGTAAGATGTGTCAGTGATGGACATCGCGAGACTGCACTCAAAGCCGAATCAAGTTGATGATGCTGCGATCCTGAAAGTGGTAGATCACTGAGTGTCAACGAGTTCAACTGCGAAAAGGAATCGAGGCAGGTGAAGTCAACAAATTGTGACCATCGATCAGGTGAAATATCTGTTAGATTCGGCATGACAGCTAAAAGTTGTTGCAACATTCCGTCTCTCATTGGTGTCTCTGAAAGATCAAATGATTGGATGTGAGTCAATCGATGTTGAGATTGATGAAGGAAGTGAAGGACTAATCGAACAATCTGGTCTTTCGTCCGAAATGTGAGTGATGTCAATTGTGTCAGTAATGCGACCTCCTTGACTCTCGACTTAAGATGTTGAGCGGTGGAACAAACTACTTCAAGTCCAATGCCACCATCAGCCTGGGATTGCCACATAATATTTGAATCTGAATGATGCATTGAATCAATTTTATTGAGATGGAAACACAGTTGCTTCAATTCATGTGCATAATTCACTGAGAGGGAACGAAGTGATCGAACATGAGTGAGGGATATTAAACTCACCGAGAGTGAGAGATCATGTAGAGTGAGTGAACTCAGATGAGAACATCGTGGTAGGCAGGTTGAGAGTAGACGATCAGAATCGATTTCAGGTAGCAGTCGGTATTTCTTCTGATTTCGTGTCTCCACACAAAATCGCAGTGTTATTTGGGTCAGTCGAGGTAATTCGTGAGTGAGTGGTACATAATCATTCACTTGTGAATCACTCGCGTCATCATCATCATCATCATCATCATCAAGATTGCCATCATTCTTCTGCAATCGCAGATCGATTGTTGTCAGCGCACTCAATGAATCAGTGAGGCGGAGTAATTCATTGACAGTTACACCGACTTCAGATTCGTGATATAGTTGTAATGAAATCAAATGACGACGAGCGAGTGGTGATATCGATGAACGGAGGAGGAGTGATGGTAATATTGTCTCGCGTAGTTCAAATTCACTTTTTGAGTTCCTGACTGTCAGTGAACGACAACGACTTGCTGTTGCCGATGATGTCTCATACCAATATGAACAAGTTCGACTTGATGAATGCCAATCACGATTAGTGAGATACATAAAGATTGAATGTAAACCATCAGAGAAGATGGTCGGGAAAGGTGCAGAAGATGAAGATGAAGATGAAAATGATGAGATTGTCACGGATACTGCTTGTTGTACTGTCGGACCTGGATTCAGTTCGATGCCGACTAGTCGAGGTTGAGGTACTGTACGTGTTGTCAACACTGAAATTCGATACTGATCAACATTGATTCTCTTGTCACAATCCCAGATGAACTTGAAATCTTTCGTTTGTAAAGAGAAGAACTTCGTTTGTAGCGAGAAGAACTTCAATAAAGGCATACGAGTGACATCATTGAAATAGGATTTCACTTGATGGAACATCTCCTCAGATTCGTCATTCAGTGTGAATGTCAGATTTTCACATTCAGTCAGTTGAAGCGACGTTGTCAGAGTCTCTGGAACGACCTCGTTCCAAAGAACAAACTTCATTGATCGAATCTGCTTTAAATTTTGACTGAATAATGGATTCATGTCCAGCGAGGCCTGCAGATATTTCAGCGGCGCTTTATCACCAACTGCGCCATGAAACTCCAAGCTATTCAATAGAGGTAGTGAACTCAACACCTGCTGCCACTCACCAACTATAAAAGTTGAACAAAAGAGCATCAAGTGTGTCAATGTTCGACATTGGCAAATGATTGGTATCACCACCCGACGATCTTGAATAACTTTGTCATCACTCGAGAATAAGAGTGAAATCGATGTCAAATGTGCAAATTGGAGAATCAGATGAAACTCAGACATGTGATATGATCGTGCATCCAGTCGAGTGAGTGATGGGAAGAGTGAATGAATGTGGTCAAGTTGATTCATCCTCATGTCACGCTCAAGCAGCGGGAATTGTTTCACATGAGGAAAGACAATCGGTGATATGTCATCCTCCGAATTGTCTGATCCATACAGAGTTAATTCTCGAATCATCCATGAAAAGTCATCACCACCAACATCGAATTGTCGAAGTGATGGTAGAGAGGAGATGACTCGCATCTGCTTCCGTTTGAATGACATCAAGACCAATGACTGTTGAAGATCACAATAATTTCGTAAATTCAGATGGTGCAGCTGTTGACATTTCAAAATCGGCGTGAGGTCGACGAGATGTGGTAAATATCGAATATCGAGATGAGTCAGATTGTGACATCTCGCAATGACATCGAGAACGAGACGATTGAGGAGAGGAAGATATTTTGATTGTGCGTGGCGTTGCTTAAATATCCAGGTCTGACTTCGCATGTGAGAATGTACTTGGGTTACTGCTGGTGATTCTAACGAAATGACACTGTCATTCATACCAGTCATTCGAAAACGAAATTGTCTCAATGACGGAAATTGATCAAGGAAACGTACAAAGGTAAGCGAATCGACCGGCACATTCAGCGAGGTTAGATGGCGTTGCAACAGAGGTCGAGGGATTGTATCATTAGTAATCAAATCGAGGAGAGGATTTGCCATGTGATGGCTCCAATAGTACATCCACCCCCTCACTCTCTGTGTCAGTGCTGCATTCAACCAGGAATGACAAGTTCGACTTGCCGCGACATAATCACGTTGTTGGACAATGTGGAGTCTGATCTCAAGTGTGGACATCTGTTCTGCTGCTTCAGCTGAGGTTGTGTGCGGATGAGAGAGGAAGGAGAGAATTTCTTGAATACCAGCAGTGAAAAGTGACTGACCATTCATCGTCGACGATGGCCCAGGATTGAGTTCGATGCCAACAAGTCGAGGTGATGGTACGGGGCGCGGGATTCGGTATTGGTTGACATTAATTCTTCTGTCCGAATCCCACACAAACTTGTCATAACTCTCCGCGAGATTCGGTGTTTCAATTGAGAAGAACTTCAAGTTTGGCATTCGTGTTGAATCATTGAAGAATGACTTGACTTGCCGACTAATCGTCGGACACTCGTCGACGATGAATATCAGACTTTCACACGCCGTTAGCTTCAATATTGCTGCGAGAGTTTGTGCGATAAGTTGTTTGTCGCTCAAGAAGAATTTGAGGCTGTGAATCTGTTGGGAAGCGAGTGAAAGCGTTGATGGTGAACTGACGAGATGTGTCAAATGTGGATAATCCATAGAATCAGAATCTGTAAACTCCAAGTCGGTTAGGAGCGGGAGTGAGGTCAAGAGTTGTGACCACTCTTCAGCTGTGAGGAGGATCGAAAAAGCATCGAGATGGGTCAACGAGCAACATTGACAGAGAATCGACAGATACAACCGGCGTTCCTCGCGATCATTCCATAAAGTGAGCTTCATTGATTTTAACTGTTTCCAGTGAGAAATCTGAGCGAAATCTTCCATTGAATAGCTTTGTGCATTCAGGCGGGTCAGACCTGGGAAGACGGAGTGGATGTGAGAGAGCTCACCTGCCTTGAGGTTCCGTTCTAGCGAGAAGTCGGTGAGTTGATGAAAGATGATCGGCATTTCATCTTCGTCCGCTAACACTAACTGCATGAGTAATTTGGAAAAGAAATTGGTTTCGAGCTCGATCACCCGAAGTTGAGGTAACTGTGAGAAAACTCGAAATTGTGATCTTACTCCTGCTTTCTCATCACGCTTTTGATCCGATGTAGTCAATTTGGATCTCCATAATGTCTCACCTCCACGATAATCGATTAATCTGATATGAGCCAGTTGTTGACACTTCAAAAGAGGAGTCAAATCAACACCAACTGGTAAGATATGGATGAGGAGGTATGTAAGATTCGTACATCTCGCTATGACATCAAGGACGATATGATTAAGTAGTGGCACAAATTGAGGTTTCCGTTCATGATACGACGCCAACCACAGACTGAACCTTCGCATGTTAGTGTGTACTGGAGTATCTCCAAACGATGCTTTCAGATCTCTTCCTTCAAGTCGTTCCAACTCAAACTCGAGATCTTCTTCGTCAGAATGTGCATCGAATTCGAATGTAGTTAATGATGGGAATTGGCGGAACACACCAGGAAAATTCAGTCCAACCAGATACCAGTTGACTGCAAGAGCGGACAGATGACGTTGAATGAGAGGTGGTGGTGGCAGTTGAAAATTGTTTGTAGATGTCAGCAGACCAAACCCGTAACCACATGTATTGTTCCATCCTCGCAGACGCTGCGTTAGCGCGGCTTGATGCCATGCATGACAGGTGAGAGCTGCTGCTATGTAATCACGAAGATGAACGCCATCAGTGATCAGTTCAGAAAAACCCTTCCTCGAACCAGCATCATTGTAAGGTGATAAGAATGAGAGAATCTCTTGAATGCCGACTGTGAATAAGGATTGCGCATTCAAGTTGCTCGATGATGGCATTGCTGCTGTTCTCGCAAGATCGAGTTGCAACGAAGTTGCTGTCTCACTCCGATACTGTTCGACATTGATTCCCTTCTTCGTATCCCATACGAACGACTCATTATTCGTTTCAATCGCCAGGTATTTCAAGTTCGGCATTGTTGTCACGTCCTTGAAGAACCACTTGACTTGACTACATGCATATGTTCCAGAGTAATAAAGTTTGAATGTCAGACTTTCACATTCAGTGAAATGTAAGAGGTGAGGAAGTAACTCATCAATGACTTGTGTATTTGGATTAGAGAATGCGAGAGACGTGATCTGCTTCGAAGCGACGGAGAGTTGGTCAGACGTCATGAGGCCAACCAATGGGGAACGGAAGTCGTCGAAAGAACAACAAAGTTCGAGATTCGTCAATTCGGATAATGAGAAGATCATGAACTCCCATTCATCCTTGGTCAGAGTCGATCCTCCGATACTCAAGTGAGTCAGCGTGCGACATCGACATATTATCGGAAGCGTCTCATCCTTTCGATATGACTTCAAATAACTGGTATAGGAGTGCATCCATTCGACTTTGAGTGAGCGTAACTGAGGGAATTGGAGGATACCAACGAACTCATCGAGATAATAAGCCTCGGGATAATCGATGTGAGTTAATGATGGTGCGACACGTTGAAGTAACAAAACAAGGCCTCTATTGTTCGGTCTCAAGATCGGTAGTTCATGAATCTGACTGAAGACAATTGGAGTCGACTCACCGTCGTCTGAACTTGAAGCTGAAGCTATTCCTCTCAGCAACGGCTCGAGATCACGATATTTATCAACCAGATTTAATATGCGAAGGGATAACAACTGTGAAATGACGCGCATCTGTGCCAGCACAAATGAAATTTCGATTACATCCGCTGGCATCGGTTCAATACCTTCCTCATAAGGGAAGATCGAATCACCAGTGTGTGTCAGTGTCAGGGAAGTGAGTTGTTGACAGGAAAGGAGTGGACTAAGATTGGCACGATTGGGAAGATTGTGCAGAGTGAGCTCCGTAAGATGCTCACATCGACCGATCGATCTCAGAATGCGATTGATTGCATTCAGATCAACATGATCCAAAAGATCCTCTTGTCCCAGGACATGATAGTCCCGCAGCCGTAACGACATTCTTCGCATCTGTGAATGTACTTTCCACTCTGTTGCTTGTTGATCAAAAGCAACGGGGAGAGACAACTCGAAACTCGCATAGACTTCTGATTGCGCAGGCGGGGTTTCGATATCGAATTCAGCCAATCCAGGATATTGTGCCAGCAGATGATCGAATGAGAATGCAGCAAGGAGAGGAATACGTAAGGAGAGTGATGTTAGATGTCGCTGAAGGAGAGGCTGCGGTAAAGTAAAGTTGCGAGTCACTGCTATTAGATCCTTTTTGTGCTGCCATCCCGCATACGTCCATCCTTGTACTTCATGTGTCATTGCAGCATGATACCATGAATGACATGTGAGACTTGCTGCTAAATATTCATGCTGTTGTACAATCATGCGTGAGAGATCTTGATACGACTGTTTGTTGTTGTTGTTGTTGTTGTTCTCTTTGACATTACCGATCATCGGTGATAGGAAGGATAGAATGTGATGCACACAGGCCGAGGTTAGCGATGATTGTGCATATATTGTTGTTAATGTCATTTGTTGCTCCTGTGATGGAATTATCGAAGATAAGGGACCGGGATTGAGTTCAATACCAACGAGTCGAGGTTGCGGTGGTGTGACATCTGTTGTTGTGTTGCTGTTGTTGCTGCTGCTGCTGTTAACTGTGATCGGTACTCGATATTGTTTCACATTGATTCCATTCTCATAATCCCACACGAACTTCTGGTCGCACCTTTTGATTGATAGAAATTTCAAGTTCGGCATACGAGTTGGATCATCGAAATATGATTTGACGAGATCGTAACATTTGTAATCCTGATCATCGTCCCATTGGCATGTGAATGTCAGACTCACGCACTGAGTCAACTCAGAGAGATGAGTAAGTGTATCTGCAACACCAGTATCCTCAAATGTGAGACTTTGAATCTGATTCTTTGCGAGTGAGAGTGTCGAAGTTGAAGTCATCATGAGGCGAATCAATGGACAGTCTGAGCCAGTTTGAAGAAAATCGAAGTGAGTCAGTTGTGGTAGTGAGCTGAGTAGTTGATACCATTCTTGAGATGTCAGTATCAAACTCCTTATCTTCAAGTGAGTCAATGAAAGACATTTGCATATATTTGGTATCATGACTTCACGCTGGTGATTCTCTGACGAGAAATCGAGCAGGATCGATTTCAAGTGTGTAAATAGTCGGAGATCAGCAAAATCTCTCATTGAATATGATTCAGCATTCAATTTGGTGAGTGAAGGTAGAAGTGAGTGAAGGAGTGAAAGTTGACTCAGATGTGGATCATCTTGACGAAACCTCCTTGACGTGAATTCCTGAACCTGATAAAAGATGATGGGATGGAGATCGGCATTGTCTTTCTCTTTTTCTTCTTCTTCTTGTCCTTCTTGAGATGTTAATGATGATGATGATGATGATGACATCGCAGCAGTTAATACTCTTAACAATGATGTGAGATCTGGTTGTTGTAATTCGATGTGACGTAGGTGTGATAACTGTGAAAAGATACGAAACTGTTTTCGTATTAGCAATATCTCAGACTTTTGAGGAAAGGATAAACATCCACGATAAAACTGTAGACCAAGATGTGTTAGCTGTTGACAATGAAGGAGTGGAGTAAGATCGATACGAAAAGAAAGACACTGTATATCGAGTCGAATGAGATGGTGACATCTCCCAATTGAAGTAAAGATGTGATTGATGGCTGTGAGATAGACGTCATATTCACCATGATAATGTCGAAGCCAGAGTGTCATGCGACGCATATGTGAATGTACTTCTGATGAACACTCGCTCGATTCAAAGATTGATTCGATGACTGGAATAACCGTAACGAGATCATCTGATTCATCGAGATTGGTTCGATCCATCTCTGCTGTTTCATTGGATGATGTTGATATTGATATTGATCCGGATGGTTCAAATCCGACAACTTCAGAATCTGCGATTGTCTCTGATTCCACCTTCTTCTCTTCTTCTGCCACTTTCTCGTCATCTTCTTCCTCTTCCTCTTCCTTCTCGTCATCATCATCATCAGCAGCAGCAGCTCTAAGATAGGATGCTTCATCATACGGTGTATCCAGATAGAAATCTGTTAATGCTGGTAATTGTGTTAATACACGATCAAACGAGAAACCTTCGACCTGACTATCAAGTGTGAGTGAGGTAAGATGACGTTGAGGTAGAGGTAGCGATATCATAAAATCATGTGTCAATATTTGTATTGGATGTGAATAATGCCATGCAACGTGTGTCCATCCTCGTGATTTTTGTGTCAGTGCAGCGTCATACCATGTATGGCATGTCAAACTTGCTGCTAAGTAATCACGAATTTGTTCACGATCAAATTCTTGATCTTGATCACTCTTTTTATTGTTGTTGTTATTATCTTCATCATTGTCTGCAGCTGCTGATCGATTTGAGTGTGAGAGGAAGGATAGAATCTCTTGTACACCCGATGTGAAGAGTGATTGTGCATTGAGCGGTGTGTTCTTCATTCCTTGTACAATAGTGCTTGACATGATCAGAGTTGTGGGTAGAAGAAATTGTTGCACTTTGCAAAATCGGACGACTGAGGTAATTGGAATACACTGTATCAAGTGTTGCTTTGTAGCAGCGTACTATGTGAAAAGCAGAGCAGATGACAAAGTAAATGGAGGTGCGCCCCTGGCAGGTGCCCACAAAAAAGTTCGCGAAGTTCGGATCGGACCGACCGATTCCGTTGCCACCGCAGCCATGTTGATCACTCAACCTTCTTTTCATCCACTTCTTCTATATGCACACCCTCATCCTTGTCCTCCTCTGCTACGCAGAATTTGTGTCTACTGTGCCAGCGTGTGTTGGTTGAGTACAAGCGTATGCCTGACAAGAGAAGCAAGGCAAGCGAGGAATGGTTGACTTGCACTTGGCGCTAGATCGCTGCTTAACGGCTGCTAGACGACTGTTAGATTGTAGCCATTTAGCGCCAAGTGGAAGTCACCCAATAAAGTGCGAATAGCATTGATTTAAGGATTGTGAGTTCATCAGCAGCACCACTTGTTGGTGTTGAACTGAATGACTCACAGTAATTCCCAGTACTTCCTCAATCAACAACCCCTCTTCGTGTGGTCCATCTTATTCACGATGGTGAAACAACATTTTTCATTGATGGCAAACGCAAGCAGTCATCTGGAGGTTAAATGTGTCAGGTGTTGAATTGGGGTACAATCAATTGAATAAGGCAGGCTGTCCAATATCACCTCAAGAAGTGTACCGTCCACAAAAATGGTATTAGCAACGAATAGATTGCATGGCGCCGTGTGAAGGGATGCCTTTGCAAAGGCAGTATTGGTCGATGTGGAATAAATAATCAAATGACACGATCCTGCATAAGTCGATGATACAACAGATGCATCGATCTCTACGATTGCTGAATACTTCGAAGGTATCCAAATGTGACACTTGAAATAACAATCGAAACGATACCATCCGTTCGAATTGTGTGAATATGATGACGGAGTGGTGAAGCATATCCGTGTCGAAGCTGTTCAGATTCGATATGGCTGTTCTATCGTGACAACATGCGTACCAATACTTGCATGTATGACTCGATTGGATCCAATCATGATGAGAAAGGAGTGTCATGATTGTATGCACACCATCGGTAAAGAGTGATTGTGCATTAAGAAGAGGATGGTCCTGGATTGAATTCGATACCAACAAGTGGCACTGCAGGTGGTTCAGGAAGATGACGATATGACACTGGCATCTTGACTTTCGAATCCTTACTGATCTTCTTCTTCTCATCGTATTTGAATGTTCTCATTTCATGATGGCTTCCTAATCCGCTATCATCACGTAAGGTAATTTTGAGATACTTGAGCTGAGGCATGATATTCACTGCATCATTAAAGTAATCATACACTTGTTGATAATCCAGACGAAGAAAAGCCTCATTCTGTGAATATACAAGAGCAACGAGGCTCAATGATCGACATTGAGTGAGTGCAGATAAGAGAAGTACTTCAGCAAATGTCATGTGACAATCGTAAAAGGACAGCGCCATAACACGAGTCTGTGCTTCGACAGAGGACGTCAAAGATACAATGGCATCACCAGTAATAACACCATTTGGTAATTCATTAAATGACAAACTCGTGAGTTGATCAAGTGAACGAAAGAGTGTCGACCACTGCTGTTGTTGATTGAATCCCCATCGCTTAAATCCAATGTGCTTTAATAATGGTAATTGAAAGATTGTTTTGAGCAGGGAGTCGAATGACGGTGGTACCTCATTCCGACTTGAAGGTATGTTGATCGAAGTTAATTGACTGAATTGAGTGATCATATCAAAATGTAACCAATCGAACGAACGAGGTTCAAGAAGTGTCAACGAAGGGAAGAGTTGAATGAGTGTCTTCGTTTTCTCTTCTGTCAATTCGAGATCGCCACTGACCCACCACTTTTGTACTTTCTTAAACGTAATATTCTCACAGTTGAGTCCATCTTTGACACGATATTCCGTAAGTATATTCATAATATTCCAATCAATAGAGAAATGAGTGAGATTTGAACATTGTGATAAAGTACGCATTTGTGTTATCATTCCTAGTTTCTCCTTGGCGGTGTTGGTGCTTGGCAAACAAGAGAATTCAAACGTTATTGATGTAAGTGTAGGTAAACTAATGAGTGAATGAAGATCGACTGTATTAGGAAGGAACCAAATACGGAGAGTGATCAAATGTTGACAATGAAAAGCAGCTGATTGTATCAGATGTTCGACATCTGTTGGGTCCATATTTTCTGTCAATCGTAGTGTCAAATTCTCGACAAGCGAAGGACGAAGGAGATTATGTACTTTGTGGACACTCGCGTTCGGTCGAG
Source organism: Asterella californica (assembly GCA_036924285.1). Taxonomy (NCBI): domain Eukaryota; kingdom Viridiplantae; phylum Streptophyta; class Marchantiopsida; order Marchantiales; family Aytoniaceae; genus Asterella; species Asterella californica. The sequence goes on along the minus strand of JAYKYS010000027.1, from coordinate 506,683 downwards.
ACTCAGTCGTTGTTGTTGTTGTTGTTACAGCAGTTGTTTCGACTGATGCATCAGTTAATGTTGCTGCTGCTGCTGCTGTAGGTTGTCTTTGAAAAACAACGTACATCTTCTTCACTTGTGGTAGTCCAAATAGATATGCATGATATTCTTCGATCGATACATGTTCGATACGAACTTCACTGATGTGACGATGGAGTGAGAAGGGAGTGGAGGATGTAACAGCAGAGGAGGAGGAAGAAGAAGAAGAGGGGGAGGCTGCGGCTTCATGACGCGACAGCAGATCTTTCACTAAGTTGATAAAATGATCCTTCTTTTTGATGCTGAACTCACGAGATTTCATGGTGAGTAAGGATTGGAAGCAATGATGTGAGGTACGAGTAAGGGAGATCCAATCGGGATTCGAGAGAAATTGAGCGCAACAACGAATACCATCACTGAATAGTGTACCGAGTGACATCTGCGCTTGTTGTGATGACAGTACTTTAACTTGCATCAAAGAATATTAGAGCTCGTGAATTCGAGCGAATGGTGGTGTTGATGGCTGCAGGAAAATTGGTCGTCGAAATGAAGTGTGAGACACAAAGTCAATTCTGTGAATTTGTTCAATTGTCTCGCCTGCTAACAGTGCTATCGTATCGTCCTCGAGACTCTGTGCAGTACCAATCTGACCTGGCACAAAAATTAATCTTCTTGTAGCGTGCAGTTGCACGCAACTGACGCGCGAGGGCAACGCTCGTGACAAACCCGATGCTACATCACTCACAGGTCCCCTGCCTTCGCATCATATTCACCATGTCACATCACAGAAGTCAAATTAGATGAGAGGATTCAAACTCACGCCGGAAACAATGCAAAGAATATCGTGTCTCCCACACCTTTTGCTGCAAGGTAGTGCCAATCAAGGGACAGTGCCAATTAAGGGACAAGCTTCGAGTACTATTCCAATACGCTGACGTCAACCGAATTCGATGTCGAATTCGTCATGCTGCACACACGATATATCTTCAACATTTACATTCGATCATGTCAAACTTAACAACACTTCATCCGTATTCTTTCACGATGAATTACGGTTTTACTTTGCATCAATTCAGACAATTTAGGGATATAAGAGTTGCAAATATGTCGTATATGATCATGCTGAATAGAAGACCAAGAATGGGCGACTATGCAACTCGAACTATTAAAGGATGTCAAAAGCAGTACGTCAACCACTGACCGATTGCTTGATGATCTTAATATATTCGTTTACGTCAATGGACTTCCGTCAGAAATTAGTGTTGCACCACAGAGATTCGATGAAGTTGATCGTCGACGAGCGATTACATCAGAATTCGACTTAATGCTCGCAAAATGTGTAAATGCTATTCATTACTCCTCGCTTACAAGATCTTTTTTTCGTGTCGTTGACACATCTACATTTTGGTTGGTACAGAGTCAGGAATAGCTCAGTCATGTCCAAAATCTATCAAGTCTGCAGGACGACGAAAAGAGAATACGACGCTTATTGGAGAAGATGACAGTCAAGCCTACGCCTGTGGATTTGCATTTCGTAAATTCCTGCCGTACAGTTCAAGTTTTACATATCGTGATGGCATGGATGCTACAGCACGACTCCACGCATGACATGTAACTCGAGCTGATCCAATCCTTCTTCGAAAGAAATGCAAAATCGAATGTAAACTATCAGTGAAAAAGATTCTGAGATGATAATGGTGAAATCGATGAGGCAGGTCCAGGATTGAGTTCTATACCAACTAACGTGGTGGTAGTACTGACACTACTGCGTTACTGCCGTGATTGGAACTCGAAACTTACCGACATTGATTCGACTAGTTCGATCATACACGAACTGGCGTTCATCTTCAAATCGTACAAACAGATCAGGTCGTGTGTCGAGATTGTGCCCTAGATGTGTACTAGTAACAGGCATCTCCAATTTATCTAAGTGTGGTAAGAATGTGGCATCATTCAAAGTCTGATAACATACATTCATTGCCTGTGAGGTAGTGCTGTGAGGATGATCCTCTTCTACAGTAGCCTTGTCAGCGACGAAGGAGTAAGAGCTCAAGGAAAGATGTTTGAGAGAGGTGAGACGACAAAGGAGTTGTAGTTGTGATAATGGAAGTTGTGTGTTGATAAGAGAGAGATGCTGAAGTCGCTGACATACAGTAAGAGAGGAAGTCAAATCCCTCAGCAAATATTCATTCTGCTCCGGTCTGACTGCCAGAGAAAGACTATCCAGCTTCTTTACGCATGTAAACAACCGTTCCCACTCTTCGCTTGTCGATAGAGACCAACTCACGAATCCGAGATGAGTTAGATGATGTAAAGAACCAAGTGAAGAGATGATAGCAGAAGTATCAACTCTCCTCTTATCTTCTTCCTTCTCCTCTTTTTCATCAATCACCTCCCTCTCATCTGGCAACTTCACCAATTTCAATATCTCCAGTTGTTTAAATTTGGTCAATGCGACAAGTTCGTTTTCTGTGACCTGACCCATTCGGGTAGCAACAGCAAGTTTCTTCAAGTTCGGCATGATAGAAGAAAGAGTTGAGAGTTCAGATGATTCCGTCGGAAGAGAGGTGCTACCGATTGTTAGATAATGAAGATGAGAGAAGACGATGTGATTGGTCGATGCATGTTCGAAGAAGAGTTGTTGCAGCGCGTTCAAGCGATACGATTCGTTCAGTTGGAGAGATGTTAGTGATGATGCTGCAGACGCGATGCAGCGGAGATGTTGAACGAAGTGAGCTTGCGCATGCGTAACCCATTCTTGTGCTAACGCGGATGACATCTCCTCCGCGTAGCCAAGTAGTTTCAGGGTTGTAAGAGATGCTGGTGGAGTTGTAAGTAGAGGTGCGAGATCCACTGCGAGGGGGAGAGATACTAGCTCGAGTAAACGAAGTGTCGAGCATTGTGAGACGTGGGACAGGAGTTCTTTAACCGAGAAGAATGTTTCAGATGAGACCAACTCTTCTGGTAAGAAGTGATCTGAAAACCTCGGTTGTATGAATGTACAGCTGAGAAGCTTGAGATGGCGAGAGCATGGACCGAAGAAGTTCTTCTTCAGCTTATTCAGTTCTGCCCATTCTTGCCTTTCATCTGTCGGTTTTATCTCGGGCAACCTCTCACGTTGACTCCACCACATATCGTCCACTCTTAGATAGAAATTGAAAATCACGAATTCAAGTTGTGGTAGCCTTGAGAATAATGCATGTTGTTGTGCCACACTGATGGAGCGATACCATGTTTTTCCTGTGAGGTTGATGCAAGCTATATGTCTGAGGATTGGCGGAGAGAATGATGTTGCTGATATAAGAAGATTCGATTGCAAAGCTTTCTTTTCATCGACAAACTCAGGAAAATGAGATCTCGCAAGATGAAGTTGACTTCCTACTAACTTGAACTGTGGTGTGACCGTAATACGTAACAATCTCGCTAACATCTCAATCGTGGTATTCGTACCATGCTCGAAGCGAAGGCAAGGTTGTGACGAGAGGGTAGCGTGCCAAGAACGGCATGTGGATGTAGAGGAGAACCAATCACGTGGTGAGAGGAAGGAGAAGATGAGGTGCAGACCGGAGGTGAAGAGGGAGGCTGCTGGGGATGTCATATCAGGTGGACCGAGATTAAGGTCAATTGCGTATCGTGGTTCCACAACGGCTGTTGCTGCCATTTCTGCCTGTGAACGATCATACTTCCTAAACAAGCTAAACGCTCGACCTCGTCGATCGCTCAGATCGAATATGAAGATGCGAGGACCAGGTTCAGGTCGTTGGTGAAATTGTAATAACTGTTCCAATTGATCCTCCATCTGCTGCTTCTGTGTGCGCAACTTTGGTTCAGGTAACATCTCGATCTTCAGGTACTGCAACTGCGGTAAGACAGCCGGAGAATCAAAGAACTCATAGAGATGATCGAAGCTGATGCGGGGAGGAATCGGATAAGGACGAATGCGACGATCGACTTCTTCGTTAATAGTGACACGTGGAATGAAAGCTTCTCGGCGAAGTATCAGATGTGTCAGGGATGCGAAATGTACGAGATGTTGGACTGTTGAGACAGGGAGATGCGTGTGATGTAATGTCAACTTCTGAAGACGCAATGCAACAGGGATCAATTGAGAGAGCAAATCGAACTGCACTGCATCTGCCGTCCTTCGTAGTTCATGTGCATCGCCGAACCCAAGACTCATGAGGTTGCGACAACCAGCGAATAGACGTCTCCAATGTGCTTCCGATGTAAATCGCCAGTGCTCAAACGTCAGATGAGTTAACGATCTGCATTGAACAAGTGCATCAATCGTATTCTCATCGGTCTCAAGTGCCATCCCGCTCATGACTAATGCAGGTCGTTCTTTTAGTATCATTGACTGGAGATTAGTGAACTTCGCTGCGGTGAGCAGATCATCAATATTGTAATGGTGTGGATGAAACTCCGTCAGAGATGGTAGGATGGTAACAACCCAAGGCAGAATCCTATGAACAGTGAAATCAACTGAATCGACTGAGAGCTTCTTGATCTTCGGAAACTTCACATCCATCTCGATCATATGTCTCAGCATCTTTCGAGGATCACCGACATCAAGTTGAGTGAGATTTGGTATCTCCCTGACAGCAACAATAAAGGCTCTTATGGATTCAGGTTTATCCATCATGTCTAACGAGAGAGAACGAAGTTGTGTTAACTTCCCGATGAGGGAGTAGTCAAAATAGCCAGGATAAGGTAACCAATCTAAGTGAAGGCTCTCCAGAGATGCGCAACGTGCCATACCAAGGAAGAGTTGACAAATATGCACAGCATCGAGCGTTACGTATTGACCTGAATGATGTTGTCGTGCGTGTGGATCGTCGCTCACGAGTTTGAGATGAAGAGATTTTATCTTTGACCCGATATGGATTGGTATAATAGGCTGTGGTGGCGGTGGTAGTGGCTTCTTCTTGAATGGATTGACACGATTGATGAGCCGGGCCAGTGCACTCGGCGGTGAACCGACAGCAGCAGCCGGCCGAGGCTCATCTCTCAATGTCGCGTGATACTCTTCCAGTGCCTGTAGTGACACCATAGTCTCATTAAATCGTGTGATGGTATGAACATCACTCACTTTCGCGCATGTAATGTGTCGTGCGAGTGGTGAGAACTTCGGTATCGAAGGAGAGAATTCATGAAGTGTGAGAGTAAGACGACGTGACGGTTCACTTGCTGCGATGTTGCACCAGTGTTGATTGACTCCAATGAATGATGTCGCAACTTCATCGAGTGTCAGATAGGAGATTATGAGGAGGAGGCCGTCACGAAAGATGACATTGACAGACGATGAATGAAGATGCTTTTCTTGGTTGCTCTTGGCAGCAATGTCGTGGGTGCCGATTTCTGCCATTGTGATTTCCTTCGCTGCTAAGTTAGCAAGTAGCTGCCTGTCTATTCTATCTATTGCAGGTGGGTGATCACAACGATTGATGCTTGTTGATTTAGTTTGCTCTTCTAGCCACGGTCCGACAGCAACCACCGAATTGTGATGACAAGCACCACAAAAAGCTGTGCACGTGCGGTTGGGTCTCGTATTCAGCACTTTCTTCCTTGCTCCGCAGCGAATCACCGCATTGCTGCCGTACAAGAATAGGACAAGAGATTCTTCTACCTAATCAAGTTCCTCGCTTCGACTTGTCAATTGGGTGCCAATTGTTGAAGTTATCGACGCTGCTGCCTCCTCGTCTCCTTCCTCTACCTTCGTCATCTTGGCTCCATCCATTTCAACTACGTTCCTCTATCATATTTCTATTCCTGGTTGATCCGTCTTCGCCGTTCGAATTCAGTCAGTTACTTCAACTGTGCACCACAGAGATCTGGCGCAGAGAAAGAACAAATTAGTGTTGTTCTCGCAGAATATGATGCAACGCTCAGTGAAGGTGCTATTCATTCATGAATGATCCAACAATCATGCCTCAACTTGAACACTTTCGTCTCTCTCTCTTTGATTTCATGAGAAAAAACGGCTACACCAAATGGAGTATAACAAAACGAATCCCAAAGATTGGGATGAGCCTGATTTTCGTCGGCAGTTTCAAGTCTCACCACAAGCAGCACCACTTGTTGGTGTCGAACTCAATCCTGGTCCGAATTCAAGTTCTACAGGAAGGACGGATGAAGAACAAGAGGCAAGTTCAACTGCCATGACAACAACTGCTCAATCACTCTTTTCTGATGGTCTCCACATCATATTCAGCTTTCTCATGGATGCTGATTGGCGGAATGCGATTCTTTCTTGTCACGCATGGTATTCGATTGCTGGCACAACACCAAGTCGTGATCTTCGATCACTTTCGATTCGAGTGAATGTGAGTGATGTTGAAACACTTCAATCAGCCGCGAACTCATCAGCTCGTCGTCACATCAGTAGTGTCGTTATTCGACATCTGGTGCAAACACCGCCATTCGAGAGTGACTACAATAGGATCATCTCGCTGATGCCATCCTTCTCTTCCATTCGACACTTGACGCTGGCCTCACTTCCAGTTCCAATTGATGTCTCCGCACTGCAGTCGCTGTCATGCCTTCATCGTTTGACACTCATCAATCATGCGAAGAGTATGTGTTGGAATCCTGCAGCAGCACGTGTGTCACCACTCTTACAACAGTTGCGATCTCAAGTGAGAGCAATGACGCTCATTCCTCATCTCACCGAATTTGAATTGGAATATCGGAATTGTCCTCATGATCTTTCTTCATTGGCACACAAGCGTGCTTGGGGACAATTTTTAGTGGATGAGAATCCATCATTATCTACTTCGTCAATCTCCTTTCCTCTCGTGCGCCACTTTACCTTCGATAAGAAGTCTCAGAGTTCATCTCACGAGTATTTAGTGCTGCTCGCCATCCTCTTTCCTGGTGTAAATGAAGTTCGACTGAATCTTTTGAAGACTAGCTCAACCTTATATCCTTTCGCACGATTCGCAGCATTGCAATCAATTACGCTAGAAGATTGGGTTTCTGGGAATGATCCAATTGAGCCATGGAGTACACGATTCCCCTTACTTTTGTCGAATCTCGTTCGAATTTCTACTCTGACGCATCTCACATTCGATGGTGGTGCTTTCTCATCGCAAGAGGAATGGAAGCAGCTCTTCTCACACCTATCCTCTGTGACAAGTCTCCGATTCGAGGGGACACGACAACCTAACTTACTTGTCGATCTCTTTGCATCAATGCCATCACTACAACAACGACTTCGTGCCCTTGCCCTATGGGGCACTGGTCTCGGTGCTTCAAGTCTTTCACTCGTGATCGGATGCACAAAACTTCGTGACTTGACTCTCGAGTTCACAGCTGACGCTTTTATCTTCGACTCACTCTATTTTGGTGACCTGCAAACTACATTCGATGATCCCTCTGTCCTGCCGCAGTTAATACGATTACGTATATGTGAAAAAGTGAACATGGAAGATTTCTCATTTTCGTTTCGAGAATTTAACTATGATTATGAGAAGGATATTAATACGGAGACGTATAGAGTGGGTGCGAAGCAGATGAGGGACTCACAAGAAGAAACAACAGTCACTGAGACACCTTCTACCACTTGTAGGCTTGAACCCAATCCTGGTCAACCATCTTCAACATCAGTTGCGAATCGATACCGACTCATGTCATGGAATCGACTGATGGCAGGCTGCGACACCAGCAGCAACGCAAGCCGTCTCCAGCTGCAACCAACGCTGCATCAACACTAGCTGCTACGGTGATGAGAGTTGGAATCTTGTGCACATTAACTGTTAATGTTGGTATTCAATCGACACCAACGTCCACCTCGGCATGCGCATGCGAGTAGAATCAAGTTCGCATACAGTATTGCACCAAAGTTCTACTTGTCTCAACACAACTGCTTGTTGCATTTCCTACGAGCTTGGGAAACCTAAATTTTTGTCTGTATCAACAAACAAGGGAGGGGGAATGCAAGGCGGGAAAAGAGGCCATGAAGATGTGACGGAAGAAGGAAGAAGGAGAAGATGGATCGGGTCGATGAAAATTAGTGGAGGGCGAGCAAAGGAATGTAGACTTGAAGATCTTATCACTCTGCATCAAGTGCAGTTGGTAGTGGTGGAGTTGCGAGTGCATTCGAAATACGATACTGATCTACATTCATTCCCTTTTCCTTATCCCACGTGAAATCTCCACTCGGCATCATCATGTCGAAGAACTTCAAGTTGGGCATACGTGTCGGGTGATTGAAATACATTTTCACGACCTCGTCAAAACGAGAATCGACAGCGAAAGTTAAACTCTCACATGCTGTCATGTGAAGTAAGTCTGCTAAGATCAACTGCAAGTTTTCTTCGTCACCAGGAAACAAGATACTAAGATGTCGAATCTGTTTGTTGCCGAGTGCGAGTGCTGACGGAGAGCTGACGAGATCTCGCAATGGTGAAGGCCCACGAGTAAGACTACAAAATTCGTAGTGAGTTAATTGTGGTAATGAGGTTAATAACATCTCCCATTCATCGGTTGTGAGAAGAAACATAAGACAACGGATCGTTAATTTCGTGAGTGAATGACATTGAGCTACGATAGGCAACATCACCTCTCGCGATTGATGTGGCTGTGAGAAGCCAATCCAGAGTGATTCTACCTGCCTGAATTTCAGGAGACCAGCGAATTCTGTCGCTGGACATTCACTCATATTCAATTTGGTGAGTGAAGGGAAGAGTGAATGAAGGATCGAACAGAAACCTGGACCAATAGTCTCAATATTTGCTTGAAGATCATGAACTTGTGGGAAGACGAGTGGTGAGTTGTCTTTATCTGAGCTGGAAAGTATGCCTCGAATCAATCGTCCAAAATTACCATCTTCAAGTCTCCATTCACGAAGTTGAGATAACTGTGAGATGACACGAAACTGTTGACGTGCCAGTGCAAGCTCTTGCTTTCCTTCGTTTGTCAACTCAACTTCCACAGGTGGCCATACAGGGAATGCATCACCTGGATAAGATTTATACCCTAAATAAAGGGTTGTCACTTGTTGACAATGAATAAGACCGCTCAGATCAACAGAAAAAGGTAGATCCTCGAGAAAAAGTGTTGTCACCTGCGTACATCTTGCAAATTGCCCAATCAGACGATTAAATTCAGGTAGATGCGTCCTCTGCTGGTTCCGATTATGTTCACCAAGGTTGACGATGAGACGACGTAGATTTGAATGGATCTCTGTAGCTTCTGCATCGTAATCCTGTGACACTGTGCTCAGTTCAGTAATTGCAACTTGGTCCTGGGATGTTGTGGCCGGGACAATATCAGCTGGCGGCTTGTGGAACAAAAGCAATTCAGTCAACGACGGATATCGTGAGAGCAGACGATTCAATGGAAATGGAGTAACATTTGAATGTACGCGGAGTGAGGTCAGATGACGACTAAGGATAGGTTGTGGTTGACTGAAGTTACGAGTTGATACCACCGAATCACGATCGCCTTCTATCAGTCGGTAGGACCATCCTCTCACCGTCTGCGTCAGTGCTGCTTGATACCATGAATGACAAGTCATACTTGCTGCAATGTAATCACGCTTCTGTTGTCGACTGACATTGATCGCCTCATCTTTCATGTAACTCTTGTCTGCTTGCGGTGATAACCATGATAAGATTTCGTGCACACCGACGGTGAATAGCGATTGCGCATTTATCACTTCTTGCTGCGTGATTCTGCTTGTGCTTGACATTCGATCTGATACTGCTGCGATATGTGAGAAAGCAAAGATTCGCGATTGCTGCGCGGCAGGATTTGTGGCGGGAAAATAATGTGTCCTGGTCGTTGTCTTTGCTGAACTCGCGACTTCTGCCGCAGCCGCGCAGCTTGGGTCGTGGTCATCTACCAGACAAATCAGAAGACACTAGTGTACTCCGAGTGAACCACTTCGCAGGAACGAACAATCCCGGTGTCGCTGCATAGCGCGCCTTGACATCGTGCATCACGTACATACACTCTGCCCACCACCTCACACTGCAACTGCAACCCTTCTTTCAAACTCGTATCGCCGTCGCAGTAGCTGTGACTGCAATAGTTAGCGACGGCGACTGATTGGAACTTCATGTGCGAATGTGTGAACCAACAAGCCGACGTGTCAGCGTTGCATTGCGCTCGTTGTGTGTGGTGTCGGGTCGATCCACTTCGGCATGTACTCTCTATTCGCTGCCTCTTCCGCATCACGCTCTAACTGTGCTTCCAAGTTCGCTAACTGTGCTTCCGTCATCTTCCCACTTCCTCCACTTCCATTCTGCAGAAGAATACGATCATGCTGACTACTATTATCACGCGCGAGATGATGTGACGCACGTGAGAAAAGCGGCAGAAGAATCAACTCAACTTGAACATGACCACTCTCGATCGGTTCGGTACGTTGATCATTGTTGTTATGAGTAGCGGCAGTCGCAGCAGTGGAAGTGAGATGATGAGATAACATGGTAGGAGAAGACTTGGAGGAGTTGTTGCCATTGAGAATGTTGCTGACACGAGGTATGAGAGGTAGGGATGGAATGCTGCTGGTGGATGATGTTGTCGTGCTCACTGGACCAGCCTTACTTCCAGCTGTTGAAGCTAAACTCAAACTCCCGCCTTTCCTCGCTTCCATCTTTCTCTGCTCCCTCTCCTTCCTCTGTGTCTCCGTCACCATTCTTACCATCTTCAACGAACGTCTCATTCTCCCTCCCTGTGTTGCTCTTATTACAGCGAGTGGAATTTCAGCTCTCCCGATTTCATCGATGCGAGTGATGACTTCATCTCGTGCACGTAATCGAGGGAGGAGGAGTGTGGAAGAGGAGAGAGGAAGAAACAGTTGATTTGCACCGAGACCGAGGGATGCAACATCATGGAGGGATGGTGTAAGATCGACATCAGCAGATGAAGAAGTGCCCTTCGCATCTGCCTCTTCTGCAGCAGCAGCCTGCGCCGCAGCAACAGCAGCAGCGTGTTGTTGTTGTCTTCTCAACTTCTGAGTGTTTTCATGCACGACAGCTGCTGCAGCTGTGGGTGACATGATGGAGAAGGAGGAGGAGAGCTGATCAGTTGAGAGAGTCTTCAGATGATGAGAAACGCCAATCGCTCTCGGTGTCTCCGGTGCACTCGATTTCTCTGAAGTACCAACAGTCGAAGTTCCAGAAGGTCCTTCCTCCTGCAAGTAGATCATCGAAGCAGATTTCATCTCTTCTTCCTCTGTCACTAAGATTGGTGTCAGCAATGCTGTAGAAGGTTCTTTCATGATTGGATGTTTGACAGTGAGGACACCAGCACGAATCAAGTCACCGTGTGTGACACTGTTGCTGCTACCGCCTGAAATTCGTGCATGTGCATGAGCATGATTGTTGTTGTTGCTGCCATACAGATAATCTGTACCACTCCAGAACTGAATCTGTTGTCCTCCTGCAGCAGCTGCTCCTATCGATCCACCACCATCCTTACTCTCACTCATGACCGCCGCATTCGCTTGTCCAATCGCTGCTCTCACATCTCTCTCCCAACATTCTACTTGTTTCAATGGACTTGTCTGTACGACAATACATACCGTCTGTAAATATGCATTACTAACATCCAGCTTGAAAGATTCGGAGATCTCGGGATTCGTTAGACGATGAAAGTATCGTGTATATCGTATCTGTGAGGACAGTGATGCTGCTTTGAAACGGAGCTGAACGGAGATACATGTTGAAGTGTAACGAGGAAGGATTGTTGTTGATGGAGATGAGGAGGAGGATGATGTGGCACCACCTGTAGTCGAACTTGAATCCGTACTACTCAGATTCTTTCGATGTCCTGCACCACCACCACCACCACCAGGAGGATGATTCCAATTCTCTTCACCCAATCCTTCTGCACTTTTAATCTTAATCCACAGTACACCACATCTGGCATGTGCTCTCTTCTTCTCATATTCGAACTGTTTAATTTGTGAATATTCAAAACGCTGCTTCGTGAGAAGTGCTTCGGACAGGAGTGCAAGACGTAACTTCTCTTCACGTGCTAATAACCATTCCCTTTGCCATCTCTCTTTCGCTTTCTGATCATTGTCTACTAACTTCTCTTCTAATTGTTCGATCTCTTTCTGACGATCTTGTTGTTGTAAGACTTCAATATCACGTACCTCACGTTCTTCCCTGCGCTCCTTCGCTTCCACCCACATGGCCGAGGAAGCGAGTTGCATATTCTGTGAGATTTCATACAAACGTGTATTTAATGCATTCACTTGTTGCTCATATTCGGTATCGACCTGTTCCTTCTGTTGTTTCCATTCCTGTTCGGCTTTTACACGTGCTTGGAAGGATGTCTCTTGAAGTGTATGCTCCGTCTGTTTCACTCTCGTCTGCAGTGAGCGATGATCTGTCGTCATCTCATTCCTCGTCAATTCTGTCGCAATCGTCGTCGCTTGTAACAACGAATTCGTTTCATGCTGTAATTGTCGATCGAGTGAATCACTCACCTGTGAAGATTGTAAATGATGATGTAATGCAGAAGTAGGATCAGAACTGGCTTCGGAGAGGGTGTGAAGTGATTGGATGAGAGAAGCATGACGAAAGGTTGATAATCCAATAGAAGGCTCGAATGGGAGGAGTGTAGTGGAAGTGATAGGAGAGGAGGAGAATGTGCCGAGGCGTGATCCTGCACGTTTACTTATACTCCCACGAGAAGGTGCTCTTCCATTGGTGCTTGTACTGTTGAACTGCGTAGATGGTGAGGATTTAGTTGTGACTGTACCTGCAGCTGTATTATTCGCATGATGTGATGATGTAGTAGTCGACGAGACAGGAAGTATAGGTGCAGGGAAGAAGATCGATTGAAATTTGTTGTTGTTGTTGTTGGATGAGAAAGAGGAGGAGTTGGTGGGAGGAGCTGCAGAAGAAATAGAAGGCGTAGTCCTACCATTTGTCGTCGTACTACTGTTTGAATGTGATTTGATCGAAGGTGTAACAACCTCAGGTATTGTTGCTGGAAGCATGAAGGAATGTGTAATAGATGAAGAGGAGGAGGAAGAAGGTAAATCTTCTTCGAGGATGGTATCACCACCGTGCGTTGTTGTTGCCGTAGAGAAGGCAAAGGAAGTTGGAGCTGTCGCTGGTGTCGGAGTCGCTGTAGTGGATGATGAAGAAACAACAAATGACGAGGGGGGACGTGATCTTTCACTTCTCTGCTTCTCTTTTGCTGGTAAAGCTTTTCTGCTGATGATTGTGCTCGTTATGACGTCGCCACTGTTGCTATTAAACTCCAATCCCAACTGTTTCTTCATTGCATACAACAATTCAACTTCACTCATCTTCTCTTCATCATCCATCACTTCACCATCTCTTGCATGCTTCCCTGTTGTTGCTTGTTGTTGTTGTTGTCGCTGAAGTTCCATCTCAGCAGCCGAAGCGAGTGCTTGCTGTGCAGCGGAGGAACGGAAACGTGATGTACTAGTGGTGGTGGATGATGGAGATGTACCAGTAGCAATCGAGTTGGATGTAGGAAGAGTTGCCGCAGAAGAATTGTAGATCGAAGCAGCAGATGGTGAGAACAGTGATGCAGTCGATGAAAATGTTGCTGATGCAGATAGAGGTGTCACATTTCCATTTCCATGAGCAGATGAAGCCATCAGACTCGCGAGCGAATATTTCGATCGCATCTGCTGATGATGTTGCGGAGGATCAGTTTGAGGAGAGGAGTGAACTCGCATGATTGTGGATAGAATTCAAGAGGAGTAAATTTCAAGAGGAGCAAATTATGGTGTACACAGTAATTTTGGTACCACCTTGCCCCACAAGCAGCGATCCGTGTCTGGTTTCTAAGTGGTCGGCATTCTGACTCTTGAGCGTCAACTTGTCTCATTGCGTACAGTCATTTGATCTCAAATAGAGAAATTACTCAGTATTGAATCAGCGGCAAACCGACCGTCAAAAAGGCTGAACCTGTTCTTCCAACAGTCGTTCACAACTCACAGAGATGAGTCTCCGTTGCAGGCACAGCAGTCGCTTGTTGCTGTTGTCGTTGCTCGCGACCTTACTACTCCTTTCGACACAAATACATGCACTCACATCACCGACAGCTGAAGAGGAAGGTGAGAGAAGGAGCAGAGTGGAACAGAGAAAGAAAATTGTTCCGTGTTGATGGAGATGGCGGTCGTACAATGCCCTCCATCTGGATCTCATCGCTCAACCATCTCCTTTTTCCTCCCAGACTCACCCTCCCTCGATGCACTCGAACAAGATCTCTCACTGCTAGAATCAGAAGCAGCGATTGAAGGTATGTGGTGTTGGAGAGGAGGAGATGATGATAGAACGGCGAGAAGAAGCCACAGTTGAACCGCTAATTGCACTTTGCTCACCGCTCTCCTTCGTTCTTTCTTCTGACAGCACCCGACGTACCATCTTCCTCTCCTCCCTCCTCCGCATCTCCCTCATCCTCTGCCCTCACCACCGCACAATCCTACTCCTCCGCCGCAATCGCCCAAGCACTCGCACAGAGTCAATCACTCCTATCGGAAGCAAAGAAGGAGGGTGAGAAGGAAGCAGCAAAAGCAGGTCCGACACCACTGACAGCAGAGGATAAGAAAGAGAATGCGAAGCTGGAAGAGAAATTATTAGCACAAGCAAAAGCGGATGCAGCCGCAGCTGAATTAGCTGAGAAGAAAGCAGCTGAATTACGTGCGGCAGCAGAGAAACGTCGTATTCAGAAGTTGATGATGCCATTTCGATCATACGATTATAAGTCAGATGCGAAGGGTGTATTCGGTGGTGTTGAATTTGGTATGCAGAAGAAAGACTCGATTCCATCAGCTGCACCATCCTCTTCGACAACAACACCACGCACGGCTACTCGACTACTCGATCGTCTGAAGAAGAATATCGATATCTATGGTGCGCCAAAATCATGTCTGAAAGATATCGCAGCACATTTTGATGAGTTGGACATTTATGAGAGTAAGAAGTTGTCACTATTGCAGAGGATGAGTGAAACAAGAGAGGAGAGAGAAGCACAAATGCTGAAGGCTAAACTGTCGAATCTTGAATCATGGCATCATATCATGCAGAAGCGATTCTTAGCATCCAGTAAAGAAGGCAAAGGCTCAGCAGAACAAGTGAAAACAATGGAAGCATTATTCTCTGCACATTTACCTTCGGAATTACAATCACGATTGGCACAGAATAAGAAAGCAGCAGAACAAGATAAGAAGGAACCTTTCCCAGAAGCACATACTGAAGCGATGAAATATTTGAGAGAGAAGAGGAGAGAGATTGCGAAACAGGAGGAGTTGTATACACAGAGTACGATCAGTGGTGGAAGGAAGAAAATGATTCGTCCGAATATTAATAATCCTGAATTCCCATCTGTTGATCCCATCTCATCTATACTACGTGAACGTATCTGGCGTCAAGTAAAGACGACACCGAAGATGAGTGTTGATCGGAGAGAAATGGAAGCAGCGCAGAATGTGGTAGATAAGGCACACAAAGCTCATGGTGACTTCGTTGAGGGTCCAATAGCAGGACCGATATTGAAAGGTAAGCTATATGAACCAGATACAAATCGTCTCGGTGAACCGAATTTTATGCATAACTTTCCTTATGGACCAACGCCAGAACCTGAAATTACGATGGATGATAAAGTCAAAGTCGAACAGAAGGAACATCAGACTTGGTGAGGTGAAAAGGACATCAACATCGCAAGCCTTTGCAAAGAGTGTTCCAACTTCATACAATTGCACATCGCATTCGACTTAGCGGCAATCGGATGGCCTCTTGTGACCATCATTGGAGTAGCTGTAATGGGGACGCAAATCAACTCCTGTGAAGGCAGAAGAAGATTGCAAAGATCTTGACGAATACAGTGGCGCTCAAAAAGAAAGCACCCCATGACCTCTTTGCCTCTCGTTGTCAATCATCAGACTCGATCCGACCTATCATTTTGTGCATGTGATTTGGTGTACTCACGCACATGCCACACATAAAGTTTGAGCTTGAAAGCGTGAGCGATGGAGTCGGTGAGACAACATCAAGTCGCTGCTTGAGGAAGCGATTTTGGCGACCTCTGGTGTAGGAGCGATCGGACAATCCACATCAAGTGTAAACCATATTCACACTACACTCTGTCTAGTCTCTTTGAATCACCAGCTTGCTTGAAAAACTGTTCCTAGTTGAAAGAGAAATGGCAGGAATTGTATTTTTTGCCTAAGAACATATTTCTTAGGCGAAACTGAATAACGATTGTCATGAAGTGGAAAGTGTGAATTTTTCCACCAAACGTTGTAAGTATGCTCAACTTGATAAGGTCTAAAATATATCAAGTTTGGAGCGACAAAAGAAATCAATTCTGGAAGCGCTACTGCACAAGTCAAAAATGTATGGGTTTGTGGCAGTGCATTCGGTGTGTGTGGTTGTGAAGAGACATGGTCCTCAAAACTTGTGTGTAAACTCACCACTACATGGCCTAACTCGACGCAAAATTTGGTGGCAATCAGTGCGCAAACAATCAAGAACGAGGAATGCAAAATGCCTCCAACTTTTTGCCTTTGACTTGTGCATTTTCAAAAATCACGGAATTTTTCTTTGGCTAAGGCAACGCAACCACGAATGCAAGTTCCAGGCTGTCTTTAAGGGTGATCATAGTACAGTATCTGAACTCTGCACTATGGCAATCTTGGCTCATTCTGTGCAGTTGTAGCATGCATGAGATAGAAACTAGGCTGGGGTTTTCTTTTTGAGCGCCACTGTATTACAGATGATTTCATCTTCGAATCACAAGACGCAATATGCAGGGAATGTTGACACACTGCGTCTTTGAACGCTGACCTGTATGCATGAAAGAGCAAAGCAACGCGAAGATGTTCACATAGGTTTGGCAGAAGGAAGAGGAGGTGGTGGTGGCGCTGGTACATTCTCCACTGCATCGATTTGTGTGAGTTGAGGGAGGGCAGCACGAATTCGTTCCCAATGTTGATTGTCATGCCACCGCCAAAGTGGGAGTACAAGATGTGTTAATGTGGATGCAACAGCGGGAGTTGCAGATGAGGTGGTGGAACGACCACAAGCGCATAGTTGATCCAGTACGAAAGAATCACGCTTTTGTGGTGTCATACCATCAATCGTGCCTAATGTCAACGATTCGAGACGATAGAACAGTTGAAGTGCGGTAAGGTCTGTGAGTGTGTAGGAAAGTGGTGCGAGGATGGTTAGATTTGGCATAACAGCATGGAGACACTGTAGTATACCTGGTGCAAGTTGACATTGCTCTAACGTTGGAAATTGTTGTATTTGTGGGAGTACAATCTTCTCTTCCGCTAGCACCTGAATCAGCTGATTCGTAAAATCATTTGTACCTTCATCGATGCCAATTGATAGCTGCGTTAATGTCTGACAATGTGCTATAATTCGCATCTGAGGGAAGATGCGTTGTGATAGTGCCTTCACAAACGGATCACGGCTATCACCATAATCGCGTGTTGAACCGTACTTCGACAGATGAAAGGATGACAAGACTTTGAGCTGCATTATGGAAGGAAGATAAACGGAGAGTGGCAGATATTCGAGGTGAAGATGAGTCAGGAAGTCGCGACATGAGGAAGAGGACATGAGGAGTGAGAGGAATCGTGTGATCACGAAATCAAGAGATGGATCATGATGCATTGACTTGAACGATAGTCGTAATTCACGTAGTTGTGCTCGTGGTTGAGTCATCGCTGCCGTGGATTCATTCCACAACTGCTCTTTCATCTTCGCACATTTGATCGGAACTTGAATCACACGGATAGATGGTAGTGATGTGATACATCCATGAAGTTGATCAATTGTCAACACCGAAGGCTCGGTCAATTCGAAGCGTGTCACAAGATGTACCAAAGAGAATGGCGATAGTCCCGCGGTAGCAATCGGTTTAATTCCGTATACTTGCGCGAATGTTGCCTCACGAGATTGATGTTTGAGGAGAATCTTGAAGATACGAAGTTGCCGTGATCGATTCGATGCAGTTGCTGCGAACCAATTCTTACAGGTGCGACTTGAAGAGAGCCATTCTGTTGTGGTGAAGAAATCGAAACATGCTGTGTAATCCATCAGTGAATAGACACGATGCCGTAAGGAGGGAAGTAGACGGTCCAGGATTGAGTTCTATACCAACAAGACGAGGTGCTGGTACAGAATCTGCAGCTGAATTATTGACTTTCATCGGGATTCGATACTGATCGACGTTGATTCTGTTCTCGCAATCCCACATGAACTCAACTTTCACATCACTCCAGGGATGTAATTGAATCAGAAGGAACTTTAATTTGGCATTCCTCTCGGTTTCTGTGTCAGCGCTGCCTGATACCATGAATGACATGTCAGACTTGCTGAAATCTTCTGCTGTTCTTGAGCCTTCGATCTTTTGTTAAGAACAAAAGATTTCCTGAATACCAACGGTCAATAGTGCGTGCGTTCGTGTTGGTAGAAGGTGAAGAAAGTGCTCAATATGAGACGTGCATCCTTGCACCTTCCCATCTTCAGCCATCATGAACGCGCAATCTCTCTTCACTTCGGGCATCCACACGATTATGCATTTCCTTGATACGCCTGCTTTCATGACTTCTATGCAGTTGTGTCGCACATGGCGAGAAGCTGCCAGTTCGTGTCGTCATCCACACCTCGCACTCTCATTCAGTCAACAATCACACCTCGATCACTTTCTCTCGTATCCATATCCATATCCTCCATCTCCGACGACTACGACACTCATACAGAAATTCTTGACCCGTTTTGAAGGTTATAACTCACAACTGACATTCGCGCAGATGAATGTATTGATACATCGTTTCCCATCACTTCAATATTTCGACGGCAAGATGAGTAGTAAAGCTCCAGCACCTCTTTCACACCATGAAGTGAACTTGGATGATATGAAATCGGCGTTTGCGTCAAGTTTGACCTCGCTTCGATTGGATCTCTTTTATGTGGGTCATGGTCTTCAGCAGTACGTCATCGATTATATCAGTAACTCTTCGTTAAAGAAAACTCTGTTGAAATTATGCCTCGATTCCATTCATTCGGATCTCTCGTTCGCACAGTTGCATCAACTTGCTCAACTTCGTGAATTACGAATGAAACCTCGAAGTGGCCGGTATTCTGTTATCGAAGTATTTCGACAAGTTTCACAAATTATTCAACTGCGTCGTTTTGATTGGATGCTTGGTGGATTCAATGGTCGCATCAAAAATGACGTCTGGAATGAACTTGCTGCATCAGGCATTTGCTTCCCTGCTCTCGAGTATCTTTACATCGGTTCTTGGTCGCCCTCATTGCTCACTGCTCTCATCACGATTACACCATCACTGACATCACTCATGCCAGGATCACCGAACCTTTCTGATCGATACTCGTGGAGAACTTGCGCATATTCGGAGCAGGAATTTATACTTTACACAAAATTGAAATATCTGAGAGAAATCGCGATGCCGCCAACTGATAGTCACATGCCAAAGGAGCGATACGAAGAGATTCTCTATCAATGCCAGCAAGTGTCACACATCAGATTCAACAACGACTCGGTTGAATACATCACAGATTGGAATCGCTTGTTTGCATCGATGTCACATCTAACATCGCTCGAATTTATTCGTATGGACATGGTCACGTTGAATCGAACGTTTGACCTTTTCAATACGACGCCTTCTGTTTGCAATCAACTCAGCTCGATGGTGATCAGAGTTAGTCCGGAGAATGGAGATCCTGATATTGATACTGACTCTGGCTCTGAAGCAGCTTCTCTCAACCTGCAATCCTTGCATGCCATTGCATCACTCAAGTCGCTCACTGTGTACTTCAAGCGCAAGTCGTGGTATGAAGCTACGTTAGCAATCATTGCGAAAAAGTGTGGCTCGATCCTGAGTGCATCCTTTCTACCTCAATTGGAATCTCTTGAATTTGACCTCCTCGGCTCCTATGATGCGATCACGTTGGACACGGACGGATCAAGGATTGTTCGTATTGGACCAACCAAAAGTCCCTATCTGTCCGCGCCTCGAGTTGACTTATTGCAAACACGACTCGTCGGTATTGAACTTAATCCTGGACCATCGGCGATGAATGCACAGACACTCTTTGCCGACGGACTACATTCGATATTTCCATTTCTGTCGAATCGTGATTTTGTGTTAGCTGTGACAGAATTCAAATGGAATCGTGAGAAACAAAAGCCAGGTGATAAATATAGACAAGAAAGAATAATGATGATGATGATGAAGAAGAAGAAGAAGAAGAAGAAACAGATTGAAGAAGTAGCAGAAGTAAAGAAGCCACCACCAGCAGAACGACTTGTTGGTATCGAACTCAATCCTGGACCTTCACCTTCTGAGGTTTCTCCGGCTTCTTCAATGACGTCAATGTCATTGTCATTACCATTGTCAATGTCAGCCTCTCCATTATTAGTAACTTCCACAAACAACCTCACTGTCAGTGTCACTGTCATGACAGGTCAAACCCTTTTCAGTGATGCACTTCATATGATTTATTCTTATTTACCTTATTCATGGCGTTCATTAAGTTTGACATGTCATTCATGGTATCGTGCATGTTGTACATGTCCACCATTAGAATTGACATTGAATGATCGTACCTTTTTATATCTACCACAAGTATTACGATCACCACTTCGACGTCATATTAGTCGATTAGAATTAACTCGAGATCAATCGATTACATCACAACAATTACATCAGATACTTAATCTTTTACCATCTATAGTAAGTATTCGTGTAACATTGAGAAATGAGAAGGATATCAGTTTCATACCTGTCATATTTCGTGCCGCACTATTTATTGATGGTGAGTATTATCATGATGAAGCCCAAGTAGTAGATCAAGATCATCATCAAGATAGTCGTCTACTCGAAACAACTACGATCTCTTCCTCTTCATCTTCTTCATCTTCATCCTCATCTTCCACTTCCTCCACTTTCTCATCATATGCATCTTCTTCTTCTTCTTCTTCTTCTTCTTCTTCTTCTTCTTCTTCTTCTTCTTCTTCGAAAGTTCATCATCATCGTATCTCATATCGTCTACGTTGGTTTGATCTCGACTTTCAACAATTGAAACGAAGTAACAACAATGCTGAATCAGCTGATCCATCCAATCGTCGTTCAAATATTATCAACTTAATTCTAGCACATATTGCATCACCACAATATACTCGACTTGAGGGTATTACACTAACAGGATGGTGTGAAGGTATCAATTTTACACCTCTACAATCTTCTTCTTCTTCGATTCGTGATTTTCGTATTTACGATAATCTTCGTAGTGATGGTGAATTTTCAATTGGTCCAGCATTATTGAATGTTGAACAATTACAACAACTTTCACTTCTCACTCATCTCGAACATATTCATCTTGCTGATTCTGTCTTTATTGGTCAATTAAATGTTCTTATCCGCGGTAAAATTGTCTTTCCTTCAGTTATTTCAGTTGATCTCAGTCAAGTTAATTCTTCAGGTCAACCAGAAGAATCAGATTGGAGAAATTTTACACATACACAAATAATTGATATTGTTGAGATGAATGGTACCGGTGGTCGTGGTAGTAGTAGTAGTAACAACATCAATAATGACTCTGCGGCTGCCACTTCTTTCATGTCAAAATTACATTACACATTTCCTCACTTACGAATAATGAATCTTCAATTCATGCAACAACAAGATTTTCAACAACTTCATCTCTTTGTTGAACTTGAAACACTTCGACTTGATTCATTTGATTCACCATGGATGGAAGAACATCAATACCAACACCAACAACAACAGCAGCAACAACATCATCATCATGATCTGTTGCTGCAGCAGGATCAGTTCCCTGATCAACAACAACATTTCGCACCAATACCAACCTCATCACCTTTTACCTTTCCATCATCACTTACAAAGTTAGTCTTTTCATCATCTCAACTCTTTCGTACTCAATATGAATGGCATTTACTTTTCCTTTCTTCAACATCAAATTTGACTCATCTCTCATTTCTTGAACGAATAAATTCCGAAACACAAAAATTTGAACATCTGATTGATAATTTTACTCATGGTCAACCAGAATATTTACAACAAATTAAGATACTCGAATTATCAGAGACACAACTCGATACAATTATATTCTTACGTTTATCACGTTTTTGTGCATTGACACATCTCATTCTAGATGAATGTGCATTCAATTCACATTGTTCATATGATGAGATATATTCAACATTAAATGATATATACTTCATACCGACATTAGAATATTTGTCATTAAGATATTGGGAATCACATACACAACATCAGTACAATTTTGTATGGGATCGAGAACGCAGTATCAATACAGACATGTTTCGTGTTGATCAATTTGATGGTGATGATGGTGAAGCGGAACCTTATTCAACAGAACCATCCAATGGTATTGATCCTCCAGCAGCACAACTTATCGGCATTGAACTCAATCCTGGGCCAGCGGCGCCCACACTGCCCACCTCCTCATCCATCTCGTCTCTATTCTCTGATGGTCTCCATTCAATCTTTACATTTCTTTCGCATTCGGATTGGGTCGCATCAAGTCGAACATGCTCTTATTGGTACGTGACAGGCTCATCATCGTGTAGATGTTGCAAATTTACGTTAAATGATTCGAGCGAGATAAAGTTACGAACAACCATACTGCCGTCACTTCTGCGATCACCAGTATCACCACTCGCTCTTAGTCATCTGACATCATTACAATTATATCACGAATCTGATGTTGGTGTAACAGTGAATGAACTGCACCAACTATGTGACACACTCAGTTCACTGACAAGGATCGATATGCGATTACATTCTGATTCAAGCCATCTCGTGGATGAAGTTGACGATGATTGTGAACTTGACGGCATCGAATCATTCTTCACATTAGATGGCAATCCACCAAAACCAACAGTTGCACCAGCTGCAGCAGTTGAGCAACCAGCTGAAAAGCCTGAATATGTTCCTCTCACTCACACTTTACCTCGACTAACAGACGTGACGCTGCGATTTCGTGTCGAAACGAAAGATCAACACAAGATCATATTCTTACCACCAACCCACTCGAATCGCGTCCTCACCACCTTCCTTTCGCGATGTACACATTTGAGTTCCTTATCAATCCATCATCTCGCACTCACAATCAGTTTCCAACCTCTCGTGTATCTTCTCTCACTTCGTCATCTTCATCTTGGCGCACCGAGTGAGTTGAGGCAAGTGTGTTGGTACCTCGAGCGAGTTGGTGCTAACAATCAAGATTCAAGTGTCATGTGGGAATCAGTGGCTGATGGTCGGTCAGGTCCAGCTTGGAACAGTGACCTTCAACGATTCAAGTCACGCGTCTGTGAAGTTGCTGCATTGACGCAGTTGACATCACTCGCATTCGAAGAGTCGAAGGAACAACTGGTACGATTGGTACTTTACTTCTTTCATCGCTCCTCACTGACATTACCTCACATCCATACATTCGATCTCTCACAGACGTCGATGCAACATGGAATGGTCGATCGCATCAAGGAGATTCTACCAAACCTGACTGAAATTGCACCGATGCAATGGAAACGATTTGAATCTGTCGCACCTCATATCTCTGAGTCGAACGCGATAAACCGTGAAGATGATTTGGAGGATGATCTTGTTTGCATGAATGATCTCTTCGGATCTGACGAGTAATCATTATTCTTGAGATCAGAATCAGAATGTCCTGCTGCACGAGCATCATTGGCGGCAGCTTCATTCCCTCTTTACGATGTGGCTCTTTTACAGGTCTCGTTCTGTTCTTCCTTAACTTCGTGGGCCACCTTCATTGTGGTTCCTGCTTCTTCTTCTGCGCTCACTTCGGCTGTCATCGTCGGCACCGACACCGGAGAGAGTGCTGTCACCGACACTGCAAACTGATATACCTACTTCAACGGCCGCTGCATCATTAACGATTACCACAGGATCAGCTGCACTTCCTTCTCGCGTACGAACGACGCAACGACATCAAACCACCTCAACTCCCTCAGCGACCACTGTTCACCTTCTCCTTCCACTGCCTTCTGCCGAGGCGGCCCGCACATCCGCCATCCTTTTCGCACTCGCAGTAAATCAATTGAAACATTCCGCGAACTTTCATTCAGACGTAATTTGCAATTGCGAGCTCGGATGATCTGGCAAAGAGTGAATCAATTGATATTAATGTCTCCGGTTGTATGTTTGAGCAATCCAAGACATCGCAGTCATCGATTGCCGCAATTACAATTTGCTCGCAGTGTTCTTAGTTATCGCTGTGAGATACTCGAATGCATACTTCTGTGCGATCTTTGATTGTGCAGCTGCTTGTTCACCCTCAGGTCTCACACTGAAGCCATGTTTCGTTCCTTCATAATCAACGAAAGTACATGTTGATGCAACTTCCTTCTCGAATGTCTCACGTAGTTCACCATTAAATGCTGAATCATTCGGTGCGAGTGAGAAGAGCAGAGATGTACCAGCAGTGCGTAGTGCAGGTGCATCCTCAACTTTCAGCATGGAGGGATGAAAGAAGACACCACCGACGAACTTCGTACCTGCAGTGATCATATCCATAATCGGACGTGCGCCGTAACACACGCCGATACAATAGATCGATCCATATTGCTTCTGCGCCTCCTCATAAACTTTCGTAAGGATCGACGCAGCATTCTCTGTTGGATTTCGTTTTAGCCATGACATGAAATCGAATGAACCGGATGAACGCGCCTCTGTCGTAACAGCATCATTTAAAATATTTGGTATGATGACATTAAATCCTACTTGCGCAAGTTGATCAGCTATCAGTTGATGCGGTAGGAAGTGTGAGCCGAAGATATCAGTCGCATAGAGAATCAGATTCTTATGTGTACCATCACGACTTGCAACGAAGTAGGATTCATGGCCAGCGAACGTGATCTGTTTACCGAGCACCGAACCAGATTGTGCTGTACCTGGATTTGCGCAGTTGGAGCAAGACTAGAGGAAGGCGGAGGACGGCAAAGAGGAGGAGGTGAGGAGTATGCATGGAGAGAAGGGAGTCGGAGTGGAGAGCGGAGCAGGTATTGCGGAAGAAGACCGTGAGTTCAGACGAATTCGCTTTGCAGATTAACATTCGCAAGTGTGCAGGCACTACAAGGGCAGGCATGCAAGGGCGCTACGTACCATCAGATATCGATATCGGAGAAGTTGGTCAGAGGATGATGTTCGAAGCAGCGCTGCAGAGAGCGATGGAGGAATGTGAGTGTACGAGTAGACTAATCTGTTGATTACAATGGATGCTGTTGCAGCAACAATTGATCACTGTAACACAAACAGCGTCTAGCCGATGTCTTACGTTTTCCGAGTCATTGTGTTTTCAACGACGGCTGTCGCAATCTCACGCAATATAGGCTCTTGGGCCACACACTATCTTTGACTCAGCCCTCACATCATATGCCACTGTCAAAGTAATTCGAGCAACCTCAGCGACCACTGTGAACTTGAGCTGCTCGTGGTCTCGCATCCTCATTGAATTCACCAACAGCACGGATGCTTACTGGTGCTGCACCGTCTGTGCCGGATGGTGTCGGACAATCTCCTCCTATTGGTGATGAAGAGGAGGTACAGCCACATCGAACGACAATTGTACTCGAAGAAGCAGCATCAGCACCAACGACTCCACCAAACGAACCCAATGGGGAGCCCACGCCACCGCCTCTCCCCATGATATCACCATCACCAGAATCTGATGCACCATCACGTCCAACCACAACATCAATATCATCAACATCAACACCACCACCGCCACCTCCGTCACACCACGATCGTTCACATTCGCTGTCATCGACTCATTCACTCTCCATTTCACTCCTCACCAACGCCACTCGTCCTCTCATACCACCTCGTCCAACACGTGAAAGTTTATCATCATTGCGTAAGAATTCCCAATCTGTTGATTTCAGTCAGACGATGCCAACACGAATGCGAGCATTGACGAGAGAGAAATTGGATTTCACACCAGAACAGAAAGCACAACAACAGCAACAACAGAAGGAACAACTCGCTCATGATCGACGACGAGGGCGCTCTCATGTACTACAGGAAGAGGAGGAACAAGAAGCAGTTGATATTGTGAGTGAGGATGTATCATCACGCATGAAAACACAGGCGGCACGATTCAAATATATGCTCTCACCGATTCATACCTCACATCATCATCAACAACAACAACAACAGCTAACTCAACAACAAATTGACAAGCAGGCGAATGATTTTATCATGGCACAACTTGGACCGAGACCATATACACATGTGCCGTACGATTTCAATCGAGATCCAGGTATTGCACCACCGACTCTTGGTCCTCTCGAAATGATAACGTCACCTGTTATATTTGGCGACCCAGTGAAAAGTGTGGATGCGACGATGAATGGCACGACAGCTACGTCTTTGTCGCATACCTTCCTTCCGACTGTGAGCGTACTCGAATCAGAGCTCGCATCACACCCTTCACACTCTTCCGCTTCATCATCCTCACATCACTCTTCTTCATCTCCGCAACGTCATCATGCGTCGCATAGTGAAGGCTTCGTACAACACATGGCTAGTGATCCTTCGACAACTACAATAGCAGCACCATTCGTATTTGACACGAATGTGCATCCTCCAACCGTCTTTTCTTCTACAGCACTCTCCAACACAACCTACTCTCTTGCAGCATCACCTCCCTCCACCGCACGCACACTCGAGCTTCCTCTTCCTTCCCACACACACGCTCCTGGCTCTGGCAGAAGCTCACCTCTTCGTAAACAAACACGTTCTCGTACACTACCACTTAGTATGGATGGTGTCGCACCAGGGAATACTGCTCCTTTCACGATACCACTGTCATCGAAAATTGCATCATCGAATTTGCAGGAAGCGTTGGAAGCGTATAAGACAGAACCAGCAGAGATTGAAGCACATGGATGGGGAATTGCGTCGATCACACAACAGCAACATGGTGATGAACATACTGATACGACACCTGATCCGAACACCTCAACTTCAACAGCAACAGCACATCTTTACTCCCCATCCGAATATGAGATCCGTACACTCGCATTCTCGCCTGACACACTCTCCCTTCTCTTACGTGATCCAATTCGTGTTGATTATTTCATACGATATGTTTCGCTCGGGTTAGGAAAACAACAGACGAAGAGTCTGAGAAGGATGGCACTACTACAGATGGATAAAGCGAGATTTGGAACATTAGAGAAAGAATTGGTGAAAGGAAATGAGAAAGACAAAACAACAATTACAAAAGACAAAGAGTCGAAGAAGAAAAATGCGCCGATCACAATCACGAAAGATCCTGCCTCAACCAAGCCGAAACTCACGAAAGAATCATCACTTTCACGATCAACATCAAAACATGGTGGTGGTGGTGGTGGAGGTGGACATACTCGCACACACTCGAAACATCTGCCATCGTCGAGTTCATTCAACAAAGAGAAAGGTGGACATGGACATGGTGAACTAAGGACAGCGAAGATCGCAGCAAAGATATGTGCTGATATTGGAATGGATATTGCTGGAAGTAGTACGAATGGCGCACCGACATTAACGAGAAGGAGAACGGCCACGCGAGAGAGGAGAGCGACGAAGGAGAGTAAAGCGACAGGATCGAGTGGAAATTCGAAGACGGCATCAACAGTGACATCACCACAGACTGCACCGCTCAATGGGACAAGTAGCAATGGAATTTCTCCACTCATCGTGCAGCCTCTCACACTTACTGATCTCACAGAAATGGCATACAACTACGATTATATTCCACGCGCAAGTATGGATGGTGATCGTGGTCATTACAAAGTGGTCGTCGTACAAGATGATCCATCTGCTACATCTGCATCGTCAGGAGATAATACCACAATCGGAATCAGTATGATCGCTCCCAAACCCGTCCATGCACGAAGTCCGACGAATGGCTTGGTAGCGCGACATTCTCATGATGCTATCGAAGATGAATTTCCTGAATTGATGACAATTCGGACACCAGAGATTGTTAAGATTCATCCGATTAAAGATGATGATGATGGTCCAATCGTGCCATCACCTCCTCCAGAGTTCGCACAACCACCTGGTCACACATGGCCAGCTGGTGAGTTGACATCAGATGCAGTTGCGATCTATACGTATCTCAAACATATCGAAGTACCTGGTCCGAATGGTGGGTTGATGAGAATGTCATCAATTGATGGTGTAGATGGAAGAAACCCGACTCCACCGCTTGTGGGTGAGACAATTATGATTGGAGAAGTAGCACCGGCGAGTGTATTGAATGCACATCGAGGTAGTGGTCCACTCACAAGTCTCACACCAATTCCCCCCACACTTGCTCCTACACCATCATTCACACCACGCAAATCCATGTCTGATTCTGCATCTTCTGCGATGCCACCGACATTACCACCGAGTATTGTAGCGAGTATTGTCCCATCACCTGCACCTGATGCGGAGAAGGGAGTGGATTTGGATTCCAATAATGATGGTGGTACCAAAGAGATTCCTCCAGTTGAAGAGAAGCTTACAACTGAACAACAATCCGACCACCAATCCGCCCCTTCGCCAGTCCCATCCTCTACCACCGCATCAATGGATCTCACCTCTCTTCTCACCTCGTCCTCTGATGCTCGTTCCTCCTTCCTCCCAACCCCTCACACATCCGTAACAACAGCAGATCATCTTCCTTCTTCTACACTGATGACACCAGAGACTGTGATTAGTACAGGATCAGCGAGATCAGGTAGAGGTGTTGGAGGAGATAATAAACAAGCGAATTCGAGTCCGAGAGAGAAATCTTTAGAGATGGATGATATCTTACTATCAGATCTATCACTTGGTGCGACAGAAGCACACCAACAACAAGAACACCAAGAACAGCAACAACAACCGACACAAGAACGTTCCCTCTCTCCTGGTAACGCTACTACCGCAACCACATCTTCCTCGTCCACCGCACCAGAGCTCCACGCATCAATCTCTCCTCGTATTAGTGTCATGCAACTACGTCATGGACATCTGGATACCAGTCAAGAGAAAACTCCTTCTGCACCACTGTCACCACATGCGAATTCGATTCTGGCTGCGGTACAATCTGCGAGTACGTCTGGTGAAAGCACACCGACGAATGCACAGCAACAACAGAAGAATTCATCATTAGAAGAGAAGAAATCACCTCTTTTCAAAGCTAAGCTGACACCTGTTCTACTCCCATCCACATCACATTCTTACGTGCCTGCAATCTCTGTCTCGCAAAGTGTTGGATCAACACCAAATGTCCCGATTCGTCAACTCTCCACTCCGAGTACATCCACACTCGGTGGCTCACCACTCTCACGATTAAATCCACCCTTCTCCAACCACAACGCGACTGGAGGAAGTCCGCGTAAACTCGGACGAGCATCACCAAGAAAACAACGTGGCGGCGGGGGTGGCGGTGGACATAATCGTAACTTCACAATCAGTCGTGCATTCTCATTCATCAAATCAGATGGCACATCACTCCTCTCACCATCCAACGCACAATCCCGTGCGCTCGTACTTCTCGCACTGGAGATTCGTGAATTCGCTTGTGTCTGGGAATCACTCGCACCGCGCAGTGTGGTCCTGCGAGAATCAGGTACTTCAACATCACACTATAGTTCACTTCGTGAACCATTGTCCCCAACTCTCCTCGCAGCGCCGGGTACACCTTTAGGTATCACACCACGTCCTGGTCCTCAGATGAAGAATATGGCACCGTTACCGATATTGGCGAATCGGAGTGTCACCCTGCCACCTTATAATACAGTGAATGGTACATACAGTCCACTTGTGAAATCGACGAGTGATGCTTCTCTTGCTGCACAATTACAATCACAATCCTCCTCCTCATCTCTCCTCAACGGTACACTCACTCCTCGTCTCACACCCCGACAAGGTCCAATCCCCCAATCACCACGCGCTTTACCACAAGTCTCTGCACGTGCTACTTCTCCACGATATCATCCACCATCTTCACCTGGTTTATCTGGAATTAATATTGGCGGACCAGGTGGTTCTTCCTCGAGAGGACCGAGTCCGGGACCGAGTCCGAGATTAGGTGCTGTATCACATGGGACAAGTAGAAGTTCTGCGAGTAGTCCAGTGTTGGGTGCGATGATGGGAAAGGGAGGGAATAGAGGATCACTATCGACACCGAACGAACCCCTGACTCCACTCTTCCCATCTTATCCACTCATGTCACTCGGACCTGGCATCGGAGGTGTTGGTGGAGTTGGTGGTGCAGGTGGATCACGATTCACCACACCACATCCTCCTTCCGCTTATCCCACAACGACACCATCACCACCAATTCCAACCACAGCAACATTCTCAATTGGACGTGGTGCGAAAGTATTGGCAGGACAACTACAGCGCATCAAAGATCGTTATCTCGTTCCTACATCAGCATATCGTACTTCAGCAGTAGATGTTCCCGATTCAATCCTAGATCCACTCGTCTCACAAATTGATACATTCTGCGAAGGAGTGAAAGCACGTGTGAAAGAAGCACATGCTGCACAACATGCTGGACATTCACAACAGCGTGCGGTTACAGCAGGGGTGACATTGGATTGCTTTCTGTTTAGTGATCTGTGGCATCATTTACTTCAGTCACTCAGTCCTGCCTTTACTACACACTCCACCGAATCCCTCCTCTATGTAACAGGCCTCCGTGCAGGACGAGCAAGATGGTGTCAATCCTTGTTGATTCAGTTAGTCAGAGAAGAAGTTGATGGCAGGATCTTGGAAGTACAGAAGATGTGGCAAGCGAATCAGAGGGTGCATGGAAGTGTGTGGCCAGTGGCGACGATGGCGAATACGAATACAAATGCAGCGACAATGAATGCTGGTGCATTCAGCAACACTCAATCCCAGCTCAATCCATACTCCTCACACTTCGATCTTCCTTCACATTTACATCAAGCACGTCCTCTCACACCTCTATCGAATTCACCTGCACACTCACCTACTCTTGCTTCCACTCAAGCTGCAGCTGCTGCAGCTCAACACCAACCACCCTTCCAACAACTTCACCCACACCATCTCGCACGTGACAATCTCGTCCTCGCGAAGCTTTTATCATGTCCATGGACACTGCCTTATCTGAAAGGATTTTACTCCGCGCTTCAGTCGAGGGAGGATGAGTTGTGGATGGAGCAAGAACAGAAGATGAAGGAGAAGGAGGAAAAGGAGAGGGAGTTGATGGAGAAAGAGAAGGAGAAGGAGAAACAAGCAGCAACGGAGGAGGATGATACTTGGCTGGATGTTGGTACGAGAGAAAGAAGAGGTGGTGATACGCCGATCATGCAGAACTCACCGTCACATCAACCTATCTCCTCCTTCCCATCCACGCTCAACACCACACCATCACCACCTGAGCCCACAATAATCATTCGAAGATATCCTCACGATTGTTTCTTATTCTATCACGAATGTGTTGCCTTCTCACGATGCCCTCGTTCTGAGTATCGTCACACATGGGCACGTAAACTGATACATCATTATATTACAGGAATAGGATCAGGTGGATTATCGATGTCACATGATGTGAAGAGAGCGATTGTGTGGGCATGTACCGATCAGCCACCTGCCATGACGTTTGAACCAGCGAAGGAGTATGCGTTTACAGTGATGGCTGGATACTTCCCTCTATTCACTTCGTATCCAGGTTACAGTGAAATGATGACAAAGATTGATGCATTCAATACAACGATCTTAGATACACTTGATGATACCTTACGCAATCTATTCTTCGATTCGTCACCATTCTCGTTGCTACCATCACAAACCGGGGATGATGAACCGAGTCTGGAAGATATCTTGGAGAATGGTTTGGAATGGTTTCAACATTATTTGATGAGAGAGTATGCAACGACGGTGGTAGCATCGACGTCATTGACGACAGCCACAGATGCATCATCATCCACTACAACATCTTTTGACTCTGCCGACT
Source organism: Asterella californica (assembly GCA_036924285.1). Classification (NCBI taxonomy): domain Eukaryota; kingdom Viridiplantae; phylum Streptophyta; class Marchantiopsida; order Marchantiales; family Aytoniaceae; genus Asterella; species Asterella californica. The sequence goes on along the minus strand of JAYKYS010000027.1, from coordinate 474,677 downwards.
CCTCTCACATTGCACCCACCATCGTCACTCCCGCTGCCGAAGACAATCGTCTCTACAACATGCTCCTGCTCTATCTCGATATCACCGAGTTTCAAAAGATTCCACCACAACATGCAACGAGTACATATTTATCAAAACAAGCAAGTAAGTTGTATGATCAATACCTGAGAGCAGGTAGTAATGATCATGTCGCAATCCCGAAACAGATCATGTCACAGATTCTATTAACGATGGATGCGAATATCTCACCGATGATGTTTCATACACTCGGACAATGGATCTTAATGACATTCAAGCTGGAGGTGTATCAACAATTCCTTGGTAGTGATCTGTGTACACAGATGAAAGCACACTTACAACAAGTGAGGGGTGAAGATCAACAGGCGAATAAGGAGGAGAAAATGTATCTCACAACACAAAGGATTCAACAGTTGAGAAGTGTATCACTGAATACCAATAAATTTGGATCACTATCGACGCCAGGTGGCATTCATGGACATGGAAATGGAAGCATTACTTCTCCGGGTGGACCAGGCAGTACACTCTCAGTCTCGACTCAGATGAAGGATCCACAGACACCGACACCAAAGACACCGCTCAGTAGTGGTGGTCGTCATCGTCTCTCAGGTATCAACGGTACACTCCCAATTCTTCTCTTCAACGATCTCATGCAGGATCCAATCCTCCAGCAACTCTTCAAATCCTTTCTCGAATCGAATTTCGCTTCGGAATCGATGTTATTCTACTTAGAAGTACAACAGTATAAATGTATGCCACAGAGTGATTTCCTTAAGACGACAGCAAATAAGATTCAAGCGAAGTATATTAAATTAGGGGCGAAGATGAGTATTACGTATTTGTCGGAAGAGTGTAGAGGTGGGTGTGATCGATAGAAGGGAGATAGAATACGTTGATTGTTACATGCTCACAGCTTTGCTCCTTCCTCCTCCTTCTCCTCCTCCCCACAGCTACAATCTCCAGCATCCTCGCATCGCCTGGTGGTCCAACCAATCTTCTCTTTGCTTCAGCTGAAGCACAGGTGTATCAGTACCTCTCCTGTCAGCAGTATCCTGAATTCATCCGTTCGCGACAGTATGCTGAGATACCGATTGAGTACTTGCATCAGGTGATTGAGAGGCAGCAGCAACATAGTGAGAGAGATGCAACACTCGCTCAAGGTCGTTCCGATCATGAGGCATCATCATCATCTGCATCGAATCTGCATCGAGTTGATGCACAATCAACCGTCCTCTCGTCTCACGTGACTCCTGAGCGTGGTGGTCTCACTGCCGATGATGCACGTGCTCGAATGCAGTTGATGTGGACAAATGTCACACTCGATATGATTCTCGCTGATCCACTCGCTGTCGCTCGATTCAAGCAATTCGCCACACGTCACGCGTGCCAGGACTCACTCTTCTTCTGGCTCGCATGTGAGGAGTATCGATACATTCCATCGACTGCTTACTTACGTGTCATTGCGAGTAAGATCTACGCAACTCATATTGTGAAAGATGCACGTCTCGAAGTGAATCTCCCGAGTCATATCTATGCTGAGATTGAGGCTGGTCTCGTATCACCAACGAAGAAGCTATTTGCATCAGCACAACAGGTCATCTATCGTCTCATGAATTCATCCGCATTTCCACAGTTCCTCGCGAGTGCCGAGTATCGCGCTTACTTTGAGGATCTTCAGAAAATTGCTGAGCCACAATCATCAAAATGGAGTCGTTTCTTTTCATCTGGTACAGCATCAGGTGTCAGTATTCTACCACCGGCAGCGACGACAATATCGGCCGTACCTACAACGATCGTAAATGGTGCCGTTCAAGGAATGTCACTCTCATATGCAGATGAGCAAGGTCTTCGTCGTACATCACTCTTTCCTTCAACCTCACACGCGCAGCAGGGTGGGGCATCATCGAATGCTTTACCACCAGAACCAGCTTCAGCACGATCAATATCCAAGGCAGGTAGAGCTTCATTCTCTGGTCTATGTGGAGGTACAGGACCTGAGTACGGACAACAAGAATAGACGACGGATCGATATTACTTCTGCAATAACGCAGCTTTCCCTCTCAATCTGTTCTCCTTCCTGCCACTCCTTTTCTTGCGCTTTATACTTTCACGTTCAACTTCTCGAACAATGCTTTTTTAAAATTAGTCTAGGTGTCCCATCCACAAACTGAAGTTAAAAGAGTTAAAATGGCCACAAAACGGGCAAGGTCGAGGGAAATGAGGCGGAAGGAGGAAGGCATGCGCACCTCGATGTATGAAGTTGCATTCTCAAACAAAGAATATTAAAACAATGGCGACATTGGCGGTGTTTCGTTCGCTTGATCGACTCTCACTCTTCCTCCCTCTCGTCTGTAAGTATGCACATTCTGTTGTGTTCGAATGTCCCACACTAACTTCTGAATGTACATGTGTCCTGTCTGCACTTGCAATTGTTCTATCTCCAAACGTTCAAGAGACGGTATGAATTGACGATCATTGAATGTTTCAAGTAGATCATCGTAATCCAGACGTTTGAACACTGCACCACGAAGGTGGAGTTCGCGAAGAGAATGGAGATGAGGCAGGAGGTACAGTTGGGAGGTATCGCAATGTGATGAATCGAGTGAAAACGATTGGATGAGTGAGCAGGCGAGGGAAGATCGGAGGAGTTGACTAACTCCACCTTTTGTTGACGCGAGAGAAGCTGATGGACCAGGTGGCTTGATCGGAGCACTTGAGTTGGTGATATTGGTACCGATCAATGTGAGGTGCGTCAGAAGAGGTGATGAGGTGAATACTTGTGTCCATTGTTGCGTCGTGAGTGCGAGTTGAGGTGTTGTCAGTGTGAGCTGCTCAAGTTGTCGACATCCACCCAGGCTCTCAACAAGCCATTCACCAGGTGTCGAGGTAGAGGTGACAGACTCGCGACAAAAGGTAAGGGAAATGGAACTGAGGTGAGGAAACAATGAGAAGGGGAGGACGGGGGAGTTCGAAGAAGAAGGACCAGCTAAGGGGGAGAGGGCAGAAGAGGAGGAGGAAGACGAAGAGGAGGAGATGTGTGGAGGCAGAGTGGAAAAGGAGGAAGATGTGGTGTTACGAGGCGGGTTGACATCGATGGTACATGTCAAATGTGTGAGGTTGGGGGCAATGGTTGCACTCTGTTCGACAGTCTTGGATGTTGGTAGTAGCAAACGAAATCGTCGCAATGTCGTCCAAACAATATTATCTTTCTCGATTGCTTGAATGTACATATGATGAATTGGTGCCAGCACGTTGATACGTTTGCTGAAATGATAACTCACATCCTCCTCATCCTCCTCCTCCACTTGATCCGTATCATAGACACGCAGATTCAATTCTTCCAGATGTGGCATTTGAGACAATATTTGTATTTGTTCAAGAAGTGATGCAGATTGCACGTAGAATGAGTATTGCGACCAGAGACTGTAGGAGAAATATGACAGTTGTTGCTTCAAAGAGAGCAGAGCAGAGATATTTGTATCGTATGGTAATGCCAACAGTTTTAAGCGATTTAAATGACGCATTCGTATCAATTCCCAAAGGAGTGACTCACCAGCTTCCTTTATCTCAAATCCATCGAGGTTTAACTCGAGTGATCGAACGCGTGAAACACTCAGGTCAGCCCAGAACGACATCTCACTGCTTGTGATACACGTTGGTCGCTCTCGCCGACTCAACCATTGTTTGGATCGTTCGGACTCCTGACCTCCACCAACAATGTGAAGTCGACCTGTCAGTGATGTCAACTGAGGTAGTCGCATCAGGAGCATGTAGAAAGAATCAAGTGAGATTGCATGCTCATCCGTGACGAATAGTGACTGACGCAAGGATCGTACGTGGCGGTGCAAGAGTGGCGATGCGAAATTACATTCATCCAATCGTAAAATCAATTGACGAGAGAGGAGAAAAGTTGCATTCAATGAAGGACATGTGAGAGTTGCTGATTTCCAGTTACGACATGTTGATGCAGCTGTAATGAATGAATGAATTGAGAGGAAGGAAAGGATGATATGGATGCCATCTGTGAAGAAGGTTGATGCAGATGAATTCGATCTTGCACTTGGTCCGGGATTGAGTTCGATACCTACAAGAGAAGCTGTTGGATGTACAAGTGGAGCTTGTTCTTCAACCTCATGTTTGTCCTTCATTTCTTCCATTTCATTCGCATCATCACCATCAAACTGATCAACACGAAATATGTCTGTATTGATACTGCGTTCTCGATCCCATACAAAATTGTACTGATGTTGTGTATGTGATTCCCAATATCTTAATGACAAATATTCTAATGTCGGTATGAAGTATATATCATTTAATGTTGAATATATCTCATCATATGAACAATGTGAATTGAATGCACATTCATCTAGAATGAGATGTGTCAATGCACAAAAACGTGATAAACGTAAGAATATAATTGTATCGAGTTGTGTCTCTGATAATTCGAGTATCTTAATTTGTTGTAAATATTCTGGTTGACCATGAGTAAAATTATCAATCAGATGTTCAAATTTTTGTGTTTCGGAATTTATTCGTTCAAGAAATGAGAGATGAGTCAAATTTGATGTTGAAGAAAGGAAAAGTAAATGCCATTCATATTGAGTACGAAAGAGTTGAGATGATGAAAAGACTAACTTTGTAAGTGATGATGGAAAGGTAAAAGGTGATGAGGTTGGTATTGGTGCGAAATGTTGTTGTTGATCAGGGAACTGATCCTGCTGCAGCAACAGATCATGATGATGATGTTGTTGCTGCTGTTGTTGTTGGTGTTGGTATTGATGTTCTTCCATCCATGGTGAATCAAATGAATCAAGTCGAAGTGTTTCAAGTTCAACAAAGAGATGAAGTTGTTGAAAATCTTGTTGTTGCATGAATTGAAGATTCATTATTCGTAAGTGAGGAAATGTGTAATGTAATTTTGACATGAAAGAAGTGGCAGCCGCAGAGTCATTATTGATGTTGTTACTACTACTACTACCACGACCACCGGTACCATTCATCTCAACAATATCAATTATTTGTGTATGTGTAAAATTTCTCCAATCTGATTCTTCTGGTTGACCTGAAGAATTAACTTGACTGAGATCAACTGAAATAACTGAAGGAAAGACAATTTTACCGCGGATAAGAACATTTAATTGACCAATAAAGACAGAATCAGCAAGATGAATATGTTCGAGATGAGTGAGAAGTGAAAGTTGTTGTAATTGTTCAACATTCAATAATGCTGGACCAATTGAAAATTCACCATCACTACGAAGATTATCGTAAATACGAAAATCACGAATCGAAGAAGAAGAAGATTGTAGAGGTGTAAAATTGATACCTTCACACCATCCTGTTAATGTAATACCCTCAAGTCGAGTATATTGTGGTGATGTAATATGTGCTAGAATTAAGTTGATAATATTTGAACGATTGGATGGATCAGCTGATTCAGCATTGTTACTTCGTTTCAATTGTTGAAAGTCGAGATCAAACCAACGTAGACGATATGAGATACGATGATGATGAACTTTCGAAGAAGAAGAAGAAGAAGAAGAAGAAGAAGAAGAAGAAGAAGAAGAAGAAGAAGATGCATATGATGAGAAAGTGGAGGAAGTGGAAGATGAGGATGAAGATGAAGAAGATGAAGAGGAAGAGATCGTAGTTGTTTCGAGTAGACGACTATCTTGATGATGATCTTGATCTACTACTTGGGCTTCATCATGATAATACTCACCATCAATAAATAGTGCGGCACGAAATATGACAGGTATGAAACTGATATCCTTCTCATTTCTCAATGTTACACGAATACTTACTATAGATGGTAAAAGATTAAGTATCTGATGTAATTGTTGTGATGTAATCGATTGATCTCGAGTTAATTCTAATCGACTAATATGACGTCGAAGTGGTGATCGTAATACTTGTGGTAGATATAAAAAGGTACGATCATTCAATGTCAATTCTAATGGTGGACATGTACAACATGCACGATACCATGAATGACATGTCAAACTTAATGAACGCCATGAATAAGGTAAATAAGAATAAATCATATGAAGTGCATCACTGAAAAGGGTTTGACCTGTCATGACAGTGACACTGACAGTGAGGTTGTTTGTGGAAGTTACTAATAATGGAGAGGCTGACATTGACAATGGTAATGACAATGACATTGACGTCATTGAAGAAGCCGGAGAAACCTCAGAAGGTGAAGGTCCAGGATTGAGTTCGATACCAACAAGTCGTTCTGCTGGTGGTGGCTTCTTGACGTGCGTTGTGATTGCCTTCGTTGATTCTACTCTCCGATAATCTTGCGTATTGATGTTCTTTTGACGATCCCACGTGAAATGTTGCAGCTCCCCGGTTCCATTGGGCAGTCTGGAGTAGGACATGTCAATTCGAATTAATTGTGGCAAGAAAGTAGGCGAATCGAACATCTTTTTCAAGTCAGCATATTTCATCGATTCGAACACAATTTCATGCAGATGAATTGATTCAAGCTGAGAGAACTGTTTGAGCCATACATTGGTCTTCGTGGGTAGTCGTGTATCGTGAAGTGCAAGATGCCTCAGCTGCCTAATGATGATATCGCGACAGACTGCAGTTGGTGAGACAAGAATTTCGAGCAGTCTGCTCGAGTGCCAGTTCGCATGGAATGCAAGATACGTCAAGGATGGTAGTGCTGTCAGTAGCTGTAGATAATGTTCGCTGCTCCAAAACGACCAGTATTGGAATCGCAAGAGTGTCAGTGATGGACAGTTGCACTGCGAGAATCCGTTGATCAGTTCGTCTGGTTCAGGCTCGTATAATTTCGGATGAAATGAGAGCGTAACTTCCTTCAAATGCTGAAAGAGTGCGACATGAGCAAATTCATCTATGTAATAGTCGCTTGGTCTGAGTTGGGTTAGATTTGGTGCGCATGCATGAAGATCTGAGAGAGAGCCACCGATGAAACAAGACCAAGAGTGATCCAACTCCTCGAGTTGAAGGAATCGAATATTACGTTCATGAAGGAGACGAACGAGAAAAGGGATAAGTCGACTTGTTTCGTCACTCAGCAAAGCCAATTGACGAAGTGTGGTCATCTCTGACACTGCCTTGAGCTGTACGAGAGTTGTTTCGATCTCATCACGATTCTTTTCATCTGTTATCAGTTTTGCATATTCCACATTGATTTCATCTTCCACCATACTCTCCCATCGATGATCAAAATTGACACGATGAAATAGTGCACCTAGATGGAGTGATGTTAATGATGAACACAATTTGAGTGGAGTGATAGTGATGCATGGTGGTAACTGTGAGAAGATGAGCTTCTTCACAGAAGGAAGGAATGCGCATGATGATACAAGTAGATGCGTCAAGAGATGTAACGATGGTGCGAGTTCCATCATGTCATGATCTCGATGTACCGTAGGTGAGTAGAGGGCGAATGTTGTCAATTGAGACGATAGGAGTGAAGAAGAATAATTGCATGATGAATTGAATGGAGTGGCAATGCTGCTTAAGAGGAAGGATGCAAGTGAAGAAGAGGATGCAGTAAGTGCTTGTGCAGAAGTCAATGGAACTGGAATAGCAGCGATCTCTTCGGCAGTGAGTGATCGAGCTGGTTCCAGATGTGCTTCCGGATCAGTTTGTATTTCCTTCAGTCTCTCTAATCGTATCACGAACTCTTTGACACCATGCAAATGTTTTACTTGCATGATCGCATTCAATTGCTGTTCGATCGGCATAACTGCAAGAAGGTGGAGACCAACGCCAACAATATGGTGTCGCAAAGAGGATGCGACTATCAACGGTAGTGTTGATGGATCGTCAATCTTCAATACATACGATCGTGATCGTGATGACGACTTACTGGCAGTAGAGAGCCAATAGTGACATGTACGACTTAAAGACAACCATTCTTTATTCGTCAGAAATTTAAAGATAATATGAAGACCATCGGTGAAGACATTCTGTGCCGATGCTGATGGTGATGATGCCATTGATGGTGATGTTGCTGCCGTTGCTGCTGTCGACGGTCCAGGATTCAATTCGATACCAACAAGACGTGCTGCTGGTGGTGTTTCAACTTGTGTTGCTTCAAGTTGTGATGGGACACTAATTCTTATCTTCGCACCAATACGATATACATCGACATTGATTCGTGCATGGTAGTCCCATACAAATTCACGACGACAACGCTTGTATTCATTCACTTCATCCTTCTCATATTGCCATATCAACTTCTTATGACTTTGTGTGTGCTTATTCTTTGTTACAACATCTTGTCTCACTTCAATTCGTTCCAGATCAGGTACACGTACGATATCATCAAACACACATAGATATGCATCGAATGATTTCTCCATGAGTCCAGCATCGATACAATTATCGAGTATGAGGAATCGCAACTTGGTGAACTGTCGAATAATGGATTCGCGTAGTAATGTATCACTAATATGAAGCGAGTGCAGTTGGTTCATGAGTAAGGACCACTCCGGAAGTGTACAAAGAAGATCGCCTGAAGTACTGAGAGAGAATGAGAGCTGATCTAACTTGGGAAGATTGATAAAGAGATGATTAAAGGATGCACCACTTGAGAATATTGACTCCGAGAAGGAGAGATGAGTGAGGGATTTGAGCGTGACTAACATTGCATATATGTGTTGAGTCAGAATATCATTGATATTGTTGAGTGACTTCTTACCGGCGAGTGCGAATTCGAGAGAATTCAACTTGGTAAAACGAGGTAATTGATCATAATCCGTTGTCACGAGTGAACGTGGAAGTGAGATGTGCTGCACGTTCGGTGCAATTGCCAAATAACGCTGCATCATGTTGCTTTGTGTGACAGAATGTATCGCGAATGAATTGAGCTGAGGAAAGCGAATCTTCTTCTCCTGAAGGAACTGTAGGAACTCATCCATTGGCGGCTTGTTGTTACCATCACATAGATCAAGATGTCGAAGTTGTGATATTGCAACAAGTGAGTTGATCTGTTTCATTGAAGGTGACTTAATGACCTTCTCGACTATCGTATTTTTAACTCGCACTTTCTCCGTTTCGATTAAAACTGAATTTCTTATCGTCAGATTCGTTAAAGCAGCACATTGTTTTAGTGGCTCAAAATCCACATCCAATTGCAATCCAGAGAGTGTGAGATACGAGAGATGAAGGAAGGATGAAGGAAGTGATGCGATGAGAGAGGAGATTGTGGATGCAGCATCGACAGATTTCAAATTGATGTGAAGTCGTGTCAGATAAGATGATAGGTGAAGAGATGGAACAGAAGTAGATGATGTAGTAGTAGTAGAAGAAGAAGAAGAAGAAGAAGAAGAAGATACCTTTGTAGTCAGTTCAATTACGAGTGATTGTACAAATGGAAGTTGTGTTAGTATTGTATTCACCTGTGTGACAGGAATGGAAGCGCCAATTAGATTTGCACGTACAATATGTCGCAGTAGTAAGGAATGAGGTAAGATCTGCTTCGGATACATTGCGCTTGCATATTCACTTCGACTGTAATTCAATGCACGATTCTTACTTGTACTAGCACCAGTATACCAATTCTTACACGCACGAGACATGATCAACCATTCTGTCTGCGAGAGATACAAATGAATAACGTGTTGACCGTCATGAAATAGTGTTGCTGCGGTGATACTTAGGATTGGAAAGGAGGAAGTGGACGACGACATCATGGCTTCTGGCAGTGAGGAGATCGAGAAGAGCGACTTTTGAGACAAATTGCCAGACGGGAACCACCGCAGTAGCGCACTGTTGCATCAATTAAGGAGCAGCGAATTTGACTTGTGCGTCTTGTGTCTAATTTCGACGACCATTCCTTTTTCGTCACCCAGCTCTCCTATTTAACCAAAAGGTGTTGTGTATGTAATGCATTAGTATAGCTGGTTGAAATCAGAATTGAGCAAACTTTCCACAAACTCCGTTCCGTCACAAAAACAATTTTGATCGCTTTCTTTAACACCAACATTGAAGACATTTGCCCACGCTAATGACATCACCAGCCGCATCCCTCTTCACCGATGGCGTACATTCAATGATGGCATTCCTAAATAATACCGACTGGATGAATTGTTCATTTGTGTCAAAACATTGGTACCAGGCAGCCATATCGAATCGACCAGCACGAGGACTTGAGTGGACGCAGCAGCAACAGCAACAGCAACAGCAGCCTCCATTTCTCGTCGATCTACTCGCATCACCTATGGCACAGAAACATCTCACCTCTATGACACTTTCTCGTTCCGAAGCACATTGGATCGACTTACCACATCTGATCGAGTTATTACGTACATTCTCCTCCTTGCAAGTATTACGAGGTGTACATCTCAAGTCTGCACCAATGAAACCAAATGTTATGCCGACCAACATCGACTTTGTGTCACACTTGAAAGAACTTGATATTACCTGGACAAGAACCACGGACGAGCCTGCAGTGTTTCAGTTCCTCATACGACACATCAGCACCTCCGTTACATTTCCTGACCTCACCTCGCTCACACTACGTAACCTGACGCTCGACATGAATATCTCTCCTCTTGCTGCTTCAACCACACTCAGAGAGCTACATCTCCCTCAGTACGCTACAAACTCATTCACGATACATGCTTATCCACCTCCATCTTCACTGTGGTTACTCGAGAAGTATGTGAGTGACATTTCAACAATACTTCATCTTACGCATTTCACGCTGGACAATCAGGTCGCCCAGACTCTCCTCATCGATCATTTTGATGATCCATCTGGACCTTTGATTCGTTTCCCACACCTACAATATTTCCCAACAAGAAAAGATCATGTATCAGGACAATATCCACCCGGAATACTACCGAATATGCGTCTTGCAATGCCTGCGTTAAGAGAGGTAGCACTATTTGACTTTTTCTATGAACAACTTCATGAATGCTCGTTATTTGAGCAACTCGACTCGATCGTGTTGAGAGGTACGTCTCAGCGGCACACAGCCTCCCTCGAGTTGCTCACACGTTGTCGTTCCTTAACACACCTAACAATGATCCAATATTCCTACTCCTTCTTCGAAACCTGGCTCTCGGTCTTCCAATATATTCCTCTCCTCTCCAAGGTGACTTTCAAGTCAGAATCGAGCGAATGGGATGTATCGAAAGACTTAAAAGCCCTTGTCAAGGAGGAATTGATTGGGGTTACATCAAAAAGGTTGATTGAGTTGAATTTCATTGAAGTAACAATCCAGGGTCTTGAGTTTATTGAGCAGGTTCGACAACTCACTGCATTACAGACTTTGAGGATCAGAGAATGTACTGCCTCGAAGGGGATGAAAGCACAAGACATTCGTCACGGATTCGATGGCGTCGATTATCTACCAGAACTTATGCACTTCGAACTTAGTCTCAAAGACTCATCGGAGCCGTGGAAGAAGTTCGTATGGGATGTCAAGAATAGAAAGAATACGGATCGGTTTAGGGTTGAAAGAAGGAAAGGTGATTTCGTGTGACGAAGTGAATATTGGTCCAGCGCAGAATCTTTTTTGATGGTCTACATTCGATTACCGCATTCTTGAATAATCGTGATTGGATCGCACAGATTCGTGCATGTCACTCGTGGTATGATGCTGCGTGTGCAGCAAGTGCACCATATCGACGATCATCAGCCACACTTACAGAAAGCAATACGAACAGATCGACGTATGATGAAATTTCTTTCATGTTACAGTCACCACTCTCACGTCATATCGCACACCTGACATGTGAACGAACGCGCAAGTTAACCTTTGAGCAATATGAGTTGGCACGAATATCACTATCAATGCTTGAATCACTTCGTGTTGTTATCGAAGGAAAGTCTGATCACTTGCATGATGACTATTCAAAGCGGTCTCACCACGTCTTCAACGACTCGAACTGGTGTTTGGTGATTCGCTCACTCAGTATGCAATCGATGAATTCATCTCGACCATAGCTACGTTTCGCTACCCATGTCTGAATGAACTTCACTTCCTCGATTTTCGTGGTTCGACCAGTTGACTTCGTTTCCTCACATCTACGTCACAATTAACTTGGCTCACAATCAAAACAAAACAAGATCGAATCGAATTTCTTCGTGAGTTATTGCAAGAACATCTTCAACTCCAATCGTTTGATATTGGCGATGACGTATTTGATGCAGCATTCCACCTGCATCCAATCGCACCTAACTTGACTCAACTCTCATCTCGTTCGTATTCGGGGTGTGATTTGACTTCACTACCATTCTTCGCTCATCTCACACATTTGAAGATGCACGATTATCGAGAAGATTCTCAGAGGTTGCTCACAATTCATGTCAGTCATTGACTCACTTCGAAGTTGAAACTGTTTATGTGATTACTCGTTTTATTGACTCAGCAGGGGATTGGAATCGACTTTTCTCATCCTTATCACATCTCATCTCATTGACACTTCCTTCGCAGACTGCTTTTGATCACACGCTTATTGAATTCCTCTCCTCTCCAAAAGCGCTGATCACAGCTGGCGCACTCAACCTTCATCATCTGCATTTCAAGAAGTTCGGTCAATTAGGTGTGCCCTTAGAGCCAGAAGAGTTTGATGAAATCAACAATCTACTCAATGATTCTATTCTAATGCCTCAACTCGATTCATTCATAATCGAACTTGAACACCGTTCGAATTGGTTCGAGTGGAATCGAGTGAGAGGTGTCAATACAGACTCTTATCGTACTGTGAAAGAGAAAGGGGCAACAACAAAAGTGAGTGTAACGCCTCTTGCTCCTCCACTTGTTGGAATCGAACTCAATCCTGGCCCAACATCCTCATCATCCTCTCCTATGACAGCGCAGAATCTGTTTCGTGATGGTCTCTATTCGATTACTCCATTTCTGAGTAATTGTGAATGGCTTGCTGCGAATCGTACATGTCATTCTTGGTATGATGCTGCAAGTTCATTTCATGCACCAAATCGACGTATGTCTGTTTCATTTGTGAGTCGTTGGGATTTACGTCAATCGACACCTGTTGAAATTGTTCATCTCATACGATCACCACTACGTCGTCATATTGCACATCTAATATGTGAGAAACAACATCAATTGACACAATTTGAATATGAATTAGTACGATCATCATTAATAACACTTGAATCATTTCGTGTTCAGATTGAACGAAGAACACGATCGTTGACCATGAGTCAACAATATGAAACATTAACACAAAATTATGATCAGTCAGCATCAACCTCCAACACTTCCACCACTCGTTGGCATCGAACTCAATCCTGGCCCCGCGCAATCTGTCTTTCGTGATGGTCTTCATTTGGTCCTCGACTATCTTAACATTACAGAATGGTTCCATTCCTTTCAAACATGCAAATATTGGGCATCATGTGCACAGAGTGATCCTCGTCGCACATTTTTTTTCATTCACCGGCCGATCGCTACTGTGCGAACCCTCTTTACATCAATATTTCGAACTCGAATACACGAATTCCGCATGAGAGCGGAGGAGACGATGGCAGTCAAAGAGTACATCCGAATGATGCAAGTGTTGAATGGATTACGAGTATGTGAGGTGCACCTATCAACCGATAATTCAAGCGCAGCAGAGGTTCCTTCAGTCTACTCCTCACCGCAGCATCTACACGAGTTAATACTTCATACCAAGAAATCAATTGGTATTTCAATGGTGCGGCTATCACTAGTATCAGGCCTGCCATCATCACTTCGCATTCTTTCACTACATGGATTTCATTTGCGTGAGATATTGAAAACAGGCAATGCACTGGCACCACTTCCTCACGTTTGTCCTCAGCTTGAATCACTTACACTCCGCGGTCTCATTATCGATATTTCTGTCCTTGAGAGCGTCTTTCTTATACTCACTCAACTTTCTTGTTTGACCTCATTGGATGTCAATCAAGGGGAAGAAACGAAGTATCTCACACAATATCTGATGGAGAAGAAGATCGTGTTATCTTCTCTGCGTACATTTGATGTCAGTAAATACAATGGTTCTGATGTCATTCTTGATTCACTCGCGAAATTTATGCCTGAATTGACGGCGCTCGCACCTACTATAATTCGACCTTACGGCGATGATGGTACTGAGGTCTCGTTCTTATCCCGTTTCTCCCAACTTCGTTCCTTTTCATTTCCTTCCTTCACTCCTCGTTTTTCCTCGGTGATGGCACGAGTATCGCGTGAGGTTCAGGTGAGTGCATTGAGTGCATGTCCGTTGACTCATCTACATTTGAGTTCATTTTACGTCTTTCGTACGATTGACCAATGGCAGCAATTATTCGCTGCATTACCTCAACTCTCGTCACTCAGCCTCGTTGGTCATTTCGATTCACATGCATTACTAAAATCAAAGTCTACCCACAAAATCCATCATCTGACACTTGATTTGACACTGTTACCATTCGCTGCGCTTGATCTCCTCGAATCAATGGCCTCACTCAAGACTATTAATTTTATCGGTAAATCTGTATTCGGCTATGGGGTTCCTTCTTCTAATCTACGAGAGAGTATGCTCGCTTCAACATTCCTACCACAAATTGAACAATTCAAGTTGCATCTTCATGATGATAACATTATTGAACGTGTGAAGGAACTTAGGAAGGCACCAGATAGCAGCCTTAACAGCAGCAAGGCAAGTTGATGGAACTCGAGCTCAACCACAACTGAAAGTTCACTTGAAGCGATCTCATTATCGACATCCCTTCGCAACGTCTTTCGCTTCAATCTTCACATTGCCCAGTATGATGTATCTGCCACCGTATTAAGAGAGAAGACACAAATATGGAAAGAGAAGCTTATCATACAGCAACAACTACAATGCAACAATGGTTGAGCTGCATGCATTGGATTTGACAGACACAGGTGCATCTCTCGCCTCGCGATCGTTCGTGAGGACAGTACGCTCGCATTTTGCATTGAACACAGTATCCAACCGCAACTTGACAGTGGCACTCAAAAAGAAAGCATTGAAAGAACGTTCGTAGTTGAAGGATAAATGGCATGAATTATAATTTTTGCCGAATTACAATTGTCACTAATTCACTCGATCAATATGTTCGGAGGACATGTCTCGAAAGTCTGACAAATTCTATTCCACTCTCAAATCCTCACCCACATCGCCAAATACTTGTCTTCGTCCATCCCCTTTCTAAACTCAGTCTACATCTTGCGAAACATCTTTTTCTCCCTCTCTGAGATTATGATGTCAGTCGACTTGGCGAAAAAATGGCGTGAGAGGTGCCCTCCTTCTCCGCCACTTTTGCTCGACCTTGCATCGTTTTGTGGCCATTCTAACTCTTCTTACACCAGTTTGTGTGAAGGGATGAACTTTGTAGCTGCTTTTGTTGTTGCATCGTTCTGGGAATGATACAACCCTAGTCTAATGAAAGGTAGATTCGCCCACACGTTGTGCATCAATTGTCGAATGTTGTCTTTCGTAATTCTCCATGGTTCCTTAGCATATGATATCGGCACCAATCGAAAGGCGCAATGGAATCAATAAACAAATGCTGATCGATTACATTTGACGTGCAGCATGCGATCATATCCATCTCGGTGCGTATGAGGTTGTCTCGTCGACGAGGACATATTGCTCATTCTGTGGTTGCAGCATGCATGAGATAAAAAGAAAGTACCCACCCTAGTTTCTGAGCGCCACTGTGCAGTGGACGCAAAAAGTCTCGTCCTACTGACTTGTGAGCGCTAGCACACACACACACACCCACTCCTCAAGCGCCGCACGTCATTTCTCATCTAGGAAAAGATGTAAACTGGGGTTAGAAAGAGGATGGACGAAGACAGTTCAAAAACTATTTAACAACACCGATGTAAATTAGAGTAAGAATTTGAGAATGAAATAGAATTTGTCAAGACTTTCGAGACATGTTCTCCGAACATGAATCATAGCATTGAGAGTAGATTGATCGAGTGAATTTGTGAGTTTACGAAGAATGACTGTTGCTTCACGGTCAGAAGGCACCGATTAGACAACGAGAGTGGAGATGTTGTTGATGATCAACTGGAAATGCAGCTGGTCCCCTCCATTTTTGCAGCTCCACCACCAACCTGTCGTGATTTTTTTTTTAAATTAGTCTAGGGCTGTATCATTCCCAGAACGATGCAACAACAAAAGCAGCTACAAAGTTTATCCCTTCGCACAAACTGGTGTAAGAAGAGTTAGAATGGCCACAAAACGATGCAAGGTAGAGGAAATGAGGCGGACGGAGAAGGAGGAAGGAAGGCACCTCTCACGCTCATCTTTTCGCCAAGTCGACTGATCAGCAAATGAGGAGCAGATAAAAGTACCGGACATAAAAGTGTGAGTACGTAATCAAGACCAAAGGGTGAGCACCGAGTCATAAGCGACGCCCATCCGAAGAGGCAGTCGAAAATGTGCCTAACGATTCTAACTTCACCGCTCTCATGAATAATGGACATGTCGTCACGGCAAGGTACATCTAAGTGCTTGAACTTTGTCCTGATTTAGCCGAAGGATCGAGTTGCCAATGCTGATGGATGGAGTTGGTAGCAACATGAATGAGAGTGGCTTGTAAGGAACTAGATGAACCCGATCGAAGAATGATGCGACTAAGATGAAGAATACCTTCATCAGCAAATCGACCTTGATGAACCTGATGACAATCATGCCAATGGATCATGTGAATGGAACTCACGGTGTCAAACTTCCCTAAAAAAGAAGGAAGTGTGCGAATCAATCGTTGATGTATGACGAAACTTGCGTCGAGTAGTGAAGAATGGACACGCTGCCTTCCTCGGCGAGATTCATTTGCGTCTGAGCGAGGCACCGACACACAGCAGCAGCGTAGCGTTCAGATACTGTACTATGATCACCCTTAAAGACAGCCTGGAACTCGTGGTTGCGTTGCCTTAGCTAAGAAATTTTCTTAAATGGATGTCAATGTTGGATTGCCTGTGAGCAAGTCGAACTGCGGATGCTTGCTGGAGTTTCGCTGTTCTCATCAGAGTGCATCGATGAGCAAGTTTAGCATGCCGGATAATAGCGAGGTTCACCATTCTTCCTCTGAATCAAACCATAATCGTCCTGATGATTCAATGTGAATGAAGATACGAGAGGTAAGAACTTCTCGCATGGTTGCATCATCACTTTGTACAACTTGTCAATGCTAACTTGCCTCGCGAATACTTCACTACCAATGAAATCGATTGTCTGTAGATTTTTCATTGCAGCGATGCTATCGAGGACTTCGATGGTAAAACGACACTGCGAGAGCGTAAGATGATGTACTCGAACAGCGACTGGTAGAAGCGCCGAATGCTGCTCGAAGAAAGAGAAAAAGCCAAGCGAGGAAAGTTTAGGTAAGGCAGCAAAGAGTTGCGTCCATTCCTCCTCCGTACGAAATATATAATGACTCGTAAAATGAATATGCGTCAATTGTGAGCATGCTGAGAGTGCTGTAAGTTGATGTTCACGATCGACCTGCCAAGCCATGTGATAGCCAAGATTTAAACCATACTCAGGGAATGTGAATGAGCAAAGATGAGGAAACTGAAAGGAATGATAGTTCAGATAAGACGATTGTTTGGCCTTCAGGAACGTGACGACGGACCATGCCGGGCGCAAGTGCAGTAAGCGACGGTGTCACTTGCATGAGTGACGAGATGGTCGATTCTATTGCATGATCATGTTCGAGTACTATTGTCTGCAGTGATCCAAGTCGAATCGATTTCTGTTTCATGATTTCGATGATCGTGTAAACAGCACTGCCACGATCAATATTGAGTGATTTCAGGTGGTCAAGTTGTGAGAGGGAATGAGTAAATACAGACACAACCAAAGGTCCCAATTCCTCAATGAGTGCTGACTGTAAGGACAGACTTTCTAGTGTCGGGCAATTCAGATGTATCTGAGTCAATAATTTCATACACGAGTTGATCTCAAATCCATCGAATGTCAGATGTTGTAATGTTTGCGGCAATCCAGTCAGTAGATGATGTAGATGTGAATTGGAGACGAATGTAAGTGGGGACTGATATTGACCATGCTTGATTCGACGACGTGGGAGGGTACGAAGGATGAGTGAATGAAGGTGTGGCGAGGCAAAGGAATAGAGAGATGAACTCGATCCAAATTCTAATGTATCAGATTCAGAGAGATCACGAATACGGACATCACAGACTCGTAAGCCTTGCAGACAGACGAGCAGCTCCTCAAATTGTTGCATGTTGATCCATTCATCCCGTACATACTGTGTCATCACGACTTCATGTCCACGAGATCGGAACGGTGAGGAATAGAACTTCCATACGTGTGATACAGTTGTATCGTGCAAGAGAAATGTGCGATGAGGGTCACTAGCGAGGCATGAACACCAGTAATGGCTGGCAATGCCAGCATGCATCCAATCTGTGTCACTCAGAAAACTGAGAATGAGATGCATACCATCACGAAAGAGTGAGCGAGCTGATAAGGAATCCAAAGAGGCGGCCGCAGGAGGTCCAGGATTGAGTTCGACACCAACAAGTCTTGCCGCTGGTGGTGATGTCATTGCTGCAACTGGTTGTTTCACTCGATACGAATCGACATTCATGCATTTTCGATGATCGTACACGAATGTACGACCGCCATCCTTAATAATAACATTCCTTGGTCGTGGCATCTCAAATCGTTTTAATTGAGGTAAGAATGATGCGTCATCTAGTGTATGAAAGATCTTCAGGTTCACAGCATCAAGGTTGGAATGATCATTTGCATCATCGAATATGAAGGATTCAACACCGAGTGCGAGTGTTGTGAGGGAAGTGAAATGATGAAGGAGAGGAAGTTGAGTGAGGGAGAGTGAAGTGGAGGAGAGTTGAAGGGTACGAATACGATATGAGACTCGTGTGTGAGGATCAAATGTCGATGATTGTGACAGATGCTGCAACATATCATATTCATAACACGATTCGAGTGAAAGGTGGGTTAAATTCTGTGAACCTGCGAAGAGAGTAGACCATTGATCGTTCGACGAGAAGCACCAGCCAACAAGGCCAAGATACCTCAACTGCGTAAGGAGACTCAATGCTGCTGCAACGACCGTATGATCAATCACTTCATTCCCAGCTGAGACTTTCTTAATCGTCAACTCCTCTAATCTCGCATATCTTGTCCACAATTCGACTTCATTCATTCGCAATGGTAGTTCACCTGGAAAGCTTCTTAGATTAGGAAGGAGAGGTACAAGTTGAGCCAATAGTCCAGTACGAAGATTTGTTGAACCGAAACAGTAGGAATGAAGTTGAGGAAATGTAATCTCGCCAGCTTTTGTTAGTTGTGTAATGAACAATTGTGCAGTTGAATTTTCGTCCGGATTGAGTGAGAGGTGTGTCAATTGCGTGAGGGATGCAAGTAGACGCATGTGTGCGATAAAATGCAAGTTCGATTGCTCCATTTGATCCTTCATTTTCCCACGAATTGACATCGTACATTCTCGCGCATAATGATCATGGAATGAAATGTTCTCAAGTGAAAAAAGCGAACGAATAGGTTCGAGTGAAACTGATAAGGGAAGACGTGCGAGTTGAAGACTTGTTAAGGAAGAACACGAGGACAGATGATGAATGAATGGATCAACAAAGTCTCCGCTTGTTGTGTCAGTGAACCTGCAACTGACAGACTTCAATCGTTTCATACTTGGTCCAAATAGATTCTTTCCTTCTTGTTCCATTGTCTTCCAATCATTCTCTGACCTCTGACGCCTCACTATGTGATGTCCATCCTTTTCCTTTTCCTTTTCCTTTTCCTTTTCCTTTTCCTTTTCCTTTTCCTTTTCCTTTTCCTTTTCCTTTTCCTTTTCCCCCAGATGCAATTTCATCGAGACTGATTCGAGGTTGATCAGATGAGAGAAGAGAGTATGATATTGCATAATAGTAAGAGATTGTGCGCGGCCACCTAAGTTGATCTTGTTAATGTGACGAAGGATGTGGTGAAGACGAAGCGTAGTGAAGACTGGGATCGGTTGTTCATTGAAACACCACTCTGACGGTTCAGGCTTGAGTAATCCTACAACCTGAGCGAGAATAAGTTGAGCGGTCGTCAAGACATTTGGTGGTAGAATTGAAATCAACAGTAAGTGAAAACATCGCAGTTTGAGTGGATTATCATCATGGAAACCACGAGAAGGGATGGAGGCGAGAGAGGAATACCATGACTGACAGGTACGAATAGAGAACAACCAATCATGAGTGGATAAGAATGTAAATATTGAATGAAGACCGTCCCTGAAGATGTGCTGAAAGCATCCAACTTGCGCCGATTCCTGTTGTGGCAGCAAAGGACCGGGATTGAGCTCGATACCGACGAGTGGTGCTGAAGGTGGCACAACGCTGGTAGGATCAGGTTGTACTATCCTGTAATCTTTTGTGTTGATCATCTTCTCACGATCCCACATGAACCATGCACTCGGCAAATGAAGTAGTTTCAGTGATTTCGGACCAACACGAAAATGCACCAAATTGATTCCTTTTGTTGTATCCCATGCAACAATCTTCTCTAAACTTTTATTCGTCTCTTTATTTTTCATATCATGATGTAACTCGAATCTTTCCAAAGTCGGTATGAAATCAGCATCATCAAACGTCTGATACAGTGCTTCAGAAGAGAATTTCTCTGGATGAAAAGAAGATTCCATACATTCTAATACTTTCAAGGAAGTAAAATGTGAATGAAGTAACTCCAACTCTTCAATAGTGTGAAGGTAGGTATGAAACATTCGCAAATTAATTAATCTTTGTGCAAGTGTTGAATGTGCTAAGGGAATCAGAAGTCTTTCTGGATCATTCTTATTCTGCCATGGTGCCAAAAAGAATGATAGCGTATGCAAATGTAGTAATACTCTCGCGAAACGCGACCAGCATTCTGTTTGTACCGCATCATCAGAAATATCTGCATTGGGTCCGGTCGCTGTTGAGATATTACTCGTACCTCCTCTCTGTACAGTGCCGAAAGAACACCATTGAAATCGCAAGCTCTCGAGATGAGGGAGTTGAGAAAGTATATCTGCAGCATTCAACGGATTGACAGAAATGCCAACAGAAGTCAAGCTGTGTTTCAGTGTAAGTAAAGCAGGAAGAAGCTTCGAATCCATAACGAAAGAAGATAAATCACGTATGTTTGGTGTGAGATGTAGGAGTTGTCGAAATCCGACATCAGGCAAGTAGGAACGAACTTGTGTGATACAGAATGTGTGAATATTCGGTAGTTGTATAATCGTGTTGTATAGCGGTGTAATCTCTTCTGTTGTGAGTGAACAAGAAGCATCATGTATACGTAACGAAGTTAGTGTTGGCGACATTTGAGATAGGTCGGTTAGGAAGTTGAAACAATCTTGTGCCGAAGGATCGCGTAAATATTTGCGCAGGATGAGATGTGTGAGATTGCGACAACGTGTAAGTGGTAAAAGGCGTGTAGTAGAAGAAACATTGCTTAGTTCGAGGTGAAGCAAAGAATCTTGACATGAATCTGCAAGGTCGACGAGAAGCCTATTGACAGCCGCTGCAAGATTTCTTGATTTCGCTGATTCTTCTGTTTCGGTCAAGCAAGTAGGTTGAAAAACATCAGGAGCAAATCCAATACCTTTGAAGTGGATTGTCAGATTGGTTAGACGAGGAGGGAAGGGAGTACGCCATGAAGTGGAGGTGGTAGCTGCTGCTGCTGCTGCTGCTGCTGCTGCGTCGCTTTCACTTTCTTCATTGTCGCTGAAACCTGGTTGCAACTTCCATTGTAAGATAGTACTCATGGCATGAACGATGTCGTATGAGAAGAGAGATGGAAGTGACGTGATGACGTAAAGAGGAACGAAATAGTGGACGAAGGATTTGATATGTCAATGCAGATAGTGAAAGGGTAATTTGACGATTATGACGCTTATAATTTCGTTGTTCTGCTACTGATAACCAATGATGACATGTACATGATGCAGACATCCAATCTCGATGTGAAAGGAATTGGGTTATGGAATCGATACCGTCATTGAATAGATGTTGCAACATCATGAGGCTCCATCCATGCATAGACAGACAAAGACGAATTTCAAATTCGTGCAGCTTACTCACCATCTCCCTCAGATTTCTTCTTCTATCACCACCACCACCATCTTGTGCATCGTGAAGATTTGGTTACTGAGCTCGACTTTGAAGAGCTTCTTATTTGAATCGATATTCCATTCACGAAGTCGACCAGCGAAGAATTAAATTTCCTTTGTCGAAAATTATCAACCATCCAGAATTCAAATGGAATCATGAGAAACAAAAGCCAGGTGATAAATATAGACAAGGCATGAAAAAGAAGCAGATTGAAGAAGTAGCAGAAGTAAAGTCACCACCAGCAGTACGACTTGTTGGTATCGAACTTAATCCAGGACCAATGAAAGCGGAGACAGCGCAGAATATCTTTCGTGATGGTCTTCATGTTATCTACACTTTCCTCACAGATTCCGAATGGCTAAATGCTGCTATCACATGTAATTACTGGTATTCATGTGCGCGTAGTGATCCACGTCGTTTATTCGTGATCGCGCATCCTCATCCATTATCATATGTTGAGAAGTTCTACACTTCGATTTTTCGTACTCGAGTGATTGAAGTCCACTTACCACGACAACTTATCAATATGGCACAACTAACTCTGTTAATTTCATTTTTTACACAACTTCGAGTGTGTGAAGTCATCATTGCCGATCGTACACTTGATGGGGCAACATTTGATGAGGGCATGCGGACAATGTTCTCTTCGTGTCATTTCCTACGTGAACTGATCATCCATGATGATTTCATTTCGAAGGAGGCACTCCTTCATCTACTCTATCAACTACCTGAACAACTTGAAACACTTGCAGTATACTCATCAGCAATGCAACCATGTGCACTATCAGGTCTTCACGATGATTGTCCTTCGCTCACATCACTCACTCTACATTGTCACAGTGCTTCTGTCGGTGCACTCGATAACTTCATCTCTGATACGCTGCTGGAGATGAAACATCTGACATCACTTGATATCAATGAAGGACAATATGTACAGCAACTGATAGCAGCTTTGCAACTAGAAGAGGTCGAGATGCCGAGTCTGCAGAAGTTAAATATTGCAGGATATGCAAGCCAACGCGTCATACTTCACTCACTTGCAAAGTTGACACCATCACTCACTGAATTAACTCGCAGTGCCATTCGTCCTTATGGATCAGTATCTGAACTTTCACTTCTCTCACAATTCAAGTCACTCAAATCATTTTCATTCCCTTCTGATCCTTATGTATCCAGTTCTACTGCATTTTGGAAGATTGGCCATCAACATCAACTGAGTGCACTCGCTGCATGTCCTCAATTGACACATTTACATCTTGCGAGAGACTTTCTCTTTGATACACAAGAAAATTGGACATCTCTTTTCTCCTCATTGCCATTTCTCTTATCACTCAGCCTACTCGGTGTATTTGATCACTCACACCTTCTACCACATGCACATCGTCTTCATCATATCACATTCGAAGAGACACATTTCTTGATTGATGTCCTTTCAACACTCGGCGCAATGACAAACTTGAAAAGTATTCGATTTATTGGCATGGAAACATTCTCACTAGATGTTGATTTCGATGACCTGAAGGAAGGAATGATTCATTCATTGTTTTTACCACAAATCTCACAATTTAAGGTGTATCATTATGAAGAGAATGTGATTATGAGAGGAATTGTGGGTCAGGTGGCACTAACACCACATGCGCCGAGGTTAGTTGGTATTGAGTTAAATCCAGGTCCATTAATAATAATGTCATCATCTTCACAGTCTTCACAGTCTTCACCTCCTCCTCCTCCTCCTTCTCCTCCTCCTCCTCCTCCTCCTCCTACTACTACTACTACTACTACTACTATGCAATTGCAACGTTTCTTCAAGGATGGTATTTCATCGATCATACAATTTCTATCACATCGAGATTGGATGTCTGCATCATGTACATGTCATCATTGGTTATCAGTAGCAGAACAACGAAATTATAAGCGTCATAATCGTCAAATTACCCTTTCACTATCTGCATTGACATATCAAATCCTTCGTCCACTATTTCGTTCCTCTTTACGTCATCACGTCACTTCCATCTCTCTTCTCATACGACATCGTTCATATCATAAATTTTATCTTACTCTACGACAACTGAATACGATCATGAGAAATTTATCACATTTGACACAATTTGCTGCAAATTTGATACCTGGTGATCAAGATGGACTATGGAAAAGGAAAGTTGAGAAGAAACAACAGCAAAAGAGAAGGGAGGTTGAAAGGCAAATGAAAAAAGAGAAGACGAAAGGTGATACGAGGGAAAGAAACAACATTGACATTGACACTAATGACACTAATGACAGTGACACCGACACGGTGTCAGCTACAACAGAATCGACGACGATATCCACTTCCTCTCCCACTTGGCAATGTTGGCATACTTCTTTCTCCTCACGTCTGACACATCTGAAACTTCACTTTGAAGATCAATCTGCCACTTTGTCTCTTCCAGCTCTTAATCGAATACTTATGGATCTAGTTGACTCATGCCATGACTCACTTATCCATCTCGAATTAAGTAATCTTTCAAATACAACACGTTTGACACCACTTACACAATGTCAAAACCTCACTTCCTTAATCCTTCGTAAGAACTTGGCTAAGATCCAGCCAAAAGATTGTATGGACTTCATGACTGATTTATCCAATATGTCGTCGAAGCTGACTTCATTACGTATTTATCATTTTGGTCTGTCGACAGAGGATGTTACATCGCTGTACGACACATATATTCGACTCCCTCGTATCCGTCACTTTTGGATCTCACTTACAAGATCATTTCTAAATACTGTTGGATTTGAGCAGCTATTCAAGATTCTTCCAAATGTGGAAGATCTCGAGACGTTTGTGGTAGATGGAAAGCTTTTGCCTATCTTACTTCTAGTGAAGCACAGTTTGACAGCAGTTGGAATTAGTGTCAATCCAATTCATGCAATTGATACACTTAATCAACTTACTCATCTTCAAAGTCTCAATTTTGAATGGTGTTCGTTTGGTACTATTCTGAGAGGATCATCGAGTAATGTACGTAAAACTACATCACCTACATTGGATATTTCTGATGATATCATTTCAACAGCATGTTGGTCACAATTAGCACAAACAGTCCCATATCTAACATCACTCACTTTTACAATGGCATCATGGCAAAATAAGAATGATCCTGAACGAGTGATTGTACCATTAGCACACTCCATACTAGCACGAAGATTAATCAAGTTGCGAATATTTCATATGTATATTTATACCATGGAAGAATTGAATTTGGTTGATTCACATTTTACTTCACTAAAAGTATTCGAATGTTTCAAAGGTTCTTTTCATCCAGAGAAATTCTCTTATGAATCATTGTATGAGAAATTTGATGATATTGATTTTATACCAACACTTGAACGATTGGAATTTCATCACATTGTAAAGGACAAAGAGACAGAGAAGAGCCTAGAGAAGAGTGTTGTATGGGATACAACAAAAGCAATCAATCTCGTACATTTTCGTGCTGGTCCGAGAATGAAGAAAATTGTTCAAACAATGCCTCCTGCAACGCGATTAGTCGGTATTGAACTCAATCCCGGACCACCATCAACAAATATGAATGCACAGACACTATTCGTTGATGGATTACATTCGATATTCGCATTCTTATCGAATCGTGATTTTTTGTTAGCCGTGACAGGAGTCTGTAAATCATGGTATTCTGTAAGCGGCTCTTCTTCCTATCCATGTCGTTCGTTTTCTGCCAATTCACATCAAGCAAATTCACTACCAGCTGGTACCAGATCTGCACTTCGGCGACATCTGACCAGAGTCGATGTTCGCTTTGGTCTTGAACCAACAGTCATCCAGGACTCAAATCGACTCATCCAAAGTCTGCCATTTTATTCCTCACTTCGTTCACTCACATTTCATAACTTTCCAGTGGATACAGATTTGACGCCACTCCTCAAATGTCATTCACTTTTCAGTTATTCGCTCGTTCATTTTTCTTTTGCACATCCATCCAACCTTTCGGTTGATCAGTTTGTGATGCAGATGCGAATCCTCTCACGACTTCCTCACCTCAGCTCACTTTCACTCACAAAGGAAGAATTCAATGAATGGAATGACTCTGAAGAGATGATATCAATACTGGCGAAGAATGATATTACCTTTCATTCTGTCACGAATTATTCTCCACAATTCGCAATCTTAGGCAAACCAACTTTCGTCATGAATTTGGTCAAGGTATTTCCTCAGCTTACGGAAGTGCGGACATACACATTTGATCATGAATCACTTCAACAATTATCATCGTTAACAAATGTGAGGTCAATGCTGTTACGATCAGAAACTGAGTCTGATGAGATTGCTGATGAAAGTGATATCATCAAACTTCTCTCAACTCGATTCACACAGCTGACACACCTTGCATTCATCCAATGGTGTCCTTCATCAAATCATGATTGGTCCCTTATCATCTCCTCACTACCTGATCTACGAAGTCTATCATTCGACAAGACAAATCAGCCTAACTTGATCTCACTGCTCCTGTCCTCTGATGCCACAGCTACATTCTGTCGTGAACGTCTGGAGCACCTGACACTTGCGAAGACACAGTTAGTGACATCAAGCCTTCCCTTGCTTCAGCGCCATTTCACCTCGATACGCTCATTGGTATTATCCAGCTCATCTCGTGCTTCATTTTCGGGATTGTCTCTTTTTGACCTGGAGGATGCATTCGATGATCCTGAGATTATGCCAAACTTGAACAAGTTTTCACTCTCGATATATGCGGGATCCATGATCCTTCCACGATTCAAATGGAATCGTGAGAAACAAAAACCAGGAGATAACTACAGACAACCAAAAAGTGGATGAAAGCGCAAGTTCATTCACCCACATCTGGACTTGTCTTCCTCACCTGCTCCGTGATGGTATCAGCGTGACTGTTCGAAATGCAGCATCCGAACAGTCAAGCCTGCAACTCTAACATTGAAAGGAGGAGGGAGTT
Source organism: Asterella californica (assembly GCA_036924285.1). Taxonomy (NCBI): domain Eukaryota; kingdom Viridiplantae; phylum Streptophyta; class Marchantiopsida; order Marchantiales; family Aytoniaceae; genus Asterella; species Asterella californica. Next base: position 447,599 of record JAYKYS010000027.1, on the reverse strand, counting down.
GGATCAACTCCCTTTTCTCCTCTCCACTTCATCTCCTCTTGATCCGCTGCAACCGCAATTTCTCCTGGCCTCCTCTCTACCTGTGACTTTTGTTCATCCTGCTTCGCTCCCTCCTCCTCCTGCTTTCTCCTTCTGTGTCTTCAATACCATCCTTGCCATGAGCAAAGTTACGACCCTTCTCTGAGGGGACTTTCACATTGCTTTGTTAAAGCTCGATCTCCACTCCATTCCTTTCTCGCAGGGCATCGACAACGTGCGACTTTCACTCTAGAATCTCTGGATGAGTTTGTACTATGAAATACTATTGATGATGACCACTAATTGAGCGGCATGGGGGAGCTTGTGGGCAGCACAAGAGGTTAGAAAGGACCTTCGCATGTTCATCGCATCAATTGGAAAGCAGTTGAATTTGCTCAGCGCAGAATGCAATGGAAGCTTGCTGTATTCATGATCGCAAGCAGGTTCTTGAAGAAAATCTGTTCCTCTTTGCTGAGGGACGAGATCGCAGCAAGAAGAGGTGAGGAAAAAGAATAAGGGGCATAGTTATTTTGTAGAAAAATTATAAACAACATTCGACGGCGTCATAGGAGGTGTAACCATTAGCGCGATCCCACAAAAACTTCAGAACAGGTGATCTTAGTTCCAGATATCGTAAATCCACCATGCGTAAGTGAATGACTTGATGGTATTATAGATCGGTGCATTGATCGGTTCGCGTATGTGAAAGATTAGACGCTGGCATGATTGAAAACAGATAAGTGCATTACCTGTAATGAGATTCGATAAATCACCGACATGAAGATTGAATGTCAAAGACAGAATACGGGACCCGGAAAATGAACGGAGTGAGGAGGTGGCAAAGAGATCTGGCAGTTACTGGTGCAGCTATGGATGTCGACGAAGCTGATGGAAAGATTGCAGAGGTTGGTGATGCTGGTAATAGGATAGCTTCAGGGGAATTCTCTTGTGTCGGTCCAGGATTGAGTTCGATACCAACGAGTAGGGGTGGTATTGCATTGTCTGTCTTAAGAAGTCGGAACTGATCGACCTTGATCCCTTCTCACGATCCAGACAAATTTCTCCTCGGAGGTAATCGAGAGAACCTTCAAGATGTGACAGCGGACATGCGTTCTTACAATTGCAAAATCCGACATTGATCAAGTTTGGTAGTGAGGTTAGCAACTGGTGCCTTTGAGGTCTAAGTAAATGACCAACTTGATTGATACCTATCATCATAAAGTGTTGAAATGTGAAATCCATTGTGAATGACTTGAGCTGTGTGAATCGTAGAAGCTGATTGAATTCGGCCATCGTGTAGTTTCATGCATCCAACTTTGTGAGTGAGGGCAAGAGCTAATGGCAGGTGGAAGGACTGGGCCGAGATCAAGACGGGGTAGTCCTCGACATAAGCAAACACGAATCAAGAGAAGAGCTCCCCAATCCTATCATCAATTCATGGAAATTTGGACTGATGTCCAATCGTCGAAGTTTTAAGAGCTGTGAGATGACACGCATCTGTGCTCGCACGAGTTCGGCCTCAGATTTATCTTCAAGTGTCCACTGCTGTAGATCGACCTTATCAGGAAATATTGCACGACCACGGTAGGTACTGAAGGTGAGAGAAGTCAGCTGTTGACAGTGAATGAGAGGGATCAGATCGGCACGAAACGGTAGTTCATCGATGGTAAATTCAATCAGAGACTGACATCTTGCTAGTTGTTGAACCAATATAATGCTGTCGTGCTTGATGATACCAACAAACTTCCATGTCTGACAAAGTAGTTGAGGATGTGCTGGTTCATCACTGATCATGGACGGGTTCAAAGCTGAATCTTGTGATTCCCGTCTCCTTCTCAAAATTGTACCAGCAGGGACACCCGGACAAGGAGCGGTGTGTTGAGATCGTCTCCTGTCCCAATATGCGTCTTGACCACATTTCATCTCAACATACCACCAACTGGCTACTTGTCATGAGTTGCGTATTGGAGTTGATAGGTCCAATCCTCACAATTCTTGTACCATTCTCTGTCTTGAGATCATTGTGGCTGCGTATAAAACCAAATTCAAGATATTCCAGTTGTGGTAGAAAGGATGTACTCAAGACTGACCCATTCTTCGCTTCGATGAGCGATATTGCAACTGGATAAAATCGCCCGTACGTGAAGTGCACATGGAGTGACTTGAGTGATGTAATCTTGATGAGAAGATGCAAATAAGTACATCATTCGGTACTTCTTGAATCACTTCCTGCGCGATGATAATCTTCATCGTGTGAAGCTGCCGACATACCGAGGATGAAGCAATAAGCAAGGAAAAAGATTCATTGAGAGACGAAATATCGATGCGGTTGAATTCGAGGGAAGTTAGATGGGACAAGAAGGTGAAAACTCGATTCCAATCTCCGATCTGCATGATAGAGTACGGAGTAAATTTTATGTGTGTCAATTGTTGACACTGGATTAGTATCTCATCAATTCGTTCATTTGGTGTCGTGCTATCACCTTTGACCTGCGGCATTGTTATTTCTCTCAGATGTTTCCATTGGGTAAACAGCTCAAACTCTTGTTCCTTGCATGATGAACCAATCGCTACCTGGATTGGGCATTAATGATGCGAGTGAGGGTGCAATGGCAACAAGTGCTGGAAGAAACGATGAGGAATTTTTTCAAACGTAACAGATGAGAGTAAAGGGAAGCAAATATCGGAGGATGCGAGTTGGTGGTAAATCTCGTCATCAATTCGACCGTCATTCCAATTGAATCGTATGAGTTGAGGAATCTGAGCGACCTGACGAAATACATTCACGACATGGTTGTGAGAAAACTTCGACCTGTGGCCAGGTGAAGATGTGAAACGACGAAGTGCACTGAGTTGCTTCAACGGAGCGAGAGTAATATCGAACCCAATATCGCACAAGCGTAATTTAACCAGATTGTGCTGTAGCGAAGAAGAACTGCTGATTGCATCGACAATTTTTTGGTATGGAAATGGATCACCGACGCAAAAAAAGTCCAGCGAGAGGTGCGTTAGACCTGATGGAAATGTGAGTGTCATCTCGTTCTCATTTGGATCCGCCAGATACGGTTCGAGATCGGTATCAAAAAATCGAATTGAGGGAAATCGATTCATGAGTGTGTTCACTTGTGCTAGATCCACCTTCGAAGACTTGGATTGATCATCAAACTTGTACCAGTGTGTTGATCGTTGGAAGAGAGGAGGAGTGTGAGTTGAAGGGGAGGATGGCATGGATAGTGAGAGAAAATCTGCGAGCGCGCATTTGTCCATGATTGATGCATCGAGGCGAGTATGTCGACATGAACCGGCGGCTTCGTACCATCTGCGACACAATTGCATTGCTGTGATGAATGCTGGTGTATTGAGGAAGTGCATTATGGAATGTACGCCGTCTGTGAAGCAGGATTGTGCGTTCATGACGTAGATAACGGCAGTCGTTGTATTGGAAGAGGAGGAAGACTTGGATGTGAGAAACGAAATTAGACAACAACAAGACGCAGTCGAGTCGAGTTAATTCGTCACCTATAATTTTTCTTTGTGTTTTGGTTTTGATTTTGGTGGGTCTGAAGTTGGCTTCTGACTAGCGAGTCTGCCAACAACAGTGTCCTTCTCTCGACCCGCACCTGCAAAGCTTACCGACAAACGCACACATGAACAAGAGTAATCTCAGTTCCGACATGAAGAAGACGAAGAAAAAGCCAACAAAGAGCAAGAAGAAGGAGAAAAGCAGATGCAATATCTGCATTCCTTCGTCGTAAATCAACAGCACTGCGTCGACAATGTGTATATATCTCAACTTGTGTAATCCTTCACATGTCAGATGTACGATCAAAGAAAAGGAAATGGGTCCCCTCAAGAATTTATTGAACGATGCCACCTTACGACCACAACTCGATTCAATTGGGATTGAACTTGAGTATGACGAGCTTTGGCTCAGCTGGGAGCGTGTTAATGCAGATTCCTATCGCTTTGTCAATAATGCAGCGACAGAACCTGCGATTGCGAGTCCACCTGCACCACTTGTCGGTATCGAACTCAATCCTGGTCCAACTATCGCATTATCATCCTCCTCATCCGCAATTTCATCCTCTCCTTTGACAGTGCAGAATTTCTTCGGTGACGGTTTGCATTCGATCTCAGGTTTCCTGTATCATCTGGAATGGCTCACACAGCTTCGTACAGGTATTGAATTTTCTCTCAATTGGATTCAATTTTTCTCTTCTTTATCTCACCTCATCCATGTGTCACTGAGCCGATCCAATGATTCGACCTTAATTGAATATCTCTCCTCTCCAGAGGCGCGTAAAGCAGTGGGTACATTAAATCTCCGTCTGTTTCTGAAGCAAAGTGAGACAGCACCAAGCTATGACGACGTTGATGATATTCGTGATGTACTGAATGACTCAACATTGTTTCCTCGACTTGAAAAAGTATCGATTGAACTTGAGCGAGCTGTTTGTTTTGAATGGAAATGTGGCGATTCAGGATATCGCCAAAAGAATGTCATTGTCAAGCCACCCGAGTCACCACTTGTTGGCATCGAACTTAATCCTGGCCCGAGTTCGTGTTTAAGTTCAAGTTTATCTGCGTCAACCTTTTTCACTGATGGTCTTCACTCCATCTTTTCCTTCCTATCAATCCATTCACTCGTCGCAGTCGCATCAGCATGTCGTATCTGGAAATCAGCATCTATTAGTTGCCCTTCATTAAAGGCATCTCTGACTCTCTCACGTCACTTGGTGTTACGACTGGATGACTGTGATTTCGCATCGCCGCTTCTGCATCGTCATGTGCGATCCTTACATCAGCCACTATTCGTAAATGAAGATCATGCTATCTCAGTTGGTACATTCTACATGTTGCTGATGAGACTACCGCAACTAACTTCGCTAACAGGCCGATTACATATTTGTTGGGGCAACGAATTTCAACGAGCGAAATTATGGTTAGACCAACAATCACGTCCAATGTGTCCCTCAAGAGATATGTTGTGCTCGTCTGATCTGAGAGGCTCACACATTCGATCCTTGAAGCTGAATCTTAATGGATTCGAGTTATACGAAGCAGTTGAATCACTCCTCCTCGAAATGAAACGAATGAGCCAGCTGGATTGTTTGACCCTCTTAGCAGTACCGGATGAGACGAACTTTTCAGCACTTCTGTCATTGAAGCATCAATTGACATCCTTCTCCTGCAGTATCTGGTCGCAATACTCCTTCACCGTACACCAAGCATTCTTCTTCTCACAAATGCGAATCCTGACTGAGATGTCTGCACTTGAAGAATTCGATCTTCTCGTTCATGATCGAAATGGGATTGATGAAGACAGTGTGAAATCGACACAGGAACTTACACGCCTGGCACGAATCCATCATGGGTACATTCAAGCAATGCAGAAAGAAGGTATTGTATGGAAGACACTCAAGCGATTTCGTTTAAAACTACCAACATCGACAGTGATCAGACAATGTGCAGCCATCATGCCTAACCTCACGCATCTAACCTGCACCATGGATGTCAGCTCGCATCCCCCTAGGCCTTTCTCCTCCTCCTCTGCCTCACCTCCGACTTTCAATCTCCCGTTCTCCTCGTTTACTGGGCTTACCTCTCTCTCACTTACCTTCGGCAGCGAGTGTGACGCGTCCTCCGAATGGCTTGTGGCAAGTCTGAATGGATGTGCGCAACTGATACAACTCAACCTAACGACACCTCAACTCTTACTGACAACAGAAGAGTGGACACAAATATTCACCTCGTCACCTCATCTTCGTCATCTCTCATTGTGTGGTCCTGATTTCAGTGGCTCTCTGGGAGGTGCAATACTTCAACAGAAGTCTGTTCTGATTTTAGTCCGAGTCCGGCAACTACTACAATCTTCCATTGCTTGGGAACGCATCGAGGTGCTAACTTTGGATTCAATACAGTGCGATTCCTCTCAACTCTCCCTCTTGCCTCATCTTCACTCTCTTCGCGAACTCCACCTTCGTGGTGCAGTGTTCAAATGTCTGGATTACGATGATCTACTTGAAACATTCAATGATCGTCAATTCATACCGTCTCTTGAACGTTTGGAGATAGAACAATTGCAAGTGCAGACAGGACACATGTACATTCAGAAGTTAGTGTGGGACATTCGAACACAACAGAATGTGCATACTTACAGACGAGAGGGAGGAAGAGTGAGAGTCGATCAAGCGAACGAAACACCGCCAATGTCGCCATTGTTTTAATGTTGACAAGTTCGCAAATTAATTAAACACAATTCGAATAAATATTGCTTCTCGATGTCGTGACTGCTAGAAACGAATGATGTGACAATGCTAATAGCAAATGCGGTGCGCGATGATGTAAAATGTGTTGGTTCGCGAGAGAATGCGTACATTCTCCGAGTTCCCAATCTCTTTCTCTTTCTCCTGCTTTTCCTTCCGAGTAATTCTCCTTCTTCTCTCTCATCCTCCTTACTCCGACTGAGTATACTTCACTACCACAATCGGAAGTACATTTCCTCCTAACTCATAATCAATCTGTGTTCTACCTCCTAAAATCTCCGCTCGCCATGCTAGTTGTGATTGAACTGTACAGAATGAACCGAATCCAGCCATTAAATGCCAGACAGCATGGAGTTGCATGTATGGTGGTAGTGTCGTACAATAAGTATTCTCATACATCCAAAATACGAAGCCACCAAAATATCCGATGATTGCTAACCAGAATAATTTACCTAAGTTGGCTGAGTAAGGACGATTTGATAAGGTAAATGGAGAGTTTGGATTATCATTGATAAGTTGAACACCACCGTTGCCATTAATTCCAGCACTTCCTTCTTCCAGATTTTGTGGATTATTTCCATTTACATCCTGCATTGCTAGTTGTTCATATGCTGCAGCATTTTGACGATTCTTTCTCTCCGCACGTGAGGAGAAGAATAAGTGGAATGCAGTAATAAAGATGAATGACATGAGGAAAGTAGAATATCCAACAAAGAACACAATAAACAGACCTGGGAAATGGAAGTAAATTGTTGTTAACACAATACCAGCAATAATTAAACCGACTTTCAAGACACCACGATTGAAGAATGGATGATTTGGAAGGAAGGGTAAGGTCTTGGCGGCTTGACGTGGTGGAGGACGTGTGGATGGACGAGAGGAGGTGGAAGGATGGATCCAACTTGGATCGTTCGTGTTCGGTTTGTGATCGACGGCCTGCGGAGTGAAAGATAAGAATCAACATGCTCATGCCGCTTCTCTGCCACGACTTCTCAATACACACAACTCACATTATAAAACAGTACAATACTCGTCCACATCATCGGTAACTCATCCATACTCTGTGCATAGCGACGAAGAGTCGCATGAAACATGGTGGAACCGAGTCCGACTAACATGATCATGAAGAACGCGAGTGAGAATCTGTGGACGGAGGTGGGATGAGAGAAAGGTGAGTTGGGAAGAAGAGACAAAGGAAACACTTGAATGCAATCACTTCCCCATCCTCCTCAACCACGCACCTCGTCTCCGCCATGGAATATCGCTTTCCAGCGAAATATCCAACCACAGCAAAAATAAAGATTGGAATGGATGAGAGTGCATTCCAGAATTCGGCTATGTAGGATGTGGTACTATAGTTACGCTCACACCTAATGAGAGAAGGAGGTGGAGGAGATAGAAGATGAGAATATTGGAACGGACACGGCGCGCGATTGCGGAGTTGTGACTTTTGTTCTCCACGCACTTGAGTTCTCGTCCTCTACTCTCCTCTCGCCACTCAACTGACCAATCAATATTCGCATCAATCTCGCCCCAATACCATCCTCCTGCAGGTGGTGTTGGTTCAGGATCATCTGGTGTGCGAAATGAGGTCACTGCACCACCGAGAACGGTGGATGGTGCGAGTGTGAAACAGAGAATGCTACATGTGAGAAGGAAGAGGCGACGAGAGGAGGTGGACGACGAAAGAGAGGCAGTCATGGCGGAGCAGAAATGGAAAAATTCGTCTCTCGTTGCACCGTCACGATTCATTGGCCTGATGCATATTCAAGCATGCGTGAATCGGTGTATAACTAGTGACTCACCTCACACCATTTACCTTCTAATAACATGTTGAAGGTAAACCAACATGCTCTTCCCTACAATGCGTAGCATCATTTTAATTTGATTGTCTCATCACAGTTTCTTTTTGCATGGCATTTTGACTTTTGTTGCCTTCTGTTTCCTGCTTGCGTCGCATCTTGCAGCCTTCTCGATGTCGTCGTCCACTTCCTCCTTTCCAATCCTAAGTATCACCGCAGCAACACTATTTCATGACGGTCAACACGTTATTCATTTGTATCTCTCGCAGACAGAATGGTTGATCATGTCTCGTGCGTGTAAGAATTGGTATACTGGTGCTAGTACAAGTAAGAATCGTGCATTGAATTACAGTCGAAGTGAATATGCAAGCGCAATGTATCCGAAGCAGATCTTACCTCATTCCTTACTACTGCGACATATTGTACGTGCAAATCTAATTGGCGCTTCCATTCCTGTCACACAGGTGAATACAATACTAACACAACTTCCATTTGTACAATCACTCGTAATTGAACTGACTACAAAGGTATCTTCTTCTTCTTCTTCTTCTTCTTCTTCTACTACTACTACATCATCTACTTCTGTTCCATCTCTTCACCTATCATCTTATCTGACACGACTTCACATCAATTTGAAATCTGTCGATGCTGCATCCACAATCTCCTCTCTCATCGCATCACTTCCTTCATCCTTCCTTCATCTCTCGTATCTCACACTCTCTGGATTGCAATTGGATGTGGATTTTGAGCCACTAAAACAATGTGCTGCTTTAACGAATCTGACGATAAGAAATTCAGTTTTAATCGAAACGGAGAAAGTGCGAGTTAAAAATACGATAGTCGAGAAGGTCATTAAGTCACCTTCAATGAAACAGATCAACTCACTTGTTGCAATATCACAACTTCGACATCTTGATCTATGTGATGGTAACAACAAGCCGCCAATGGATGAGTTCCTACAGTTCCTTCAGGAGAAGAAGATTCGCTTTCCTCAGCTCAATTCATTCGCGATACATTCTGTCACACAAAGCAACATGATGCAGCGTTATTTGGCAATTGCACCGAACGTGCAGCACATCTCACTTCCACGTTCACTCGTGACAACGGATTATGATCAATTACCTCGTTTTACCAAGTTGAATTCTCTCGAATTCGCACTCGCCGGTAAGAAGTCACTCAACAATATCAATGATATTCTGACTCAACACATATATGCAATGTTAGTCACGCTCAAATCCCTCACTCATCTCTCCTTCTCGGAGTCAATATTCTCAAGTGGTGCATCCTTTAATCATCTCTTTATCAATCTTCCCAAGTTAGATCAGCTCTCATTCTCTCTCAGTACTTCAGGCGATCTTCTTTGTACACTTCCGGAGTGGTCCTTACTCATGAACCAACTGCACTCGCTTCATATTAGTGATACATTACTACGCGAATCCATTATTCGACAGTTCACCAAGTTGCGATTCCTCATACTCGATAATTGTATCGATGCTGGACTCATGGAGAAATCATTCGATGCATATCTATGTGTGTTTGATGATATCGTACGTGTACCTGATCTGGAACGAATTGAAGTGAGACAAGATGTTGTAACAAAGAATAAGCACACACAAAGTCATAAGAAGTTGATATGGCAATATGAGAAGGATGAAGTGAATGAATACAAGCGTTGTCGTCGTGAATTTGTATGGGACTACCATGCACGAATCAATGTCGATGTATATCGTATTGGTGCGAAGATAAGAATTAGTGTCCCATCACAACTTGAAGCAACACAAGTTGAAACACCACCAGCAGCACGTCTTGTTGGTATCGAATTGAATCCTGGACCGTCGACAGCAGCAACGGCAGCAACATCACCATCAATGGCATCATCACCATCAGCATCGGCACAGAATGTCTTCACCGATGGTCTTCATATTATCTTTAAATTTCTGACGAATAAAGAATGGTTGTCTTTAAGTCGTACATGTCACTATTGGCTCTCTACTGCCAGTAAGTCGTCATCACGATCACGATCGTATGTATTGAAGATTGACGATCCATCAACACTACCGTTGATAGTCGCATCCTCTTTGCGACACCATATTGTTGGCGTTGGTCTCCACCTTCTTGCAGTTATGCCGATCGAACAGCAATTGAATGCGATCATGCAAGTAAAACATTTGCATGGTGTCAAAGAGTTCGTGATACGATTAGAGAGACTGAAGGAAATACAAACTGATCCGGAAGCACATCTGGAACCAGCTCGATCACTCACTGCCGAAGAGATCGCTGCTATTCCAGTTCCATTGACTTCTGCACAAGCACTTACTGCATCCTCTTCTTCACTTGCATCCTTCCTCTTAAGCAGCATTGCCACTCCATTCAATTCATCATGCAATTATTCTTCTTCACTCCTATCGTCTCAATTGACAACATTCGCCCTCTACTCACCTACGGTACATCGAGATCATGACATGATGGAACTCGCACCATCGTTACATCTCTTGACGCATCTACTTGTATCATCATGCGCATTCCTTCCTTCTGTGAAGAAGCTCATCTTCTCACAGTTACCACCATGCATCACTATCACTCCACTCAAATTGTGTTCATCATTAACATCACTCCATCTAGGTGCACTATTTCATCGTGTCAATTTTGATCATCGATGGGAGAGTATGGTGGAAGATGAAATCAATGTGGAATATGCAAAACTGATAACAGATGAAAAGAATCGTGATGAGATCGAAACAACTCTCGTACAGCTCAAGGCAGTGTCAGAGATGACCACACTTCGTCGATTGACACTTGTCAGACATGAATCATGCGATTTCATCGCCATCCTCGTTCGTCTTCTCAATGAACGCAATATTTGGTTCCCTCAACTTGATGAGTTGACACATCCATTAACTTGCTTTCGTAGTACATTATCCAATCTTCATGCATGCTGTCCTAACCTGACATCACTTGCACCAAAACGATTCTTCCTCAGTGATTTCGCTGATGTTGCACTCTTTCAGAAACTGAAACAAATGACACTCACTTTTCATCCACGATCACCACACGCACATGAGCTTGATCAGAATAAACTTATTAATGAGCTGTCACAATGCCTATCACTGACACTACTTCGATTCAATTATTGGTCGTTTGAGGTGAGTGAACATTGGTTGAAACTACTGACAACACGTCCATCCATTACACATCTGGCATTTCATTCGAATTGGCAGCCAGCTGATCTACTCGATATTCTCGTTGCGACATCATCAGTCTGCCGTGATATTGTTATTCGACAGATTCGTCATCTCGAACTCAATAATACTGAACTCATTGATGAGACGAACGACATGCTAAAGGAATTCACGCAATTACAATCGATCGGGCTTCATCAAGCATTCCAATCATTTGAATATGATCAGTTAAAAGAGTTACTCAACTCACCGTTGATGATGCCACAATTGCAGCTGATTGAAATGAGTTCATCAACCCGGACACCGGATAGTGATGTGGTACAGACCGCATGGTTCACGTGGGATCGTAAGAAGAATATAAATACAAAAGATTACAGGATAGTACAACCTGATCCTACCAGCGTTGTACCACCTTCAGCACCACTCGTCGGTGTCGAGCTCAATCCTGGACCATCAACAATGAATGCACAAACATTATTCGCCGACGGACTTCATTTGATATTCGCATTCCTACCGAATCGTGATTTTGTTGTCTCAGTCACGGGGGTATGCAATCATGGTATGAAGTCAGCGGTTCCTCATCATATCCATGTCGTTCATTCGCAGCGCGCCATGGTTGCGTAGGATCACTCCGCTGGTCACTTCGTCGCCACCTCACCTGAATCGAAGTCTCTTTTCGTTGAATGGTACCGGTCGTTCACTTTGAATCGATTGATTGAGTCCGCCATCATACCCATCACTTCATTCACTGAGTTTCAATGACCTTCCAATCGAAACATCACTGGTGTCGCTCATTCGATGTCCTTCGCTCACACATTTCAGTATCGAGTATCCTTCTAACAGTGATGTCACACATAAACAAATGTCGATCAGTCACTTCGTCACATCAACGTATCATCAAACAACTTCCGCATCTGACATCACTCTCACTCACGAGGGCAGATGCATGGGGTCAGGCTGAAGAGATGGTGTGCATACTTGTTGAGAATAAGATCAGTTTTCCTTGTGTGAAGAAATTTTCTTCCATCCTGTGGCCAATCAAAGGTCAACTCGCTTTCGTGATGGCTCTGGTCACAGTATTTCCTCGACTCAGTGAAATTCGAACACAAGGCTTCGATCATAAAACCCTTCATCAATCATCATCACTTCAATATCTACTATCATTACATCTTGATTCAGAAACAGATCAAATCACTCAACCAAGTAGCATTGTGGAACTGTTATCAACTCGATTCACACAATTGACTCACATCACCTTCTTTCGATGGTGTCCTTCCACTAGTGATGATTGGTCATACATCATCTCATCACTGCCTGATTTACGAAGTCTCTCATTCGATAGGACAAATCATCCTGATCTACTTGAAGTTCTCACATCGACTGATGTGACACGAATATTTTATCATCAGCGACTTGAACAATTGAAACTCTCTAGTACATTGTTGGAGGAGACATCGAGTCTGATATTACTTCAGCGCAAATTCACAGCGATACGTTCATTGATACTGTATGGCAGTTCATCTCGTGCTCCTTTTGTTGATCTCAATCATCCACAATTAAAGGATGCATTCGATCATGATCCTCAGATTATGCCACATTTGAATCTTGAAGTTTCTATTTGGTTGTGTCTTCTTTCAATTATCAACCATCCAGAATTCAAATGGAATCATGAGAAACAAAGCCAGGTGTAGATCAAGATCTACTCGGTATGAAAAAATGTCATACTATTTCGAAGGACAACGCAATATTTACAATGCAATATATGGGATGCAAATTAAAGTACTCCAGAAACATTAGGATGTTGTGTAGTATACTTACGTATACGCTACACGAATATGCAGGTTGAAGGAAGGATGTAGAGGGGGGATGTCACTCTTCAAGTTAGTTGAGTAATAGAGACAAAATGATACGGACTGTACATGGCTGATTTCGATACAGATACTACACACTTGAGCTCAAGTTTAAGCTTAAGCTCAAATTTCATCTCTGCGATCACGCATCCTCCACCGCGTCTTTTCCCCTCCATCATTCATCCTTGGTGTCGCCGGCTCCTACTTTTGTCTTTCCTCCCGTTTCCCTTCTGTGGTTAGTACTGGTACAGTCCGGTGTTTAACACAGCAAACGAGCGAATGGGTTGATCAAGAAAAGATTATTCACGTACCGACTATGAACGAGATTGACAGCGCAACGAATTATTCCTCACAGTCGCAAACAAAGAAGAAATTATTCCGTGATTTGCCACGCTCTATTAATGAAATCAAAAGCGACACTCGACGATGTGATTTCTCTCACCACGCTGACAACGACACTCTGACCCATCATCCGACTCGACAACCACTCATTCAAACACGATCGTAGCTGCTGCATTGCTGCTGCTGGTGTCATCGCGACACACAACACGACAATACGATACGACACGACACGCGATCACACAGCAACAACGCAACCAGCGATTTTCATCTCACCCACCAACCTCATCCCCTCCATCTCCTCCTTCACAATAATTCATAACATCATTCTGATTCTACGGTTTGGCAACCACAACAACAACAACACAACACATCAATCACCACACATATTCCTTCCTCTGCTGCATTGCATTGTAAGTTGGCATTGACACCTGTGTCTCTGCTTACGAGTAGCGAGATTATTATCCATTGGCATTTGTATTTTATCTCTTCGTAACCTCACACCTCTGCTTTCATATTTAATCAAGTGATTCAATAGAAAAGGCTGCTGAAACTTGAAAGCGGTCAATTCAAGAGGAGGTGTTAGCAGTTGTTAACTTCTCTTCGTTATTTAGCAAACAATTCATTGCTCTCAACGTCAACATTGATCTTCCTTTTTGCGTTATCCATGCGCAATTGCAATTGCAATTTGGCAATACACGAGGCGGATATTTCAAATTGAAATAAATCGCTACTACATGTAGCACGTGCAACGTTAACGCGCTGGGAACGCGCTCATGCTATGATGCGAGTTGATGCGAAGTAGATTGATGATATTCGAAGCTGCACGACGCTGTTTGGTATGATTTACCTTCATGTGGCCGTGGGTACATCATTCTTCCTTACCGTCCAATGTATCATTAACGATCTGTCTCGATCTGCATGTGTCGCAAGAAATTAAATGTGCAATTAAAGATGTTGTTTCGTTGCAATTGGTGTGCGCTCGAATTTTGCATTCGGAAGGAGACGACGTAGAGGTGCAATTACAATTAGTTGATTGACATCTGCTGTCAAATTCAACTCGAATGTTTCAACCTGAGACAGTTGAACCGTTGTTCCTACCACTGAAGCAGAAGCTGCTGCTGGTGTTGTTGTTGTTGTTGTTGTTGCTGTTGCTGTTGCTGCTGTTGCTGGTGCTTCTTTCCACTCGTCGATGGTAAGCAATCGTGCAAGTCTGATACATGATAGTACACCACGATTGATACTCAAATGACGAAGTGATGCAAGTCGATGAAGAGACTGCCACTGTGATCTCAAGGAAGCACAATCAGCAGCAGCAGCAGCAGCAGCTGGTGTTGACGTCGACACCACGAGTAGTATTGCCACACCGTAATGATCCAATGTCAAGCGAGAGAGTGACGGTAGTAGGGTGAGTGAATCGAGTGAGATGTGAAATGGTAGATGATCGAGTTGTATTGATGTTAAACGTGAGTTGAATGAGGTTAGACCACGTAAAATGAATTCAATCGCTGTTGTTGTTGTTGTTGTTATTGTTGATGTTGTTGATGATGATGATGATGAAGGTAATGAAATGAGA
Source organism: Asterella californica (assembly GCA_036924285.1). Taxonomy (NCBI): domain Eukaryota; kingdom Viridiplantae; phylum Streptophyta; class Marchantiopsida; order Marchantiales; family Aytoniaceae; genus Asterella; species Asterella californica. Next base: position 432,569 of record JAYKYS010000027.1, on the reverse strand, counting down.
TGCTGTAAATTGAGAGATAACTCACGCAATTGAGAAGAGAATGCGATGGGATGTGAAAGGAGGTGTTGTTGCTGTTGTGATTCAAGTCTTAGAGGCGATATGATGCAGCTGCTAGGAGTAGATAACATCGATCCAACAACTTCGAATGGTACAAATCGATCTTCTTTCACCCATGCAGACACGACCTCAACTTCAGTACATCCATTCACAAAGGCAATAAAGTTTGTCATTTCAATAGGTACACGATTCAGATTTAATATTACAATGTGTCGACTCAATGAAGTAGCAGAGATCTGCAATTGCCTTTGCCATGGTAACAACTGAATCAACCTTGAAGTTGACAAAGATGATGATAGTGATGATGATGATGATGATAACGAAGAAATTGAGGATGAAGAAATCGAAATCGGTGACCGTACAATCAATCTTCGTGATCGTGATGATGCGCCACTCTTAAGCCAGTAACGTGAAGCGCGACTTGTACGTACCCAATCAACAGTTGTGAGATATGAGAAGATGAGATGTAGACCATCTGTGAAGAGACTCGATGCGGTGGCAGTTACTGGTGCAGCTATGGATGTCGACGAAGCTGATGGAAAGATTGCAGAGGTTGGTGATGCTGGTAATAGGATAGCTTCAGGGGAATTCTCTTGTGTCGGTCCAGGATTGAGTTCGATACCAACGAGTGGCGCTGCGAGCGGTATGACAACTGATTCTGCATTCATTCTGTTTGTTCCCACGCGAAACCAATCTCTATTCTTCCTCGTCTTCACATCCCATACGAAACTTGCGCGTAACTCTTCGTCTGTTACTTCATTTGTCGGTTGTCTGTCGAACCAGACAGAGACGAGACACAACTCGAAATGTTGAAGATGTGGTAATACATCGACATTATTGAATGTTTCACGTACAACAAATGGGGTCATTACTTGGGGTCCATCACAGCGCTGTATTCTCAGTGTCTGCAATGAAGTTAGTTGTGTGATTTGAGTGAGGAACTCAAAACTCTTGATTGGAATTTCGATCAGATTCAATTCAGTCAGCCGCTTTGAAATGATTTCAAGAACATTTGATTGTACGAGTGCAGTCAAACATGCTGAAATATTCCATTCTTGATGATCAGATTTGGTGAAAGTCAATTTGGTGAGGAGAGGTAAGGATTCGAAAGTCGCACGCCATGATTCCTCTAACTTTGTTGTACCACCTATAAGTTTGAGATGAGTCAGTCCACGACACTGCGATAATAACTCAAGTGGATTCTCGATTCGAGGGAATGCAACTCTCAGTACGATTGTGTCAAGGTGTTCGAACTGTGTACAGACATTGATCTCCTCAGAGAAGAAGTCCAATAGTGCTAACTCTCTTAGTCCGGGCATTGCAAGATGCATATTCGGTAGGATACCTGGTGAAAAACGACCTATTGATCTCATGGTTGGAAAGTATTGTAGACGAGGGAAGCGAATCGTTGGTCCATTTGGATCATCGAAACGATCGATTAAGACGTGCTGTGCCATCTGATTGCCTAGTCTGAAATGCGTCAGATTGGGTATTCGTGATATGTCGTTCATTTGCATCTCCAATGATACGATGACAGAATGAGGTGGACATTCGCGTGTGAAGGAGTTTGTGGCGTATTGGAGGAGGTGTAGCTCTGTTAGTGAACTCGAAGTAGCAAGTGGGGCGAGATCGGTGGAGAGTGTGAGATTGTGTAGTGTGAGTGAAGTCAACCGAGGGAATGCAGTGGGTGGAGCGACATATTGTATCAGTTCATATATACCTACTGAAGTTACCGATGTCACTTCAAGTTCCCTCAAATGTGACACGAAGCTGATGTTGGGACTTGATGTCTCTGGTACAGTCGATTGATGAGTGTCATTGGGTTGATGAGAAGTCGCGTTGAGTTGTACACCTTTCAACGAGTGTAAGGAGGATAAGGAACGTAACAGCATAAGGAAATGTGAAAAATCGAGACGATGCTGATCGATATCAACCAAAGTCATGTGGGTGAGATGCTTTCGTGCGAGAAGAGATGCAAGGATTGTGTCGAGCATCTGTTGGTGGGTCTGCTTATGCTTCTTTTGTGTTGAATTCATCTGCCATTCAAATCCGCGTGGTGGTCGATTCGATATTGCTGCCTGGTACCAATGCTTCGACACAAACGCACAATGCATCCAGTCGGTATTATTCAGAAATGCCATAGTTGAATGTACGCCATCAGTGAAGAGGGATGCGGCTGTAGTAGTTGGTGATATCATCGCTTGGTGTCCTTTGGTTGTGTTTTGTTGCGTTTAGTGTCAAAGATGACGAGGCGACGGCGAACGATCGTGAAAAAAAGCAATTGTCTGTGCGTCTTGGTCGTCGAAATTAGACAATTCATTCGCACACAAAATGGTACGTGCAAGCAAGGATCAAAGGCGTGGCGCGTGTTGGCTCCAATTAACACTATTATTTCTCACTTCCCGACTCCTTTCAACACTGGATATGGATATGGAGAGAGAGGGAGAGGGATATGGATATGTTGAGACTGATTCATATCATCAACACGACGAAGTCTTAGAGAAGAAGATTCTGAAGCATGAATTATTGACAGAAGAAGTTGCAATTGTCTTACTCCTGCAGCACCACTGGTTGGCATTGAACTTAATCCTGGTCTGACTGTCGCGAGAATCACACATGTACGTCACTTTTATCCATCCTAATTGCTTCGTTTACATGTACATCAGATTCAATTACTTGACACAAATGATAGTCTCTCCATCCATGAATTCTCAGAACTGATTAAACAAATTTCCAAGTCTTCGTGTACTGAATCGATTCGAGAAGCATGAACTGTATCGTCACAAAAAACAAGATGAACAGTTACTACCTTCAATCATCAATGCAACATACTATCAAATCTGCAACGATTTACCACTCGTAATGCAGGTCGAATCGATGAACATTCAATGTGGTTACTTCAACATCTACCATCGTGAACTTAAACTAGTTGGATTCTTATTTGGTACTTGTCGGGAAAGGAGAGTGACCGAAGTTGTGTGAAACGAGATAGGAGTGATAGTTCTGTCTCACAATTGTCACCAAATTCAATTGGTCGACGTACTTCTCGTCTTCTTATCATCGTAGGTGAGAGAGATGTCAATCCTGGCATACATTCAGCAAGTGATTCAAGTATGACATCAGCATTCAAGTAGGCACCTAATTCAAATGTACGAAGTTGAGGTAGAATAATCATATTATCATGCTAATGCATCGTCATCTTCATCAATCTGATGAACTGTGAATGATTCAAGTTGAGAACATTGTAATGAAGTTGCTGTGAATCGCGTATGGTGGTGATGATGATGTGTGTGTGTGTGGTGTGTGTGTGCGATGACAGCAGCAGTGCAACAGCTACGATCGTGTTTGAAACAGCGTAACCAACGATTTTCATCGCATCCACCACATCCCTCCTCCTCTGCTCACACACATCATTCTGATTCTACGGTTTGGCAACCACACACACAACAACGCAACGCAACGCACGCACGCACGACACACACACACACACACACACACACACACACACGCATTGCATCGTAGTTCGCATTGACACCAAGTAGCGATATTGTTATCCATTGGTATGTATTTTATCTCACACAACTTCACACCTCTGCTTTCACAACACTATCTATTGATGTCGGAGTGAAAGCAACTTGAAGCGATCAATCAAGAGGAGGGGTTAGCGGTTTGTTAACCATCAACAGTTCTATATTTCACTCAGCTAATACTCCTTTTGATATGCCTTATTTTGTACATTGTTTGTGTCAGTGTCACTCATTAACTCACATTCGATGACATCCTCCATAATACATCAGAGGAATGGGCAAAACTCTTTTCCTTACCTCAATTGACCTCACTCGCCTTTCATGGTCCATTCATATTTCGTTCACTTCGTCCAATTGCTTCTCGAATCGTACGATTATCACTTGAAGCAAATCAACTACCACTTGCATCAATATCATACTTGGAGTTAATGAATAATCTTGAATCAATTGAATTTCTTGGTCAAACAGTCTTCTGGTCGAAGATCGATGTTGAAGTTCCAATTGGTGCATCGTGATAACAACAGTGATGGTTACACATATCGAACGAAAGAAGATGTGATGTGCTCAGCGAGAGTGCAGGATCTTCCTTCCCTCTGCTCAATCACATCAGAACAAATGCTCCACACCCACACAGCAATTGGAGAGTGAAATTAAAGCAAAGGTGAGGTGAACGTTCTATCTTTGCATACATGTCTAAAAGATTGCATTCAAATCTCGTCCTCGTTGCGTGACCTTCCTCGCGAGCGCAGAAAATTCATGTTCGTTGGTGAAAAGCTGCCGCCGTTCACTTTCTTTGTGGATGCAAGTTCGCTCGAATGGACTTAAGTGGTTCAGTCGGCGCTGCGTGAGGTTGAGGTCGAGGTTTTGCAAGGAGGGTTGAGTGTGTACGAGGCGATGATAAAGGTTGAATAACACCCAAACTTGAATTCGATGTCGACTGAAGCTGAATATGCAGCGACGACTTCGATGATTTCGCATGCGCAGCTGCTCTTGGTGATGATTTGTGTACGTGTGTATTCATTGCATTCAGTACAATGTGAGATGGTGAAAGTGGAGTCGAAGAGTTTGGGAGTGTTGCAGCGGATGGAGATGTCGAGAGAATGAGTGGAGATGGCTTCGGTTTTACTTCCGAGGAAGGTGAGGCTGTAGATGCTGGAGAAGGAGATGTAGTGATGGATAAGGATGGATGTATCTGAGTCGTAGTTGCTATTTCGGCAAGCGTTGGGGAAAGTACAGCAGCAATGTTCAACTTCCTTCCTTCCATCTCTTCCACCACCATATCTACAAGTTTCTCAATCTCCACTTCTTTATTTTCTTTCAATAGCCTCTCCATCACTTCCACAACCTTCACTTCTACATCTACTTCATATCTCATCCGCCATGGTTGTTGAAGAGAGAAACGATTCAACTTGTTGACGATCGATTCGAACAGATGGTTGATGGTGGACATTGTGATTGGTGGTAGATGATGTGACGCTAGTGGAGAATCGAGTAGCAGAGATAGCATTCTCCTCATACTCCACGCCACCTTCATTCCTTGCCTCAGCGCCGTCACTTGTTGTTCCACTTCCAGCATACCCATCGAATCATGATGCTGCCAGAAGGAGTATTGACAACGCTGGAGGCTTTGAAGGAGATGGAAGGTGGCGTGTGGTGAGAGATTGTGGGAGGATAAGCACGCCAGAAGAGATTGACAGTGTGAAGCAGTGATCCATGATGCAGCTGAGAAGGAGGATTGCGTATCTGGATGATGCAGCAGTGTCGCAAAAGGTGCTGTCAAGAAAGCAGCACATTCTGGTAGTAACTCTTTCATGCTGGGTTCTGGTGGCGGTTGGGGTGAGGGAGCGTGTGTTGTTATTGTCTTAGAGAAAGAATTTGCTTTCAAAACCGAGGCAGGTTTTGGTTGCAGCGGAACGGTGGAAGTAGGCGCAGCTGTTGTTGGAGTAATTATAATGGAAGACTTCGAAGGTGTGGAAACAGCTGGAATTGCATCGCCGCTTGTGATTGCACCAGCAGGTAAGATTATCGATGAGGAGGTAGATTTATTCTTATTCACTTCCTCTCTGTTCAGGAGCGCTTTCGATGAAGCAGAAGACGAGATTTTCTTGGGCTGTTGCTGCGACTGACAGTACGCGGAGGAAGTGGAAGATATTGATTTCGTTGCTGCTGCTTTTGGTGAGTGTGCTTTAATCTTGCTCGTATCGGATAAAAGTTCGAGAAGAGAGTGGAGATGAGTCGATGTCGAGGATGGTGAGTGTGGCTGTTGCAGATGTGATGCAGAAGCAGAAGAGGAGTGCGATTTATGTTTCTTTATCTTCGCAGCGCTCGTATCATACGGATTGAGATCATCATACTCTGATGAAGCGACTTGAGATGCACTGCGACGACATGACGCTGGCTGGTGTTGCAAGTGATCGTGACCGCCATCATCCTCTGTCATCTGCATCAGTGTCATGACATCAGGATACTTGAGTCGGAGAGTACTACTGCTCTGTTGATGATGATGATGATGTGATGAGAGAGACAGCGGTGTCTTCTCTTCTTGTACTCCTGTAGTTCCATCTTCCAACTTCCTCAAGTCACTATGAAATCGACTTACCCGTGGTGTGTACGCAATTGAGGAGGCGAATTGGAACTCGACGATATTGTCGCTGTCGTCAGAGGTGTTGATAGAGCGCATCTGATCTAGTGCGAGTACCACTGTATCCTTTCTACACACGATACAGAACCTTTTTATTCGCACATTCTCGTGATCTGCAACATGACTGCGACAAAGTTACATCTAAGTCGGTGTCTGAGTCACAACGGATCAATTTCAAATTTTCCACACATTCAAATTCGAGCTGTTGATTCTCAGGCGAACGACCAACGACAACGAGGCGGCAGAACGAACGTTGAATCGAGATCTCCAACCGACTTATTTCGTGCCCAACAATCAACAATTGTAACTCGCACATCAGTCATCAGGTCTTATGTCCGGCACAGTTGTTGGCTGACCACGACCAAGCGAACGGATTTAAATGTCAGGCACAACGGTATGCTCACAGTCTCGCTCTTATCTTTCTCAGACAACTGCAACTAATATAGCACCATGTCCTTCTTCTCGCCTCACGCACCGATGCAGCAGAGTGCATTCTTTCATCATCAGCCACAACAACATCAACCGACTCAACAGACACCTCCTAATCATCACAAGCACTCACACATTCAACTACAGATCGCTATTCCAGCTGCGATTGAACAGCAGCAACAGCAGCAACAACAATTCTTTCTGCAACAACAGCAGCAGATAATGTTGCAACAACAACAACAGGCGTTGTATCAACAGCAGCAACAGCAGCAACAATCACGCCAACAACAACAGCAGCAACATACACGTAACATGTCTCTATCCATGACACCATCTCATCGTAGTCATAGTAGCAATGATGCACGAAGTGGCGGATTCTTCTTCAGTCCTCAACAACAACAACACAACTCCCAACAACAACAACAACCTGATTCCTCACGTATGTTATGTCTCGAATCACCACCAGCAATACCACATACAAATCGGAAATTGAGTGGATGGAGTAGTGACGAGGAGGAAGATGCTGATGGTGAAGAAGAGAATAATAATCGAAACAGAGGTAATCTACAACCACCAGCGTTTCAACTCCAGCAACAACAACATCAACAATCATATCATGCAACACCGATGAAATCTGCATTCTCGGTGCATCAACAGCAACAGACGCCACTATTCCAACAGCAGCAACATCAACAACACACACCACAGCATCATCTCTTTGGACAACAGCAACACCAATCCCAACACACTCCTCTCTTCTCTCACCAGCACTCCCAACAACACCAACCACACCAACTTCAACAACAACAACAACCACCACAATACTTTCCTGTTCCACCACCTCCGTCTACATTCACACCAATCCTCTTTCAAACTGCATCGAATCAAGGGAGTACGAATGTGTCGCATGTAGATGATCTGGATGGTGAGGAAGAGGAGTATCAACAAGAGGATGATGAAGATGATGATGGCACAACAAACGATGGTGAGCGTCGTGGTATTATTCACGCACTCGATTTCAGCAACGAAGGAAATCCCGATCAAGATCAGATGGATCTGACAGATAGTTTCGAAGACGATCCGACAGCAGCAGCAGAACAAGAAGGTGAAGATTTAGGACTGTTGAATGAGGAGAGTCGAGATACGATGGGTATTTTGCGAGAGAGTAGTAGCTTCTGTGGTGAGGGAAATGTATTGAGTAGAAGAAGCTCGAGTGGTGGTGGAAGTGGAAATGGATTAGGTATGTATGTCAATACAAGTCATTCCTCTTCCTCAACCACAAACTCAGGTGTCATGACTCCCATCACACCATCCTCTGGTCGTGCTCTGTATTCTCCGATACCACATCATACTCCCTTAACACCAATCCCGACTACATTATCAGCACAGATGAATGGTAGCTTTCTGTTCTCAGCATTAGGACATGGTCTGAATGGACAACATTCACATTCCTTACATATTCCACCTATGCCTACACCCTTACCTGTATTACCATCAATGGCACCACCTCAGTTGGATGATTTCGAGAGTAGTACGAACTCTGGTGCAAGAATGATACCGATCCAATCGAATCTGATCAATGATGATAGCTTCCTCTCACCTGTCAATACTTCCTCGAATAATACATCATTCGTGTTTCCAGCAGAGAGTTGGAAGAGTCCTTCTGCGTCAAATCCAAATGATGTCAGTTTTAGCTTTCCACCGATACAACAACCGACACAACAAGCGAGAGAGTATCAGATGAGGACACAGAATACGTCACAGCAACAACATCAGTCTCAACAGTCAAGTGCCATCTCCACTCCAACTACCAATCCAAATAACAGTCTGCTTCTGGATGGCAATCTTTTTATCCGTACATTTAGTGAAGATCGACCTGCTTCACAACGAAGATCAGGAGGTGGAGGAGGAGGACAACATGATGATGGTAATCAAGATGACGATGATGAAGAAGTCGATGAGAATGCAAATACAGATACCGATATCACACCTCCCCTCACACCCTCCCAACAAGTATGTGCTGAGATGTTACACGATGGTAGTATCAACACTACCACTACAGGACATTCACTCATGCTACCACCTGCACCATCGATCTATGCAATGTCACCTGATCCGAAAGCGTTTGGTGATAGTGTGAGTCTCGTGTCAAGACGATCTGGTGGTGGTGGTAATAATGGTAGTATGAACAACTCTTTCACACATCATCATCATCATCAACCTATTCAAGCCACACCAGCACGACTACGTACACAACCACCACCAACACCAATCAGACCGAGTAGTATGAAGAGAAGTTTACAACAGAGACAGGAGAGATTAGCACAAGCGACACAGAGTGCAAGAGTACCGTCACATCAACAGACTGCATTACAGTATTTACAACATCCTTCTCACACCTCCTCCTCCTCCTCCTCCTCACATCATTTACACACACCCCTCTCACACACCTCAACACCAGCTCGTCCAATTAAACCTTCAGCGAGGATGAACAACTTACACTTCCTACAACAACATGCATTGACTACAGGTGCGGTTGGTGGTCATAACGGAGCTCAAAGGGGATTAGATCATGGTAGTGTGGTTGCGAGTAGTAAAGTGTTACAGATGGCATTGAATGGCGCTGCTGGAGGAAGTAGTGAGGGAAACAACAACAACGCTGTCCAATCCTTCCCTTCAACTGGTTCCTCCACAACAACCACAACCACAACCTTCCCTCTCCCACCACCACGTCTCGGACGTTTAGAACGTATGAGTAGTCTGTATGATAGTAAAGTACTCATTGATTTCCGTGCACATTTAGAAGAGGCGAAAATGATGAGAAGACAGGCGAGTGGCGGTGTGGGGACAGGTGAGGAGATGAGTGATGATACGATGCAACATCAACAGCAGCAGCAACAACAACAGAATGCAAATCTCTCACCACCACCATCACTCACCACTCACTTACAATATCCTCACTGTTCATCTAACTCCAACTCTACTACCTCTTCCTCACACTCTTCACCACAACATGCTCAAATTAATCAACCTCTCACGACATCAATCTGGGAGACACAATTCACACATAAGGTATTGGTTGGTGAAGGATCATTCTTTCAGACGTATAGATGTCAGATGGTGGAACAATGTGAGGAAGGAAATGGAAGTGCGAGTAGAAATGGATCACCTTCACATCAACAACAGCAGCAACAACAACAATCCTCCTCCCTCGCCAACCCCACCACCACCCCATCCTTCTACGCCGTAAAGCGTTCGCTGCGTGAATTCCGTGGTAAGCGTGATCGTTCGCTGTACTTACGTGAAGTGACTGTCATGGAACATATCGGTCATCACGCACATATCGTGAAACATATTCGTGCCTGGCAAGAGAGTGGACATTTCTTTATACAGATGGAATTTTGTCCGATGAATCTGAGTGAATATATTGTCAGCTTGAATCAAGCGAGTAATTCACTTCTGACACCATCAGGAACACAACCTGTCTCAACACGTTCGAATCCATACTATCTATCGGATCGTCTCTTGAAAAACATCACCTATCAACTCTCACTCGCATTATATCATATCCATGAGAAAGGTTGTATACATTTAGATGTCAAGCCAGATAATGTACTCATTTCGTATGAAGGATTTTTGAAATTGGCAGATTTTGGACAAGCAAGGATTGTAGGAGGAAATCCGCAAGATACGAGTGATCTCGATGGAATAGAAGGTGATTCGATCTTCATGGCACCAGAATTATTGAACTCTTCTGGAAATAAAGTTCCTTCTTCCTCAGCAGATATTTTCTCGCTTGGTTTGTTGTTAGTTGAGATCTCAAGTGGTGTACTCTTACCGAAGTCAGGACAGTTATGGCATGATTTACGTGAAGGACGTGTATATCAACATATTCATGGAAGAGTGAGTAAACAGATGGAACATATCATCTTGAATCTTCTGGAACCAAAACCGAAGAAAAGACCGACAGCATTACAGATTTTACAATGGTTGGAAACACATACGGATGAATAAGGGATCTAGAAAGTGAAAGCGAGACTCAAAAAACAATTTTTCATTTGTGCGCGAACATACATTGTGGTCAAGATTCCAATCCAAGCTCCCTTAAGATTAGCTCCCTGTACATGTGCAATTCCATCTTCCTCAGGTGCGCTGAATTCGAAATGCGTTTGTACATGCACTATGAAAAATGTTACCCGGGTTACTATTAGTAACTATTGCTCAATAGTAACTTAGCAACTTTGGTCGGCCTCAGGAAGGTGGCCGCGCGCAAGAAATGCTTTGTTTTGCGTCGCTTTTTCAGAAAACCTGGCACAATAGTCACTAATTGATAGTTACTAGATTGTCATACGCGCTTTTCTGATTCTTTTCTGAGACGATTACTATTGCAATAGTTACTAGAAAATAGTAACTATTGTTTGAATAGTTTATTCCAATTACACAATGTTACTTATTCGTAACTATTTCTCCTCTGACTGGCTGACTTGCAAGCTTGGTTGGGCCACTCAAGTTTGAAAGAATTTACGAATTATGACTATTTGGGAAACAAATAGTACTTTTGTGCACAAATAGTTACTATTAGTAACTCAAGTTGCTAATAGCAACTGGTCGCGTTTTCCATAGTGATGTATGTAATTCCTCTTTCGAGGATCCGTTGAATCTAACAGCGCATAGCATGAGGAGGAGGAGGAGGATGAGGATGCGGCGGCAGGTTTGCTGATGAACCTGGATTCAGTTTGATTCCTACGCGTTGTCCTGTCCTGATATCGTTTTAACCGTAGGGTCTTCTGCAGTTACATTTTGCACCCTGCGACGATATGAATCTGTATTCACGTTCTTCTCTCGATTCCACATGAACCAATTCGAGCTATAACTTCGTTGAATCATGAAAGAATTGAGGTGTGGTAGGATGAATGGATCGTCGAGCAACTTCTTGACTTGATCGAACTTCTCTGGTGCTGGTGGGGTTGCGTAGGTTGTACAAATGAAAGCGAGATGACGAAGAGGAATTGAATGAATCGAAGTGAGTGAAGAAGAAAGGAATTGAACGAGTATCGAATCATTCATTCCACTTTCACATGGTAGGATGAGTCGAGTCAGTTGAGACAATGAGGAGAAGAGTCGATTCCAATCAGCAACTGATTGGATCAGAATATTCATCGCATGCAGTGTTATCACATCAAGTCGAGTCAATGAGCGACATTCACAGATAAGTGAGAGTGCAAACGAGGAAGATTCCAAAGCGACATCTGAATCGAATTTAGACAGCTCCAATCGTGCAAGATGAGAGAAGGATGGCAATATTGTCAGATCTTGAACGCAATATGTGGAGGAAGAAAGTTGAGTCAAGTTGGGTGCAATTGGATGCAGAAGAGGAGCTGTATGTTCCAAGTTTTCACCGATAGAAAATGATGAAAGATGTGGAAAGTGAATCTTTGATTCTGCCAATTGACGGAGAAAAGATCTTGTATCACAGCCCTGAGGCATGACTGTCAATGAAGTCAAATGTGACATTGATGTGAGTGAACGAAGTGAGAGACTAGAACCGTGATATTTGAGAAGATGAAGATCAGTCAAATTGGGATAACGAGATGAGGAGGAAGCGGAGAAAGATGCAAGTATCGCATCAATATTGTCTTCTCTTAGTGAGTCATCAAATATCAATTCGAGTCGTTGAAGTCGTGATACATCTGTGACATCCGATTGATCATAATTTTGTGTTAATGTTTCATATTGTTGACTCATGGTCAATGATCGTGTTCTTCGTTCAATCTGAACACGAAATGATTCAAGTGTTATTAATGATGATCGTACTAATTCATATTCAAATTGTGTCAATTGATGTTGTTTCTCACATATTAGATGTGCAATATGACGACGTAGTGGTGATCGTATGAGATGAACAATTTCAACAGGTGTCGGTTGACGTAAATCCCAACGACTCACAAATGAAACAGACATACGTCGATTTGGTGCATGAAATGAACTTGCAGCATCATACCAAGAATGACATGTACGACTCGCAGCAAGCCATTCACAATTACTCAGAAATGGAGTAATCGAATAGAGACCATCACGAAACAGATTCTGCGCTGTCATAGGAGAGGATGAAGATGGTGATGATAATGATGTTGGACCAGGGTTGAGTTCGATACCGACAAGTGATGCTGCAGGTGGTTTGACGTTCTCCATTACCGTGGTTTCTTTCTTTCCTCCAACACGATAGTCTGTATTCATCCCCTCGACAGGGTTCCATTCGAACCATTCATCGTCTTCAAGTCCAATTGTGAAATATTGAAGTTGAGGCAGTAAGGTTGAATCGTTGAGTAACGTCAGAATTTGATCAAAGTCCTCTTCATTCGGTGTACTGCTACGCGTCATCTTGTAGAATTCAAGTTGCCGAAGATTCAATGCACCAACTGCAGTACGTGCATCTAATGAGGAGAGAAACGCAACTAGGGTCGAATCATTTGCGCCACTCAAGGATGGCAGCCTCACCTTGATGAGATGAGACAGTGAGGAGAAGAGTCGATTCCAATCAACCGCAAATTGAATACCTGCAATATAGAGGTGAGTCAATGATCGACAATCACAAATCGAATCGAGTACGAGAGATGAGGAACTATCAACACCAGCAGCCAATGTCGCTATTTCTAAATGTGTCAAATGAGAAAAGAGTGGCAGGACTGTTAGATCATCGTGAGAATAGTAGGTAGATTCGAGTTGAGTCAAATTTGGTGCTAGAGGATAAAGGGCCGCAGCTGCACCGGATCGATAATCGCCAATATCAAATGAATGAAGTTGAGGGAAAAGAATATTCAATACATTTAATTGATGAAGGAATGAAATTGGATCAACTTGTCGAAAGGTGAGTTTGATTGATCTCAAATGTGATAGTGTAGAGATGGATCGAAGTGATTCACTCGAACCAAGATATTCGATCAGACTAAGATGAATCAGATGAGGATAACGAATTGAGGTAGATGCAGCAGAGGAGATATCAGCAGCTAAAGTTGATGGAGTAGGTGAGGATGAAGTAGCGACGTTGGCCAAAGTCAAAATGAATTGCTCAATGTCATTCAGTGATATCAGTGAATCAAACTTGATGTCGAGTTGTTGAAGGTGTGATGATATCGTCAGTCGTGTCGGATCATTGGATGGATGATACTTTTGATTAGGCCAATGTTTGATATCAACTCGAAATGTTTTGAGTTGCGATAATGACGATCGTACTGCTTCATACTGTTCGAAAGTTAATTTATGTTGTGGTCGACAATTGAGATATGTGATGTGATGATGAAGTGGAGATCGAAGGACTAGTGCGATTTCTTCTGCTGTTGTTGTCTTTTCATTCGGTTTCATCAAGTTAAGATATAATCTTCGAATTGGTGCTGTCGATGAACTTGCAGCATTGTACCATGAATGACATGTACAACTCGCGGCAAGCCAATCACGATTACGCAGAAATGGAGTGATTGAATGTAGACCATCACGAAAGAGATTTTGTGCTGTCATCGGCGAGGTTGATGCGACAGTCGGACCAGGATTAAGTTCAATGCCAACCAGCGGTGCTGCAGGAGTAATGACAATTGCAACTTCTTCTGTCAATAATTCATTCTTCAGAATCTTCTTCTCTAAAACTTCGTCGTGTCGACGATATGAATCAGTCTCAACATATCCTCCTCCCTCTCCATATCCATATCCATATATACGTACACGTTGATCTCGATACCATACAAACCAATACTCATCATATTCAAGGTCAATATGTAATGATTCAAGTTGTGGTAATAATGTTGAATCATTCAATAAATTTTTGATTGCATCAAAATCATTTGATTCGATTGATGCAAAATATGGACTTGGTTGATAAAAGTATAAATGTTGAATATGCAATGCACCAGGTGATGTACGAGCAGCAGCATTAGATGATGATGATGATGATGATGATGATGATGATGATGATGATAGAAATTGTACAAGTGGTGATGAAGTAATTCCCATTGATGATGGTAACATCAGTTTGGTGAGAAGTGATAAGGATGAAAAGATTCGCAACCAAAAATCAAAATCGATTTCAAGAATGTTTATTTCACTTGTTGTTAAGGCAAAATTGATATGAGTCAATGATTGACACAAACATATTGAATCGAGAATGAATAATGATGGTGATGATGATTTAGTAGTAGTAGTAGGAGTATTAGGAGTAGGAGTTGTAGTAGTAGCACTACTAGTCACTGTGTTGAGATCATCCATGTGAAATCGATTAAATTTTACTTGTGTAAGATGTGAGAAGCGTGGTAGCATCGTAAAATCATCAGATGAAAAGAAAGAAGATGAAAGTTCAGTTAAATTTGGTGCAATTGAATACAAGATTGATGCCATGTTATAAAAATAATTTCCAATATCAAATGATTCAAGTTGAGGAAAACATATATTTGCTTGACATAATTCACGAAGAAAATGTGTTGGATCACCAATTCCAAGTAGTGTCAATTTTATTGATCTTAATTGTAACATTAATGTAAGAGGACGAAGTGAAATACTTGAACCAGGATATTCAATTAAGTTAAGAGAAGTCAGATGTGGGTAGCGAGTAGCTGCTGCTGCTGGCAGTGCTGTTGCTGCTGTTGCTGCTGAAGGGACATTGAGTGATAAAGACGATAAGGAGATCGATAAAGATGAAGTCGAAGAAGTTGCAATTGATGAGGATAAAATCGATGATGATGATGATGATGCTGATAATGATGATGATGATGATAGATTCAACAAAAATGTATCGATATCGCTTTGTGTCAGTGAGACATCAAATTTTATCTCAAGACGATGAAGTCGTGATGATGATGATGACGATAATGATGATGATGTTGATACAACCGATGAAATAGTATCACTCTTTGTCAATTTCTCAGTTGATTCGTCGAGATGAACACGAAATGATATGAGTTGAGGTAATGATAATCGTATCAATTCATATTGTGTCAATGTTAACTTATGTAATCGTTCACATATCAAATGTGCTATATGACGTATAAGTGGTGATTTTAACATGAGTCTAATTTCTTCTGATGTTGTTGATCTATTCATATCATGATATCGTTTAGCAATTGATACATACAATTGACGATTAGGTGATGTTAATGAATATGCTGCTGCATTGTACCATGTATGACATGTACAACTTGCAGCAAGCCAATCAGAATTCCTTAAGAATCTAGTTATGGAATGTATCACATCTTGATACAGTGATTGTGCTGTTGCTGTTGCTGTTGGTGCTGTTGGTGCTGCTGCTCTGTTTTTCTTTTTTCTTGGCTTTTTTGTTGTCTTCTTCTTCATGATGCTATTGATCTCATTCGAGATGTGTGTCTGCACTAGCTCATCAGTCGATGCTTTGTGTATTTGTGTTGGTACAAATGAAGTAGGACATGGTTCTGGTTCGTCATCGAACAATGAAAATTTCAACAATTCGGTATCAGAATTGGCCATTGAAGAAGAGGAGGAAGAAGGAAGAGGAAGAAGCGCTGGGAAATCGACAAGGGAAGTCTGATATAGAAGAGAAGATGAATGAATGATGAACAGAGAGATGCAGAGAAGAGAAAACGGCGGTCTTCACGATTTCTGGACCAGCTGGTCGGCAACAAGTTTAAGCCTAGAAATCTTGCAACTAAGACAGTCTTTATTACAGTCATTTGCCGACCCAGGAAGTGAGCGTGAAGATCCCCAACTGTTGTTGGTCGTCGAAATTAGACAAATTCGTACATGCATGAGACAGCAACTCAAGTGCACTTTCCTCCTTCCTCCTTTCCCTTCTCCTTATCCTTCCTTCCTCTTGCACGGGAAATCTGAGACCAAACAAAATGAACCAACAAGAAAAATCAAAAGTGAAACAACAACCACAGAGAAAGAAACAGTCGACCTCACGCATCGCTCGATATCTTATGATTGACGGACTACATTCGATTCATCCATTCCTGACACAACGTGAATGGTTGCAGATGAGCCGTACAAGTCACCACTATTGGAAGAGTGGTATATCAACACCTCCACGTCGTTTACGATTTGAATTAAAGAAGCGACGAGATGAACGGCTGACACCTGAAGAGGAAATCGAGGCCATTTTGCAATCATCACTTAGTCGACATATTGCTGAACTTACAATCGAAGGTGTGCATCATTATCTACCAATTTCTGGTTTGTCGCACTTGAGATCTCAGCTACCCTCACTCCAGAAACTGCGAATATTTCTCAGTGACTTCTCAGCTGGAAAAAAAGCAAAAAGGAAACTGTCCATGACCACAACAAATCCAACGAGTGACACTACTATCACAGCCAACCTTACACCATTTATCTCACCGCGATTACAACGTCTCGAACTAATCTTCGGTGATTCACCCTCAACCAGCGAGATCAACGCTCTGCTGACATCTTTACCGACCATTGCACCAAATTTGACCGATCTGCGTTGCTTCCGTTGGCGCAGTTCGATTGATTCACTCTCTTCCTTACGTGATTGTCATCAACTGACATCATTGTTGCTGACAGATCGACCACAAGAAGCGATTCCGAAGAAAATTTCCTCTTCACATCTGTCCTTCTCCGTTCATGGCGCAATCACTCGGGCGCAATTGCGTGACATTGGTACTCTCATTCAACTGCAACATCTGTCACTCTACGATTGGCCATACGGTTCACACGATCGTCTTTGTCATAATTCAATACAATTACATCACCTCCAGACTTTCAATATCAAACATTCACTTCTTTCCTCTCAGAGTCTGCTCGAAATCGCACCAAACTTAACTTACTTGGATAAGAAACAATATTCACCATACGCAGTGGAGGATCTAAAATTGTTATCAAAGTTCACACAACTTCAACGCATCGAGATTGAAAATCTTACTGCACAATTTCAGGAGTCTATTGAAGCATTGGACGGATGTAAGAAACTGACGCATGTGCGTCTCGTGAATGTACATATGCTCGAACAGATGACACAGTCACACTGGGAGAGATTCTTTCAATCCATCAAACAAGTCACCTCATTTACAATTCCCCTTCCTGTATTGGGACATCCGAATCTCACTGCTTTTCTTACTTCCACCGCAAAAGCAGCAGCATCTCCACTACCTCATCTCCGTACGATCGAAATCATCATTCATTCTCGTGAAGTGGAGAGCATTATTCACCTCTCACATTTCTCTTACTTGACTCACGTCACACTCTCGATTGATTGCCTCAATGAAACAACAATGGCTACAATCAAATCGATCTTCGACTCGAATGAATTTCTGCCACAACTTGAATCCCTTGTCGTACGTGATAGCAGTGCGGCATGTAAATATGTGCTGAATTTCAGTTGGAATAGCACCTATGCAACACATACCCAATTTAGACAGAAGAAGGCACAGCAACAGCTTCAGCTTGAACCACCTGCACCTCGACTTGTCGGTATCGAACTTAATCCTGGACCACCGACAACAATGAATGTATCAGCTCTCGCACTACAAGCAGTAAGTCTGTCACACAATCTCACAGTAGCAAAGACACTTGGTACAACGATGTGGTTACAGATTGTACATGCAAGAGATATTACACAGAGGACAGCAGCGGAAGAGGAATCACAAGAGAAGAAGCAGAAGTTAACATGCTCCTCATCTTCTTCACATCATCGTATGATGCATCTCGAACTAACTGACGGTGATGGTGGTGGTGGTGGTGGTGGTAGTATTTCCTCCATCTTCGCCATTGAATATGTCTCTCTCGAACCACGTCTTACGACTTCAATGTTTCAACCTGGCTGCAAGCTACTCCTGAGTGCATCAACACGAATACGTAATGGTGTACTTCTTCTGACACCATCTTGTGTCGAATCATTCGACTCCTCTGTTAGTGTAGAACATTTACAACAAATTGAAGCCGAATCACGATTAGAGATCTCATTTGACATGTTGCAACATCCTCCACCAAAGTTTCGACCTTTTTCTGAGAGAGCATTAGCACAGGCAGAACAGGAGAGAGAAATGGAGATCATACGTGCGAAGGAAGTACAGGCACAGATTGCACTTAATAATACAATTCCAATGAAGCAGCAGCGCATACTACTCCCATCACAATCACAATCACAATCACAATCACAATCACAATCACAATCACAATCACAATCACAATCACAATCACAATCACAAGCAACAGGGAGGAGAGTTCATCAAGAATCCACTCCTTCTACTTCCTCTTCAACTGCAACTGCAACTGCAACTACAACTGCAACTACTACAACTACTACAACAAAGATGGAGAATCAACACACAACAAAACAGCAACAGCAGCAGCAGCAGTCAAATCCACGTGTACAAAACGAATTGCAATTGGAAGAAGAATATCAAGTACAACAGGAGAAATTACGAACCAACTGCAACAAGGTCACTACAGTTGCGAGATCTGGTACTCCTGCTGGTGGTTCTTCAATTAGTGCATCCTCTTCTTCTTCTTCTTCTTCTTCTTCTTCTTCTTCTTTTGTCACCTCCTCCGCCTCTTCTTCCACTATACCTAATTCTCTCACCTCCTCCTTTCGTATCCTCTTAACTGCACCAATTCGATCCTTCCATTCATTTTCTGTCCAAATCGATAATGTTCAACTCTATCCACCACGTCCTCCTTTCATCATGGACTATTACGTACAACTTACACTATCAGATGCATTTGGTATGAAATGTAATACTATTGGAGATGATGCAATATTTACAGCATTATTTGGTACACAGGATGTATTTCGTACATTGATGAAACAATCATCATCAGGTGGTGATGGTGGTAGTGGTGGTAGTGGTGGTGGTAGTGGTAGTGGTGGTAGTGGTAGTCAGGTACTACAAAAACGTTTGATTGAGATACGAATGAAATTGTGTCAACAAGTGTATGTGAATGTTGATATTGAGATTACTGGGCCCAGTAGTGCACGTGGTGGAGGAAGTAGTGGTGACACAACAACGACGAAGCAAACAGCAGGAGCAGGAGCAGGAATACGAACATTTGTGCTACATTCGCTCGGTGATATTGTACTGCTGCGTGGTGATGGAATGAAAGGCTAAAATTCATATTCTAACGTTTTGAAGACTATTTCAAGTCCAATTGCACAGACAGAGATATGATGTTGGAAGAAAAGCATATAAAGCGAAGATTGAATGAGAGGGAAGTGGAGAGTGCCGTTGGAGGAGGGTGGTAGTGGTGGTGAGACAAGTACGTACAGGATATCGATGAGATTAACCACGAGAGTATCCCAGGCAAAAGCAAAAATGAAAGCATTCATTACCCTATGTTCCCCGGTGGTCCCCCTCCTGAGTACTAGTAAGGCCGATAGTGGTTTAGCTTCTGATCCGAAGGGTGTGATTGTCCCTGTGATTGTCTCCTGTGATTGTCCATCATGGTGATTGTCCACCTGTGATTGTCCACTGTGATTGTCCATGTGTGATTGTCCACCCTTCTGCTAATAGCTCCTTGTTCTCTTCTATCAGGCGGATTACACTACGTACAGTATGAACGAATGTTTGATCATGAAATTATCGCACTTGAAGCACAAGTTTTGTTTTCCTTCACACCAGAGCACATAGAGCACATGTACAATATTTTTGATTTCTTTCCAACAAAAGCAACATTGCAATCGCAAAAGAGGGGGTAGGGCGACGTTTTGTAAGCGAAAACTGTGTCTGTTGGGAGAATGTACATTCTTTCCTCCTCGCCTAACGTTAACGTTCTCCTCATAATTTTTCTATATCTTCAACTTGTCCGGAATTCACAATATTGCGAGCACATCCTAACTCGCGGAAATGATGTGTTGTGGAAGTGGGCGAGGTGAAGAGGAAGCGGCAGACGGCAAATTCTGTTGTAATTCCTCCACTCCTCTTCGCAGCAAGTTTTGCACGACGTCGCGGTTCTTTGCTGGAGGTGATAGAGGTGGGTTTGTCGCCCTTCCTCCATCTTCTCCTTTTGACCTACCACATTCCTAATTGAAAGCATGGGTAAAAACAGAATGAGCTCATCGCTTGCTGCTGCTGTGGTTGTTGTGCTTCGTATGTCCTCAAGGGAAGCGCATTTACTGCGTATTGAAGAAGGAAGGAGGACTCAGGAAAGATGGACAGATCTTGCACTCTCGTTGAGCCGAATCACATCTTCTTTCGTTGGAACGAAGTGCAACGCTATCACATTCGAGTGATGTTAGTGATGTACGTACTGTTTCATATACTTCACAAAAGTCGTCGAGGTGGTACTTGACGCAATTGTTGCACGATACCATGCATCTGGAGAGAGTGCTTGTGGTCGGCTCATCTTCTGCTGGATGTTGTGCTCTGCGTGTCGAAATTTGGCGTGCAGAACTTGCCAGAAGACAGCCGCGATTTTGTTGACAAGGTCTCCGAGTTGAATTGTGCTGTTGACCTTACGTTCGAATTAGAGTGAACCTTCGTTTTCGAGTTTCTCGCTTATGATCGTTTCCTTATTTCGTGTTATGGTGGAACGGCATCGGCATCATGTGCATTGCATCAAGGGAGTCAAAGAGAAAGACGATTCTTCACCAGAGGAGGAAAGAGAAAACAAAAGGGAGGTGCCTGCACCAGTACAACTCTGTCATGGAGGCTGGGCCTGGATTAGGTTCAATACCGACGAGTCGAGGTGCTGGTGGCTTTGCTTCTTTTGTTAGGCGATACGAATCTGTACACTTGATCCGATCCCATTCAAATTCCATGACTTTGTAATCAAATTGAATCGAGAGGTAATCGAGTTGTGGTAGTAGCGTGGAATCATCGAGTACCATCTTGAGTTGATGAAAACTCGATGGTTCAAATTTTGCCAATTGGTCGTAATAATAACGAGGGATGTGGACGAATTCGAGATGATGAAGATGCGATGCACCGACTGCAGTACGTGATTCGGAAGAAGAAAGAAACTGAACGAATGTTGACTCGTTCACTCCGCTCTGCGATGCGAGTCTCAACTTGTTCAGATGTGATAATGAAGAGAAGAGACGATTCCAATCGGCAGGTGATTCGATGATTTGCTTCACGAAATCCATTGTCACTGCTAGATCCAGATATGTGATTGAGCCACACTCGCATATTGTTGACAGAATCGATTGCAATGTTGACGTAGAAGTGCTCGACAAATGAGTTGTTCCCAAATCGAATCGATTTGCATCTAGATGTGTGAGATGTATAAAGAATGGCAACACATTGATATCTGCGCGTGAATAATAGGATGGAGTTGAGTTAAGTTCGGTGCAACGGAATGAAGGAGTAAAATTTTGTCCTTCAGATGCGAACCGATATCAAATGATTGCAGTTGAGAGAAACAAATATTGTATTCATTCAATCTACGAAGGCAGGGATATAGCCCTGTCAGTTTGAGAGAAGTCAGTTGTGACATTGAGGCAAGTGGGCGAAGTGAAATACTGGGACCGCAATAATCACGAAGAAAAATGTGAGTCAGGCGTGGATAACGAATAGACGTGGATTCGGTGGAAGAAGTAGCATTAGAGGATGAGAATGTCGAAGAGGTGTCTGACGAGGCCATGATCGAGAAGAACTCAATAAGTTCATTGTGTACCATTGTTGCATCGAGTTTGATATCGAGACTTTGGAGGCGTCGGCTGGAGGAGTCAAATATGATATTGACTTCCGATTCGAACTTGAAGGTCCGCGATGGAGTTCAACACGAAATGACTCGAGTGATGGTAATGATGAACGTACAGTATCATATTCTTTGAAGGTCAACTTATGAAAGCAGACACAAGTCAGATCTGCAAGTTGACGTCTGAGAGGTGATCGCAGCAGCCGTGGAATTTCCTCTGATGTCGCTCGAATCGCATTCAATTCTGTCAGTGTTGCGGACAGTCGTCGATGTGGTGCACTTGGTGCACTTGTTGCACGATACCATGCATGACATGTGTGACTCTGTGCAAGCCAATCACGAGCATTCAGGAATGCGTGTATCGAGTGTAATGCATCTTGATAGAGTGCTTGTGGTAGGTTCATCTTATGCTGGATGTATTCACTGTGTCGTACTATTGCTTCTGCTGTATTCAAAGTCTGGGTTCGATAAATTTGGTCGTCGAAATTGTGTTTTCTTGGTGACTTTCCAGAGTTTGGGTTGCGAGGTTGACCTTACGTTGTTTGAAACCTCTTCGTTTTCATCTTCTTCCTCACTCCTCCTCTTCCTGAGTTGAGATTCGAATCTCCACTTGGCACTCCCTCCTCTACAAAGAACCGAAAGAATCGTCTTCCACTTGCTTCATCCAACATCCTTCGCACGAGATATTCTTGACTCTTTCATCTTTGATGCGATGCACACGATGCCATCACAACAACCGCCTTAGTTATCTCGCGAAAACACACGGAAAAAGCAAATGAGCATCATTGCACCAACAGCGTCATTGACAGGGGAAGCGAAATTCACAAATCCAACTGAACACATGCAGCAACAACAACAACAACCAAAACAAAAGAAATCGCCTCCTCCTCCCATGACCTCGCTCATTGCTCGTCATCTCATCACTGACGGACTGCATTCGATCCATGCTTTCCTAACAAATCGTGAATGGCTGCAGATGAGTCGCACCAGTCACCATTATTGGAAGTGTGGTATGTTAACACCTATACGTCGACTACAAATCGAATTGACTAAACGGTTTGATGTGAGTTTATCGCCAGAAGATGAAATTGAGTTGATACTACAATCACCAATGCGACGACACTTTACTGAGCTCAAATTCGAATGTGAGGATCATTATCTACCAATTTCGAAGTTGACACATCTGAGATCGAGTTTACCTTCATTAGAAGTCTTGCGCGTGTTCCTGAGCGACTTCTCCCCTGCTGCTGAGGAGGCAAAAAGGAAACAGGCTGTGGCCACACCGGAAAATAGTACAACAATCACGATCGCAACCGCATCTCATCCGACAGCATTCATCTCACAACGATTGCAGCGACTTGATTTGATTCTTGGCGATTCCCTCGCAACAGACGAAATCCAACAGCTTCTTGCATCCTTACCATTCATCACACCGAATCTCACACACTTACAATGTTACTGGTGGCGCACCGATTTGAATTTAGCCCCATTGCGTGATTTTCATCATCTCACCTCATTGTCGTTCTACCAAGAATCCCCTCTGCGGTCTCCATCTGTTCGGCGAGTTAACCCTTTTACTCTCAATCACTTCCACGATCTGGTCACATTCACTCATCTAACTCATCTCTCACTTCATGACAATTGGATGACATCTAATGTACTCGATCGTATGGTATTGAATGAAAACTGTTACCAACAACTTTCCTCGTTTGCAACTAGCCAATCGAATCTTTCACAGCTGTTGACAGTGGCACCAAATCTGACTCTGCTCTCCTCGTCTCAGTACTCTTCCTACATTATCGCTGACGCACGGTTGCTTTCTAAATTCACTCAGTTACAAAATATTTCTACGTATTACTCGAGTGAAAGTTTCGGGGAAATTATGAATTCATTAAGCGCATGTCAACACTTGACACGCCTTGAAGTAAGATCTCTTGTGTCCTTATCAGAAGAACAATGGCTCAAGTTCTTTTCATCGATACCAGGAGTTACATCACTCGACTTGCCGTTTGATGTGCTACGACAAGAGAACTCATCGGGTCTCATTGCAGCACTTACATCCTCTTCCTTCCTGCCAGGCTCACTCCTCCATCTTCATACAATCGAATTTCGAGGTAATTCTGACATCAGGAGTGATGTCAAACAATGCGTTCACCTGGCAAGATTTCCTTCACTCACTCACATCACATTCACGATCTCTTCTCTGACGGATCTCAACATCATGTCCATCAAGTCGATCTTCAGCTCTTCGAAGTTTATGCCACAACTTGAAGCACTCATCATACGTGATCCGTATACGAGAAGTGCAGCGCCACTGAGCTTTGGGTGGAAT
Source organism: Asterella californica (assembly GCA_036924285.1). Lineage (NCBI taxonomy): Eukaryota > Viridiplantae > Streptophyta > Marchantiopsida > Marchantiales > Aytoniaceae > Asterella > Asterella californica. The sequence continues at coordinate 407,968 of JAYKYS010000027.1, read as the reverse complement.
GTGAAATATGCGACACATAGTCAATTCAGACAGAAGATGGAGGAGAAGGAGGAAGAACCTGCATTTGACAGTCTAGTCGTACCACCTGCGCCTCCACTTGTCGGCATCGAGCTCAATCCTGGTCCACCAAAGTCAGGCTCACCTGTCACAAGCACTTCGTCCATTTCGCTGATCATGCCAGATAAATTACGTCAAAGAGAAACCAAGGATGTGCCTGGTAAGGCACTTATGAACAACGAAGCACGATGGCAACGATTTGCCAAGTCAACACCGTACGTAACGAGTCTAATCATTCCACCTGAGATATTCGGCAGTCTTGCATTTCAGTGTGACAATTCTTCATCCTCATCGTTTCGATCACGTATCCAGCAACCTGAATTACGATCGGATCGTGTGTTTGTTCACAATTGTCCTTCCGCTTCATATTTTGTCGAACTTGCAAGATTTACCCAATGTCGTAATCCGCAACTCATCGGAAGCAACATCTCTGAATTCGAATGGACACAATTGAAGAAGTTACTTGCTGATACAAATTTCAGCAAAATCGAGAAGAGTGAGAAGAAGTGGTTCAATTGGAATATCAACGATGTGAGACACAAGAACTTTCGAAACAACAGCAATCAATCAACAATGACGCCACCAGCGCCTCGTCTTGTTTGTATTGAATTGAATCCAGGACCGACGTCGATGAATGCACAATCACTATTCTCCGATGGATGGTTTATGATCTTTGCTTTCCTCAATCATACGGATTTCCTGACTGCTGTTACTCGAGTGTGCAGATCGTGGTACTCTCTAGGTGGCTCTTCAACCTATCCCTGTCGTGATTTCTCTTTACATCAACATGTGAATCGAATCAACTCAATCCCGGCTGGTACCTGCTCTCCTCTACGCCGTCATCTGACCTCTCTCGAGATATCATTCGTCTTCGAAACAGCATCATGCACAAATGCGATGCTTGCGAGTCTTCGCTCTTATCCATCACTCACATCAATGACACTTCAAAATCTCCCTCGAGATGCAGATATCGAATCACTTATACAGTATATGGCACTTTCGGATCTCACTCTGAGATACGCTGGTACACTCGATCACCTGAATGTTGTCTCGCACATGCGTACGATATCGAACCTCCCTCACCTCACATCACTCTCGCTCGATAACTTCACAGAGTTCGAACCTACAGTGATCCTGATGGACAGACTCGAACAAGATCGGATTACCTTTCCAATGCTCAAGCAGTGTCCGTTGACCCAACTTGGACTTGAAGGGAGGGCTGCACTCGCAGAAAATCTCGTTGCAGTATTTCCTCATCTCACTGAAGTGCGTACATGGAGCTTCGATGCTGAATCACTTCTTGCACTCTCCTCGCTGCAGCATTTGACATCCCTCCATCTCGAAAGAGATTCAACTGTGATGCTTCTCTTGCAAGAAACTCAGATCATTACACTCCTGTCAACCGAATTTACACAATTGACGGAACTCGCATTTTACTGTTGGTGTCCAGCATCAAGTGAACCTTGGTCGCACTTGATCTCATCACTCACTCAACTCCGAAGTGTTTCCTTTATAAACACAGCTCGAGCGAATCTCCTCGAACTTCTTACTTCCACTGAAGAGACACGAGAATTCTGCTATTCTCGGCTTGAGGAACTGGCACTCGATGGTACGATGCTACTTGAATCAAGTCTAGCGTTACTTCAACAAGGATTCACATCGTTGCGTATCTTGAAGGTCAAAGTTGATGCAGCCCGCGATGCATTCTTGCGTGTGAATCAACTTCAGCTCGTCGCAACATTCAATGATCCGAACGTCCTACCTAAATTGAATTCTCTTGAGATACACCTCTATCCGAACTCGAAGTTTACATGGCATCGTAATCCACAACACTTATGTAACAATTATAGACAAGCAAAGGAAACATCTCAAGCACAACCAATGGCTGACATCTCAAATGCATCTGTTGCTGATGCGCCACCTGCACCTCAACTTGTTGGCATTGAACTCAATCCTGGACCAACCATTACTGCACAGACACTTTTCTCTGATGGTCTGTTTTCAATATTCACATTTTTATCGGGTCCAGATTTTATGCGTGCAGTTAGTCGAGTCTGCAAATCATGGTTCGCAGTCGGTGCATCAACATCGTATCCACCACATGCGAGTGTCAAAACAAAATCATGGCAAAGTGTTATCCAATGGATGGCTGAAGGTGTCACATCGTCATTGCGTCGTCATCTCAGAATCATTTCGGAGATTAATAATGGTTCGTGGCCACTCGATCTGCGTGCGTGTCACACTTTGACGAATCTTCTTCCTTCGTATCCTTCGATAACTTCACTCACACTCGCAAATTTGGATCTACAAGCATCTCTTACTCCACTATTATCATGTCATTCATTGACTCAGATACAGTTACATCCTTATGCAATTCGGTGCTGTCGAAATTTAGAAATGGCGAGTCATGCAGCATGGAGAGAGCTTGGACATATCGATGAGAGACAGAAATCTCAATTTCAAGTGCTGACTCAGCTGATCGAACAACTGATAAACAACAGTTTCACTCAAACATTACCAGCATGGCAGCAGCATGAATTGGTATCACGTGATGAATTTCTTGGTCTTGTCGCACAAATGCGTTTGATTGCGAGTATGACTACCCTGACTTCACTATCAATAAAATGTGCCGATGAGACTGTCTTCATATTGGTCTATATACTCGCTGTGAATGAGATTGTATTTCCATCGTTGACACATGAACTGATCGACTTGAAAGAAATGAATCCATCACCTGAACTACTACGACACCTCATTCGTATTGTACCACAAGTAAAACCAAAAGTTCACAGAATCGATTGAAGAAGCAACCTTGAGTCTGTCTGCACCTATTGTAACTCTTCGTTCGTTCGACCCGCATCTGTCACACCTGCTACTCCATTGTCCTTCTTGACCCACTGATCTCATCTACACTCGTCATTTAATCCTCTCGCATCCTATTCTACAGTCATCGAAGTTGTCGCGCACAACTCGCTGCGAGGAGATGAAGACAACAGAAAATATTACAAATGACTGCAACTGAGGACGCCGCTCCTTCATCCTCGTCCCCTTCTTGCAGCTTTTACTTCCCCTCCTTTCCTCAAATCCTCTTCTCCTCCCGCTTTCACATATCTCCACTTATTTCCTCAGATGATGCAGCACATGGTCACATTTACTTCTACAGAATTATCGCAGGTTGATGGCGTCGCATATGGCGATGCTGAAGTCATGGTTGAATCGCTGTGTACAAAATTGGCACGACATTGGGAGCTTCAGCACAATTCCGTTCAGGCAAGACGAAATTTATTGATATCGGTCTTGGTACAAGATCGAGGTGTATTTACTCTTTTTACACAGCACACGCAAACACATCATTTCCGCGAGTTAGTCGGTGCTCGCAATATTGGGTGGATTCCGGACAAGTTGAAGATATAGAAAAATTATGAGGAGAACGTTAACGTTAGGCGAGGAGGAAAGAATGTACATTCTCCCAACAGACACAGTTTTCGCTTACAAAACGTCGCCCTACCCCCTCTTTTGCGATTGCAATGTTGCTTTTGTTGGAAAGAAATCAAAAATATTGTACATGTGCTCTATGTGCTCTGGTGTGAAGGAAAACAAAACTTGTGCTTCAAGTGCGATAATTTCATGATCAAACATTCGTTCATACTGTACGTAGTGTAATCCGCCTGATAGAAGAGAACAAGGAGCTATTAGCAGAAGGGTGGACAATCACACATGGACAATCACAGTGGACAATCACAGGTGGACAATCACCATGATGGACAATCACAGGAGACAATCACAGGGACAATCACACCCTTCGGATCAGAAGCTAAACCACTATCGGCCTTACTAGTACTCAGGAGGGGGACCACCGGGGAACATAGGGTAATGAATGCTTTCATTTTTGCTTTTGCCTGGGATACTCTCGTGGTTAATCTCATCGATATCCTGTACGTACTTGTCTCACCACCACTACCACCCTCCTCCAACGGCACTCTCCACTTCCCTCTCATTCAATCTTCGCTTTATATGCTTTTCTTCCAACATCATATCTCTGTCTGTGCAATTGGACTTGAAATAGTCTTCAAAACGTTAGAATATGAATTTTAGCCTTTCATTCCATCACCACGCAGCAGTACAATATCACCGAGCGAATGTAGCACAAATGTTCGTATTCCTGCTCCTGCTCCTGCTGTTTGCTTCGTCGTTGTTGTGTCACCACTACTTCCTCCACCACGTGCACTACTGGGCCCAGTAATCTCAATATCAACATTCACATACACTTGTTGACACAATTTCATTCGTATCTCAATCAAACGTTTTTGTAGTACCTGACTACCACTACCACCACTACCACTACCACCACCACTACCACCACTACCACCATCACCACCTGATGATGATTGTTTCATCAATGTACGAAATACATCCTGTGTACCAAATAATGCTGTAAATATTGCATCATCTCCAATAGTATTACATTTCATACCAAATGCATCTGATAGTGTAAGTTGTACGTAATAGTCCATGATGAAAGGAGGACGTGGTGGATAGAGTTGAACATTATCGATTTGGACAGAAAATGAATGGAAGGATCGAATTGGTGCTGCTTTGTCGGTGTAGCATTGGAAGCAACAGTTTTTAGTGGTTGATGAGATAATTGGTGATTGCCGTCGATGAATTGGATGAGATGGCGTCACAGACAGAAGGTGAAGTACTCGGAGGATGCAAAGGCAGAGATTGGTGGTCCAGGATTGAGTTCGATACCAACGACGAGACGAGGTGCAGGCGGGGCGGTGAACTCGAGACAACTTCAAACGGAACGTACTTGACTCGTTCTATTAGTGTACCATAATGATTCAACTTGAATTGACTCACACGAGGTAGAAATGATTTGTTCTTGATTCGATCATGCATTTGAGTCAGATTGATCTCACTTGCAAAGGTCTGATCACCAATAAAGTTGATAGTCTCAAGTTGTGTGAGTGCATGAAATAGTAGGTATGACGAATCAAAAAACTTGGTAGCTTCGAATGTAAGATGTCTGAGACGATGTGCGATTGGTATGAGATCTTTATCCATCTGTGGATATGATGTGGTAAGACTGAGTGATTCGAGAAGAGGTAAATCCTTGAATACTTGATTCCATTGCGGTAAAGGTTCCATAAACTCCATATAATCGAGATGTAAATGTGTCAATTGTCGACATAATGTGATTGCAGGAAAAAGAAGAAGTTCTTCCCACATGAAACGTCCTTCGAATGAAATAATGGGCGAGGAAAGAAATGAGAAAGAACGAAGGGAATGAAATTTGGAGAGAAGGAGTAACTCAGTTGAAATCTCAGCAGTTTCATCATAAGAAAGATGGAGGAGAGAACATGAGAATGAGGTCAGCGATGGCGCGAGAACGAGGAGATCATTGATAAGACATCGTGGTCCACCAAAGTCAGTCAGTACAATCGTCTGCACTGATGTTAGTACACACTGATCTTTCATGAGTAGATCGATGACCTTATCAGCGTAACCACCTCTCATAAATCCGATGCGTGCGATCAATCCAAAGATAACCGTGATGTACAATCAATTCTTCAAGTTGACATGATGGTGGGTAGACTTGCGATGATGCTGCTGGATTCACTTTACTTTGATCACGTATACGTGCTTCACACACTCGCAATCCTCTCAACATTTCTAATAGCTTCATAAAATCATCCACTGAGATTGTCTCACCAGGTGACTCTGAGATACGTACCTCACGAATACGATCACAATAGATAGAGGTGTAACTCTGCCACACACGTGAGACTGTTGTATTCGTGACACACACAAGTGTACGATGTGGATCACTGATCGTACATTCATGCCAATATCGACAAGTGTACGATGAGTTGATCCATTCTGATTGTTCGAGATAAGCGAATATAAGCTGTAGACCATCACGAAAGAGTGACGCTGCTATTGGTACGGCAAATATTTGTGAACTTGTTGGTGGTCCTGGATTCAGCTCGATACCGACGAGGCGAGATGCGGGTGGTGTGATACCATCTTCAAGAGCAACCGTTCTGTTGATCGCCGCTTCTGTTCTTTCCCCCATCTCCTTCTGACATCTCCATTCACTCGTCTTCTCCTGCGGTAAATTTGGCATCACTTTATCCAATTCGGTAACATCCGATATGATACGTTTTGTAATCGATGTAAAATCAGGTGGTGTCAGTTTGCGATGAACGTAGACGGTACAGTAGCCCCTGTGTGAGAGAGGGAAGAAGAAAGGAAAGGGAAGTGGATGAAGAGAAAGAATGAAGTAGCGGTGATTTCGATGTTTTTTTCTCGAACATCACCGCCACTTGCATCAACTAACCAACTCATCTCGTATTGATCGTCAGCTAAAGAAGAAGAGACGAAGAGAAGAACAGGAGGATGGAAAAGCGATTAGAATCAAGAAAATTTGCGGACTTCTCCCTGTCCTTCTCACAAACTAACAAATCAATCGAAATACACCATCCAATTCAATTGATTTCGTGAATGTGATAATCAGTGAATGCTGTTTTAAGCGACGACAGTAGAGGGAAAGATCTGACATGAGATCTGCATCAAAACTGGGGACGGAAGAAAAAAAAGGAAGGGAGAGTGAGCAACAGCAAGAAAATATAAAAGGAAGGTGCTCTCAGAAATTCGTATCATATATCCACACACACTCTATTATTCTCGTCTCCATACTGCAAGACAACTAACCATGTCGAATTCACAAATACAACATCAGTATCACTCCAATCTAAATCACGAAAATCAGCATGATAAAATTGAATTGTTGGATCGGGTGATGAAGAGGAAGAGGAAGCGGAAGAGGATGCAGGAGGAGGAGACGACGAAGGAGAAGGAGAGGCAGTTACAGCTATAGGGGTAGAAGAGGATGCATCTGTGGCAGCTGTTGAGTCGATACTACTCTCGGATATCGTACCAATCGCCTCACTTCTTCTCCTCCTCTCCTCTTCATCTCTCTTCCATCCATCCTTCATCTCATCTTCATACTTCTTATGTATTCTCATGGCCTCCTGATGTAAGCCACCCAATATCTCAACACCAATCAGCTCAGCAAAATGATGTGCTGCATGTGCTGTAAATACACCTCGACCTGTACCACTACCGATATCAATAAATTTTGTCTCGCCTGAACGGAATTGTGATGCTGAAGACCAATGTCGTGCTAATATTGCACACAATGATTCAAATATGACTTCACCATACACATAAGCAACACCATCAACTTGTGATAGTTGTGTCGAAGTAAATGCTGTATCACGTGCAGCATCAGTTGGGAGTGATGAAAATAGGGTGTGAAAATGTGTCGAGATTGGTGGGAGAGGAGGAGGAAGAGGAATGGAGGTAAAGGAGGGGGAGGAAGCTGTGAATGTGGAAGTGGACGAAGATGAAGAGGAAGTGGTTTCTTCCTCAGGTGGAGCACAAACTTCCAACCATACATCCTTCATAAATTCATGTTGTAATATCTCTCTGTCTTCGTCTGTCATTGCAGCAAGTTTTGCACGACGTCTTTGGCGTGCGAGTTTCTTCTGTTGGATGAGTGTCACTGTCAGGGAGGTTGGTATGTTGCTGTTGTTGTTGTTGGTGGTGGTGGTGCTGCTGCTGTTGTTCGATACCTTTTCTTTCGTGTTGTCATCCTCCATCTGCTTCTCCTGTTCTCGTTCTTGATTCTCCTGTTCCTCCTCCTCCTCCTCCTCCTCCTCCTCCTCCTCCTCTTCCTTCTTCTCTGCTTCTTCACTTCCATCTTTTACACCATATCGATATGCAAGTTGTATCAATCTTTCACTACGTCGTATTTCCTGAGTATAAAATGAAATACGAAATGCATGCAATAGTTTCGATGGTAGTGGACGTGGTACGAGCTCACCATCTGGTGTAGCTGTTGTTCCATTTCGTCTGTTCGTGTACAATAATATTCTCTCTGCACAACGATCCAATCTCGAGTGTGCTCGTGTACGCTGCTCATGTGTGAGTGAAAGTATGCGACGTGATGGTGAGGATGCACGATCCTCATCAGATGAAGTACATGCTGTTGCATCGCATGATGATGTCACAGAGGCAGAGGCAGATGAGGAGGAAGGTGCGGCATCATCGCTGTGTTGATCTGCTGCGCTCTTATTGATGTCAAGCGTTGCAAGCGATAGGTGTGTTGAATGAGTCTCATCTCCGATGTGATGTTGTTGTTGTTGCATTTGTTGTTTGTGAGAAGAATGGGGAATGTGGTAGCGGCGAGTGAAGACGCTGCTGCTGTGATTGTAATTGTGCTTGAGAGGTTGGGAACAGACTTGTGTGTGATGGTATTTTCTACTATGATGACTACGAATTAGAGACACAAAGATGGTAGAAATTTGCAACGCTGCGTTGCAGTGCACTGTTCCTCTCCTCTCTGCTCGTTCGCTGAGTAACTCGGGAGTTGGATCAAAAAAGAGTAGTGATTCGTAGTACAGTGACCTCAATTCTCTTCTGTGTTCACCCTTTCGATTCCTTTTCCCTTCTTTTCTCGTCTCTTCCTCACCACGCAGCTGAGGTGTCATCCAACACCAAACGAAAACGAACTTCTCGTCTGTTCGCATGTGTGTACGACATATTTTGTCTTGCTAATAAGTAGAGAATCACAATTCAGTGTGTGTGCACAACCCTGATTTTTCCCTGCAAACACCGCTAACGATCCAACAACCACCAACTACCACTACTGCTAGTACTTCAGTGTCAGTATCATCATCATCATCAACTCAACCAATGCAGCAGCAGTTGCAGTTACTCTTCACTGACGGTATTCATCTGATTACATCATTCCTTAATGATCGATCATGGCTTCATGCATCACATACATGTCAACACATGTATAAAGCGGCACAATCAAAATTACCTCGTCGTTCCCTGTCGATCTCATTGTCACCACATACATATCGTCGTCTTCGTCTATGTTACTCTTCTTCACTTCGTCATCATCTCACACATTTATCACTTTTGACACCTGCTCCACGTGCTGGTCGATTAATGAATATTACATTCAGGCAATTAAATACAATTGTAAGAAATTTACCACACCTACGTACATTGGAAGTTAATTTGATTCAAGAGACAGAACAAGAAGTAGAGCAATGGAAGAAGAAATTGAAGAAGAAGAAATTGAAACGTCAAGAAAAGAAGCAAATGAAAGAGACAATAACTATAGACGGAAATGGAACGACTAATGAAGTAGTAGTAGGAGCAGCATTAGAAGCAACAACAACAACAGCAACAACGACGACGACAACAACCTCAACAACAATGCATCCAGCAACATCTCTGGTATCCACCTCATCAACTTCAAGTTCTTCTCCTGATTCTCCTTGGCGGACCAATTTCTGTCCTCATCTCGAACGTCTCACTCTCAGTTTTCGTAGTTGTTCCATTCGAAATACCAAAGTTCTTTCATCACCACTTACAGATACAAAGTCACTCACAAAATTGTTGAACGATTTGGTTGAATCACCATGTATCGATACGTTGACACATCTTGAGTTGCTTCATCTACCTATTCAAGTTCAACTTCATCCATTGGCTGCATCTTGTATTAACTTGAAACATCTTTCACTTGAATTCACTCAACCAATGCGAGGTCTTGAGAATGCTCGTACATTAATGAAGGATCTAGCATCGATGTCATCATTAACATCATTCACATTCAATCATCAAGGTCGACTTGATATTACTGAAATTGCACTTTTTGGACAGACTGAAATAATACTACCTCATATCACACGCTTTCCTATCATGAGTATGTATCGTCCAACACCTGGATTGGAAGCATCAGGAAGTATTGAAAGATTCTTTCGTGTCTTTCCAAATCTGACATCACTCGGTTCACAATGTTATCTCACTCAACCAATGCTCACTGTTGCATCAAAAGTTCTACCGAAATTAATTGAGATGGATCTCTTCATACCAGAGCGTGAATTAAATCAAGAAGCAACAATGGTACAACTTTCATCATTTCCACATCTTCGAGAGATACGATTTCATCACGCTGTGTTGAGTGCATCAGCGCAACAATGGAATCGACTCGCTGATGCATCACCAAATTTGCGAAGTCTAACAATTGAAGGTTCACGACGGGTTCTGAGTTCTTTGATACGAGCAGCATTCGTACAGTTAGCAGAATCAAGAATGGCGATGCAATTGACTCATCTGATATTGAGAGATACAAAACTACGAAAGGAAGATATTGATTGTTTACAATGTTTAACTTGCCTGCAATCATTGACACTCGATAGTGCTGCATTTCAATCATTTTCATTTGATCAACTTCGTTCGAAATTTGAATCCGTCACATTTGTACCATCACTCAATTATCTTGATATTACTGAACGTGAATATAAGAATCAAAAAGGTGCAATGAAGAAGAATTTTGTTTGGAATCGAAATGACAACATCACAAAGAACAAGAAATATCGCAATACTGTTACACCACATCCTACACTACTGACACTCACTGCTGTTGCTTCATCATCGTCAGGTTCAAGTGCAAGTTCTATTCGATCAAAGACAACACCACCTGCACAACGACTTGTCGGTATCGAACTCAATCCAGGACCAACATCAACAACATCAACTTCAACTTCAACTTCCACTTCAACTTCATTTGATACAATCACAGTGTTGACCTCGATACCATCAATGAATGCACAATCACTCTTCTCTGATGGTCTACATTCAATATTTACATTCTTATCCGGTCCAGATTTCATGCGCTCAGTTAGTCGAGTATGTAAATCATGGTCAGCAGTAGGTACATCTTTATCATATCCACCACATTCATGTGTGAAAATCAAATCACAGCGTACAGTTCTCAAGTTTCTCTCTGCTGGTATCAAATCACCATTTCGTCGTCATCTTCGTATTGTACCAAATATTTACACCACCACACCTCTGACATTTGATGAATATTCTTCTCTAATCTCACTCCTCCCATCTTATCCATCGATCACCTCAATAACACTCGATGAACTTCCTCTCAATCTCAATCTCACACCACTTCTCTCATGTCGTCATTCATTGAATCATTTTCAGCTGACTTACTATGCACTCAAATTTTTTGTCGATTTGAGGAATATGACCTACTCTTGGGTGCTTCGCATTTATCCTATGTTAGCTAATGTCACAACATATTCTGGATTGATCAAGGACCTCATAGAAGGTCATTCGAATGGTGACAGACACGTAGTATTTCTTCAGATCGTAACACAGTTGCGAGTGATCGCTGGTATGAATAGTCTGACTTCACTCTCATTAACAGATCGTCTTAATCCCCATGCTTCGATGCCGATGTTATGTTTACTCTGGCTGAGTAAAATTGTATTTCCATTGGTGACACATTCTCCAGTCGATTTGAGTGAATTAAGTCTGTCAGCAGATCTCGCACCATATCTGGTTCGTGTTGCACCTCGATTGACGGAGCTGAAGCCACGCAGTTTCACTCATCCATCAGTACTAACAGAGTTGTTACCTTACGCTGATACACTGAAATCATTGAAATTTCGTTTGGAGTCGAAAGAATCATTGACATCAGTATTGCAACAAGCGTGTGTAGATCAACTTACATCTTTCACACATTTGACTCATCTCGAATTCACTTGGTGGTCGCCTGCATCGGTCGAACAATGGTCACAACTCATTCTTGCATTACCTCAACTTGAGAGTTTGCAATTTGAATTGATACCACATTCAGCTACATTGGAGTATTTAACTTCTCCTGGTGTCAATCGTCAGTTTTGTCATCAACGATTACGCCGATTGATTCTTAGTGGAACTCAACTTGCTTTTTCAAGTTTGCCTCTACTTCAGCAACACATGATTGCGCTTGATTCGTTGCATTCTGAGTTTGTTGCATCAAATTTCCCATTTCTCACAATGGATCCAAGTCAATTGAGGACCGCATTTGATGATCCTACAATATTACCACAATTGAATCATTTTCTCATTCGAATCAGACGTGATGATGACATGCAGATTTTTGTTGACTGGAATCAAAAGAAGAAATTGATGACCAAATCGTACAGGGTCAACAAACAAATGTCGAAGAACGAAATATCAGCTTTTTCATCTTCACCTCGACTTGTTGGTATGGAACTCAATCCTGGACCAACATCAACATCAACTTCATCTGTGCAGTGTTGACATCGATATCAGCAAAGACAGTGCTATCCTCATCGTTTTGTGCAATCGTTGCTGTCGAGAGTCTTTTGTTGACATCTCACTTATACCTGCCTCCGCATCAACTAGCGAACCCATCTTTTCTATCGCTCAGCAATACCGTCGCATCCAATGCATCGCACCATTTGGTCTTCGGGAGTTGCAATCTCACAAAAACAGCATTTCTTTCGATCCAACGAGGGGAGTGTACAGATGTTGTAGTATGAGGTTGCAAGGATGGAACTTTGGGCTAAGAGTCGGCTGAACTTTTTCGTGATGGTATTTTCTAATACACTGACTACGAATTTGAGACACGAAGACGTCAAGCGTACCGTTGGTAGTGCTGCACTTCTTGTGATTCGTGTGAGCTCGCTGTTCCTTGAGTGTGCATCAGTACTCTAGTTGTGTTGCCTGCTGACCACTGTTCTTTCTCTCCTCCCTCAAGATTCGTCGTTGTGAATGAGTCGTGATACCTCGCCTCTCCTCGCGTACACGACGCTCGGAGGTCGTGAGAATGGAATGGCAAATCATACATCAACAACAGATAGAGATGATGACCCATTAATCAAACAACGACCTGCTGCAGCTGCAATTCCTCCGATTGAGATCACACCATCACCGCCACCGATTCATGCACAACCTCACTCGATGATGAATGGAAATGGGTATGGGAATGGTCATGGGAATATATATACCAATGGCACGACAGTGCTTCCGCCAGCACCACCATCCTCCTACTATGATCCACTCATCCCTTCCATTACCTCTGCTTCCTCCTCCACCCTTCCTCTCTCTCCTCCCCTCTCACGTCGTCTCACATCCACTTCCGCTGCTGCTTTGGCATCTCCTCTCTCATCAACTAACTTTGATTTCGCACAATCTACGATCAACTTATTGTCAACACTGACATCACGAATCGAACAACTGGAAGATCAAAATAAGTCGTACCGAAAGTTAACAACAGATCTGGAAACACGTTTATCACGTATCGATACTGAGCTGTCTCAAATGAAGACAGTTCAACGAAGTAATCTAAAGATTATTTATGATGCACTCACTGCACAGAATCTGCAAGTTAGTGCGAGTTCTTCGAGCGGAGGTGGAAATAATGCTGCGGCTGGTACGAGTGGCCCACTGTCACTTCTATCACTCTCAAACAAACCACGTTCCTCCTCTTCTCCCACCACCTTCCTACTGGTCCTTTCCACCACAATTCTCAACCTCTTCTACGTGCTCTTAACATGGTTCGGTTTAGGAATAGCTACGATGAGTGAACCGATCTCGAAAGTATGGCCTGTGGTAAATCAAGTACAGATGGGAATTCGGAAGATGACGAGGAGAGGAGGTGGAGCGACAAATGGTGCTGGAGCAGGAAATGAATCACGTCCACATGCACTTGATCGAAACGATCGTGCTGGAAATTCTGGTGGCAGCAACGCATCCGATCCTTCCTCCTACCTCCCTTCCGACGATTTCGACGATCCTTTTGCTTCACATGATATCCTCAACAACAATAGCAACGGTGACAGAGGGATTGGTACACCATTTAATCTTTCTTCCGGGAATAATAGCGAAGGCGGTGGTGGAGGTGGAGGGATGTATGATGATCATGCAGGTGGTGCAGGAGATAGTGAACCACAAAGTAGTAACGAGCATCATAATCATCATTCCTCCTCCTCACATCATCACTCTTCTTCCCATCGTCATTCTAATCACCATGCACATCTAACAGCAGATTTCAGTGGCGGTGATTCTGACTCAGATGAATCGAGCGGCACACCACGTATAACATTGTCGGCATCGAATTCATTTAATGGAAGTAGCAGCGGCGGAGGTGGGAGTCAGTATCCGCACGCATCACCGACGATCGCACCTTTACACCATCCGTCACGTCCTTCATCCTCCTCATCGCAGAGACCTCACCATACTTCCTCGTCCTCGACGCGACGTTCAGCAGAAAAGTCGCATCGCTCACAATCCAGCCGTCATCCTTCCTCTTCCTCTGCAACTCATCATACTTCAACTGGCTCCGCCTCGTCCTCTGGCTCCACGTCTGCCGCTTCCTCGCGTCCAGGTACTGCTGGAGCAACTGTAACACCACTTTCAGCGATGGCACACTTGCGGAATGCGAGCACGAGAATTAAAGCTGCATCAGGGAGACGAGTTACATAGCGTGAGTGCATGCCATCTTAATGTGAAACAGAAAAAGCAATGTTCAAACCAAAATCTGAATTCGCAAAGCAGGGTATTGTGCTTGAGTAATTGTTCATCTCCCAGTTCTGAGTCCTCGCTGGACGCGAGCGATGACAGAGCTGGCCACAGCATTTTCGCTCAGAGGCTCTTGCCAGGAGATGAAAGCAAGAAGGAGGAGGATGGTGGCAGGTCGACCTCTGTTTGTCCCACCGCCACCGTTTCGCCACCTCTCGTGCGACGATATTCGTTGCATACCTGCCTCTTGTATGCAACTATGTGTACACAACAACAATCACGCGGATGATGAGAGGAAGTGAGAGAAGGGAGGGGTGACGGTGAGACAAGGGTCCGACTGACTGTGTGGTAACAGTGTGGTGCGATTCACCACTCACTCTTGCTATCGCCACTCACACCACTCACACCACACCAACTGACACGCTCAACGGTATTGCTGTACGACTTGCGTCCAGTCTTGGTGAGTGAACGACAGAGATAAACCATACAACTCACCTACACAATCTCCACAGTGATTCACCAAGAGGAGACTCTGCAAATACAACATACATATATGAGTGCGACCATCGTCACAGCAGGTGTGACTTCTCTCTCACCACAACACTTCTTCGCCAACGGTATCCACTCCGTATTTGGATTCCTGACACAGATGGAGTGGTTACATGCAATGCGTACATGTCACGCATGGAAAACGCATGCAGTAACATCACCTATACGAGGAATCAGCATCTGTCTCAGCCTCTTTCCTGGACGTATGCGATTTACAGGCGACATACCAAAGGTCTTGTACCCATCTCCGTTATGTCGTCACATCCGTCGTATCGATTGTGGTGCAGAGAATTGGTTCTTCTTACGCTACACAGATATTACGTTGATGGCGAAGGAACTTGTGAATCTCGAATGGTTGGAATGTCGGTTGAGACATAAACCGGAGATGGTACTGTCGGTGAGAGGACAGAAAATGGTGACGGAGAACGCAACAATGGCGGAGAACACAGCAGCAGCAGCAGCCATACAGCCACTTGTACTACCACCACGCCTACGCCATCTGACAGCATATTTCACACATGATTGTAAAATCGAAGAGAGTAATCGCTTACTTGTAGCTTTACCATCGTGTACGCAACTCGATACACTCGTCCTCGGAAAAATGCTTGGTGGAGTTGATATCACACCACTTGTATCGTGTACTGCACTTACAAGTCTCAAGTTAGATTTGTGGCATCAGATACATGGGCAAGAGGAAAGTAGCAAAAGTAGCACTGAAAGTAGCAAGCTCGATCTGAGAGCGCTGGTACATCTCACCAAGATACCGTATCTCACGTCGCTGAGTATCAACGATGGTTTAAAGAATGACGTGATTCTTTCTGATTTGTCTACAATACCGAATTACTCCTTTCCATGTTTAACATCCTTAAACCTCATAAAATGTGCGTTGAGACCAGAGACGTTGGGTTTCCTTGTGGAAATCGTGCCTCATCTTCAAGTTTTGAATGCACAAACTTACGATCCGACGGACTTCTCATGTATCAGACAGTTCAAGCATCTACATACTATACATTTTATGTCACATCCGCTCGGGCTTAAACAACGACTCGAACACGATTATGATTTCAACGCAGTGAATCATGCAGAACTTGAATATGCACAAGCTCTCGCCTCGTGTTCAAGTTTAACTGCACTTCACTTCATGGATCCATATGGATGGTGTTTCGAATCAATGGATGCATGGAATTGTCTTCTTACAGGTGCGTCACAACTAACATCACTCTCATTCGACTTTGCAGGTTTGCACAAAAATCTTCTCTACCTCCTATCGGGACATCAACCTTCTGTTACGATTGGTGAGATGCTGATAAGTGAGATGAATGCGTATCGACATTTGAAACATCCAGGTGGTGAGATCATAGAGCCGGAACCTCAGCCTGCACAGGCTCCTGGTGGAAAAGTAATCGTCAATCATGCTGTGCCTCCTCCGATCTCAAGTGTCTCTGTTCCTGTCTCCACACTGAGTTCAGGTAGCAATATTCTCGGTGCGCAATGTAATCGCATACGGCATCTCTACCTCGCACATGGTGTATTATTTCCTCGTAGTTTAGAAGAGTTGCGATATTTTACAGCACTGGAATCGTTGATACTTGAGAATGCGATCTCGTATGAGTTTAGTTTTGAACAGACACGAGCGTATTGTCAGGAGATGGAGGAAAGATTTTTTACCAAACCTACCCCAACATCATCATCCTCCTCTGCCACCACCTCCTGCTCTTCATCCTCTTCCAAGTCCTCACAGTGGCGTCAGCTGCGCATCTTGGCAACAACAAACATTTGGGATGAAACTGGGTATGCACGCCAGAGCATTTACTTTGAGTTCGATCGAGCAAGCGGAATCGACACCATTTCGAAAACGGCTTCGCTCATCCCGTAAACGCGCGGTGTTTCGAGTTTAATAGTACTACATGTAAGACACTTTAATTTGAACGGGACGTGCATTCCAAATTGCAAAATTGATATTATAAATGTGTGGAAAAATCGCGCACGGCAGAGACGGCGGAGGATTGCATTCATGATGACTGCAGTTGATGTCGGTCCTCGGAGTCGAGGAGCAGGTGGCATCAGCGTCGGTTCTTGTTTGTTGACCTGTACAATAGAGTTGCAACCTTTTTTATCGATAGGTATCGATAGCAATAGAACACGATCTGTATGATAGGATGGCATCTAGAAGCGGTCCGGATACGATAACAAGCGATATCCTATCGCTTTGAATAGCATTTCTATCGATACCGATTCCTATCAACTTCCTATCGTGGTTCTAGCGTGTTTTCGATAGAAAAGGTTGCAACTCTAATTGTCATCAGGTTCTTTTCTCACGATTCCACTCGAACCGATTTGAATCCTTATTTCAAGCACGAAATGCGCGAGTTGTGGTAGTACGTGTGCACAACCGTCGATCTTTCCTTCTTCTTCTTTTCTTGTTTCCTCTTACGTAACTCACGTTTCAGACAAGACTGACGAAGGTGACCATCTCGCAAATTTGAGATGAGTCAGTTGAGTAAATCCTGTCAGCACATCGATGCAACGCTCCTGCACTTGAGGTGTAAACGAATCAACCTCAGCAATTGAAATCCAGAGATTGATTGATGTCAGTGTCGGTGAGAGTGGTAGTAGATGAGGTAGAGGGATGGTACGAAACAGGACGGATTGGTAGGACACGAACGAGTAATTTTGTTGACTCTTCTGTCCCCCTGCTCCCCGTGAAGCCAGCCCAGCTCACTGGTGAATGGGATAGGTTGGGGAAGAGGATATCATGTGTGATAGGTTGGGAAAGAGGATAACATGAAAGAGAAGAACCGGATCCAGTGAAATCGTGAATGAGGTCAGACTGGAGAGACTCGCGATCAAACACATCTGCGACGAAACTGAGATATTTGTCGCGGTTGATCATCAGGTGGTGGTGGTGGTGGTAGTGGTGGTACTCAGGTACTACAAAAACGTTTGATTGAGATACGAATGAAATTGTGTCAACAAGTGTATGTGAATGTTGATGTTGAGATTACTGGTAGTGGAGGAGGAAGTGGTGGTGACACAACAACGACGAAGCAAGCAGCAGGAGAAGGAGCAGGAGTACGAACATTTGTGCTACATTCGCTCGGTAATATTGTGCTGTTGCGTGGTGATGGAATAAAAGGCCAATTCAATTTTCACATTCGAACGACTAGTTAAGTCCAATTGCAAGACGCATAGCACATGGACAAAGATTTAATTTCTTGTCGTGGAATACGTGTGCCGTGCGGAATGCAAAGTCATTCGGCTCGGTCCGACGCCGCACAGTGATTTGCATTCCGCACAGGCCATTCGGATGACATCATGACACCATGACTTGCAATATTAGAAGCACATGCAGCCATCATATGCACACGCAGCGAATAATCAAGAAGATCTTTGATTAGCATTAACATTAACATCCTCACCCCTGTTCTCCCAGACACTCATTCAAATACACATCAGCAAGCAGTAGCTGCAGCAGCACAAGATGCAGATGTCTAGCCTATGCTGCGCATGTACACCTTCACTCGCACTCGCACTCCTACTTCTCGCTGCGTGTTGCGGACCTTCAGCTATTATTGCGATCAATCAGATCTCTGTTCAATCGTACGGCGCTGTTGGTAATGGTATTCATGATGACGCACCTGCTATCAATGCAGCATTAGCAGTGCTACTTGCTAATGTAGTTGTGGGTAACGGTGAGGAGAATCAACTTGTCAGTAGCACCTCAGAGTTAGAGGAGCGGCGGCAGCACAATTTTCTTTCTGCGGTGCTCACTCTTCACTCCACTCCTCTCCTCCCTCTTCCACAAGTATTTTCCGGCAGGATTTTACCTTCTTAAGTCTGCACCATATAATTCGAATGGTTACATCAGTCTTTTGCCACAAGTGAATACGACATTCTCAATTGTTGGTTCTGGTTCTGAATCAACGACCATCCTCTGGACACCTGCGAATGGTCCATTATTCGATCTTGAACCACATGATATGGGACAAACGCAATCAACTGTTTTAGGTTCATCAATTACTCTGAGTGGTCTGAATGTGACCTGGTCAACATCGAATAGCCAACCCACACAAGTGCATGTCGCAACGATTCACTGGTATCAACAGACAATTGTAAATGATGTTGTATTTCAAGGGTATAATCCATATGATTTTAGGAGTTAGTGCAAAGAGGAGAGAAGCGTGAGAAGAAGGGAAAAAAGACAAGAAGAAGAGACGGATGAATCTGATTTTACATGTATCTTCTTTTTTCCTCTCTCCTCCTCTTCCCAGTTATTGCCCTTGATGTCTGGGGTGACTCTGCTAGTTCGATGGAAATAAGTGATGTTACTGCGTCTGGATGTAATTCATTTCTCCAGAGTGAGAGTATCGGTTCGACATCGATCAGTGAATTAACATTAGAGAATGTACAATGGGGACTATCACTGAGTACACTTGGTAAGGTGATGAACGTTCAAGTTGATTCAATGAAACAGATCAATGTACCAGCTGGCATTTTTATTCAACAAGAATCAACCAATCATCCACCACCAACACCAACTCTAATGAATGTCAACATTACCAATTCACAATTTATTGTCTCACAGAATCTCAACTCATTTATAGTGAATGAAGCAATCATTCAGTCATCACCTGGTCTACTCTATGTCGAAGGTTGTACATTCAGTGATACGACGTATAAATCGCGTGTTCACATCGATGCAACATCTGGTGCTATTACACTTATCAACAATAATTTCAATTCAGGTTCGTCTGCATTATTTCCTGCAGGTTATGATGGGTCTGGTTCATCTACATCAATGAATGTGACTGGTAATACATTTGCTGGACCATGGACATCAGCATCAAATGTCGCTTTTGAAACAATTGGTACGGGTAGTGTCATTGTAGAAGATAATTCATGTACGGGTGGTGGTTCATTTGTCTATCAATGTGCGAGTGGACAAACATGCGTACAACAGAATAATTCTGGTTGTACGACTGGACACCATACAAAGAAGCACCAGGTGAGACAGGCACTCGTTTAATTACACTCTATTGAACCGTTCCACTCCTTTCACAACCTATACCTCTCCTCTTACATCATCTCTCCTCTTTTTGATCCTCCTCAACGTACTCCGTGTTAATCTGATGAATGGTCACGCAATCATAATTGTATGGCACACCATCACCATCAGCATCTTTCTTGTCTCCCGTATCACTGTGTACTGTTAATGTTGTGAACGGTGATTCTTGCATACAAAATTTTGTTTCTACATAAATCACTCATTGCTTCGCGAAATGAAGTGAAGTGGAATATTATTCCATTATGTCATTCATTCATGCATCTTGCGCAAGATGGAGAACAAGTTCTTTTGCAGCTGTTACACTATGTCCGGTGAGTAAAAACGCAGAACGATTCGGTGAGATCGTTGAGAAAGCATGCACGGATGGTGGTTCGTTCGACTTACAGAGTTGAACATTATCGATTTGTACAGAAAATGAATGGAAGGATCGAATTGTGGGAGTAGTATGCGCTGCTGCTTCATCATTGGAACTGTATTATTAAGACAATAGCAAAGACACTTGGTACAATGATGTGGTTACAGATTGTACATGCAAGAGATATTACACAGAGGACAGCAGCGGAAGAGGAATCACAAGAGAAGAAGAAGAAGTTCACATGTTCCTCATCTTCTTCACATCATCGTATGATGCATCTCGAACTAACTGACGGTGATGGTGGTGGTGGTGGTGGTAGTATTTCCTCCATCTTCGCCATTGAATATGTCTCTCTCGAACCACGTCTTACGACTTCAATGTTTCAACCTGGCTGCAAGCTACTCCTGAGTGCTTCAACACGAATACGTAATGGTGTACTTCTTCTAACACCATCTTGTGTCGAATCATTCGACTCCTCTGTTAGTGTAGAATATTTACAACAAATCGAAGCCGAATCACGATTAGAGATCTCATCTGATATGTTACAACATCCTCCACCAAAGTTTCGACCTTTTTCTGTGACAGACTTACTGCTTGTAGTGCGAGAGCTGATGTATTCATTGTTTTTGGTGGTCCAGGATTCAGTTCCCAACAAGTCAAGGTGCTGGCGATGTCGCTGCAGATTGTTTACTACTGCTGCTGCGAAACTTGCTGTGTGTTGCGTATTTGCTTTTCCAACAGAAATTCTTCTTTCCACGCACTTCAATCTCAATATGCTCCAACTTCGGCATCACATTTGTATCATCAAGAATTTTCTTCAATCTTACCCATTCGACTTGTGAAAAGTTGATTCCTTTCATCTTGAGATGACGACAATTTGTAAACTTCGTAAGTGATGCGAAGGAGGAAGGACAGTTGTCGATGAATAAACGATCCGAGCGAAGTTCAAGTTGTAGGATACGTGAGAAGAGAATGGACGATGAGGAGGAAGGATCGTTCGCGTTTGATTGGGTTGTGTGGTCAGTGAAGACTTCCGACGGCAGTATGAGACTTGTAAGGTTTGGTGCACACTGTAGTAGTTTATGCCACAGTAATTCATCATTCATGATTGCAACACTGTTTCGAACAGCAATCGGCAACTCACTGTACGAGCGACATTGATGAATCTTCCTCTGAATCATCCATGTTTGACTAGACAGAAGATCCTTTAATCCAAGTACTTCGAGTTGAGTTAGTTGCGTAAATTGTGCAAGTGCAAGAATACTCTCATGTTTCACATCAAATTGACTTGATGATAATGTCGTCAGATTCGGTGATGATAATGTTGTCAGATTCGGTGCGATCTGGAATAATGTTCCTTGACATCCATTGAATATGAATGATTCTAGCTGAGGAAATATGATATTATTGCTGACTAAGACTCCCATTAGATATCGACGTCCCCAATAGCAGTCTAGATTGAGATGACGTAATTGAGGTATTGTTGCAAGAACACGTATTTGATCGACTGTCAAATCGTTATCGATTGATGGAGCTCCGATCAGTTGACCTTCGTTCTGTGCAGCGCTGGTGAAAAGGAGAGAAGTCAAGAGAGTGCAAGCGCCTAATGATGCAACACGAATCTTCGATCGCCAACGAAAGCATCGGAGATCGGTGAGTTGTGGCGTCAAAGTTGAGAGGGACGTGAGAAGATAATTGATCGATTGAGTTGAAAGTAAATCACCGAAGATAAGTTCGAGGCGTTGTAGGCGGTGGGAAGGAATAGTTGTAAAATCGACAATGGTGGTAGTTACAGCCGCAGCATTGTTGTTGTTGTTGTTGTCTTCAAGACAAACCCGAAATATTTCCAACGAAGCAATATTCACTCGAACCAACTCGAATTGTGCTAATGTTAACCTATGTTGACCTTCTATCGTTAGTGAGACGATGTGGCGGTTGAGTGGTGATGAGAAGAAACGGGCGATCTCCTGAGCTGTTGGTCTTCGTATTGCATCTTTTCTGATGAGGATAACCTTTATACGTCGATTTGGTGTTGTCTTGGAGATATTATGCAAAGAATGGCAGGTACGAGTCATATGTGACCAGTCCCGATTGGAGAGGAAGGAATGGATGATAAAAAGTCCATCTGTGAAGAGTGTTTCGAGGAATGATCTTATCTGTGATGTCGCAGCCGCTTCGATCAACAGACCAGAGTTCGAGTTGCTGAGTAACACATTTGACCTGATTCTTGATGTCACCGATGCAGATACAGCTGACTTGTGCAGTGTAATTCGTGGCTTACTGGATGATGCACTCTTGAGGGTTGATACTGCTCGGGTCGATGTCTTCGGTGTTGACATGACACTTCGAGATGAACTACTCAACATTGTCACTGAGACGCGTGAAGAACGAACGATTGGTGCTGATACAGGTCGAGAAGCACGTACTGACATCGATGAAATAGAGGTTTGTGGAAGTTGTTTTGTTGATGCAGCTGTAGAAGGGGACGAAGTGGATGGTTGTGGCCGTCTAGTCCTCAAAGGCGATACTGACAACGAGGAGGAGGTTGATGCCGCCTTTGGTGGTCCAGGATTGAGTTCGATGCTGACAAGACGGGGAGATGGTGGTGTTGCAGCCGAGTGTTTTCCGCCATTCCGAAAGTTGCCTTGTGACGTAGCTTTGCTCCAAGTGAAACTTTTCTTCCTATTCATATCGATTTCGCACTTCTCCAACTTCGGCATGAAATTGGTGTCATCGAGAAACTTCTTCAATTCTGTCCAGACTTGCTGTGTGAAGTTGACTCCTTTGATTCGGAGATGACGACATTCTGTGAATCGTGCAAGTGGGGCGAATGAACCAGGACAGTTGTAAATGAATGTACGATCGGACCGAATAGTGAGATGGCGAATACGTGAGAGGAAGGACGAGGATAAAGGTTCATCACGAATAAATGAGAGAAACGAGTCCGAACCCAATATCTCAGGCGGCATCGTGAGGTAAGTCAGATTAGGAACTGATTGTTGTAATCTCACCCAATGTGATTCACTGCTCATAAATGCAAGCCCCCAAACTGATAACTCCGAAAGAGAGCGACATTTCTTAATTTCTGTCCTCTGTGTGTGATAATCCAAATAGCAGATCTTTCATTCCTGGTACTTCAAGTTGACGAAGTTTGAAGTGAGATAATTCATGCAAACAGTACTCTCTCGCCTCCCATTGATTCGATGCCAGTGATGTCAGATTCGGTGCTAACGCCAGTAGCGCATCCGTCGATTGTCTTGCATTCAATCTGAACTCCTGGAGCTGCGTGAATTTAATACCATGATTCAAGAAGAATGTTTGAAGAAGAGAGGGATCACGCCAGAAACCAGGAAGAGTGAGATGAGTTAGTTGATCAAGAGAGGCGATTGATGTCAGTTGATCGTGTGTAAGCGTGGGTGTCATCGTGTCATGATATGATGGGCGACTCCCACCACGTGATTTAATCTCTGGCGTACCAAATGCATGTGAATCATTGCTCATGAGAAGACGTCGAAGGTCCGTACAAGCACGCAAGGATCCGAGTTTGATTGCACTTCGCCAACGAAAGAATCGCAGATCATTCAAGTGTGGTGTGATTGTGGAGAATGATTTAATCAAGCTGTTGATTGCCTTTGAGGAGAGCAAGTCACCGAATATGAATTCGAGACGATGGAGACTAGAAGGCTGCGTTGTTGAATCGACAACGACCGGAGCTGCAGCAGTGTTATCTTCAAGATAGACGCGAAAGGTTTCTAATGTTGACACAAGGTTTGATCGAACAGATTCGAAATGTGCGAGTGTTAATCTGTGTCGTCCTTCGATCGTGATTGAGATAATATAGTGTTTGAGTGGAGATAAGATGAGAAATGCGATCTCTTGTTGGGATGACAATCGACTTTCTTTTCTCGTCATACTGACATTGATGCGACGATTCGGCGTTGAACGACCGATACCATACAAATACCGACAAGTATGATTCATCATCAACCAATCACGATCCGATAGGTAGGAATGAATGATAAACACACCGTCCTTGAAAAGCGAATGGCCGAGCACACCTGTTTTCTGGCGGTTCGAGTTTGGTTTGCGCTGTGGTCCATTCAATCGCGATGTTGATGGAACAGGTGCGTCTGATTTGCTTGATGATGTGGCACTTCGTGGCCTGGCGGATGTACAACTTGATGCTGCTCGTATCGGCACGCGAAGGGCACAAACTGAAGTTGGCGCGGAGATAGGCCGAGATGCAGATGTGCACAGCTGTGGATGCATCGCACTTGATGTGAGGTTGCGTTCGGTTGAGTTGAGCGTGCGGTGTCCTGATCGGCAGATCGCTCTGACAATTTGAGTGAATGATGACACAAGTTGGATCGGGCGTCAGCAAAAGCAATGTAGTTCGCAATAGTTGGCAAGGGGCGACTACTGGATGTTGCCGATTGTCTTAATCGTGCTTGGTCGTCGAAATTAGACGAACTCGAGGTTGCAACCACCACAACCAGTTCAATCATAAGTTCAATTGCAACCCCACCATCACCTTATGCATCTATCGTATCGAATACAGCGCCGCAGTTCGTACGAAATCGACACTTGGCCGAAGACTGTTCCCTAATTGCCAGGCGTGTGCGCAGCTTCGTCGTCTTTTTCGGGCACACGATGCACAAGAGATCGGCCAACTAGAAGTATACAGCGCTACTTCTTCCAGATGAGACGAGATGTCGATCCAACAACTCGAAACAATCACAGCTTCTCTTCCACACTCGCCGCATCTCAAACTTCAGAACTTTTGGGGCACTCTAGTATCATGGACAGTCGTGTGAATGGGATTATGATGCCACACCTGCTATCATTCAATACGAACAATTATCGCCAAGCAACATCAGCTTTAATTCAAGCCGCACCAAAATCTGACGACCCTTTCCTCGATCTATGTGTTGGAGCACCAATCGCTATTCACAAGAAGATTTATTCATTGCGACTTCTAGAAGTGACGGCATTACCAGCTGAAAGTCGAGACACAGTGAAGGTCATGACGCAAGCGCAAGAAGGGCAATACTTGGAGAGATGGACACCTTCACTCACGAGTCTTGTCTTGCCACCAGAGATCATGGTGACTCCAGCATTCCGACGGTTCATTAATGGTGATGAGCCTGAAGCCTTAGCATTTTCAGCACGTATTCTTAAGCTGGAATTGAAATCAGGTCATACGTTCGAACGTAATTATCCACCGACCTTCGAACCATTGAGGAGATTTACAAAGTGTCGAAATCTTAGAATCAGTGGAATTAACATGACACAACGAGAGTCGGCAGACCTGATGAAGTTCCTTAATAATCCAGACTTGATGGCGAAATTGGAACAACTTGCAGTTGAGTTGGATCAAAAGAAGATTGTTTGTTGGAATGCCAAGTCTGCAACATACAGTCACTTCCGGAACAGCAGAAACATGCCTGCAGACATGCCACCCTCAAGTCGACTCGTTGGTATCGAAATCAACCCTGGACCGACAATGAATGCGCAGTCGCTCTTTCCTGATGGGTTGCATTCAATTTTCACATTATTATCAGGTCCTGATTTTATGATTGCAGTCAGTCGCGTATGTAAGTCTTGGTCAGCTGTCGGAGCATCGACATCATATCCACCACACTCATATGTCCAATCGAAATGGCTTCCTTCAGTCATAGCATACCTCAATAATGGCGTGCACTCGCCGCTTCGTCGCCATCTCAGGATCGTCTCAACCAGGTTGTTAACCCTTGTGCACTGTGAGTCTCTCATCTCAGCTCTACCAGCATATCCCTCACTGACATCACTCTCGCTTGGATGTCTTTTCTTAGAGACTTCATTGACTCCACTCCTCTCATGTCGTTCATTGCATCATCTCGAGTTAACTTCTTATGCTGACTCATTCTCGCAGCTGTATTCTGGATTCAACCATAATTCCATTCAACAATCAGTGAGTCATCTCATACACGATCTCGAAAACAATCCAAGAGAACATCCCAACCACAAGGAATATGTCGGTCTCGTTGCGCAGTTGCGCGTCATGGCGAGTATCTCTTCGCTCACCTCACTGAATATTCATGGTCCGAGCCATATATTTCTCTTTGGTCTTTTCTCCACACACGATATCGTTTTCCGCCTCCATCATTCTCCAATCCATTTGAAGCATTACTTCTTGACAGAAGAAACAGCGAAACGGCTCGTGGGTGCGGTACCAAAATTGACAGAAATTCCATCAAGTACTTTTGAACCTTCGGCGCTGCCTCATTTGTTAACACTCACACTGACACTCCAATCACTCGGTCTCTGGCTTCCTTACGCGTCAGTTGAATCGTTTACACATGAGTTACAACAACAGTGCATCGATACTCTAATGAGATTTACACAAATGACTCATCTCGTATTTGCGAGATGGTCACCTACATCGGTCGAACAATGGTCACAACTGATCCGTGCATTGCCGCATTTGTGGAGTCTGCAACTTGAACGCGTACGCCAAGGCTTAGCTGATGTTATTGAACATCTGACTGCTCCTGGCGTGAATCGTCAATTTTGTCGTCAGCGATTACACCGATTGGAGCTCGATTGCAATGGACTCGCTGGTTCGAGTTTTCCTTTACTACAGCAGCACATGATAGCATTGCACACCTTGCGACTTGAAGGTTATAATTCGGTGCCATTTCAATCTCTCACTTTCGATCAAGTCAAAGTCGCATTCGATGATCCTATGGTACTCCCGCAACTCAGTCATTTCGTGCTTCAAGTGAGATACGATTCGAAGCAGTGGGATCGGCATGAAGCTTTTCGGAACAAAACCAGGACCAACAGAGTAGAATAGCATATGCGCTGGATTCACTCACATCACGTCGTCTTCATTACCAATCTTCACAACCACTGTCCGACTCATTGGTATCGAACCCAATCCAGGACCACCTTCGCAAGGCCTATCTGCCGCAGCTGCATCTCCTGCGTCAACTCCCGGCCGACAATCACCATGATATGCACTTCCCATACCGGTGAAAGACAGAGAACATGATGCCTCAGGCGATCAGAAGATGGATGGCGATGATAGCATGTATCAGGCAAAACGACAAAAACTCAAAGGGACGGAAGAAGCCAAGAAGAAGAAAGAGATTCCTCTTGCGCTGCTGGATGCATTTTGACTCAGAAAGTAATGAGAACTCGAGTTCGTGCATTGCCCTCTCTTTTTCTCTCTTATCTATTTGTACGCTTCGCATGCGCTCGCTGTGTACGTTTAGCTGGTCATGCAGCTCCCGTACATGGATGCTATGTATTCATACATGGCTTACCTCATTCCCAGCGTAACGATTGCATGTGCTAGTAGCGATTTATAAAGGCATTCTCTGCGATTGCGTAGCAACATTCATGAATAGTTTCAAAATGTCTCGTGTTTGGATGTGATTGTATACTCCTAAGTCTGTTCTATTGCACAGTGATGTATTCAGTCCCATGCAAGTGCAATCCATCGTCAACAGTCAAGCCAAGCTTCGGCTCTTCATTTGCGTCTTGCGATTGTACACGAATTCCTTGACGCTATTGCTTCTCTCGCGCAGCTAAGCGCAGGTACGTGAGTCGAGGTACGTACCAAGGAGGAAGCGAAGAGTTGGTGTAGCTGACCATACCGCACAACCTGATCGTCTCCTTGTTGCTCCGTATGAAGGAAAGCAGATGCAAGAAGTGTGAGCGAGGAGAGACGAATAAATCGTTGAAGAAGTAGGTCCATCGACTTGAAAGGAAGGCGTGTACCAATCAATTCAAGTGATTCGATACGATGAGCATACGGTTCAAGTCTGGACAGAAGATTCGATGGTTGATGTCCACGAAATGTGAGATGCGTTAGGTGGTGACACTTGAAGAATACATCTTTCCAGGTAGCGATATTCTTCGAGCCGTGTGCGCCGTCGATCAGGGTGAGATTTGTGAGAGACGATCAAGAAAATTTTCGGACAATCTTGCAGGAAGTTTCGATTGCAGGAAGTTTCGATTGTGATAGCGCGATCGCACCCAACTGTTTGAAATTTGCTAATCTTTCAGGATGTTCAAGTTCCATATATCTGACATTCGCGTAACGTAGGTTTGGTGCGACACTGAGGAGGTTATCAACGAAGGTATCTTGAACTAGCCAAGTGTCGACACGCGTAATGAGAGGAAGGATGAGACCACGTGAATGTAGACGATGGAAGAGTTCCTGTATGACTAGATCTCGAAAACTTATAGCGATGGAGGTAAGACTGGAGGAGGAGGAGGAGGAGGAGGAGGAGGAGGAGGAGGAGGAGGAGGAAGTTGGCAAGGAGGGTGAATGAAGGGATACGAAAGCAGTAATCAGAAGGTAGTAATGGAGGCGGAGTGTCACCGAAGTGAGTCGCTCGCATCGCACAGTCGTGGTGCGTCATATTTAAGACAAGACACAGAGACTCAAGAGATGACCAAAGAGGCGGTAGAGAACTGAATACTGCATTGATTGTAGGCGGGATAGTTTCACCGAGGAATTGTAATCGCAGTGAGATCAAAGAGTTCGGTGTGTAAGAGGGCAGAAACATCCATTTCCAAACTCGCTGAAAGAATGGTGTTGATACTTCGTAACATCGACAGCACAGCTTTCAAGTCGTGAAAATCGGCCCAGACTCGCCACTGATTCGGTGTGACACTTGGAAGTAGTGTGTCGACTGGATACTCATCAATGATATGATGTCTAGCGACTCACGATTGCCGATCGCGATGAGGTGACGACGGAGGAGTGGCGTAGCAGCGTACTGTTGGACAACTTCGTCGCGATGATCAAGTGAGAGTCAGTGAGACTGAGTTGAATACGCTGGCTTCATGTTCGAAGTGCAGCAGAATACCAATAATGCGAGACGTGTGCTGCGCACACCCAAAAAAGGTAGTGTTGAGGAACTCGAACACAATGTTTAGTCCATCTCGAAAGGTCGTGAATGAAAGAGAAGACATTGGTGGTGGTCCAGGATTAAGTTCAATACCAACCAGCCTGGATGGTGGCGGTTCGACTTGATGCGAAACAAATACCTTCTTCTTCACGTCCCAGATCTGTGTCGAAGGTATGCTCTTAATGACGCTGTCATGTTTGAACACGAGTTGTGGTGCGATATCGATAAGATGTGACATAACTGCGGCGACAGGTGGACAGTTCAAATGGAATGATTCAAGAAGAGGAAGTTTCAATTTCTCTTGTGATAAGAATCGTACAGTATCTTCTATCCAAAATGAATTCTTGGTGAGATCAAGTTGCTTCAAGTTCTTGATTCCTGCAATATCGCGGAGTTGACGATAGTGATGAGGTGCGAAGATGACTGAATCGTGTATTGAGAGTGACGTGAGTTGAGCACATCGCGTGAGTGGTGTTAGGATGACTTCAAGTTGTGATCCTCTCAAAGTCAATTCATGGAGTGCAGGAAAGGAAGTCAGGAATGCAGGGAGAAGCTTCTTGTTCATACTTGAGACTTTCAGTGTTTTAAGGTGCAGGGTGAGGGAGGTAAGACGAAGTGCAACAGGAAAATGGAAGCTGCTTGCCGGCTGCGATTGTTTTGCACCTTTGACTTTCGTCTGACATGACACTACTGGAGATATATCCGTCAGATGTACACGTAGGCTCGTGAGTGAAGGGAAGTTCGTAAGTATCTCACATAGTTGAGATAAAGTCAACTTCTGATGTTCATCAAATACAGCACGAGTAACATGTCGCAGGAGCCTTGACGCAGGTACTTGTTCGATGTATTGCTGTGTCTGATATTCGAATGAACGAATACGACTTGAAACTGCCGCAGAGTACCAATTCTGAGACACTCGACTGGAATGAAGCCATTCAGAATCTGAGAGGAACAAGTAGATGAGATGCAAACCATCCGCAAACAGGGTGGAAGGTGTAGCGAATCCTTTTTGTGCAGTATCTATTTTTTTGAGCGGTGTATTTTGAGATATAGCTACCTCTTTCTGTACGCGATATGCTTCCACTCCAATCTTCCTGTTCCTATCCCATACAAATTCGAAGATCTTGTCGGTTTCGCAACGAGAGAACCCTCCTCGTTCGGTTCTGACAGTGTGTAGATATAAACGTTCAAGTGTTGGTATGACATCGACACTGTTAAAGAGATTGTAGTAAGTAGTATGTACACTGTCTTTGCTCCATCCTGGATCAAGCAGGTGAAATCTCAATGAAGTAATGAGGTGAATGAGGAAGCCGAACGAAAAATGCGTATATTGTTGAATTCACATTTAGTGAATCTTAAATGGCGGAGACGAGACATTGCGAGTGAAGAGGAGGCGAGAAGGAGAAGATCATCAGCTGGACTATACTTGTGAATACCAGAGATACTCAATCGTGTGAGTTGCGGTAAGGAAGTAAAGATCTGTGTCCATTGGTGATGTGAACTCAATGAACAGCTGGATAGGTCGAGATGTGTCACCGAACGACATGCGCAGATAGAGGAAACAACATTCGGTGTTGCTTTGATTGAGAGAAATTCAAGACGTGTGAATCTCGATAGGATCGCATCATCCTCCGAGCTGTAATTCGGTGGCAATATCATCTCACGCACATTCGGTGCGATCACGTAAAGTTGCAAGATCGAGGGAAATGGTGGAGATGGTAATGGAGTAATCAAAATGAGAGCATCAAGATGAGGGAAGTAAATCCTCTGCTTGCACATGAATTCCAGGATGACATCTAGTTGTACGACGCCACTCAGATCTAATCTTTTGAGTTGCTTCAGAGCAGCCAGATCGTAAAGTTGCTTCCACTTCTTTTTTGCCTGATCAATGAGTACACATGTTGAGCATGCTGTTGATGTTTTTGTCTCGAAATAGCACTCATAATCATAATCATATGATGTGCTGACGATGTGAAGGAAGGCGAGAGATGTCAAGTTTGTACAATACTTGAGAGGTGCGAGATCGAATTCGATACTCGAGTACTGAAATCGTAGGTGTGCCAGGCTCGGTAAGGATGAGTGAAGAGATGCTATCAATGCGTTGAGTGCAACCACTGGGATCGACTTGGTTGTGAATTCTGCTACGACGATGTGACGTAGGAATGAGGAAGATGGTGGAATTGACGCAAGGCGATATTCGAAGCCACGAATCGAACTTGAAGCAGCTGCGTGATGCCAAGACCAGCATGTACGACTCGAGGAAAACCATTCCTGATTGGTGAGAAAGGTGAATATGCGATGAAGAAAAGGTTGTGACGATGGGCTTGAGAGGAATTTGGAAGTCGCCGGAGAGAAACAACCTCCTTTCGGCGGTCCAGGATTGAGTTCGATACCAACGAGTCGATCTGATGGAGGTTGATATGGATGTGTTCGATGAAGTTGTTTCTGCTGTTCAGTCTGATGAACATTCGACTTGATTCACGCGCTCGTGTCGATCATACTTGAATGATGCTTGTAAACATGTTACTTCTAGAATATCTAAGTGTGGCCAGAAATCATTCGAGTTGAGCATGTCTGTTGAACAGGTGCATCCAACGTTCTGGTGTGGTATCATCGACGCGCAAGTTAGTAAACCGTGGAGTGACTGGACAAATGAAGGACTGTAAAAACCACTCAATTATCTTCTTCGTTCCTGCTTCTCCTCCTCTCTTCGTCATCATCTTCACACACTCACAATTAATGTCAGTACTGAAGCATCATCGCGATATCATCATACTCGTAGTACTCGCAACCAGCATGAAATATATTTGACTCTTCGTCAACTGAATTCGATCATGAGAAATCTGCCTCAACTAAGAGCACTCGAAGTGAATCTGAACATTGCAGTGCCACAAATTGAGAATGATACAAAATGGAGGAAGAAACATGAAACGAAGAGACTCAAGCGAACACAATCGAAACAAAAGAGAATTCAAGCTAGAGGTACGAAAGTAGCTGCAGAAGGATCTGGATCACCAACAGTGACAACACCACTGACGACCACAGCAACTGTTACAACTCCCTCTACTTTCTCAAGTTCTGGCGTACTCATTTCTGTCCTCATCTCGAGCATCTCGTTCTCCAGATCTGGCCTACTGACCACACCAACTGTTCAGATTTCCGTACGATCGTACAACGTCTAATCGATGATCTCTCGTCCTCACCTTGTGCTTCGACTCTTCGCCATCTCGAATTCGATTATCTGCCACATTGTTACGAACCGACATTGTTCACTCAACAAGCATCACAGTTGACATATTCCACACTCCGACGATGTACACAACTCGAACATCTCTCGTTGTCGATGGCGCATCGGTCGATTGACGGTAACCGTTCCCATCAACTCATGTCAGAGCTTGCATCGATGTCTCCCACATTGACTTCACTCGAACTTCATGATGGATATTACCACATTTCCAGTTTCACGACACTTGCCAACACAAAGATTCAACTTCCTCAGATTCAGCGATTTCATGTACGACCAAGATATAGTAACTTACATTTCCCTGAGCGATTGGCTGATCTATTTCCTCAAGTTCGAGAGCTCGTCAATTTCGAGTTCAAGTCTATCTATTTTCCTGTTGATTTCAGATTGCGATTCTCATGTCTTGAGAATATCGATGTTAACTTTTCACCTGCGAGTACTTTTGATATTCTTGCCACTGTCCTACCTCTGTCAATTACTCATATCCATTTCACGGATGAGATTCCAGGAACAAGTAACGAGTGGACTCAGATCAACAACTCTTTACCAAAATTATATCATCTGACATTTCAAGGACAGAGTTGGCTTGAGCAGACTCGAATGAAACGTGTCTTACGTATCTTGTCAGATGTGAATCAGCACTTCGTCGGACGATTAAAGAGTATGACACTGGTTCGTACAGAGATACCTGATAAAGATATCGACCTCATTTCATCCAAATTTACATCACTCGAATCACTGGAATTACATCCTTTAGCTTTCGAAACACTCCGATACGATCAACTGATCAACAAGTTCCGATCAAGTGCGTGTATTCCCACACTCAAACATCTGTTTATTAGTGAGACACGAATGTCTGATGACGCAGAGAAGTTGAGTTTCAGCGAGAAGATTCGACCGTTTGTGTTTGATCTCGAGGGCATCAATACAATACACTATCGAGACGATAAACCACCTACTCCTCGAAACCACCTGCGCCTCGACTCGTCGGCATCGAACGAGGACCAGTCATGAGCGCACAGTCGCTCTTCTCTGATGGTCTACCGTACTAACCAAGTTCACCTTAAATAATTATTGTGTACGAAATATTTCATACAATAAATTGCGCCGGATTGCGATGGATTTTGGCGCAAAAAATGTGTTTGAATCGCTCCTAGCACAAGCAATCGTTACGCTGGGAATGTAAACGTACAAAGCGAGCGTATGCGAAGCGTACAAATAGATAAGAGAGAAAGAGAGAGGGCAATGCACGAACTCGACGCGATTCTAGACTAAAAAACTCAATTTTTAAAGACTTAACTGAGTTGTAGGGTGGGATGGCGGTAAGAATATTTTGCACCTGAAGTGTACACTACTGTGATGTACACAAGTCGTGACGACAGGCGAAGGAATTGTGAATTGTTTAGAGACCCGAATGACGCTTGATGTTCACCATCGAAAAACGATAAAGGAGATTGATGCGAGGTGAGGAGATGAAGCTGCTGGGATGCGAACGCGCTAATGCTATGATGCGAGTTGATGCGAGTTGATGCGAAGTGGATTGATGATATTCGAAGCTGCACGACGCTGTTGGTATGGTTTACCTTCATGTGGACGTGAGTACATCTGTACGAATTGAAAAATATTCCATTTTTTAGGCTGTACGAAGTGACTTGATTAGGACGGTACATTCAATATTCACATTCTTATCAGGTCCAGATCTTATGCGTGCTGTTAGTCGAGTCTGTAAATCATGGTCTGCTGGAGCATCAACATCGTACTCCACATTCATGTGTCCACTCGAAATCTCTTTCCACCTCTCGACGTTTGAAGAGTGCGCTAATGACAAGTAACGAAGCAGTGCGATGGCGAGAAGGTGTTGCATGCGATTTGGTGCCTTCTTCGCACGTCTCATGAGACAAGTCACTGATGAAGGTTCGGAGGCAGCAGGTCATCAGCTGACTTCGAAACAGGTCCGAGGAGAGTCAAGGACTTTGAAGTGAGGTCACAAAGATATCAGTCGTGATGAAAGTAAGCGGCGAGTTGACATTCAAGGTTGATGCGAGTGAGCAGATGCCGATCATCTTCGGAGATCGAAGACCAACAGTGAGTGAATTAATACCATCCTCTTTCAGCACGATTGAACGTGGAAGATTACCATAGCATACTTGAGTAACAGCGATCACGAAATCTGGAATGCAAAAATTGAATGCAGACCATCAGTGAAGAGCGTTTGTGCATTCATTGCAGTTGTTAGTCCAGGATTAAGTTCGATACAAGTTGGTTGTGGTGGAGCGTCTGTGCTGCTGGTGCTGCTTGTATCTCGTGTACTCTCCTCCTCTTACGATAGCTGTCAGCATTCTTGTGATTGGTTGGATCAGAGACGAAGTATGTCACTGCATCTTCAGATTTTGCCGATACACTGAAGCGCACTTCAAATCGAGTCAACCTCGGCAACAGTGCAGAATCGTCAAATAAATCGATCATCTTCGTACAGATTGTGGGAGTTGGACAATAAAATAGAAAAGACTCGAGCGAGTGGAGTTGAGCGATGGATGATGGATCAATTGAATTCGCTCCATCCCTCAACTCCAATGGCGGACCAATTGAATGGAATTGCTTGGGTAGTGTGAGAATGAGTGATTTCACTCGTGTGTGTGACTCAGATGCACCAACGAGGTCCTTGATAACATCTGCAGGAGGATAATTGGAACGGATGATCTCCTGGAATTCGAGTTCGACCAGTAATGGAAGTGAGGTAAAGATGCGACTCCATTGATCGCTTGATGGAGTCCATACACCTTGTCGACAAAATCGAAGTGTTGTCAATCCGCGACATTGACATAAACCCCTCAGAACAATCTCTTCTTGCAATGACATCACTCCTAAGCCCTGCTGTAGTGTCAACTCACGTAGTTGCGTGAATTTCACACAATTGTAAAACTCAGTTTCTATCACATTACCAAAAGAAGCAGGTGCAAGTTGAGTTAAGTTTGGTACGAATGAATGTAGCTGTGATAGTTTCAGACCATTATATTCGATGATACCTCCACTTAAATCAAATGAAGGAAGATGTGGAAATGAGATCGGAGATTCTGGAGGACCATTCTTACGATTTGAATCGAGAAGAAAATCGATGAGACGTGTCAGATGAGTTGTCGAGAAACACCAAATATCACCAAAGAATGAAAGATGAATTAATTGAGACATGTTTGAAAGAATTCGCATCTGTTGCTTCAGTTGTTGAGAAGAAGTGACGACGGCACCTGGAGAAGCACCACTATATATACCTTTATGAATCCAATCCAGAAGGAACTTCGCATGACCTGGCAGGTGGATACTCGTCAGATTGCGACATTGTGTGAGCGGCGTCAAGTCAACATTCAGTGGCATGTGCATCAATGTGACGGATGTCAGTGCCGGAAATGTTGGGAGGAGTGAAATCAGTGACTGCCAATCCGGTGAATCTGGTGGAGGATCTGTAGATTGTATTTGTGATGGATTAGTGATTTTCACGAGTGAAATAGAACTGAGATGATGATTTATATGTAGCGAGGAGCGTTTACCATCACGTAAATGAGTAAGAAGACATGCGAGATCTGTACGAGCAAGTGTCATCTTACGACTCGGAGTACGAGCGTTACCACCGATGCTTTTCCAATTGACACATGTGTGACTTGCTGATAACCAATCATGATTGTCGAGATAAGCAAAGATCGATTGCAAACCGTCACTGAACAGTGTTTGTGCTGTCAATGATGTTGTCGGTGGTCCAGGATTCAATTCGATACCAACTAGGCGAGGTGCTAGTGGTGTGTTTACAATCATCCGGTTCTTTCGAAAGTTGCTATATGTTACCAACTTGCTATCCCAGCAGAAATCATTATATTTCCATTTCAAATGCTTCGCCTGTATCTCAAATCGTTCCAACTTTGGCATGAAGTTCGTATCATTGACCAACTTCATGAGATGTGCTTTTTGCTGATCATTGACATCAGCTTGATGAAATACGAGATGACGACACTGAGCAAACTTCGAGAGGGTTGCAAATGATCGAGGAATTTCCCAATAGTGAACGACCGACGTATTTCTCTCGGTCATTTCCAGATGTTGGATACGGTGGAGGAGGGAGGAAGATCCAGGTGAACGAAGGAATGAGAGGAAGGATTCAGTATAAAGCATCGTCGGACGAAGTGAAAGACTCGTTAAGTGAGGCAACGACTGCAACAATTGATGCCATTGTGCTTCAGTACGAAGTTGATTGGTGACTTCAGCAAGTGCAGTGAGTGAGTGACACGCACAAATCGCATTCAATACCGACTGAAATTGAAAATCCGAAAGAAAACCGAGAAGTAATTCCAATTTCTTCAATTGTGTGAATTGAGGTAACACATGGAAGTTTGCTTCAGAGAAGGTGAACTCACGACATCGAATTGAAGTCAGATTCGGCATAACTTGAATCACATCGTTCAGGTACATTCGTACATCACCCATGTGTGCAAATGGATCTTGGTGTGCCACTTTCTGCAAGATTGTGAATGAACGTAAATGTGGCAGAGTGATACCACTAAGACGACTGGTTGAGAGTGTATAATTCCAACAACCACCATGGATGTTGAGTTGAGTTAATTGAGTCATCGAAGAGAGGACGTGACATTGTTTAACCGAGCAATCACTTTTGCGTGAAGCGGTAGTACCAAAGATCACTGGTCGGCCTGGCTCTTGTGCTTCATCGGTCAGATGAAGTTGGTTCAGTTTCGTACACTTCTCTAGTGGTGTGATATCAATCACATTCTGCCAACGAAAGCATCGCAGATCGGTCAAATTTGGTGTGATCGATGGAAGTAATTCAAATAATTCGTCGATCGACTGTGTTGACAGTGAATCACCGAATACGAGTTCAAGGCGAGTGAGTCGAGAAGATGCGATAAGAGCCTCTGGTTTGGACTTCACAAAACTGGAACCAACAACCGTAGCAGATGTGTCGGAAAGTTCTTCGAGATAGACATGAAATACTTCCAACGACGCTCCGAAATGTGAACGAATTAACTCAAATTGTGCAAAGGTTAACTTGTGTCGTCCTTCAAATGTGAGCGATGCAATATGTCGTTTCAGCGGTGATACAAGCAGATCTTGAATCTCTTGCGCTGTTGTAAGTTGAAGATCACCTTTGTTTGTCCTGGTCGCCCGAATACGACGAATCTGTGTTGTCTTGCCACACGCTGACCAATACTGACATGTCCGATTCATCATCGACCAATCACGATTTGTCAGATAGGAATGAATGATATGAATACCGTCAGCAAATAGCTTGCGTCCAAGTGTGGCCTTCGCCGCTGCTTGCTGATTCAAATTCGGACTGCGTGCGATCCTTGACGCAAAACTTGAGGTAGATGACCAGGCTGATGCTACAGTGGGTGTGGTTGTGGAGGTTGGCTTCTGACCAGGAACTATGAATGATGGTGCCTGCGGCTGTGGTGGCTTTGTCGCTACTGGCTTTTGTCCATTCGCAGGTGGCGCTGATGATGCTGTGACTGATGTCGAAGTTGGCTTGGACATTACCACATTTTTGGTCGAAGCCACTTGCGGTGCTTTCTTTGATGCTGTTGATGTGACATTATCGGTCGGAGCAGCAGAAGCGAGTGATGCCCAAGAAGAACGAACTGGCGGAGATATTGGCGTCGAAGCAAGTTTAGGCACAGACGAATTGGATAGGTGTTCTGACTCCTGCTTCTGATTCTGGTGCTGCTGAGGTTGCTGTTGCTGTTGCTGTCGTTGTTGTTGTTGGTGTTGCTGTTGTACTGCAGTGGATGGTAATGGGGTAGTCAAAGAAGAGACACGACCCGTTGCAACAGATGTAAAAGACTTCGGTGGTCCAGGATTCAATTCGATACCGACTAACCGCGCAGCTGGTGGCGTAACGCTAGCTGTTGATCGTTTCGGTCGCCGATATTCATCGACACCAATGCGTTTCTCACGATCAAAAACCAATAACGGAGGAGTTGTTGTTAAACTTGAGGTAACATTTGTTGGTAGTGTTAATTCAAGTCTTATCAATGAAGGTAATAATGTTGCATCATTAAAATGTGCCTTCAAATCGATACTCGGTGGTGCAACATAATCATCATAGAATGCATCCTCACCTAAACATAAAGTATCGAGTGCAATGAATTCAGACATTAACTCGAGATACAATAGAGATGTACGCTCGAGTTTGAGTGTACGAATACGATCACACATACGTGTACAAGATGGCAATAAACCTGCTGCAGCAGGTCCACCAGATAAGGAAACATCAAGTGAAGATACAACAACAACAACAACATCATCGACGGCGGCTGGGTATGACATTGTCGCACCTGTTGTTGTGGCAACAATGTCGCCATCAATTGGTTGTGTTAGATGAAGTAGTAACTCTGGACTTGATGTATTTATAAATGCAAGACTTTGCAAATTACGACACGAACGAAATATGAGTCGCCATTGTTCAATCGATTCAAACACAAGATTTGTCATTTCGAGATGTATCAACTGATCGAATTGACTAATTGTCTTTGCAACATCCTGACCATCGAGGAGTGACTTACCACCTGCTGGTTTGTGTCTTATAGACAACGACTCAAGCAATGTAAATCGTGTAAGTACATCTAACTCTTCTATTCTTAACTCAAGTAATACAAGTCTTCGTAAGTTTGGTATTACTGAATTTAAACGTTCGAGTTGTCCTACTTGCATAATGTTACTACCAAATGAAAACGAGTGCAAATGTCGAAAAGTGATTTTTGTTGTTGATGTTGTTGTTGTTGTTGTTGTTGTTGTTGTTGTTGCTGGTATTACACTTGAGAACGATGACGAAGAGAATGATGACGACGAGAATAACGACGAGGATGATATAATTCCATCAGATGTTGCGATCTCACGTAAAAAGAGCTCAGTTGTAGATGTACCAAAATCATTGACATGAAGATGTGTCAACGATGAATACTCTGACAATGTGCGCATCTGTTGTTGAAATTGTTTCTCACGTAATAACTTGATCTGTTTGTTCTCTTGCCACATACATTCAGATGCGTAATCCTTCAAGCATAGAGATGTGAGGAATAATAGTTGTTGTACGAGAGGAGCAAGATCGAATTGTACTGATAGATTTATGATTGTCAATTTTGTTAACTTCGTACATAGTGTGAGATGATCCTTCAGAAATTGATTCCCATATTGTACATCTTCGTCCTTTATAATACCTGACATACTAATTGTAATCGTACGCAATCTTCTCACACTTTTACCAAATAGATTCTTACCTTCATCACCACGAGATATCAACTTCTGCCAGTGCCAACATCCTTCAGGATCAAATTTCATAACGAGTGAAATTGATTCAAGTGAAGGTAAGTGTTGTAAGACAAAGTGCGTCTCGAGTAGATGAGACTGCAGTGTGACATCGACGATGTGACGAAGGAGCGGTGAATGGACCGAGAAGAACTTCGCTCCTGGCGTGGCGGTTAAGATCTTCGGCACTTGTTTTTTGTCAACTGGAAAGAGCTGATAATCTGCGATTCTGAAATATTCTACTCCGAAATCAAACTTACTTGCATATCCTAAGTATCGTAATGCTGCCGTCACGAATGGATCCGTAGGGCGATATTGAAGACGACGGGGCGGTGTTGTTGAAAGTGTTGCATACCACGATTTGCATGTCCGCACAGCACCGACCCACTCACCAACAATTAGAAACGAGAAGATTGAGTATAAGCCGTCAGAGAAGAAGTTTTGCCCACGTGAAGTGGCAGAAGAGGAGGAGCTCATCTTCTGTGTTGCTTCTTTGCTTCTGAGTATGCGTGTGTATAGCTCGTGGTTAGTGATCGTGTTTTGACAAGACGAAGAGGTACAGGACGGTGACTGCGGTCGGCGAATGTTGTTGCGGTTGTGGTCTCCTTCTCGAATTCCGCTGCGGGCTCTTACATCACAGTGACTATTTCAAGGAGTAAAAGAACAGGCAACCAAGTGCGCAATTGTGGCTTTTATGCATCTTCGCACCACCCTCTGCGCACGCTGAATTCGAAGTCCCATTTCTGGTTCTTCCTTTTCTTCCTGTCTTCACTCACCGCTGCGTCAGGGCCGCTGCGCACCTCTCCAAGTAAATCAGCACCAACAACAATACCGATACCAAAGCAGACCGACATGCCAACTGCAGCTTCGAGTGTGACAACCAAGGCAACGACACCTGAAGCCGCATCGAAGCATGAAGCAGTCAAGCCTACGATCACACTAAGTTCCATCTCTACCTCAAAGTCAGGATGGGCATCGTTAGTCAAGCAGAAAGTGGAAACATTAAATGCCGCGGTCACAGTGACACAAGCTAAAAAGGCTGTTCTTGGACGCAAACTATTCACTGACGGTATTCATGTCATTCACTCATTCCTAACAAACAATGAATGGTTGACAATGTCTCGTGTATGCCACTATTGGTCATCATGTGGCCTTTCCACGCCGCAACGAAATCTCTCCTTCCGACTCGAAAGAAGAGGCGATCTTCGTTTATCAACCGAACAAGAAGTCACGCAGATTTCATCTTCCCTGCTCAAGAGACATATCACATTCATTGCAATCGAAGGTAAGCATCAACTCACAATCGCGCAGATGATGCAACTACTCGAGCAGTTCCCTCAACTTGAAACTTTGCGTGTACGTCTGGATCAAGAAGTAGCAACCGAAGTTGACGCATCAACTTTTGCTACAATCGTTGGATCTTCTAAGGTATGGCGTCTTCGTCGACTCGAACTCATCCTCGGCAAGTTTATTTCGATTTCGTCCATTAATCAACTCATCTCAAGTCTACCTTACCTTGCGAGTCGCCTGATAGAGTTGGGACTATTCTGTTCGCGTCAGGATGTCAACCTTGCACCTCTTTGTGAATGCCCTCATCTCACTCGAGTCACCCTAAATGAGAAATCCGGTGAGAAAGATCTGCATGTAGAACATTATCTGCGTTCCTATCTCGTCCAGGATGAACTACCGCGCGGCGATTCGACATACTCACTCCAGCAAATGCGTGATCTTAGTACAATGCATCAACTGACCACTCTGAGTTTACATTATCCCTACACGATCCATCGTGAAATGCTCGCACTCCTAGCAGCGAATGAAATCACATTCCCTCAGCTTCAGACATTTGATCTAATAGGATACTGGACAGGTGCAACGATGTTACTTCAACCAATCGCACCGAATGTAACTCAACTTACATCGTCTGTCTTCGATATGAGCGACTACCTTGCGTTGCCGAACTTGAAAAGGCTACAGAGACTTTGTATGCCTTATCTGTATGATGACGATAATCCACACATATTTGAGTTGGTCTGTAAGTGTCACTCACTTACGCAACTCTCCTTCACCCAATCAGATTCATTCTTGCATACCACAGCCGAGGGGCAACAGATGTTTACATCTCTTCCTCTTCTTACCGACTTCACAGCTCGAATTCCAGTCAATCCAAAGCCTCTGATTGTATTTCTTCGATCTTCGGTCTGTTCCACAACTACGACCGCTATGCGACAAATTACGTGGCAGGCACCTCTCTCCAGAAAACAGACTGAAGGAACAATTTCTGCCATGATGCACCTATTCGATGATGTCAACATCATGTCGGAACTCGAGCGAATTGTATTACCGACTAAACAAGTTCAAGACTTTGTGTGGGATCGACGAGAAGGTAAGAACACAGCTCGATATCGACTTGGCGTTAGTGAAGGAGCGAAAATGCCACTAACAAAGCGACTTCCTGAATTGAATCTCCAACTATCACCTGTGACATATGTACCTCATAAACCAACAGTCGAACATGCATCACGTCCAACTTCATCCACAGCAGCAACAACTGTTGTGACAACAAAATCCCCACAGTCCATTTCGACCTCAACTGTTGCGAACAAACCGAGCGCAACACCACACCAGCAGGCAAAGATTGCAAGTACTCGGCCATCTTGGTCATCTCTTGCAGCAAAATCAGGTGTCAGTTCCTCTTCCTTAACATCCAAGAAAGTGTCGCCAGCATCTCGTCTCGTTGGTATTGAACTAAATCCAGGACCACCATCTTCCGCAGCAAATTCATCCTCTTCTTCTTGGGTCTCGCTCGCTTCGAGTTCTACCTACGCTGTGCCACGAAGTAAGCAATCACAAGCAAGCACCTCTGCGAAGTCAACTGAGAAGCCAAAATTCTTTAATGCGTCACCGGCTGCCGTCATCGCCAAGGCAGCCTCCATTTCATCAACGCCACCCACAGTCACATCAAAATCTCAAGCAGCTAAGCTTGAAATCACAACCACTTCAAGTTCAGGAGGATGGGCATCATTAGTCAAACAAAGTGCCGCAAAATCAAATGCAGTACAATCAGTTGTACAAGCAAAATCAAGTTTACTCGGTCGCAAGCTCTTTGCTGACGGTATTCATGTCATCCATTCATTTCTCACGAATTCTGGATGGCTTGCAATGTCTCGTGTTTGTCATTTTTGGTACGCAAGTGATGCTTCCACACCAATTCGCTCCCTGTCATTTTATCTTCAGAGAAGAGGCGATTCTCAATGGTCAACCAAGCTCGAACTTGCACCTCTTTTCTCATCTCCATTGAGGAGACATCTGACGTACCTTGTCATTGATTGTCGACAGCAATTGACAGTTAGACAATTGCTGCGGCTACCTGGTCAACTGCATCAGCTCAACACACTTCGTGTGCGTATCGATCAACTTCCTGGTTCACCGGTGTTACCAACTGTTGAGACTTGCAAATCATGGCAACATCTCCGACGACTCGAATTCACCTTCGGCAAATCGATATCTGTCTCATCTATCGATC
Organism: Asterella californica; assembly: GCA_036924285.1. Classification (NCBI taxonomy): domain Eukaryota; kingdom Viridiplantae; phylum Streptophyta; class Marchantiopsida; order Marchantiales; family Aytoniaceae; genus Asterella; species Asterella californica. Next base: position 364,555 of record JAYKYS010000027.1, on the reverse strand, counting down.
AACTAATCGCACACTTGCCTACTATCGCACCTCATCTCACAGAATTGGGTCTTTTCTGTTCGCGTAAGGATATGAACCTCGCACCCTTGCGAGAATGTATTCATCTCACTCGAGTCACTCTGAGTGAGTATTCAGGTGAGAAAGATCTACGAGCTCATGATTTTCGTCATTACACTCCAACAGCGTCATATGGTGACGCAACCTACTCAATATTACAGATGCGCGATCTAAGTACCATCTCATCGCTGACCTCCTTGCATCTCCACTATTCAGGTCCAACTCACCGTGAGATGTTTCCGCTCATGGCAGAAAATGAGATCACATTTCCTCAACTTCACACTTTTGATCTTGATATTTTCTCACAAACCGCTGGTTTACTGCTTCCAGTCGCCCCGAATCTGACTGAACTTAGCTCAACTTACTTGGACGAGAGGGACTACACGATGCTGTCTCAATTCAAGAATTTGCAACAATTTCGCATGCCAGAGTTGTCGGATGGCCCAAATGTTCTCGCGCAGGTCTTTCAGTGTACATCAATCACACGACTTACCATCACGTGTACTTCGGAGCAACTTTGTACAGAAGCAGATTGGCAGCACATGTTCACTTCACTTCCTCAACTCACGGATCTCACTCTCGTTGTGAAATATCATATTACAGCTCTGATTGTTTTTCTGCATTCCTCTGTCTGTGCCACAATCACCGCTGGTCTGAAGAGGATCACTTGTCAGTTCGTTGGTTCACTTGACGCGAAAGAGGGTATCATTTCTCTCATGACGCCACTATTTGATGACATGAATATCATGCCAGGACTCGAGCGAATCGTGCTACCGTCGAAAGAAATTCATCCGTTCGTGTGGGATCGTCGAGAGGGAATCAATACGGAGAGGTATCGACTCGGTAGCGGAGTAACGAGAGTACCACTTTCACCTCCAGCAACTTCCTCCATCCCGACTAGTAATCGTTCATCATGGTCATCACTCGCATCAAAATCAAGTTCAAGTTCTTCAAAGAAGGCAACGCCAGCACCTCGTCTTGTCGGCATTGAACTCAATCCAGGACCGCCAAAGTCTGTTTCTTCTAACGCTTCATCAACATCATCCAGTGTGGCCAAGCCACAACCGGCACCTTCACCAATGTCTGCCTCACAGCCTGCATCTGCATCTACATCAGCAACAGTTCGTTCGTGGTCATCACTCGCATCAACCGCTGCTGCAGGTTCCGCGCAGAAACCGGCACGACCAAAACCAACAGCACAAGCACCAACCAACAAGAATGTACACTCCTCCCAGCCAACTGTTGCTATGATAACGCCACCAAAAGCTGTCGCCGGCATGAGCCAAACATCCAGCATGCCACAGTCCCTGCCTCAGCAAAAGCAATACCAACAGCAACAACAACCTGAACCAAATCTGCCCGCACCATCGACTGCGATAAACAAGTCAAGTGCTCCTGCGCCTCCTTCATTGTGGGCGAAACTTGCTTCGAGTAATTCAACGCCAACAGGCGCCACTGTTTCATCGCATGCCACAACGAAAAAACCAACTCAGGCAGCGACACCTAGCAAGAGCGAATCAAGCACCAAGCAGCCAACTTTCACATCAACTGCAAAGTCATCTGCAGTAACTTCTTCCTCCTCGCAGTCAACTCCCACAGCCGCGTCAGCTACGTTGTCATCCACCTCAGCTTGGAGCTCCTCTTCTGGTTACGCTTTGGTTGTTGCGAAAGTAGCACAACAATCGAAATCGAAGCCGAATTTACATGCACTAGTTGTAGCTGCATCAGCAGACACGCCATCCGTTCTCGGTCGGAAACTATTCGCTGATGGTATTCACGTCATTCATTCATTTCTATCGAATCGTGATTGGCTTGCGATGAGTCAAACATGTCAGTACTGGTATGCAAGTGGTGGATCGTCGCCTAATCGTCGCCTTGAAATTGTGCTGGTGCTTCGATTGAGTGACATGCATCTCTCAAGTTCACAGGAGATATCGCATCTCATATCTTCGCGATTAAAACGACATCTTATTTCGTTGCTGGTGGAAGGACGACATCGAATGACTCCAGCGCAATTCGAGTTGGTACGAGCTGGTGCACCGGCACTCGAGTTTGCTCGTGTCTATCTGGATGAGACTGCCTCTGGTACATCAGAACCCAATGCTGTATCACCTTCTTCTTCTTCCATTCACGCTTCGTCAAAGCTACAGCATCTTGAGGTGATCTTTGGTGATTCACTCTCGCTCGAATGCATCGATGAAATAATCGCCACCTTATCTGCAGCAACTCCTTATCTCACAGATTTACGATGCTTTCGCTGGCGTGTTGAGATTAACATTTCATCATTGAAGGAGTGTGTACATCTAACACATCTCTTACTGACAGAAGAGGCGCAAGAAGAGGGTCATCGGAAGGTGTATGGTGCAACCCCATCTGTAACTGACGATCGAATTTACTCCAAACAGCAGCTGCGTGTTATTTCCTCCATCCCATCACTTCGTCATCTCCATTTGCACCACGATACGACAAAACGCCCCCAACAACTACGCCCGCACTCTCGTCTGCGTGAAATGGTACGTGATTCCATCACCTTCCCACAGTTGCTTTCATTCGAACTGAATGCACTCCCAGGTGCACTATCTGGCAAGTCGACTCTTGGTCTTCTCCATCAAGTTGCACCGAATGTGACATCGATATCACTCGTCAACGTATCCGACCCTCAAGTCGACTTACTGCCAGTATTCACGAACCTTCGTCGCCTCAACTTCTCCTTGCATCATGCACAGCTGTATATCGACACATTATGTGCGTGCACCTCCCTGACTCATCTCGGACTCCCCTCTTATCCTGACTTGGATTGGGAGCGACTATTCTCTCGATTATCGCACCTGACAAGTCTCGACCTACCAAGTTACATGTATGTGATGTCTTATCAGTCTTCTCTCCTTGCATTCTTCAAGCTCGATACAACTGTTAGTCGATCCACAATCTCACGTCTTCACCATCTGACCTTAGTCAATGTGTGCAGTGATTTCCAGGCATTCCAACTCTCCTCCTTCACTTCATGTCGTGAGTTGACACTCGAATTCAGCGACCATGCGATGACGAAAGTCGAATACGACCTGACGGATTTGATGGGTGAAAAAGGTACGTTGTCGCTGTCACAGCTCCCCAAATCAATCGAGACAATCATACTCAAATCACACAATAGAATCAAGCGATACGAATGGAAACGACCGACGATAACTGCAAAATAACAATGGAGAGCAGGGAAAAGACCACTTTATTTTAGTCTAAACATGTAAACATAATCTGTCCCAAGTTTTGACGATAGAGCAACGCTTGTTTCAAGAAAGTATGTCTAAATTCATGTTAATTCACATTCTATCGCATATCATTGTGCTCATCTTGTCCTAGAAATTGTACACAGCCATTTTGCATTTTGCGTCTAAGCAACAAGATTTCCGAGTTGTAGGCTCATTGCCACTGATCGCCCAAAGCTCGTTAATAGCATTTGGAGGTTTTCAGCATGTGATACAACGATCGAATTGTTTCTAATTTATGTGCAAAAAATGAATGAATCTAAGGCGCAGAGTATTACCCAGAGGGATTGTGTGTGAGAGAGTTCGTGCAAGGAAGAGGAGATAAAAGAATACAGGAGGAGGAAGGATGATGCAAGGATGGAGAGTTGAGCGAACGAGATACAGATCCCAATTTCGTCGTGCTATGATCTTGTGACAGGAAGGTGGGATGAGGATGGGATGAGGATGAAGAGACGTTTATTTTCTTTTCTCAAGGTAGTGCTGGCTACTTTCTTTATTTCTTCGCTGCTGCTGCAGCCGCTGCTTGTTGCGATTTCTTCATCTTCTTAATAAGACCTTGTTTATATTCACGAATTGTACCCTTGTGAATTTGAATTGTCTTATTATCACAGATCCAGATCTGCTTTGCTACTTGATCGATCAGACGGAAATCGTGTGATACAAGTACGACACCACCATTGAATGCATTAATTGCACGTGCCAGAGAATCAATACATTCCATATCCAAGTGATTTGTAGGTTCATCCAATAATAACAAGTTCGGTCGTGATACAGCCATCATTGCAAATACGACACGTGATTTCTGACCATCACTCAATGTACCAATTGGTTGTTTCTGCATTGCACCTGAGACACCATAACGACCTAAGAATGAACGCCATTCCATTTCATCTAATTTCTTGTCAGCAAATACTTTACGAATAAAATCAAGTGGACACATCTCCGGATCAAGTTGATCATTCGAGTGCTGATTATAACGTCCGATTGATAAATGTAAATGTTTACGAATCTCACCATTTGTTGGCTTCAATTCATCTAACATCAATTTAAGAAGTGTCGACTTACCAGCACCGTTTGGACCGACGAGAGCAATACGTGATTCCATATCAACACCGAGTTCGAGATTATCGTACAACTTATCCTTCTCCTCACCTGAGTATGCAAATCCGACCTTCTGAAATACAATTGCTGGACCTTCCAACTTCTCACTCTTTGGAAATTCGAAGTTATATTGAACTTCTTCAACAACCTTCTCTGTCAGACCAGCTGCTTCCATCTTATCAATAATCTTTTGTTTGGATTTAGCCTGACGCACAAGATTGGAGTAAGTACCACATGAAGCAATGAAAGCCTTAATGTGCTTGATATCTTCTTGCTCCTTTGCGTATGCCTTCATTTGATTTACTTCCAACTCCTTCTTTGTCTGGACCATCATACTGTAGTTACCTGTATAGTTGACAAGTTTACATGTTGGTGTGAGGTGAATCATATGTGTACATACACCGTTCATGAAATCTTGTGAGTGTGACACAACGACAAGACAACGATCGTATGTTGAGAGATAATCTTCAAGCCAAACACATGCTTCGAGATCTAAGTGATTGGTTGGCTCATCGAGAAGGAGGAGAGTAGGACGAATGAAGAGGGCTTGGGCGAGTGCAACACGCTGAGAGAAGAATGGAAAGAAAAATGGGTGAGTGACATCCAAGTGCTATGCATGACAAGGGTAAAAATGATGCCTTGGACGACCGTAAAACCGATTGGAGGGAAATGCTACCCCGTTGAACTGCGACGCACCTCATCTCCATTCTCGCTTTCAACTAACCATTCTCCAACCACCTGACAAATCCTTGGTCGCTTTCATCATCATATCATGTTGAAATCCCAAACCTGTCAATAATTCAGCTGCACGGGATTGAAATGTTGATGGATCCATAGCATCAAGACGTGCATATACATCTTGTAATAATTCACTCTCTGGTCCATCTTCTTCTAACATACGTTCACTCTCTGCTTCAAGACGTTTAATTTCATCTTCGACGACATGAACCACAGCTTCAATTGCATTCATATCACTCTTACGATATTCTTCTTCCAAGAAAAAGATATCAATATGATCTGGAATTGGTACCTCACGTTCAGCAAGACATTTCAAGAATGAGGACTTTCCTGAACCATTTGATCCAATCAGACCATAACGTCTACCAATTGTAAATTCAATTGTCGTATCCTTAATTAACTCCTTTCCGTAACAAGTCAATGTGAAACCACCAATCTTTACATCGAGTGCACGTGGCTGAGATTCGAGTGCACCAGTAGCAGTACCTGCAATGGATGTAAAAGGAAGGAGTGGAGTCGCAGAGAGGAGGAGGTAGTGAATGAAGTCGAATTGCGCGCGCGGCGGGGAGTTGAAGAGAAACGGCGACGTCGATGAAGGATGAGTATGATGAAGATAGTGATACGTTTGATGAGGATTGTTTCGATGTGAGAAGAAGAGAACAGAGATGATGAGCACTTCTCGAAGAGTAGCAACAAAGGAAGTGGAATCGTCGTCTGAAATGAAGTGCGCAACTCGCTCCTTCGAGTGCGGTACACTTATTATTACATGCGCTCGACACTGTAACTCACGGCACATCTCACACAAACTCGTTGCCTACACTGCGCGCACTACTGACGATATGTACACTCTTTTTTTGGTGCTGAGGAGGAGGAGGAGGATGAAGAGGATGCGGATGCTTCGGTTGCTGCTGCTTTTGCTGCTTTTTCCTTTGCAGCCTTCACAAGCTTTGGATTCTTCTTTGGTGGCATAGTGACGTGTAGAAAAGGTGATGATAAACTTCAGAAACCACAAGAAGAGGAACGAAGCAAGCGAAATGCAGTGAAAAAGCTGCGCAACGCACGTCTCTATCGTGTGCATTTCATTATTATTGAAGTGATTAATGCTTTTCCAATTGGAATTCCAATGCGCGGTGAACTAAATAACAGTTTATAATTTGTTTATTAACTTTAAACGCTGATGTAATCACTCATCAACTCGTCGCATCAGGTTTTTCGTTGTAATGGTCGAAATGCATGGAGTTTTCTTTGCTTCGTGCATTCTTTCTGAAGCTTTTTCAATACGATGCACGTGACACCACTGCTACTTGTCGGTATCGAGTTGAATCCAAGACCACCGATCACAGCTTATACACTGTTTCCTGATGGTCTACATTCAATTTTCGCCTTCCTCACGGATACTCAGCTCTTTGAAGTCGTAACACAAGTCTGTAAATATTGGTATCAAGTCGGCGGTTCGGCTTCATGTGCACATCGTTCAATGAGAAAAACAATCAAGATTGGTGGCAATCTCATTGCAGGTGTTACATCACCACTTCGACGACATCTGACTGCACTCGAAGTGGCGGCAGTTGTCATGAAGGATCGTATGAATGCTGCTGTACTTATGCAATCCATCCCAGCGTTCTCCTCAATCATATCATTGACACTCTTTCAACTGCCGATGGACGTTGATCCTACACCTTTACTCGCGTGTTATTCTCTCAATCACTTATGTCTCTCAAACTATTGTTCACCGATGCTCCGTTTTCTCTGGAGAACACAACTTATCGCGACTACGAATCTGTCAGAGTTGGCATCAACTCTGCCTGCTGTTCATCTAGCACAACTGAAAGGATGTATCGTACAGATGCGTGTACTCGCACAGATCACAAGTCTACGTTCTCTTACCATCAATGAGTACGACCTTGCTACTGTTGTTTTACTTCAGGTCTATGCATCTTATTCGATCGTCTTCAATAATATCGAGCAATATTTCATTCCTTGGTTCGAGTTGACTGTACAATATGCACATTGCCTCGTCGCTGTATTTCCGAGATTAACACACGTTGAGACGACAGGATTTGCCTTGGAAGCTGTCGTTGCTCTTCGTTCCCTGTCGAATCTCAATTCGATCCGTCTTGCACCGAGAACAGATGAACGTCGCATGTGCCTTGAGAATTTACAATCTATCCTTGATGCTATTATACAATCTCAGCAACTCACACATCTCAGTTGTACACACTTCTCACCTCAGTCATCAGCTCAATGGACGCAGCTCGTCTCCTCCTTGCCACATCTGATCAGTCTAGAACTACGATCACCACCAGAAACCGAGACATTATTTCACACTCTGACTTCGACTGATACGCTGAAGAAATTCTGTGCAGAACGACTTGCTTCACTCTCAATTATTGGGATGAATCCTACTGATTCATGCCTTCTCATCCCACGGTATTTCAAATCACTTCGCTCTCTGACAATTCACCTCCGTACATCTTATCATAATACAAAAGAGCATGAGCCACTCAAGAATGCACTGGACAATCCTGCACTCTTGCCTCACCTCAATTACCTCTCACTAGGTCTGATCATTAATAATGATCGTACGCATGACATCTTCACTTACGATCGGAATCGTCCGAATGCATTTAGTACGCAATTCTACAGACGCGAGAAACCAATGAGCGAAAACAAGGCTACACCGCCAGGCGCCAGACTGGTTGGTATTGAACTTAATCCAGGTCCGAATGATGGAAGCATGCCAACAACACCAACAACACCACCACCACCACCAACAACAACAACAACAACAACAACAACAACAACAACAACAACAACAACAACAACAACAACAACAACAACAACAACAACAACAACAACAACAACAACAACAACAACAACAACAATGACACCACAGACATTCTTTCGAGACGGACTTCATTCGATTCTTGTGTTTCTACGCACACGTGAATACATCGACTTCGCTTCGACTTGCCATTCATGGTTTCAAGCTGCATCAACTTTACGTGGTCACACCAATCTTAGTTATATCATGGGGTCCATATACTCTGATCTCATAAATATGCCATACTGCCTGTTATCCCAAGTCACACACTTTGAAAGGTGGTTCATCGATTTTCAGTCAGATTTCATCGATTGTCCATCCTTCTTCGCGCAGCAATTTCCTGCTCTGGTGTCTCTTGAAATATCGGTTGATATAATTCCACCGACGTTGTCCGATTTCGACAGGACCGACTCAGATTCTGTGCTAGCCCTCTCCCTAATCGATATAACACTTCCACCTCGGCTGACGCGCCTTGTGGTCGCCATGTTCAATCATCGAGATGTCCGACCCGAACGTGAGAATGCGCTATTACGAGCCATTGGTCGATTACCTGATCTGCAGATCCTTCACTTCATGAATCTCAACACAGAAGTATGGAAGCATCCGAGATTCGATTTCTCACCACTTGCAAAAATGCAGTCTCTGACGGAGCTTGTATTACAAATTGATGTCGATCAGTCCGACCTCGATCAGGCGATTCCATCACATATCCTTCTTGCGTATCAATCGATTGTTCGTATGTCCTCCTTAACTGATCTTTACTTGCATAATCGTATGTCAGCAAGTTTGTTCTCTGAACTCGGTGAATTACCTCAGATGCGCCGATTGTTCATACCGGATCAATCCTCTCTCTCGTATTCCTTTCTCCATGCACTACACTCATCAATGCCGAATCTAACCGACATCAATACTACGAATTCCTATAATCAAAGCGAGAATCACACTTTTCATATCGACGGATTCGCACTGTTCAAGCAACTCGAGACAATCACCTTTTGTCAGCAAGAACCAACTGTTAGTGGCCAGCCAGTCTCTCGCATCCAATTGGTGCAGCAGTTGGGATTACTCAAAAATCTGACTCAACTTGAATTCATCCACACGAGTGTGTTCGATGATGCCACAGTTTGGTCACAGATTTTCACAAGTCTGCCTCGCTTGACCTCACTATGTTTCTCCTCCTTGGCCGTGGACTGTATGAAACATGTCCTGATCCAACCAATGGCACACCAACATATTCTCAAATTAATGATGGAAGTAGATCAGCAGATCTATCAACCAATGCACGAGTTCATTCAGTCACTCATCAATTTTACCAATCTACAGAAATTGGATCTGCGCATACTCAAACGGGTGCCACCTGATGATTGGTTGCGCTCGTACGAAACCTTGGATTCAAACGAATTCCTTCCGATGTTGTCTTCGCTGCATTTACGATCCATCCAAACCAGTGATTGTCACTCAGCATCGTTTCGGTATGAACAACGCGAGTGCATCAATAAAGTACAATTTCCACAGCAGACCGAACAACAGAAAAAGTTTCATCGTACGATGTACCGTCCACCAGCACCAAGACTCGTTGGTATCGAACTCAATCCAGGTCCAATTGCCACGATAACAGCAACACTGCGCAGCAGCTCCGTTGCCATTGCCACACACATTCTTTCGATTCTGGTGTTCCTTTCGTGAATACATCAACTCCGGATGTACGCATCGAGGATGAGCTTGGGACGCAAATCTTCACGCCTCTATTCATCTCACACAATTGTGTCTGTATGGTATTAGCGCCGAGGTCAAAACGGATGATCTTTGCTTCTAGCTTCCTCTTCACTTGCTCGGCATCGTATTCAACATTTACGTTTTACTGATTGTAACCTTGACCTTGGTCAAGATGGACGTATCTTTCGTTCACCTTCTTCATTCCCCTCATGGATCTCCATCGAATTTGTTCTCTGCACCGTTTCAGGTGGTACTGCGTCTGACCGTGCTAGTGCAGCCTATTACTGCCTACCGCGTTATTTCTACAATAACCACTATGCAGCTTATGACACTCTATTCAAGGAGTCTTGTGTCATACCCACTTGAACGAACACATCTACGCATATGGGAGACAAACGAAGCCAACTTGAATCGAAGGAAGAAAATAGAATCGGTGTGGATCGAAAGAGGAAGATTGGAATGGATGTGTATCGTGTACAACCGCATGTCTCACAAGATGCACCGCTCAAAAGAATAGATGCTCCTCTGCGCAGAAAGGATTTGCTGCATCATCCACTCTCTTCGCTAGTGGTCTCCACACGATCTATTCTTTCTTCCCTCGTTCTGAATAGTTGAATTCAAGTCGTGTGTGTCAACATTGGTACTCCGCTACAGTTTCAAGCGCTCGGATATCATCATCCCCCTTTACATCAAAATATTTCCAACATCCAACTGTTACGACATGTCACTCATGCCATCTTCGAAGAACATCAAAAATCCAATCTTTCTCAATCGCGAATTACTGACTAACTTTCCTTCACTACTCACGGGTTTGTGCATTTCACGTCGTCGCGCCAGTTGCTGACGCAGCACCACAGCAACCGACAAGCAACTTTCTGTTGCGCTTCGTCTTACTTCTCTCAATTTACACCTGTACAAACTCCACCATCAAGTATCAACAAGAAGCTTCCTCCTACATTTCGACTTCCTTTCCTCTTCTTCATGATTTAACATTCCGGTCACAACTTGAAGTCAGACTTGCACCACTGACACGACGTGTACCTACTTCATTCACTATACACGATTCGCATCTCGTCAGTATCGCCAATTACGTGAGACAGGGATGAAAAGCTTGAAACATCTTGACTTAAGGGAAAATTCCTTCGGTCTCCTAGCATCAAGTCGATCGACTGCGAATTTTCGGCTGTGTGTTCACCCAGGTCCAGAGTTCACTGCACCGTCTTTCCGTTCAGGGCACCAGTAGTGGTAGTGCCTGGCACTGGTCGAAGGACAAATCACTACACCTACAAGCGGTGGTCAGAAGGTCGAACGAACGAAGAGCCGCTGACTTACCTCGAGCTGGGTATGATACCGTCAGGTTTGTCTCTATGTCATCTCTTACCTCATTTATCTCATAACAGGTTCGATACCGATAGAATTCGATGATGTCAAGATGATGATGGAAGCAATCAAAGCTGCATCACCTTCGCTCGGGATTGAAGAAACTATCCCATTCATGTCACAGGAGAAGTTGAAACTCAACAGATCGAATGTCACATTTTGCATTGCTTAAAATGTCGAATCAATTTACATGTTGGATTGGAGTCAACAAGAAGAAAGAAACATCACCATCACCAGCAATAGCAACAATAGCAGCCGCAGCAGCATCAAGCGTCCTCGTACACTCTTCCTCACAAGCAGCGACAGCTACCGCTTCTTCTTCTTCTTCTTCTTCTTCTTCTTCTTCTTCTTCTTCTTCTATTCACTTCTACATCTGCATCCTCCTTCTCCTTCTCCTCTTTCTCCTCCTCCTTCTTCTCTCCTTCGATTTGGTGTTGTCCCCTTCCTATCGGTTTGCGTATTTTGAAAGTCGATCTCTCGAAGGGAAATCCTGTTATGATTGGAACAGTAGAACGGGAAGAATGGAAATCAATGTCAGAATTTCGATTGTTATTGGTTTCTGTGAAATAATGATTGGTATGTTTAGAATTGGGAATAAGTTGTGTGATAATCTGCCAGATAGGTGGTGGGAAGTGGCATCGACTTATTCCCTGGTCTTTGGCGTGTGCCTTCATTTGATTCACTTCCAATTCCTTCTTTGTCTGGTGTACCGTGTCAATCGACTCAAATCTGCACACGCGAGTGGAGCAAGCCAACAGGTATGATAGCTGAGGTGCGACTGGTGCAAGTGTTACCAACCATCGAGGATAATTCCGTAGACGCAGGCGATGCCAGATAGGTGAATATTTCTTCCCGATGATGAGACGAACACGAAGTCTTTCAAATCAGGTAGATGTTCACGTAGTTGCATGGATATTGACCTTCGATGGTTACTGAAGTTAGTTGCTTGATGAAGAGGAATACACGAGTGCAAGTTCTTGCTCTCCCACATCGATGGGTGAGATTGAATTCTTTCTTTCTCCATGTTGCAATAACTTTACCTGGCAGTTTCGATGTCATCGCTTCGTCATTCGCTGCTTAGATGTTGACGTAGATGCAGCGAGTTGCTCTGCTGTATTCGGAGTATGATCAAAAAAGATTGAGCTTAATCGTGACACATCGAATCATCATCAGCAGGTCAGCGACAATCGCATTCGCATGCATCTCATCTCCTTTCTATCGCTCAGCATCATCATTGCATCACATTCATCTCCTCATCGCATTTCTCTTGTTGCTTCAAGTCACTTTCATTCTCAGATAGTTCGCCCATCCGAATACACCAACGCCACTACCCATCGAGTGACTGTTGTCTGTGTTTACCACCACTGACATCTGCAACTCAGTTCTAGTGTTATTATCACAGCTGCTTGGAGGCTTGTACAATGGGTATGTGAGGGAAAGGACGAATGCCAGCAACGAAAGAAAGCTTCGCCGACCATTGAAGTTGGCTCAGCCCAGCAGGTCAGTTCAACACTGCCAGGGTGAGCGAAACGCTCCGAATTTGAGTGGAACAGAAAGACAAGAACAGAACAGAATGTCCTCACGAGGCCAGAATTTCTTTTCGGATGGATTACACTCGATCTTTTCCTTCCTTACTGTTGGTGAGTGGGTTGGCGCTGTGTGTACTTGTAAATCATGGTCTGCCACACTTACAACAACATCGTCACGTCGACTGGTGACGCCAGCAATTTGGACACCAAAAGGTCGATTCGTCCCAGCGGCGTGGTTAATAAAAGCAAGCAAATTTTCAGGACAAGACGAATATTTCCGAATTCTTGACTCTCAACTCTTTCCAGTTGACAGGAACAATAAAGAAGCAATTGCAACACTTCTGTCTTACATCCAACCACCAACCAAATTCTTCTCGGTCCATTCACCGCTCCTTCGTCACATCGTCGATGTCACACTGCAGTCTCATCTACTCGAGACGCACTTTGTCTTACAACACTTACCTTCACTTGAATCAATTTCACTCGTTATGAAATTTGATCCTGAAGGATGTTGGCACTGGCAGAAGTTGATATCTCGTGGTGATGAAGGTAAGAATCTATTTGGTAAAAGTGTGAGAAGATTGCGTACGATTACAATTAGTATGTCAGGTATTATAAAGGACGAAGATGTACAATATGGGAATCAATTTCTGAAGGATCATCTCACACTATGTACGAAGTTAACAAAATTGACAATCATAAATCTATCAGTACAATTCGATCTTGCTCCTCTCGTACAACAACTATTATTCCTCACATCTCTATGCTTGAAGGATTACGCATCTGAATGTATGTGGCAAGAGAACAAACAGATCAAGTTATTACGTGAGAAACAATTTCAACAACAGATGCGCACATTGTCAGAGTATTCATCGTTGACACATCTTCATGTCAATGATTTTGGTACATCTACAACTGAGCTCTTTTTACGTGAGATCGCAACATCTGATGGAATTATATCATCCTCGTCGTTATTCTCGTCGTCATCATTCTCTTCGTCATCGTTCTCAAGTGTAATACCAGCAACAACAACAACAACAACAACAACAACAACAACATCAACAACAAAAATCACTTTTCGACATTTGCACTCGTTTTCATTTGGTAGTAACATTATGCAAGTAGGACAACTCGAACGTTTAAATTCAGTAATACCAAACTTACGAAGACTTGTATTACTTGAGTTAAGAATAGAAGAGTTAGATGTACTTACACGATTTACATTGCTTGAGTCGTTGTCTATAAGACACAAACCAGCAGGTGGTAAGTCACTCCTCGATGGTCAGGATGTTGCAAAGACAATTAGTCAATTCGATCAGTTGATACATCTCGAAATGACAAATCTTGTGTTTGAATCGATTGAACAATGGCGACTCATATTTCGTTCGTGTCGTAATTTGCAAAGTCTTGCATTTATAAATACATCAAGTCCAGAGTTACTACTTCATCTAACACAACCAATTGATGGCGACATTGTTGCCACAACAACAGGTGCGACAATGTCATACCCAGCCGCCGTCGATGATGTTGTTGTTGTTGTTGTATCTTCACTTGATGTTTCCTTATCTGGTGGACCTGCTGCAGCAGGTTTATTGCCATCTTGTACACGTATGTGTGATCGTATTCGTACACTCAAACTCGAGCGTACATCTCTATTGTATCTCGAGTTAATGTCTGAATTCATTGCACTCGATACTTTATGTTTAGGTGAGGATGCATTCTATGATGATTATGTTGCACCACCGAGTATCGATTTGAAGGCACATTTTAATGATGCAACATTATTACCTTCATTGATAAGACTTGAATTAACACTACCAACAAATGTTACCTCAGGTTTAACATCAACTCCTCCATTATTGGTTTTTGATCGTGAGAAACGCATTGGTGTCGATGAATATCGGCGACCGAAACGATCAACAGCGTTACGCATGCGAGAAAACCTGTGATGAATCACGATTCGACAGATGTAAAGTTTGAATGCCATCAGGAAAAAAGGTTTGGGCATTCTTCCGAAGGTCCAGGATTAAGTTCGATACCGACGAGTCGTGGAGCTGGTGGCTTTTGTGATGTTGTCTGCTCTCGCATCATGCGATATCGTCGATTTGTGTTCTTGTTTCGATCGTAGACAAATTCCTTCATACTACTTTCTCTTTCACGATCAACACGCGCAGCAAATCGAAGATATTCGAGTTGAGGTAGTACTGACTCAGATGAAAATTGTTGATACAATTGACCATACATCACCAACTTTTCGTTTCCTTTTTGTTCTGCATGAATGAATGCAGAATCAAGTAGAGTCAATGATCTGAGTCGATTATATCGTTGCATGAGGAGTTCAAGTTCATTGAATGATAGTTCCGTATTGATCAGCTCAAGCGATTCAATTCGATCAGCATATGATTCAAGCGTTGTAATCAGATTTGAATATTGTTCGCCACGAAATGTGAAATGTGTCAGATGTGGACACATGAGGAAAATATCCTTCCATGCTTCCTTGTTATCCAAGCTGAGCGCTGGGTCAAGCAGAGTCATATGGCGTAGATGAATCATGTTGTTAAATAACTTATTTTCGAGTTTTTGTGCAAGTTGTGAATGGAGAAGCGTCACAGAATCCAGATGTTTGAATCGAGCCAATCTACCGAGCTCTGTGAATCCAATCGGGAAATAGTAGACCAAATTGAGATGACGCAAGTTTGGTACGACGCGCACAATTCGCTCGATGTTACCATCATGCATGAAAGGTTTGTGAAGTCGTGCGATAAGAGGCAGACTGCTATTCCGTAAAAGCAGACGTCTGAATAGCTCTTCAGCGACAGAAGTATCACGGATACAAAATTCGATGGAAGACAACGACGAAGAGGAGACGGTGGATGAAGAGGACAAGGGAGATGACGGTGAGGGTGGATGAAGTGATACAAGCAAATTGATGAAATGATCTAAACTATCGTGATTCAAGTGAGACAGAATCAGGATGAGCGACTTGAGTTGTTCGCATGCTCTAATCGGCATCATGTTAATTTCACCACGATCTTTGTGCGTAGCGTCGAATACGATACACAATGACTCGAGTGATGGAAAAAGTGTCGATAGTGTACTCAGTACTGTATTGATTGTGGGTGAATTATTTCCACCTTCATGAAATTGTAGTCGAAGTGAGGTGAGAGAAACACACGGTGCGTAAGAGATGATCGATGTTGAGGATGGTGAGATCAGCTGTTTGAATCGTTGAAGCATACTAGAGGATGTGCGATTGTCATTAGTGAGATCAATACTGCACGATTCAAGTCGTGTGAATTTATTCATGTTCGCTAAGAATTGATTGAACGTCGCTTTCGGTAGAAATGCATCGATTGGATAATCAGTCAACAAAGGTGGTTGAAGTGTCATCATATTGTTGATTGCGACAAGATGATAAGAGAGGAGTGGGGATGCCACATACTCGAGAAAGGCCTGCTGACGACGTGGAAGCGCGAGATTGTGTAAGTTGAGTTGAATGCGACGACATGGTGATCGTAATGCGCCATTGTACCAGTGATGAGAGACCCACGCTGCATGTACCCAATCAAAGTCGTTGATATATTCGAATACGATACAAAGACCATCATGAAAAATTGTAGCGAATGGTGAAGAAGGGGAAGATGCCGTTGAGGCCGCTATCGTTGTCGGTCCAGGATTGAGTTCTATGCCGACGAGTCGGGATGCTGGTGCTGTATCCGCAATAGCTACCTGACGATATTCATTCGTGTTAATCCTCTCAATTCGATTCCAATAGAAGTAAAACTTTTGTCCACCTGTGTCTGTCTCGCTATCGTAATCACTCATGTACTCCAGATAGAATCGATCCAATATCGGGAGCACGCTAGCGTCAGAAAAATGTTTCTTCAATGAATCAAAATTCAGAGCGCCCTTACGAGTAGCACGATTACTATTTGGATCGAATGTGTAGGGATGAATGAAAAGATCACGTAGGTTGATGAAGTCTGTTGTGAGAAGAGTGAGTGCATCGGAAGGTAACCAAGTTGAGCTCAGGTCAAGTTTCGTAATTCGTGAACCGAATCGTGCTGAAAGGGCGGAGAACAATCGAAACGAAATCGAACTTAACTTGAAACTTGAAAGAGACGGTGCTGCCTCGAAGATTGCTTTCCAGACAGACATACGTGAATCAAATTTGTGGAGGCCGAGATGCGTGAGTCGCGAGAGAAGAGGAAGCTGAGGTAGAGATGATGCAATCATGTAAAAAGAACGAAATTCGAGTGATTCAAGTTGCTTGAATTGTGACAAGAGCTGAGAATCATCGAGATGGTATCCAGACTTAAGATAGGTCAGGTTTGGCATGAGCGAAAGGATGGATGGTAAATCACCCTTCACGAGAGGACGGAGGCTAAAGTGCCGGAGATGAGAGAAGGTAAGTGCATTTGATTTCATTGTCAAGAGGAGCGCATCCACCATGGTTGGAGCGAGAATAATTGAGAGCGATCGTTGCTGGTCACCGTCTTCGAAAGTGCTGACATTCGACCACCTCACTGATAGTTCTTTTATTGCACCATATAGTATTGTAACATCCTCATCGTAGAGTGTTGCTGATGAATGGAGATCATACTCCTCGAGTGTGATGCTTTTCAAGTTGCGACACTCAGAGAGATGCTGCATATCGATCGAGGATGGAACGAGTGAGTTCATACATGCATAGAGTAGATGGATAGAGGTAAGTGAGGGCGTGAGTGAAGGGAGATGTGATAGCAGCGAGGTGATATCCGGTAGGAGAACGGGCAGCTTGCAGCAGAGTGTGAGTGACGTCAATTTCGTAAAGGAACCACACGCATGAAGGGCCGATGCAGCAGCTTGATACAAATCACTGCACGGTGAGAGCAATTCAATGGCCAGTGTTTGAAGTGCTGTAAAGTGTGTAATCAATCGTATCACCTCGAGTAACGTGAGTTGATGATGCTCAGGTCGCTGCTGGTTGACTGTTTCTGAAAACTTCTCCTCAATTGATTGACTCGATACAATTGCAATGAGGTGTCGTCGCATGATGGGTGCAGAAAGGAGATCTGCAATGGTAAATGATCGTGTCGCAGCGATAGTGAAACCTCGTGTCGGCTCAGTTTCAGCCGCGCATGTCAACCAGTAACGACATGAACGAGCTGATGCGACCCAATCTGATGTTGACAGAAAAGCGAATATCGAATGTACACCATCAGAGAAAAGCGATTGTGCATTCATACAAGCTGATATTACAACTTCAGGTCCAGGATTGAGTTCGATGCCAACAAGTCGGTGGGAAGGTGGTGTTGCAGTTACAGTATCTTCTTCAACTCTCATCGTTGGTGATGATAATTTCACCTGACGATAGTTGCTTTCAATGTTCTTCTTCTTCCTCCACATAAATGGCGTTAGTAAAGTGAGATTATCTGGGTCAGTTATATTGTCTCGGTCAGTACGCAGCGTAAGTGAAGTGAGATTTGGCATGATCGTTGGATCATCAAAGAATTGTTTGACTTGATCAGAAGAATCTGTCGTGAAGTGAAGACGAAGGCTTCGTAAGGCAGTGAAAGCACGAAAATATTCAAGTACTGATTTATGACCTGCAAGGTACTTCACTTGTAAATGACGCAATTGTGATGTTGCAATTGAGGAAGAGGAGATGGATGCAATCATGAGTTCGCCGACTCCGAGTCCGAGTCGAGGAGGGGATGAATCTTGTGTGAGAGAAAGTGATTGAAGGAGAGGTAGCTCAGTGAAAATTATTTGCCATTCTGATTCTGAAAGTAATGAATAATACTCACTCCATGTGATCGAAGTGAGTGTCTTACATTTGCAAATGATTTCAATAAATTTATTTTGATGTGGAGGAATGGAGATCGTTGCAAGAGACACCGTACTCAGACTCTTAAATTCAGTCAGACAACTCAGAATACTTAAATCAGGTCCATGCCAAGTACGAGGTATTAAACATGTAAGATTTGGTGCGATGGTATGAAGTCGCTTGAGATCACCTGACTGAAGTACATAACTATCGATATCGAAATGATTGAGAGTCAGAAAGACAATATGAGAATCTGCCATGAATTTAATACATTCAGTGGTCATGTAAGAATGTCCTGATCGAGTCGTGTCGACAAATGTCAAACGTTTTAGATTTGACATGCGTGATATGTTGATGATCATCTGCTTGTGCCATATCGATTTTAATTCATGATCAGTGTGAATATAAATTGATTCAGAAGGTGTTAATAACTGACATGTGCTTGTTCCATTTGTATTTGTGAGCGCACGATGTCGTCGCTCACCAATGACACCATTCACATTCACATTTGCATTTGCATTTGCATTTGCATTTGCATTTGCATTTGATTCAGCTTTCCAATTAGTCATACGTATGAGATGATCTGGTAATATTAAATGAATGAGTGAGTGACATTCACAAAGTGGTGTCAGATCGACGGAGAATCGGGAGATAGGTGGTGGTAAGTTCTTAATTTGCAATGTGTGAAGAGATGAATACGAAGGTAGACAAGAGATGAATTGTGTCCATTGCTCATGACTTGGATGACACGGTTGTTGTATGGATGTGAGTGTATCATTCCATTCAATTGTATCGAGATGACGACGTAGTGGTGATGTCTGACCTTCACGTAGATACTTAAATCCAAATGGACGATCACTAAATTTCAATCGACGACGAATCGGACGATGAAGTAGTGTTGTTGAACTTGTTTGACATTCTGTCTTGTACCAATCTTTGCATGTATGCAGTGATCGCAACCAATCACAATTGTTAAGGAATGTCAATATTGTTCGTACACCATCAGAGAAGAGTGATTGTGCTGTCATCACAGAGGAGATCAATGGTCCAGGATTGAGTTCGATGCCAACAAGTGGAGGTGCGAGTGGCATTTCTGGACCTGCTATCTCTTGCTTTCCTTTCCGACGATAACATCGCGTATTCCGATTCATCGCCTGATCGAACTTGAAGTACGTCCATGAAGAATGATCTTTATCGATCTCATCATGATCATTCCATCCTTCCTCAATCTCTCGTACTTCCAATTGTGTCAGTCGTGGCAGTAAATTTGGATCATCGAAATGTGTGACCATCCTCTCACATATTCTCGAATTGGTACAATGCAATGTGAGAGATTCGAGTGATTGAAATTTTGTAAATGGATGCATCGAATCGATTCGACCGTGGATGATTAAGGACTGCATCCGAGTGTGTGATTCAGTTGCATTGCCGAGATGAAAGAGGACATCACTTGGTACAAGTTGAAGTAGTTGCTTGAATTCGAGTGCAGTCAGACGAGGCAGTGATGCGAAGAGACGACTCCACTGTTCGCTTGTTGGTGTCCAAGAGCCTGAATCAATAATGAAGTGCAATGTGTCCAATCGCTTACATGCGCAAAGGACCTGAAAAAGTTCTTGTGCATCTTCATTGGAGAAGCGCTGTTGTATTGTCATCTCACGTAAGTGAATGAATTTGACACATGCAGAGAATTGAGTGCGCTCCAACGAGGAAGGTGTGAGTTGAGTCAGATTAGGTGCAAATTGATGTAACTTTGCGAGTGAAAATCGTGAGTCAATATCAATCGAATTTAGATCGAACGAGTGAAGATGGGGGAAGTGAACAGCCATACTCGTCTCACCACGACCTGGTTCAAGAAGCATGACGAGACGTGATAGATCACTGGACGAAAATCCATAATCTTGACCAAGAAAAGACAGGCAAGTAAGTGTCGACATGCTCGCCAATACTTGCATTTGCTGCTTGATCTGCCTCGTATTAGCGAGTATTGCAGGTAGTGCACTAATACCAGTCTCACCACTTTCAAGCCAATCGAGGAACCACTGTGCGTAGGCAGGCAGGTTGATGCTCGTCAGATGACGACATTCAGTGAGGGGCGAAAAATCAACTGCCAAGGGTACGCACCTTAATGTGATCATCGTAAGTGATGGGAAGTGAGGGAGAAGCGACATTAATGGCAACCATTCAATAATGTTCGCTGGTGGTTGTAATGAGATTGCATAACGCGTTCTTGATTCACCGAGTTCAATGGAAGTCAGATGATGACGCAACGGTGAGTGTTGCCCTGAACGCAAATCGCCACGAAGGGATACGACAGTCTTACGAGTCATCGAATGGATGGAAGAACGAGAGCGATTACCTCCAGCAGCGACATGATACCAACTCTTACAGGTATGGCTTGCTGGCAGCCATGATTGATTGTCGAGATAGTCGAAGATCGATTGTACACCATCGGAGAAGAGTGATTGTGCATTCATAGCAAGGGAGGTTGGAGGCCAGGATTGAGTTCGACACTAGCGAGTGAGTTATAATCGAATACACACTCAGGTGCGATTGCATCACTGATGGAATTTGTCAACTCGAGATCACGCAACAAGAAGTGAAACAAGGTAAGTTGCTCTAACCAGACAATGACTGTGAGATTAATTGTCACTTGGGTGAGTGTAAAAGTCCACTCAAGGAATGATAATCGTAAGTACGACATTCACTCAACTGGTAGCATGCAACCAGTTGCTCATCTGTCTTCTCTTCGTTCATCCATTGCCCAACAGAATCGTGCAATATTTATCAAGTACCGTAAATCGTCCTCGTGGTAAACTCGTCAAATGAAGCATTGCAATGGAGCTATATCTGTCATTCAACAATCCCGCTGACTTGGAGGGTATCTACAACCTGCCTCCTACAATTACTCAGCTCGCCTTCAAGAATAAGATTCCGAAAACCTCAGCTGAATGGATTCGACTTACAAACTTACAACATCTCACATTTCAATTTCCGGCTTTAACGATTGGAAGAGCAATGAAAGGTGTTATGCTTACTTGCGAGGCAGATGTGTTGGTTTCACGATTGAAAGCCTAATACTTGATTACACGCGAATACTCGATGCCGATATCGAACTTCTCTCAACTCGATTCACTTCGCTTGAATCACCATGCGTGGTGGTCGAAAAGTTCAAGTCGATTTCGTTTGTTCCATCACCGAGAAACGAATTTCTGGTGCACCCAAATCGCCCTCGAGGTGAACTACAACCTTTCGTGTTTGATCGTGATGAGGGCGTCAACATGATACACTATCGTAATGAACAACCTTTCGACAACTTATACATCATTTCGACTTCCCCACGCCCTCGTCTTGTCGGCATCGAACTTAATCCTGGACCAGGACCAACGACACTAAATGCTCAAACTCTCTTTCCTGATGGTGTTCGATTGGTCTTCACATTCCTTGAAGATGTTGAATTCATTCAAACAGCTTCTCGTGTCTGTAAGCATTGGTACGTGTGTAGTGGATCAGCGCTCTATCCGGCGCGATTGCTCACAATCGAGTCAGAGAAAACAACTTTGGAGAATCTCTGTTACGGTACAAGATCTTACCTTCGTCGCCATTTAACTGTGATGCATCTACCATACTCTTTGTCACTTTCTGATGCAAATGCATTATTACGATGCCTACCTGCATACTCCTCCATCACTTCACTTGCACTGACACAACTACATGAAGCAACTGATCTCTCCTCGTTGAGCCAATGTCGATTCCTCTCTCGACTTCGATTGATCTTGTACGCCATTCCCATCTTCGCAAGTTTATATGCAATGCTTCTCAAGGTCACCAAGGCCACCAAGACCACAGCTGTAGGTAATATCGATGAATTCGAAGAAGTTACTCAGATCAAATTTATTCGCATGGTTCAAGTGACAATGAAGATGGCTCCGTTGTTTAATACTCATCGTCACAATCACAATCACAATAGTAAGTTGCGTCAAGTGACGAATGTTGCAAGACAGATGCGAATCTTATCGCAAATAACTTCTCTTACCTCACTCGATATCAACTCAGACGAGTGGCGAGATGAGAAAGGATGTGTTATCCTCTTACGATTCTTTGAATCGATCACATTTCCTTTTGTCCGACAATATTCACTCTCTCGATATTTCTCTCTTACCGAATACTATTCACGCTACCTTCTCACTGCCTTCCCTCATCTTGACACACTCTCCTTGATGCAATTCACCACCATATCAGCATTGACTCTCCTTCAAACACTTCCACTTCGTCATCTCGATCTCGGTGGTGCCACTGGCATTGGTGGTAGTTATTCTGCGGGTGTCACTATCAGCAATACAGTGACACCCGCAGAACAACAACAACAACAACAACAACAACAACAACAACAACAACAACAACAACAACAACAACAACAACTACTCACCATCGATATCATGTCCCAATTCACACACCTCACTCATTGTGGATTTGTGTATTGGATTCCTTCTTCCGTCGAACTCATATCCTCACTACCACATCTCACAAGTCTCTCCATTCAAGTCGAACCTAGAGGCTACGACGATCATCCTCCAGTCCCTGGACAAGGAGAAATACTCGAGTACTTAATCTGTGCCTCATCACACTTCTGTCAGCATCGTCTCCATTCACTTCATCTTGAAGATATCGATCTCAAGATATTGAATCTCGATCTTTTATTTACCCATTTCACTTCTCTTCGCACACTTGAGCTTCTGAACCGTCCAGTCTGCTCACCTTCGTTCGAGACATTACATGCAAAATTCAACAATCCTCATCATCTGCCTCACTTGAATCGACTACGCTTATCTTCATCCTCATCGAAGTATTATCAAGTAGTTCATTTCGAGTATGATCATGATCGAGGCATCAATAGACGAAGGAAAGATTATCCAAACAAATGGAAAATTGAGACAACACCTTACAGAATAGAATGAAGAAGGTACCTCAAGTCGATTTCCTCTCACCTCACCTTGTCGTCGTCGCATCGAAATCAATCCTGGACCACACTTGCGACACTCTTTCAAGATGGTCTGATATCAATCTTCACCTTTCTTTTTTACTTCAAGAATGGGGATGCAACAGCACTCACATGTCACGACTTTCATCATGTTGCTTCTGTGTCCATCAATCAATCGTAAGTGGTCATTTACTACCGTTTTATCCGCCACGAGCAGCAGCAGTCGTGATGTTTGGTCTTTTGCGTCGTCACAACAATGACACTTGCCAACTTTTCTTGGAAAGGTTGCAACTCTAATGTTGATTTTGTTACCGATGGTGAGAGATGCATGCTGAGGTGGAGAACGGAGTTCATGTTGCGATCCATGCAATGTACTGTGCTGAGACGCCCTTGCCAAGAAATCTCCTTTCATTCATTTCTTCTTTTTTCACCTTTCGCAACCAATCACGATGTCGGACGTCCTAGCACAGTTGCGTCGCGAGCCGACAATGGCGCTCAAGAATATCAAGCCAACAAATCCAATTCTTAAGGTCAACTGTGTGTATGAGGACAAATTGAAAGTCAACGGATCGATTGTGCATTTGTGAAGAGGTGCTGAGAAATCATGAGAGTCACACACAACAAATCTCTCACCTCCATTCCTCCTCCTCTCGTTCTTTATCAAGGATGTCTTCAACGCCATACCCGAATCCGAGCGTCGTGGTGTCGTCATGCCGGATCGTGGTTTTACTTTACGTATGTGGTTGGAACAATGGGCGACAGATAGATTAAAGCAGGAGGAACTGGAGAGAAGTAGTAGGAATGGTGGTGGTGGTGGTGGTGGTGGAAACGATGGTGGTTCACAACAAGGTGACTTCGATGCGCCTCCTCAACAACAATTTCAACAGATGAACATGCAACAACAGCAGCAGCAGGATTTCGCACCACCACAACAGCAGCAATTTAACAATCAGAATAACAACCAATTTAACAACAACGGCAACAACAACAATAATCAGCAATTTAACAACAACAATATTGGCGGCGGATTCAACAACAATAACAACTTCAACCAGCAACCTCCTCGCCAACAGCAGCAATTCAACAACAATCAGTCGCAGAATTTCAACAACCAATACGATGACGATCAATCACAACAGCAAAACTTCAATCAGAACAGCAATCGTAACAGTGGAATAAATCAATTTCAGAACAACAACAACAATAACTTCCAACAACAACCACAGCAGCAACAGTTCAACAACCAGCAACAGAACTTCTCCAACAACAACAACAACAACAACAACGCTCACTTCGACTCCCATCCATCTTCACCATCCAACTCATCTTGCGCCACATGTCGTCAGAAGGATCTCACCATCCTCAAAATGCAGAAACTCATTACGCATCTACTCGAACAGCAGGAGGATCTCATACTTGATTGCAAGGGTGATCTGACATTGATTATGAATAATGCTGGCATTAATGCGAATCAAGGCGGTGCGCCGGGCGGAGCGCAAATGTATGGAAACAATAACAACAATGGACAGATGATGAACAACAACAATCAGATGAACAACAACAACAACTACTAACACCTCTCCGCGTCGGCAACACACGCACAATTCGTACAAGAGAGCAGGGCATGAGCCGGAACGCTGAATCTTTTTGTTGAGAGTCTAATTCTAAGCACATCATACTAATTATTATTTCGCAACAAACCTGAAAGTAAATCGAACTTGCGACGATATTTGTAGCATGAACAAGGAACAAGCAACACGATAGCCATCTATTATAATTAATATCCCATATCATTCGTATCCTCATGCTCTCTCACAAATCGCTTCAAGTTTGGTAATAATTCACGTATCGTTTCCGTCTGATCCTGTTTTGATTCTTCATCATAATAATCGAGATCACATTCTACATCTTCCAAATCAGGCATCTTCTGAATCATTTCGTAAAAAGTTGGCCAACCGATACTCACCAATTGTGTAATCTTTCCACTACAATTCTCAGTCTCTCCTGAATCATTGACAATTCTCACATGCAATGTTTTCAAGCCACGTGCAGATTCGGAGATACGTTCGAGGAGGTATGCGATGTGTGCATCTGTAACTTCATATGGCTCAGATGGATGGCGCCAATGTCTATGTGTGTCGAGACGAATTGAGAGGGTACGAAGATGTGATGGAAGTGGGAAGGGGACATAGTCTGTTGTTGTATTGGGTGCACTGCTACTGCTGCTGGTGCTTGCTGCTGCTGCGTCGAATGTTGAAGTAGTATCGTTTTCTGCTTTTCTCTTCTCAAACCACTTCTTCTTCTTCTCTCCTTCATCCGCCTCCTGATCATTCCAACCATTAAGATCAAGTGTTAATGTGAGTTCAGATAGATGTGGTAGATGCTTCGTAATAGATTCTAAATCTGCACGAGTGTTGTGTGATGAGAATCTGTCTGGTGAAAGAGAAGTGACACATGATGAGAGTGGCGAGAGGGAGACAGTCTCAAGATACGTATCGAGAGGGATGCTCCGTCTGCTGCCATCATGTTTGATGTGATTCATTTTCGCGTGCCGATGTGGTACCCTCATAAGTTGCAGTGTATGTGGTGCATATAATTCCTTGCGCCATTCATGTGAGATGCGTGAGATGATAGCGGCATCACGAAGTGTACAGTAGGAGAAGATGTGCGAGAGGATGTAAGGAGCGAGTTGTGTGGAGGAGACAAGGAGTGGCAGAGGTCGCGAGTGAGAGTGAGAGTGAGGAGACTCATGCATCGATGACGGTGAATCTTGAAGGGATAAAATCTGCCTATGAGTCAGATATCAATACACTTGTATTTTGCTCTTTTTGAATGCCGCAGGAACAGTGGTCGGCGAATAACTGTGCGCATGTCATTCGAATCTTGGTCTTCTGTGTGTTGAAGCCTCTTCATCCAAGCGCATCCTCATCTCACATCTCATCATCATCATGTCCTCCGACGCGTCATCCACATCCACATCACCAGCCAAATCCACTGCTGCATCCTCGTCGTCGACTCCGTTCAAAGAAGATGCTGCCTCCCTCACCGCATCACTCGCTAATCTGACAGTCTCTTCACCACCAAAACCAAGTGTCGCTTCATCCTCTGATGCTGATTCTACCTCTGCTGCCTCCGAAGCCTCCGCCCCACTCACACTCGAAATCATCGCATCTCGCATCGCATCGAAAGAGATTACACGTATCGCATTCATGACTGGCGCAGGATGTAGTACTTCTGCAGGTATACCTGATTTTCGTACACCTGGTACTGGATTGTATGATAATCTGCAGAAATATAACCTACCGAATCCGACTGCAATCTTTACATTAGATTATTTTCGTCAGAATCCTCAACCTTTCTATTTACTCGCAAAAGAGTTATATCCTGGTGCATTTAGACCGACGATTACACATTGGTTTATTAGAGCATTGGAAGAGAGAGGTGTTTTGCTGAAAGTATGGACACAAAATATTGATTCCCTCGAAGAGTTAACTGGTCTTTCTCCCTCCTCACTCATTCAAGCACACGGTGGATTCGCTCAAGCACATTGTATTGATTGTGAAAAAGAGTTCTCACCCGATTATGTGAAACAACATGTATTTGAAGATAAGATTCCGAGGTGTACCGAATGTAATGGATATATCAAGCCAGACATAACATTCTTCGGCGAGGGTTTACCGGAATATTTTGAGAAGAGCATCATGAAGGATTTACCGCAAGCGGATTTATTGATTGTTGCAGGAACGAGCTTGGTTGTGCAGCCTTTTGCTTCATTGACAGGACGTGTATCAGCTACAACACCACGTATCCTAATCAACAACGAAGCTGTTGGTGAAATGGCAAGTCATGAATTCCTGATGCGAACGAATTCACATTATGCTTCTCTGAAAGATGCATTAGATCATATGTCATCAACGAATCCGATGTATCCGAAGTTACAAGCAATGGTCAAACAGTATCGAGGAAAAGGATTTGATTTTCATGCACCCGAATCATTACGTCGTGATTTCTTTCTCAAAGGATCATGTGATGAGATGTGTCTGAAATTAGCACGAATGATTGATCCCGAATTGGAGAAGAGAGTGAGAGAGATGGAAAAGGAGGATAAGGAGAAACATGGTGGAAAGAAGAAAGTGGAGGAAAAACAAGCGGAAGAGAAGAGTGAGTTTGTGAAGAGTGTTATTGCAGCAGAAGCAAGTATTGTAGCATCATCTTCATCATCGTCGGCAGTATCAGCAGCAGCATCTACTTCCTCCCCATCATCCTCTTCTACCGCTACCACCTCCTCTTCCTCACCAATCGCCATCGGTTTCGATTTCGATCACACACTCGGTCTCGACCATTCTCTCGAGCTCCGTGGTGTCGAATCGTACTTCTCCTCTGTCTTCCCATCATGTTTGAAGTTCGTCGGAGTCGATACAGAAGAAGCGAAGAAGACGAAAGAGAAAGTAGAGACTGAATTGAAGAAGTATAGAGATGGACATTGTTCACAAGAAGTGATGCTACGTGCAATTAGTACTGCATTAGGACATGCATCCGAAGAAGATCATGCGAAATTGAATGTCGAAGTTTATCGTGCAGCATGTATGAAGTTTGTATCAGGAACAACTGAGATTGAAGGTGCAAAGGAGATGTTACGTTGGTTACGTTCACAATCTATTCCTTATGCAATCCTGACAAATGGATGGTCACCTTTGCAAGAGAAGAAGATTCATCATGTACTTGGTGAGGAATTGACCCCAGAGAATGTATTAGTGAGTGAAGTTATTCAAGCATTGAAACCGGATAAGAAAGCATTTGATGCATTAGTTGCTTTACCAGGATTTAAAGATAAGTCGAGATCGAATATTCTGTATGTTGGTGATAATCCATCAGGCGATATTGTTGGTGCTATGAATTCAGGTCTGATTGGTGTTTGGTTGGATGCAGAGAAGGTTGCATATCCACAAGGTGAGAAGAAACCGGATTGTACGATTCATAAGTTAAGCGAGTTGAAACAGTTTGTGGAGAAGATCAAGCAAAATACAGCAGACAAGGCGAAATTGTAAAATGGCCTAGCATAAAACAAATCCTGGGTGCAATTTTTACTTTCTGTTTCATTTCACTTTGCGAATTATTGGCCGATCGATTTTAAGCAGCATGAAGACAATACCATCGCGGCCAGGCGGGAATGCGAACTTGTGGCGCAGTTGTTACAGGTCACAACTGCAGGATGCAATTTTCGCGAGCGGATGCACAGGAACGTTAACCAGAATGAAATCGTCTCGATTGGTGGGTGATCATTGATCATCACAATCCGGTGCAACACAAAGTCGAAATGTTTCGAATGATGATACTCTTGCTTGATTCGGCTAGTGCAGCATTGGTCAAAAGTAGTCCTGCCAATTGGATCAAAGGCATTCAATACTTTGTATGAAACCCTTTCGCAGCAACGACAGCAGCACAACGCTTTGGCATGCTGCGTGCAAGCTTGCTGAGCACTTCCTTTGGTAATTCGTTCCAGACTTTAAGCACACGGTCGCTCAACTCCTCGACTGTATTGCACTGCATTTCTCAACTTCACGCGCCATGATTGCCAAAGGTTCTCGATTGGAAGCCGTCACCGTAGAAACACTTCTCGTCACTGATTTGTACGAACGACCCTTGTTCTGCAGTCCAATTCCCATAGCCTTGTCCAAATGACATGCGTTTCCGAATTTCCTCATCGGAATAAGTTCGCTTGTGGCGTGCCACACGACCGAAGAGACCCACCTCTTGCAGACGGCGGTCAATCATATCACGTGATACATCGAGATTGAGCTTGTGTTTGATTTTGTGTGGTGATGTGAACTTATCAATACGGGTGTCTTCGATTGCGTGATCTGTGGGTGCATCGCGGGCGACCACTCCGTGAGCCCGAACCAGGGCTTCCAGTGGCTCCATATCGTGCCCACACAACACGAATAGTGTCCCGACCTACTCCCAGCTGTCATGCGCAGCGACGTAAGGTGGAACCCGCCTTGTGCAGTGCGACAATCGACCACCCGGGTGAGTCGAGTGCTGATCGCTGGAGCGGGTGCAGCAACGTCGGCGAGTAGTGCAAGTGCATTCATTTAAGTGTGGTGAACACAATTCTGCGCTTGGATGCTGTCATGACAACGATGGCATGTGTGTGGTTCAAAATTTGCGCAGCGGTTTCGCAAGATATTTCCCAGTCAAAAAAGTGGCAGGACAACTTTTGCCCAATCCTGTAATTCTGACATTGATTTCCAGTCTTCCGTTCTATTGTTCCAATCATAACCAGGATTTCCCTTCCATTGATCTTTAATCGAGAGATCGACTTTCAAAATGCGCAAACTGATATGAAGTGGACAACACCAAATCGAAGGAGAGAAGGAGGAGGAGGATGTGACGATTGAGAAAGAAGAAGAAGAAGAAGAAGTAGCTGTCGCTGCTTGTGAGGAAGAGGGTACGATGACGCTTGATGCTGCTGCGGCTGCTATTGCTGCTATTGCTGGTGATGTTGATGCTTCTTTCTTCTGTTGACTCCAATCCAACATGTAAATTGATTCGACATTTTAAGCAATGCAAAATGTGACATTCGATCTGTTACCAAATGAAATTCACGTTGCATGTGATAACGATAAAATCGAAGTGTGAAGTCGTCGGCCCGGGATTGAGCTCAATTCCAACGAGACGAGGAGCAGGGGGTGTACTTGATGTAACTTTACGTCGAAATGATGACTTCACATTCGGCTTCTTGTTAGCGTCCCATAAAAATCTACCACACGGTGGCGTCGAGTCATCATCGTTGAAATACATTGTATACTCAAGTGAGAAATGAACGAGTTGAGGTAGGATGGATGTGTTGTCCATGTATGACTTGATGGTATCAAAAGTCCATTCACCATTATCAACTTCATCAGGACCGACAGAACCCAATTCAAAAGCATATGGTCGAATATCAAGACGAGTCAGATGGATGAAATGGCTTGTCAAGAGGTGAAGCGCACTTGTCGGTAGGTTGCATGATTCGAGTGACAGTGAGTGTATACGATCCGCGACAGGAAGAAGTTGGTCAATCAAGTCATGATCCCATGTTCGTGGATTACAAAATGCGATACTTCGTAATTGAGGTAGTGATGAGAAGAATGTCCTCCAACTGAAATGCTCGCGTGTCTTGTGACATTTGAGTGAGAGATGAGTCAAGTGTGGACACATCGAGACACCTTTACTGCTGGCGAAACTTGGGACGAGTGTGTGTAGGTCACTGCTCCGAGCTTGCAGATGTAATGAATGAAGTGATGTGAATACGCTAAGTTGTGTTGGTGTGACGGAATAGTTGCAGTCGAGTTGTGTGAGATTAGGGAAGTGTTGATGCACCCACGCTGGTGACAACAAAACAATGTCAATATTCAGCACACAAATAAGAGGGGGCAAGTTGATAGTACGGAGTTGAGGAAGAGATAATGCATCAGAGCCTGACTTGGTCGATGTAGTAGTCGAGTGAATTGACTTGATGAGATTGTGTATCATCGAAGGAACAAGTTTGATGTGCACATTCACACATTTCGAAAGAAACGAAATTGATTCCAACATGCGATAGGTTGCCACTATATCAGCTGGACGAAGAATACCAGTTGAATCGATGTTGCATTCAATCAAGGAGAGATGTATGAGTGAAGTACACTGTGCGAGAGATTGAATTGTTGCTGGTGTCGGAATGACGGAATTGATGAAGGAGAACTCGAACTTGATGGAAGTAAGTGACGCCGATGGACAAAGTGTGTGAAGATGTGACATGAACATCTCGAGATCAGGCAGAAGAGCTGCATTCTTACAGCATAGCGTGAGTGATGTCAATCTAGCTGGCCGTGCAGATTTGATTGCTTCACGAAGCTGCTCAGAAGAATCACACGGACTGATAATTTGTACTTGAAGAGTTCGTAGCACTGTAAAGTTCGATAGACATTCAACCAGTTGTAATGGATTTGCTTGATAAAATTCAGACATGTGCAGACAAAATGGATCTTGATACGATTCGATACCAACGAGATGTCTTCGTAGAACAGGAGCACGCAAGAAATCCTGTATTGTGAAACGAAACTTGCGTGTTGCTGTCAGAGTACGACTTCGAGTTGGTTCACTGTTCACAGCACATTTGTAGAAATACTGACATGACTGAATTGTAGATAACCATTCTTCAGTAGTGAGAAACGCGAAGATCAAATGTAATCCATCAACAAATAACGTTTGTGCAATAATCACTCGTCTAGGATTCTTTTCTACGCCAATGAGACGAGGTGCTAGTGGTGGGGAACTTAAAGGTGGAACATACATGAATCGTTCGATGATTGTACCATGATGATTTAACTTCAACTCACTTACACGTGGTAGGAATGATTTATTCATGATTCGATCACGCAACATCGTTTGATTGATCTGTCTTGCGAATACC
This sequence comes from Asterella californica, assembly GCA_036924285.1. Classification (NCBI taxonomy): domain Eukaryota; kingdom Viridiplantae; phylum Streptophyta; class Marchantiopsida; order Marchantiales; family Aytoniaceae; genus Asterella; species Asterella californica. Next base: position 332,723 of record JAYKYS010000027.1, on the reverse strand, counting down.
TCACTGCCAATGAATTTGATTGTTTCGAGTTGAGTGAGTGCATCAAATAAATTAAATATTTCCTCATGAAACTTATTTGCTTGGAGTGCCAGATGACGAAGATGATGTGCGATTGGAAGGAAATGTTTGTGTACGTGACGATGCAGTTGTACAAGAGTTAATGAATTGAGATGAGGTAGTGCATCGAAGAGTTTCCTCCAATGTGGTGTCATCGTCTGAACGAAAGGCGACCAGCTGATTTGTAGATGTGTGAGGTTTTGACACTGTTTCAGTGAGTTGTAGGTATCGTCAACTTCAGAATCGGTGAGTGGAAAATGGACGGCCTCACGATCTGATCTCGGAAAGGAGAAGGAGTAAAGTGAACGAAATTGTGGTAGGAGAAGTAATTCAGTACCACCCTCGTGCGCGCGAATGCGTGGAAGTGACATTGAAGTCAACGATGGTGTGAGCGTGAGGAGGTCACACAGTAGGCTCTGTTCGCCTGTGTAGCCAGACAACTCAACCGTTTGCAGTGATGGGAGAATGCATTGATCCTTCTTCAGTAAATCGAGCACACGATTAGCATGTGCGCCACCCATGAGATCCAAATGAGAAAATTGTGTCAGTTTGACGAGGGTACCGGATAGGAACGGACGGAGGACGGATGGGTCAAAATCGACACAACGAAGTGTCAAACTTTCGAGAGAAGGACAGTCGAGATGCAACTGTGAAAGAGGCGAGACGATAGCTTCCATGATAAACTCATGCAGAGTCAATTTTAACAGTGTCGAAGGTAATCGTGTCAAGATTTGACGAGTACGAGCTGGAAGAAGCCATTCATTGTGGACGATCAGTTCTTGAAGTCGACATGCGGCCGGATAGATTCCTTTTTGTGTCGCATCCGAATCCACTGGACTGCGATCATGAATGCGTACTTCACAGATACGCAGTGCTTTCAATGTCTCAATCAACTTCGTAAAATCTGAAACTGAAATTGTTTCACTACGAGACTGATTAATACATACCTCAAGAATACGATTACAGAAGGCAGAGGAATAACTCTGCCAGACACGTGAGACAGTGACATTGGTGAGGCTGAGAGTACGGTGCGGATCACTGACGGCACATTCATGCCAATATTGACAAGTGCACGATGAGTTGATCCATTCGGATTGTTCGAGATAGCCGAAGATGAGATGCAAACCATCACAAAAGATATTCTGCGCATTTGGTACAGCAAATGATTTTGTATACGTCGGTCCAGGGTTGAGTTCAATGCCGACGAGTCGAGGCGCTGGTGTGTCGACTTGAGGTGTACGATATGTGCTGGTGTTGATCTTCTTGTTGATATCCCATACAAACTCGCCAGCCCAGGCGCTATTGCCTATAAGGTGCAGTCTCTCGAGGCGAGGCAGTATCGCACTTGATTTGAATTCGACTTGAAGCTCGTCGTACAAGTCCCACCCTTGTGGGTTGAGTGCACAATGAAGGAGGAGACTACGCAGCTCGTTCAGACGAAATATTGTGAGATCATTCAGCGTCACTGTCTGCAGCTCAAGATGGCGTAGTTGTCTCTGTGCGTCAGGTGATGATGTTATCTGCTGCAAAAGATCGAGGTCTTGTCTGCGGTGATTCGTGATACCCAGAGAGGTGAGGTGAGGCAACCTAGAAAAGAGCTGAGCGAACATCTGATCCTCAACAGTGATGGTCAAAATCAACTTGAGATGTGTGAGCATCTTACAAGCGAGAATGTGTTCAAAAGTACCTGGCTCATTCGCATTCGGTTGCCAATCAAGCACGGTAAGACGTGAGAATTGTGACAGCAGAGACGTTTCATAATAACCAGCACGGGAATATGAAAGCCCGGTCGTAACCGTGGTTTCATAATAACTACCACGTAGTGTCAGCGAAGTGAGATCTGGTGTGATCCACAGAAGATGCGACATGACTTTGTTATCAGGCGGAAGTTCATTAGGAGTTATTTGGAAGGACTCAAGGACGGGGAAGTTCAACTTTTTCTGATACATGAACCGAACGGTATCATCAATCCACAATGAGTTCTGTGTTAAGTCGAGATGTTTCAAGTTCTTGATACCTGCGATGTCGTGCAGCTGGTGATACTGTCGAGGTGCAAAGATGACAGAATTGTGTATTGTGAATGACGTCAGTTGGGCGCATCGTGTAAGTGGTGCCAGGCTGACTTCAAGGTGCGAACCATGGAAAACCAATTCACGAAGTACAGGGAAGGAAGCTTCGTGCTGCCACGACGAACAGGTGCGGCTCGAATAGAGCCATTCCTGATTCGTCCGGAAGGAGGAGATGAGATGGAGCAGCGGTTGTGATGTTTGGATCACCATGCGGTCTTCGTGCTGTGGGTTGAAGTGTCTTGGTGGAAACATGTTAAAATGTTAAAAGGGAAGCACAGTGCGCGTCTAAGACTGCACTCAGACAAGACCAATTGCTATCGAAAAAGAATGTCATTCTGCATCTGAGAATGAAAGTGACTTGAAGCAACAAGAGAGATGCGATGAGGAGATGAATGTGATGCAATGATGATGCTGAGCGATAGAAAGGAGATGAGATGCATGCGAATGCGATTGTCGCTGACCTGCTGCTGATGATTCGATGTGTCACTCACTGAACTTGAATCGAATATGATTCGAGTATGCAATTCACTAACCACCAACAATCACTCTCTCGGATGATGAGTTCGTCGAAAACTCACGAGGAGGATGATGAGATGAATCAGACTGACCAATCCAGTTCACAGCAGCTGCCACTGTTGTTGATGGATCGAAATCAGCGAATGTCATTGGCATCATGAAAAGAAGAACAATCCCAGATCGGATGCACAAAATGAATGTGCGTAGCGATGATAGATGGCTGATTGCTTGTGACAGTGCATAGTGAAGTTCGAATCGCCTTTCCGATTAACCTTGACATGTAGGGCGAGATGGGTGATGTTGGGTGCTTCCGAAGTTCAAGACATAGTTGTGCTCTGGTAATCCACGAAATGTCGCGGCAGCTCGGAACCAATTGTGACATGTATGAGCTCGAAAGAATGAGCTTGCCGTCATTGCTCGAACACTGCCGCTTTTCATTGGTTAACGCCTCTGCGCCAGCCGGTCCAGGATTCAATTCGATACCGACAAGTCGTGGCGCTGGTGTTGGATAAGCATTTGTAGAAGAAGTTGGTTGATTCTTCTTCTTCGATCGATAGTGCATAGCATTGATATTCTTGATGCAATCATAAACGAACGGCTTCTCTGTGCTATGTTCAAGGACAAGACGATTGAGCGTCGGTATGAACGAAGCATCATCGAATCTCTCGATCAGCTTCTCACGATTGAGTCGTTCGGGATCGAATGCCTGCAGAAGTTCGAGTGATTCCAGTGACGTGAAAGCAATGAACCGATCGCAATCATGCGTGGGTGCATAAGTGTGCTGAGACGCAAGGTGGTCAGTCTCGCTGCAAGATGACGTGCAAGTGCGATTCCACTGAATACATGTTGCATCGTCACTTCCTTCCATGTTGATCCTGTTAATACGATGTGTTGTAAGTGCGGCAAGTGGTCAGCAAGATTCTGCCATGATTTGACACCTGAAGATGAAGAGTTAACGAATTCGATTGTCGTGAGTGTCGTCAGTTTATATAACGGATCGAGCGGAACAATTATCAGATATCGCGCGGCGACACGAAGGGATTCCAGATGATGGAAGCACTCAGAAAGTTGTATTGTGGAGTCTGATGACGATTGTGTGAAGGTGAAACCAACAAGTTCCTTAACTCCCATGAGTTGATTCTCAAACAGTCGCTTGAATGTTTCTCTGTCCAACGGTGCATAATTGGAGGAGTAGAAAAATCGCTCTATACGTGGGAGTTGAATTGCGGTTGCTGTCAGCACAGCTAGGGCTTTGGTACCAAATTCGCCATCATTCAATCGAAGTGATGTTAGGGAAGGAGGTGCACTCGCGATTGCTGACATAAGTGCCATGGCCTCTTCTTCTTTAGTGAGTGTTGAACTCATACAAAGTGTTGTAAAGAAGGAAGTGCATTCAGTATGGATGATAGGTCAATCTCGTGAGGTATCAGGCCGAACTCCAGATGTGTTAGGGTGGCACAACTTGGTGATGCCATAAGAGTCGAAATCAATTGCTCGAGAATAAGAACATGACGTTCAAGTGGTAGATGCATGAGATCTTGAGACATAGCTTCACGTAAGACGACACATTCAAGTCGTGAACCAGGCCAACTAACGGATGCAGCGGGACCACCAGCAGCCTTATTTGCTGCCTTCGTTGTGTTTTTATTCTTATTCTTTTGCTGATTCTTCCTCGTTGGTTTTCTCCTCTCCTTCCCGTCCATCAATATCTTCGCTACTTCTTCTGCATGTTTATCGAACTTTAAATACGCTTTCAACTCTCTCAATTGTGGCAGATTCTCCATAATCTCATTAATCTGTTCCAAGTTGAGTCGAATCACGATTGGATGTCGTGCGGATTTGTGTTTTGTACGATGAGGATTGAATGTGAGCAAGGAGAGGGAGTGGATGTGGTGATGTAGTGGAGAGGAGAATCAAGCGGAGAGTTGATCTCGTGTCAAAGGTGAAAGTGTCTTGACGAGTGGACGATGTTGTTGTGCGAATTTCGATTGTCCTGCAGCCGCTGCTTGGTACCAGTGTTTACATGATTGCAATGCACGCAACCAATCGCGTTGATCAAGATATGCATTGATGAGAGTAACACCATCCTTGAAGAGTGTATTGAAGGTTGTCATGATGTGGCTCGGATGAACTGGAGTGGAAGTGTTGGATGAATTGTTTCTCGGCGCTAAAACGCTAAATAGCGGTCCAGCGTTGCGTGGAAATTCTCTTTGCTCGAATCATATTCGATTCAAGTTCAGTGAGTGACACATCGAATCATCAGCAGGTCAGCGACAATCGCATTCGCATGCATCTCATCTCCTTTCTATCGCTCAGCATCATCATTGCATCACATTCATCTCCTCATCGCATCTCTCTTGTTGCTTCAAGTCACTTTCATTCTCAGATACGTTCATTGCTACGGTTCTTTCCCCCGGTTCTTTCTCCCCTACAATGCAACTTCAAACACTCTTCATTGACGGATTACATTTGATCTCAACATTTCTTAATGATCGAGATTGGTTGGCAGCAAGTAAATCATGCTGCCGATGGTACACAGCATCAGCAATGCAAGATGCGAAATTATCACATCGTCAACTCGCTGTTGTCAAATTGATTCGACACAATTATCGCTACCTTCGTCCTTTCATCATCTTCACACACTCACAATTAATGTCAGTACTGAAGCATCATCGCGATATCATCATACTCGTAGTACTCGCAACCAGCATGAAATATATTTGACTCTTCGTCAACTGAATTCGATCATGAGAAATCTGCCTCAACTAAGAGCACTCGAAGTGAATCTGAACATTGCAGTGCCACAAATTGAGAATGATACAAAATGGAGGAAGAAACATGAAACGAAGAGACTCAAGCGAACACAATCGAAACAAAAGAGAATTCAAGCTCGAGGTACGAAAGCAGCTGCAGAAGGATCTGGATCACCAACAGTGACAACACCACTGACGACCACGGCAACTGCGACAACTCCCTCTACTTTCTCAAGTTTCTGGCGTACTCATTTCTGTCCTCATCTCGAGCATCTCGTTCTCCAGATCTGGCCTACTGACCACACCAACTGTTCAGATTTCCGTACGATCGTACAACGTCTAATCGATGATCTCTCGTCCTCACCTTGTGCTTCGACTCTTCGCCATCTCGAATTCGATTATCTGCCACATTGTTACGAACCGACATTGTTCACTCAACAAGCATCACAGTTGACATATTCCACACTCCGACGATGTACACAACTCGTTGGTCGATGGCGCATCGGTCGATTGACGGTAACCGTTCCCATCAACTCATGTCAGAGCTTGCATCGATGTCTCCCACATTGACTTCACTCGAACTTCATGATGGATATTACCACATTTCCAGTTTCACGACACTTGCCAACACAAAGATTCAACTTCCTCAGATTCAGCGATTTCATGTACGACCAAGATATAGTAACTTACATTTCCCTGAGCGATTGGCTGATCTATTTCCTCAAGTTCGAGAGCTCGTCAATTTCGAGTTCAAGTCTATCTATTTTCCTGTTGATTTCAGATTGCGATTCTCATGTCTTGAGAATATCGATGTTAACTTTTCACCTGCGAGTACTTTTGATATTCTTGCCACTGTCCTACCTCTGTCAATTACTCATATCCATTTCACGGATGAGATTCCAGGAACAAGTAACGAGTGGACTCAGATCAACAACTCTTTACCAAAATTATATCATCTGACATTTCAAGGACAGAGTTGGCTTGAGCAGACTCGAATGAAACGTGTCTTACGTATCTTGTCAGATGTGAATCAGCACTTCGTCGGACGATTAAAGAGTATGACACTGGTTCGTACAGAGATACCTGATAAAGATATCGACCTCATTTCATCCAAATTTACATCACTCGAATCACTGGAATTACATCCTTTAGCTTTCGAAACACTCCGATACGATCAACTGATCAACAAGTTCCGATCAAGTGCGTGTATTCCCACACTCAAACATCTGTTTATTAGTGAGACACGAATGTCTGATGACGCAGAGAAGTTGAGTTTCAGCGAGAAGATTCGACCGTTTGTGTTTGATCTCGAGAAGGGCATCAATACAATACACTATCGAGACGATAAACCACCTACTCCTCGAAACCACCTGCGCCTCGACTCGTCGGCATCGAACGCAATCCAGGACTAGTTGTAATATCAGCTTGTATGAATGCACAATCGCTTTTCTCTGGTGGTGTACATTCGATATTCGCTTTTCTACCAATATCAGATTAGGTCGCATCAGCTCGGTCATGTCGCAATTGGCACAGATGCGCTGAAACCGAGCCGACGCGTAGAATCACCATCACCACAGCCACACGATATAAGCTTTTGTGGTTAGTACTGGTACAGTCCGGTGTTTAACACAGCAAACGAGCGAATGAGTTGATCAAGAAAAAGATTATTCACGTACCGACTATGAACGAAGTTGACAGCGCAACGAATTATTTCCTCACAGTCGCAAACAAAGAAGAAATTATTCCGTGATTTGCCACGCTCTATTAATGAAATCAAAAGCGACACTCGACGATGTGATTTCTCTCACCACGCTGACAACGACACTCTGAGTCAGACCCTGGGCCATCATCCGACTCGACAACCACTCATTCAAACACGATCGTAGCTGCTGCATTGCTGCTGCTGGTGTCATCACGACACACAACACGACAATACGATACGACACGACACGCGATCACACAGCAACAACGCAACCAGCGATTTTCATCTCACCCACCAACCTCGTCCCCTCCATCTCCTCCTTCACAATAATTCATAACATCATTCTGATCATTCTACGGTTTGGCAACCACAACAACAACAACAACACAACACATCAATCACCACACATATTCCTTTCCTCTGCTGCATTGCATTGTAAGTTGGCATTGACACCTCGTGTCTCTGCTTACGAGTAGCGAGATTATTATCCATTGGCATTTGTATTTTATCTCTTCATAAACCAAATGTAAAATATTCTTACCGCCATCCCACCCTACAACTCAGTTAAGCCTTTTAAAAATTTAGTTTTGCACCTGAAGTGTACACTATTGTGATGTACACAAGTCGTGACGACAGGCGAAGGAATTGTGAATTGTTCAGAGGCCCGGCGAATGACGCTTGACGCTCACCATTGAAAAACGATAGAGGAGATTGATGCGAGGTGAGTAGATGAAGCTGCTGCGATGCGAACACACTAATGCTATGATGCGAGTTGATGCGAAGTGGATTGATGATATTCGAAGCTGCACGACGCTGTTTGGTATGATTTACCTTCATGTGGACGTGGGTACATCATTCTTCCACCGTAATGTACCATAAGCTTGTTTCGCTGTTGTTTTTTCAGTCAGTTGTGTCAGCCCTTGCACACGCAGAAGTTCTGCATTGGCACGGAAGACCGAATCGAAAGGGAACAGATAATCGCTCCAACCTCGTGAATAGTGACGCAGTTTGGTAATCTTGGATCTCATACTTTAATTAAAGTATCACGCAACAGGATGAGCATCGATCAAGATCAGCAAGTGAAGTTCTGCGTCGACGCGCAGGTGAAGTGTTTCAAGGTGAGGAAAATGCTCGCGTAGCTGTCTGAAAGGTGACTTGATGTCGACGTTCAATCGTTGCGGAAGTGCTAGGTCTCTTCAAGAGAGAAGACAGAATCGGGGCCAGTGCTTGTTCTTTCTGAATCCAAGTGGTGCGCGTTTCTGCTTGATTCCCACTACCGATGCCCATCCTGCTGGTGAACTTGAAGCAGCAGCTGCGGAGTAGTGGCAGGTTTCTGTGGTTTGGTAGTTGTGACTTGAATTGCGGGTGGAGAAGAAGAGGTTATAGAGCTGTAGATGGAGCCGTGATGGTGACGGTTGCATCGATGCAGCTTGTATGTTCGATGCAGCTGTTGGTGGTCATAGACACTGCGGCTGAAGCACTTCTTGATTCAGTACAGCAAAAGATCCTGGTAGTCCACTTTCAAGTCGATATCTCTCCGTATTAATCATTTCTAGTCGATCCCACACGAAGTTTTGTCCTTGACGAGTCGGAAGAACGATCCGCTCGAGGTTCGGCATGATGTTGGCAGCATCGAAGAGTGAGGTCATGGTAGAAATGAAGGCTTCTCTCTCGCTGATTGGAAGAGCCAACTCCCACGTAATCCTTTTCAACGCAGCAGTAACTGTGGAGCAGATTTTAGAGTGTAGAAAATCCATCAGAGAATGAATCTCGCGATCAGACGGAATAGTAGTTGTGAGTTCGGTAAGATGAGGAAGTGATGTAAAGAGTCGCTGCCAGTCCGCCTTTGTATGTAGCATATCTGATGAGGAAGCTATGGTGAGTTGCGTTAATGTGGAGCATCGACATATTAATCCAAAGAAATGTGCGGTATAAGGCTCGTCATCTTCAAGTCGCTGGATGCGAAGACCTGCAAGGTGCGGAACACGAAGTCGCTGTAGTTGGATGAAGAGAGGAAGTGTGCGGAAATCATGCAATCCGATGGACGATGGATCAAGTCTAAGTTGTGTCAGATTCGGTGCGATTGGATGGATCGATCTAATATGTCCTGAACTGGATCCTAGATCGAAGATTTGAAGTTGCGGAAATCTGCCTCCCATGTGCTGCATCGATGAAATCAATGACAAGGCAGGATTGTCATAAGAGTCATCGTTTGAAAAGTGCAACGACAGAGAAGTAAGTTGGGGCATCTTGCCAAGATCTTGCATCTGCATCAAACTGTAACCAAGGTCAGGATGGGCTTGTGAAACAGGAAGAGCTCCTTTCTCGTCTGATTGTGGCGTGAGAGAGATTTGAGTAAGATTTGTACATTTTCGAAGAGACTCGGTACTAAGTTGGCGCCGGCAGCGCAAGCATCTAAGTTCGGACAGACGAGGTGCAATTGTAGGTAGAGTCGTCCACAGTTCATCGGAATTGGCTTTGTACCACCCTTGATCAAAGATAACTTCAAGTCGATGAAGACGCTGCCACACAGCGGACGATGCACGACTTAGTTTGGAGATTGAACCTAATCGAACTCTCGATGTTTTGTCTGTCACCAGACGCACACGGAGGGTTTCAAGATTGATGTCATTGAACCAGGTGAAGATTTCGCTCGGGAAGATGTTGATCGTGGTCCTGGATTGAGTTCAATGCCAACGAGAGATGCCGCTGGTGGTATCATCGCTGTCGTAAGCTTCGTACTGCTTCGATACTCTGTGTTAATTCCTCTTCGTTTATCCCAGACAAAATTCTGTTCTTGATTATACGATTCAAACGTGATTCGTTCAAGTCCGGGTAAGATAGTTATATCATCTAATATATCACCCAAATAAGATACAACACTCTCAGGAGTCTCTTCGAATCCAACTTTCCAAGTCACCGATTTCAACGCATGAGTGATCGATTTACAGATTGAGGAAGATTTTAAGAAGTCGAGGAGTGGGTGTATATTGTTGGGAAGAGTTGATGTTAGAGATGTCAAATGAGGAAGTGAACTGAAGAGGCGATGCCAATCAGCTGATATCAGAAGTAGTTGATGTTCATAGAGACTGTCCAATGACAGCTCAGTGAGGGACGAACACTGGCAGAGTAAGGAGAATATAGTTTCCTGATCTTCAGAGGAAAAATGAAGGAGTCGCATATGCAATCGTTGCAACTTGATAAATCGTGGCAGTATCTTAAAATCTTTGACATCGCAATAGGGTGAAATGAGATCAGTGAGATTTGGGGCGACAGGATAAAGTAAGGTTGCCACATCTTGGAAACAGCCGATATCAAACATGCAAAGTTGAGGGAATGCGATATGAAGCTGCGACATCAACGAGAGTGTCGTGCGGTGAATTGCTTCGGAATATTCGAGAGTGAGACATGTCAGTTGATGCATCGTACTGAGATCGCTCATCTGTTGCATTGAGTAAGTAGAATCACCATTCTCTGCAGCATAACGCCGATGCTGCGAATTAAAATTGGAATCACCTGGAATTGGAATGTCACCCTCATCTGATCGCTGGCTTAAAGTAAGCCGACTCAGACGTGTACATAAACGAAGTGGTGCCAAGCTGGCATCCTTGCGCCAACAGAAGAATCGCAATTCTGCGAGTTGAGGTGCGATTGTTGACAGACTTGATATCAGGCGATCAATAGGTGCTGTGGAAATCGACTTTCCGAGAATGACTTCAAGTCGAGACAGGTGCTGCCATACTCTGCATCGATCAAAATCAGAGGTGAGTTCCCGTTCTGTTATTGGTTCATCGTCGATTCGCACACGGAGTGTTTCGAGTTGGGGGAGATATTGACAGATCTGCATTAACTGTTCCATGGTTATCTTGTGTCGAAGTTCAATCACGACAAAAGTCATGTGCCTCTTGAGTGGAGAAGAGAAAACCAGTTTCAGTTCTTGTTCTGTTGTCAATCTGTGCTCGCCTCTTCTCCAAAGTTGTAGCAGCAGCCGTCGACTTGGCGACGAAGCACCACTCGCAAGCCAGAAGTGACAAGTGCGTGACATCGCCAGCCATTCACGATGGGTAAGAAATGAATGAATAACATGAATACCATCTGTGAAGAGCCTGTGTCCGAGTACAGCAGCTTTCGCAAGAACTTGAGGTGCAGCTGCACTTTTGGCAACTATTGATGCCCATCCTGTTGCACCTGAACTTGAACTTGACTTCACTGTTAGAACGGCAGGTTTGGTAGTTTGCTGGTTGGCTGTGAGCGAAGTTGTGTGGTGAGAAGGATGATGGGCTGCAGATAAGGAGGAGGCAGCAGTGGAAAACGTCAGGGATTTCTGTTGTTGGACTGCCTTCGGTGGCCCTGGATTAGGTTCAATACCAACAAGACGAGCTGCTGGAATACCTGAGTTTGTCGCAGTTCTTCTTGCAGCTGCAGGACGATTCCACACAAATTCATCGTGGAAAGGATGTTCGATACTGACATATTCGAGTGAATTTATGATGGTTTGATCAGTAAGCTCACCATGATTCGATTCTGGACATTGACAACCAAGCCTCAATGTGAGTCGTTTCAGGCTCGCTGTGCCAAGGGAAAAACGAAAGAATTGAATGAGAGGAGTCACATCATGAGAAAAACCGGCGGTGAGATCGGTCAGATGTGGAAGTGAGGTAAAGAGACGCTGACAATCAGCCTCTGTATGGATAAATTCATTTGCATCAAGTGTCAATTCTGTCATCGATGAGCATTCACACAGTGCCGAGAATATTTCCGCATTGTGTGGGGTAATAGGAAACAGGTCGGGCATACGAAATCGTTGGAGCTTTTTGAATCGTGAGAGCAGTTTGCAATCATCAATATCGTTCTGATCCGAGGTGAGATGTGTCAGATTGGGTGCAACTGGAGCGAGTAATATGATAGTACCTATGAATGAGCCAATATCGAATGTACGAAGTTGTGGGAATATCAAACCATTCTCGGCCACGAGTGGAAGCATTGTTCTATGAGCCAGAGGTGTGAACTTGAGATTGAGAGATGTCAGTTGATGTACAGCGCTGAGATCTCGTATCTGTTGAATTGAGTAGGTACTATCTCCCTTCTCTATCATATTCTCGAGTTCTTGCATGGAAACTCGATAACCGCGACAAATGTTTTGAATATCACCATCAGACTTCTCGCTCAATGTCAGCGAATTCAGGTTGGCGCAATCACGAAGGGAGGCCAAGGTAACATCCTTGCGCCAACAGAAGAATCGTAATTCTGTGAGTTGAGGTGCGATTGTTGACAGCGTAGATATGAGTTGATCCATTGCTGTGGATGCAACTACTTTTCCGATGATGATTTCAAGTCGTTGCAGACGCTGCCATACTTTGACTGGAAGGATAGCACTTGAGGGAGAGGTGTCGATTGATGGTTTATCATCGATACGCACACGCAGTATTTCGAGTTGAGGGAGGCGGTCACGCAGCTGCATCACCTGTGCTATTGTGACATGGTGTCGACCTTCAATAGTGATGGAATAGAGATGTCTTTTCAATGGAGAAGAGAAAAGGAGTTGAAGTTCCTGCTCTGTGGTCAATCGTAGGTCGCCTCTTCTGGTTGAGCGAAGGGACAGAGATCGTATCGGCGTTGATGCACCGCTCGCGTACCAGAAATGACAGGTACGTGACATGGCAAGCCATTCAGGATTCGTGAGGAAGGAGTGAATGACATGAATACCGTCGGTAAATAGTTTACGACCGAGTACACTGGTCTTTGCTTGTGCGATCGTTTTCACTATCATTGATGTGGATGCATTTTGTTTCACCAGTGATGCCCATCCTGACTTCGTGGTAGAAGTCGAGCTTGTTGTGGTTGTAGGCTGCAGTGTGTTGGTTGTTATGGCAGATGAGGAGGTTGCTGCAAAGGTGGAGTTTTTGTGCTTTGGTTTGACGGTTGGCTGGGCAGTTGGGCTCGTTGTTTGTGTTGCTGGACTACGAAGTGCAGTGGTACCTGCAGAGATAGTGGGCGCGACAGGTGCAGCAGCAAGAGAAGCCCATGAAGAAGGAGAAGAGGAACTGACGGCTGTTCCTGTTGTTGCTGCTACTGGAGGGATTGTGTTTGATTTTGGAGTGACTACTTTCGTTTTGGTTGGTGGTGGTGGTGATCTTGCAGCTAATGAAGTCGATTTTGGTGGTCCTGGATTCAACTCGATTCCCACAAGTCGAGGCGCCGGTGTCACTTTCTTGGATGTCAAGGAAGAAGGAACACTAGACCTCGCCGCAAGAGATGACCATGACGGACGGGTACTTGTTGTGGAGACAGTTGGTGTGGGTGAGGTTGTCACTGTCGATTCAACAGGCGGCTTCTGATTTGGTGTTGCACTCAGTTTGCTTGATGTAATAATTGTGGTAGAAGTGGATGGAGCTGCAGCTTTCGTTGTAACTGATGTGGATGTTGCTGCAGAAGTGAATGAGTTCGGTCGTGATAAGGGCCTGGCTTTTAGCTGATGAGACACAGTCGCGAGTGGCAATTGGAGATTCAATTCAGGAAGTCGCTTTGTTAGTGGAATTTTCGCTACTTCACTAACGCTAAGTCGATATCGAGTTGTGTTCTTACCTTCTCGTCGATCCCACACAAAGTCTTGAACTTGTTTAGTCGGTAATACAATTCGCTCGAGTTCCGACATGATGCTGACATCATCGAATAGGTGCATCATGGCAGAAATTGTTCCTTCAGTCTGTTTTCTGGAGAGAGGTGCCTGCCACGTAATTTGTCGCATAGCGGTCGTAGTTGTGGAACAGACCGAAGATCGAAGAAATACAATCAGAGGCTTTGGATTGACTGGAATTCGAGCTGTGAAGTCGGTAAGAAAAGGAAGAGATGTAAACATCTGTTGCCAATCGGCTGTGGTATGCAAGAATGAATCTGATTGGGTGAAGGAGAGTTGCGTAAGTGAGTGACACTTACAGACCAACTCAAATATGTGTGGATTATCGTCATCATACAGATAAGGCATACAAAGTCTCTGTAGCCTTTTCAAGTTCGGCAACGCAAGGTAGTCGCTCATATCGAAGACAGACGATGTAAGTTGAGTTACATTCGGTGCGATTGGTTGAAGTAACATCGTTGCACCTGTCCAGTATCCTATTAGATCAAATGTCTGAAGCTGAGGGAATGTGATTTCATTCGCTGCTAGGAGTGTGAGCATTTCACGATGGATCGTGTAGGGATAATGTAAACTCAGAGTGGTCAGTTGATGCATTGTACTAAGATCACGCATTTGCTGGAGTGAGTATGTCGAATCGCCGCGCGGTAGTTCATCCTGGACGAGATAGGAACGCAGATAATGTTCCACACGAAGATCTTTCTCACCAGATTTCTCATTTAGGGTGACTCGAGTGAGATGAGGGCATTCACGGAGAGGTGCAAGGTTGACATCCTGACGCGAACAGAATAGTCCCAACTCTATCAGGCGACTCGCAAGGTAAGGTAGACTTGAGATGAGTTGATTAATGGACGAAATCGAAATAAACTTGCCGAGGATGAGTTCGAGTCGACGAAGACCCCATACCTTAGAAGATCCAACCATTGTAGCAAAAGTTGATGCGTCAACTTCGGTTGCTACTTCTTGATCCAGACGTACACGCAAAGTTTCAAGTTGAGGGAACTGCTCGAGTAGTTGCATCATCTGCGCGATTGTGAGTTGATGCTTACCTTCGATTGCAATGAATGTGATATGTCTCTTGAGCATGGAAGATGAAATCTGCGTGACTTCTTGTTCGGTTGATAAACGAAGATCGCCTCTTCTTTCGAGTCGGAAGGAGAGATTTCGTTGCGGCGTGGAAAGGCCACATGATGACCAATAGTGGCATACACGAGACATTGTCAACCATTCATTGTTTGTTAGGAATGAGTGAATGACATGAATACCGTCAGTGAATAGTTTGCGTCCAAGAACAGCCTTTTTAGCTTGTGTCACTGTTGCCGCGGCATTTAATGTTTCCACTTTCTGCTTGACTAACGATGCCCATCCTGACTTTGAGGTAGAGATGGAACTTAGTGTGATCGTAGGCTTGACTGCTTCATGCTTCGATGCGGTTTCAGATGTCGCAGAAATGGAGGCTGTGACTGTGATTGTAGGGAGTGATGATTTCAATTGAAATCGTTTATCTGGTGTCAACTCTGTGACCTTCGTCATTGGCTTTTCGCCTACTGTGTTGGCTGGTTGTCTTCTCTTGATGGATTTAGAGGTAGCTATAGCTTCAGTCGTTGCTGCGGCAAGAGAAGCCCAGGAAGAAGAGGAAGCAGAACCGGAAGGTGTCGATGTTGGTTTCATCCTCTTTGATGGCCATCAAACTGAAAAAGGAGGCCTGCTGTGGGTGCGTAGTGAGATGATTATTGTTTCTCACAACCCTGAAATGTTGATGTCAGAGACCCAAGGAATTTCGAGAAGCACAGCTTGACGACAGAACAATCATGCGCGTCGAACATTCACCGACCTAGGCACGTGATATGTGATGCTGATTCATCCAACTGCTGCATCATCGACCTCATTATTGGGGCTCCATGAACAAGCCGAATTGTGTCAATGAACCAAAATCGGCCGATATCTATTCGGTGCCTTCCTCTCCGCGAGTATCCAATCGAACAGCTGAGTGAGTTGATTCAGTTGATGCACATCACCATGCAGCGGAGTTTGGTGATTGCTGATCATTGTATGAGTATGCAGAAATCACGCTACCACACATTCATCCTTTCTAATCGTTGAGACGAAATCACACTGTTGCGGTACATCGTGTTCTCCTTCGTATCGCGCCCACTCTGTTCACCAGCCTCTTCATCACTCCGAACACAAATTCATTCACTTGAATTCATCACACAAAAAGGAACATCTCATTCTAGTTTCTTGCTTTTAAACCACTGGCAAAGTTAACTCAATCAGTTATTTCGCATTCATCGATGAAGAAAGATGGTAATACGGAAGAAGTTCCAAATTTCATGCCAGGATTAGAACGATTTGAGATATGGACGAAGAATACGACAAAAGATACTTGCTGAGATATGAGGTATGCGACAAATAGCGAGTTTCGGAAGATGCAGTCGACGGCCTTCAACACTGCGCCGGCACCACGCCTCGTTGGCATCGAACTGAATCCTGGTCCACCAACCTCTTACAATTCTTCCTTCGCAACAATCTTTCATGATGGTCTATCTCTCATATTCGAGAACCTCAGCGATCTTGAATTGGTACACGCAGCGCAAGTCTCTCATCATTGGCAGACTGGCGCACTGCGATCACCGTGTCGTCGTATTCAACTCAGCCTCAACCACTTTGCACTTCCACGTCGTTACGATGTGGTTCGTGAATACGTAGCTTCTCGCTTCCTCCAGCAGCATCTCACAGCAATCGGTAATAAGGAAACAATAGAACCTGAATTGTTTAACGCTTATCCAGTTCACGGTTTTCTCCCGAGAATCACACAGAACGAGTTCATGACGAGTGTCAGTCGACTGACACGACTTGAAACATGTTCGATTGAGGTGATCGAAATATCACCGATGCAGAGATTGAAACAATGGATTTTACCAGCACAACCAACATCTGTCACACCATGCACGTCTCTCCTCTCATTACGATTACAGTTCCTTCTTGAAGTTGTGGATACACCCAATACCATTAATGCAATACTAAGTTCGTTGCCGACTTATTGTCCTGTACTGGAGTCCCTATGTCTCGTCTTCAACGTCACACTGTCTCACATGGCACGTATTGATTTGACGCCAATCAAGCATTGTGAACGACTCAAGTCGATTACTATCATTGTACCTGAATTCAAGAACGGTTACTTGGAGCAGCTTATCGATTGGCTTGTCTCATTGCATCCTCCATCCTCTTCTTCAACCTTTCCATCTGGCAGCAGCCTGCCATCCATTCACTTTTGCATCCGAGACGTTTCTGTGACTGTCGAACTCTTAAATCGTATGCATTCACGTAGTTTATCACTACCTCTTGTCACGCGATTCGAGAATCCAATGCTTCGTGATGATTGCATTGATCAGATGCTAAGTGTCTTACCGAATCTTCAACATTTGAATCTGAGATTTGCTCAACCGGATCAACCTCAAAGGTTGAATGAATTCAAGCATTTACATTCAGTGACAATACTTCACTCTTCACTCGTCGCACATCTGAGTCCGGAATTTCAGAGCACAACCTTAACTCATCTGACTCTTGTTGATAGCACAACAACTGGAGAATTTTATACTGCAACATTGAAAGCACTATTCCTCACAACACCAAATCTGACACATTTGACTTTTCGTGCTCGTCAGGATCCGAACCTGCTGACAGCACTCCTGCCGCATGTCGAGCGAATCCAATCGCTCGAATTGATTGCGACCCAACTTCCGTATCAGTCGATGGATTTGATTGTTGATCGATTTACTCAACTTGAGTCTCTCACTTTACTCTCAGTTGCGTTCGTTGATTCAGCACAGCAAGGAGTCGTGACTTATGATCAGCTTTACCAACGGTTCCATTCAGCTTCAGTGCTGCCACGACTTGAATATCTCAGGTTTGCTGCACGTGTCAATCCGGCGAGAGACAGCATAAATGAGTTCGTGTATGACAAAAGCAAGAAACCGAATGAGCGATATCGTATTGTGCGAAGAGAAACACAAACAACATTTGAGGAACCACCGGTGCTTCGACTTGTTGGCGTCGAACTCAATCCTGGGCCAGGCACCACTATGCAGCAGCTGCAAACACTCTTCACCGATGGTGTACATCTGATTTCAGGATTTCTCTCAGATCGAGATTGGCTCACAGCAAGTCGTTCATGTGAACACTGGTACAAAGCAGCGAAGGCGAAACTACCACATCGGCGGTTGGTAATAACATTATCACATCGTAACTATCGCCTTCTTCGTCCGTGCTTCTCCTCACCGCTTCGTCACCACCTGCACTCCCTCTCCTTACTCACTGATCTATCGAGACAGCTACCTCGTTGTATGTGTTCTCCTTATGATATTTATTTAACTCTACGTCAACTGAATTCGATCATGAGAAATCTTCCACAACTAAAAGGACTGGAAGCGAATCTGATGATTGTACAAAAAGAGGATGAAGAGAAGTGGAGGACCAAACTTGAAACGAAGAGGTTGAGGCGAAAAGAAACAAAAATGAGGAAGAATCAAGTTCAAAGTACTCAAACGGAATTGGACCTCCTCGCCAAGACATCACCAGCATCTCCTCTTACTTCTTTGTGGCGCACTCACTTTTGCCCTCGTCTCGAACGTCTCGTCTTCAAGATCTGGTCTGCAGATTCGAACCAATGTTTCGATTTTAGCAGCATCGTACAACGTCTACTGAATGATCTTGTTTCATCTCCATGTTCAGCGACTCTTCAACATATCGAGTTGGATTATCTGCCTCATACCTACACCATCACACCGCTGTCAGAACAAATATCACTGTTGCGCTATACAAGCCTGAAAAGCTGCACTCAATTACAACATCTCACAATTCCAATGACAGACCGATCGGCGAGTGATGGCGCGATTGAGGTCATGTCGGACCTCGCCTCGCTGTCTCCATCAATGACATCAATCCAACTCGACGACAGGGTCCGCCTAGTCGCCAGTCTCTCTTACCTTGTATCCTCCAAGATACACCTTCCTCGCATCAAGTACTTCCATGGATTTCTGCACCATGCAGGTGCTGACTATTTGAATCACCTCGCGAGTTTCCTTCCTCAAGTCCAAGAAATTGTTGGTGTCACATTCCATTCGAATTGTTTGACTGCTGCCAGTAGGATGCCACACCTCCAGAAGATACAAGTCAGCCTTGCAGCCAATGAATTCAAAAGTCTCTCTCGCCTACCGCCATCAATCAACCACATCGTGTTCAACTTCGGACTTCCGTCGGCTCAGATACCGACAGCATCGGGTCAATGGATAAGACTTGCCAATGCTCTACCGAATTTGGTTCATCTCACGTTTCAATCAAACAATCGGGGAGACAACATACAGGATGTACTACGCCTCCTCGTAGAAGTAGAACAGCTGGTCATGCGATTGAAGAGTCTCACATTTGAGCTCTCACGTATCCGTGATGATGATATCGAACTCTTCACGCGATTCACATCACTTGAATCACTCGAATTACACTCTTTAGCTTTCAAGTCGCTCACTCACAATCAACTCGTCGAAAAATTTAAGTCGCAGTCCTTCGTGCCTTCACTCAATCGTCTTATCATCACCGAGAAACGAAGGTCTGACGTACCGAAATTCCGACCCCGAGATGAGGTGCAACCGTTCATATTTGATCGTGAGAAAGGTATCAATACAATGCACTATCGTGATGATATGCAGACGAGTCCACCATTATCTCGTCTTGTCGGCATTGAATTAAATCCTGGACCGAGTGAAACACTATTTGCTGATGGTGTACGATCGATTCTCATATTCCTGGATGATATCGAATTTATACAGTCAGCCTTACGAGTATGTAAGCATTGGTATCTAAGTAGTGGATCTGTTCTGTATCCAGCACGATCACTTATTGTGAAGTCATATCGAACGACATTGGATTGTATTTGTGACGGTATCAAATCACCACTTCGTCGTCACCTCTCATCAATGCATCCGCCTTATCACCTTACTCCTGCTGCTGCCGCCACTTTACTACACTGCCTGCCTGCATACTCCTCAATGACATCACTCCAGCTTACCAAGTTACCTGAAACGGCTGATCTTTCACCATTGTTACACCTGAGATTCCTGTCACATCTTTCCCTGATCCAATACGCAGTTCCGATCGCTCAAAGCTTACACGCAATGTGAAAAAAGATAGGCAACGACGAGTCGAATGAGAGGTTCAAACGAATGGTACAAGTGAGTCTGAAGATGACACCGCTATTCAAGCATCGTCATGGTGGGGAACATCAACTAAAGGATGTTGTTAAACAGATGCGATTTATCTCACAGCTGTGCTCGTTGACCTCACTCAATATCAACTCACATGAAACGAGAGATTGTTGCGTTATTACCGTATTACTTCGAGTCTTTCATGCACTTAAGATTTCATTTCCATTCGTTCGCTGCTCTCCTTTACCTGGGCAATTCACACTCAACGAACTCGATGCACACTTCCTTATTGCTGCATTTCCAAATCTTGACACACTCTCACTCAAGGAATTTACTGTCTCTGTACTTACAATCCTGCATCCACTTCCTCTTCACCATCTCGAACTCTATCACCCAAGTATAGAGGCGTTGTCACCTACTGTGCAGCAGTTGACAATCGATGTCATCTGTCATTTTCCTCAATTGACTCACTGTGAATTCAAATACTGGAATCCGGACTCTGTTGACCAATGGACGCAACTAATATCGTCACTCCCTCATCTCAGGAGTCTCTCGATTCGTGTTCTGTGTTCCTATCGTTACAGTCAATTATTCTCACATCTGATCAACACTGATCCTGACTTCTGTCAGCATCGACTTCACACACTTCGCGTCGATGACCTCAAATTATTCAAGTCGAACCTGCTTGAATTATGCGATCAATTTACGTCACTTCATGCACTGTCTCTCTACAATTGTACTTTCGATGACATCGTCTCATTGGAGCAACTGACATATTACTTCGATCATCCCGAGATACTGCCTCAATTGGAACGACTCTGCATCTCCATGCAGTCATTCAAGTCATGTCAACCAATGACGTTTGAATGGACTCGTGGTGTCACTGGCAGTGTGATCTATCCAATCTACACAAAAGTGTCGGCGCGGGTGTATGTAACGCCATACCGAGCTCCCAAGCTGAGGTCAGTCGAACAGCAAATAGCTTCCATACCTCCTGCACCTCGCTATGAGCGGTACTGGCCTTGTTGTGTACGGTATGTTCGGCTCACTGACGACGATGATGGTGATGATATCTACACATGAAGATGGATGATACTAGCGCAGTCCAGTATGCAGACAACAAAGCAATTTCTAGGGAACAAGATCGACTTTGAAACATCTGCTGCTCACTACCAGCGATCTTCCTCGCCACACATTCTCTCCATCTCATCTGGATTTATGGAGAACACAAGCCCTTTCATGTTGTGCGAGTTTTTGCACCTCAATTTTAACTTTCGAGCCAGCTAAGGGCGACTGCATCCAGGAAGTGCAACAAAAGTTGTCCAATTCGCCGACCAGATCTATTTGCATTCCGGAGGCATCCATTAAATCATCAATTCGTATCTGCAATGTACAGTCTTAGACAAAAGTTTTGAAACCCTTCAAAGCACGCGAAGCCAACGACTTGACCCTCCTGCCTCGCTGCTATGCTCCCGCTCTCGCTGATGTTGTGCACACGCTGTACTCTTCACACGTGCAGCTAGAAGAGGTGAAATTGAGAGCGATTTTTTGGTGATCACTCGACTGGGTACACTTCACTGAATCTTGCGTGTGTGGCTCACTGCACATGTGTGAGTAACTACTGAGTGTCGGTAGTGTGAGAGATGCACCACCGATGGCACACACGCAGTGATGGAGTGAAATCTTGAGGTGCGACTGCGAGAGTGCGTCTCGTGTGCAACACCTCCTCTTGAATTGACCGCTTTCAAGTTTCAGCAGCTTTTTCTATTGAATCACTTGATTAAATATGAAAGCAGAGGTGTGAGGTTATGAAGAGATAAAATACAAATGCCAATGGATAATAATCTCGCTACTCGTAAGCAGAGACACGAGGTGTCAATGCCAACTTACAATGCAATGCAGCAGAGGAAAGGAATATGTGTGGTGATTGATGTGTTGTGTTGTTGTTGTTGTTGTGGTTGCCAAACCGTAGAATGATCAGAATGATGTTATGAATTATTGTGAAGGAGGAGATGGAGGGGACGAGGTTGGTGGGTGAGATGAAAATCGCTGGTTGCGTTGTTGCTGTGTGATCGCGTGTCGTGTCGTATCGTATTGTCGTGTTGTGTGTCGTGATGACACCAGCAGCAGCAATGCAGCAGCTACGATCGTGTTTGAATGAGTGGTTGTCGAGTCGGATGATGGCCCAGGGTCTGACTCAGAGTGTCGTTGTCAGCGTGGTGAGAGAAATCACATCGTCGAGTGTCGCTTTTGATTTCATTAATAGAGCGTGGCAAATCACGGAATAATTTCTTCTTTGTTTGCGACTGTGAGGAAATAATTCGTTGCGCTGTCAACTTCGTTCATAGCCCGGAGCCGCCCACGGAGTTTTCTAAATTTTCAAAATTTGCTTTCGCTCACACAACATCGCAGGCACCTCGCTGCACGCTGTCCGCATGCACTCATCCTGTCGACACGTCTGTCACACACTGCGTGGTGTGAAAATGAAATGAAATCATGCACTCTCGAGTGAGACAGCAGTCCGAATCTGTCAACACCGAAATCCTGCTCCTCGCACTCTTGCATCACCAACACGCAACGCAATCAGGTGAGTTACACGCAGATGAGGTGAGTGTCGAGCGGTACTGTTGTATGTGTGTCACTTGTGAGGATTCGCGTTGTGTCCGCTGCGATGCATCTCCATCGACCTCTCACCTCATTCTCAGACATCACCATTCCTGTCCCTCCTCAATAGCACACACTCACTGTCGCACACTCAACAAACAACATCACATCATGATCCTCACCTCAGGCATGGTTGAATTATGCCAAATGCGTGCAGCATTCGGTGCGTATGAGTGCACACTCACCATCGACAATTTCAATGGAGATTAAGGAAAAGGTCAAATTTTTGTCTTGCAGTTTGTGTCATGCAATGGTGAGGGAGCGTTAATTACTCTCACATTCATGGATAAGTATGTTAAGGTGAGTACTTCACGCAGAGGGTACGATCAGTGAATGCAGTGTTGTCCTGTCGTGTTGAGATACCAATTACTGACTTTTCTTCTCTCACCTCCTCTTCCATTCTTTCTCAGTGACATGACACATCTGAGTGTCCTCTCTGCATCGCCACGCATGTTATCTCACTGGTAATTGATTATAATCCGTGAGAATGGAGCAGAACGACAGCACCTGAAATAATACAAGGAAGGAAGGAAGCGCATGATTATTGCAGTTCTCTACGCCTACCTGCATGATGCAGAGGTGAATGCGTGTGACATGGACTGAATGCATCATTGTGCGATAGAACAGACTCAGGAGTAGACAATCACATACAAACACGAGACATTTTGAAACTATTCATGAGTGTTGCCGCGCAATTGCAGAGAATGGCCAGATTTTGGCCATCGGGCGGCTAAGGGATAGTAGGTACGTGAATAATCTTTTCTTGATCAACCCATTCGCTCGTTTGCTGTGTTAAACACTGGACTGTACCAGTACTAACCACTCCACACAACGATGCAATTAATAAATTAATGCTGAACGCGGATTTGGCAAGCTCAAATTTCAAGCGAGTTCGAGTTTCTGTGCATAGAACGACATTGCGAGCGCTTCTAATCGTGGACAAAAGATCTCGGTTTCCTATAATTCTCTTCCCTTCCATTTTTCTTGTCGTAGACGTAACTCGGCCGCGTCGCGGAGGAGGAAGGAACGATGCCAAGAGGATCAGCACACTCGATCAGAATGTGCATCAAGTGCGGCATCAGGTCGTGTTGTACTTCGTGGGAGGAGAATCGCTCCAAGCACTGCTCGTACTGGTAGGATTGATCTGTACGAATGATCAGAGTTTCGAGTGAGGTAAACTCCGATACAAGAAGATCTCGTATCTTCGCTGTTATTGGTTGGTATGACAATTCAAGTCGACGGAGACGCGTTGCGATTGGTAGGAGGATCGGGAAGCATGAGAATCCAATGAGAGAGAGACTCGTCAGCTGTGTGTGTGCGTCAGTATCCTTCGAGATAAAGAGACTATGAAACTCTTCTGGTGTAACATTAAGTGGGAGACGTGAATCACTGATGGTAAGATGTGTCAGCGATTTGATCGTACGAAGTGCTTCAATGACTTTCGTTGGTGTGATCTTGAAGCGAGGATACATGAGGCTAATGGAAGAGAGTTGCGCGAACTGCGACCCGAGTTGCAAAGGGAAATCGGAATCGGCGCTGTAGAAATTGGAGAGGGCTTGGAGGTTCGGGAATACAGCGGAAAGCGTGATGAACTGTGCTGTTGTGAGGAGGGTGCGCTGCGAGAGCTCGATTCGCGTCACCTGCGGAAGCACAATTCGACGCTTCTTCATTGTCTCAATGTAATGGACCAACCAATAATCGTGCATGGAAAGATCAAACTTGCTGATCTGTGGTGCAACGTGGGCAATCATCTGCCAGTGCTTAATTGAACCATTCATGAGAGGCTCACTACCTGTCCGATAGACATCAAGTACACGCTCAATCAGTGTCAGTTGTTGGAGGCCAGTCAGTTGTGACAAAAGTTCAAATGTTTCATCTCTCGGCATCGCATCGACGCTGTACGTGAGATGGAGATGTTGTAACGATGCGGGACAGGTGCACACGATGAGCTGGAGTAGTTGATGAATCGACTTACTTGCGACAGCAACTAAGTTAAGGCGAATCGATTGAAGGCGGGAGTAGCTACTGGCAGCAGCGGGTGTGTAGAGTTTCAGTGCTGATGCGGTCGCAGATGCACCAGGTGGAGTCCAACTTGAACTTGAACTGGAACTGTCAGTGGACGCCAAGAAGGAAGAGACGGATCTGAGCTGATAGGTGTCGAGCGTATCTTGATCAGCTTCGAGTTGAATTGGATCCACAGTTGCAGCAGCAGCAGCAGCTAGTTGTGAACTCGAATTGCTTTTTGCCGCCTTACTCTCCTTCGATCGCTGTCGACGGAGCTGAAGCCACGATGTTGCGGATTGATTCTCTGGAAAGAGAGGAGATTGTGCGTGATTGACGGTGACATCGATCGATTCAAGTCGGGTGGCTCGTGTCAAGACAGCTGATAATTGATCTACTGTTATGACACTCGTCAAAGTTGCACCTCGCGAAGTGAAGAAGACTTGATCACCTTGAAGGAAAGCATCCCCTGCTTGTGGTGGACTTGCTGCAATACAGCTGCAGTGTCGCATCATGAGCATCGATGTCGCTGGCAGCGAAGCAATTCGTGCTGCGATGACAGTCGGCAGATAAAATCTTCGTGAAGTCGATGTAACACCAGCCGAATACCATCGTGAGCTAACACGACTCATGCGCAGCCATTCTTCATGCGAAAGGAAGGATGAGATCAAATGTAACCCATCGATAAACAGACTTGTAGCGAGTGGTGATGTCTTGTGAGTGTAGCGGAATCGATTCTTCGGTGGTCCAGGATTGAGCTCGATACCAACGAGTCGTGTTGCCGGAGGAATAACAGTCACATCGATGTTTGCGCCGATCTTTTGTTGTAGCCTATATTTACCCGTGTTAATGCCTCGTTGACGATCAAACATAATCGTGCCCCCTATGAATGTGAGAATGAGTTGATTCAATTGTGGCAGAAGTGTGGAATCATCAAGTGCAACTTGAATCTTGTCGATTGATGCGACATCAATTGGCAGTTGAGAGGAATCATTTCGGATTGTGAGTGTTTTAAGTGCAGTGAAGTGGTTGATTAAGATATTTAAAGTTAGGGTTGATAGTTTGCAACTATTGAGTTCGAGTGCTAGAAGTTGCTCACAAGCGAATTTCACTCCGATCTCACTCGAAACAAGGTCAACGATGGTACCTTGTCGAGTACGGCATATTTTCAGACTGTCAAGATGAGTGAGAGATGAGAGTATTTGTTGCCATTGTGGTGAATTTGGAGCCCAATCGAAGAACTCTCTGTGACGTAACTGAGTGAAAGCACAGAAACCATTCACAGCAATCTGATGCCCTGCTTCACTCCATGGAGCACCAACGTAAGGAAGTGTTGCACTAAAATGTGTGAGGTTGTGTAGGTGTAGTGGTTGAAATGATGCAAATGAATCAGATGTGTAAGAGGTGATAGTTAATTCGGCGAGTTGAGGCAGGACTGCCACAATCGACTTCATGTACTCTGAATCGAGCACAATTGAACTTAGCGGATAACATTGAAGTGTTGAAAAGATAATCGAATACGCTTCAAAAAGGATAAGCATGACACAAGACGAGCAATCCATCGTAAACTGATTGATTGTAAAGGAGACGAGCTGACTCATCTGTGCCACAACACGCATTTGTGTAAGGAAACATTCGAGTTGCTTCGTATGGTCATCAGAGAGGAGTGACACTGTCTGTGATTGCTTCTCATAAGAATGGTGATCGATAATCGCGAAGAAAAGTGAAGATCGTACGAGTGATTGTGCAGTGATTGTGCGTCCATCTTCTTTGTCAACAAGCGGAGTCGCTGAAATTGGTCGTCGAGGGTAGACAAAAGTCGACACGCATCAGACGCATCTATCGCACATTCATCTCATCGCATCTCTCTTGTTGCTCAAGTCAATTCACCACCATACCAGCATTGACTCTCCTTCAAACACTTCCACTTCGTCATCTCGATCTCGGTGGTGCCACTGGCACTGGTGGTAGTTATTCTGCGGGTGTCACTATCAGCAATACAGTGACACTGACACCCGCAGAACAACAACAACAACAACTACTCACCATCGATATCATGTCCCAATTCATACACCTCACTCATTGTGGATTTGTGTATTGGATTCCTTCTTCCGTCGATCTGTGGACACAACTCATATCCTCACTACCACATCTCACAAGTCTCTCCATTCAAGTCGAACATATTTCTCACCTGTATTACTCAACACTATCCATGATCAATGCCTCATTTGACGATATGAACCTCACAATTCATGTCAACATCGAGAAGGGGATCAACAACTACTCATTTGTTGGTGGCTACACAGAGAAAGGAAGTCTCGAACGATTTAAGAATCACGAAGTTGTAACAATGACACCCCCAGCGACAAGACTCGTTGGTGTCGAACTCAATCCCGGTCCACCCGCATCAACTTCTTCCCACTTCGCTTCCATCTTCTATGATGGACTTTATCTTTCATTCGACTACCTCAGCGATCTCGATTGGGTACACGCTGCATGCGTCTCGCATCATTGGCATGAAAGTGCACTGCGATCACCATGCCGACATATCGACTTGAGTCTGAACTACTCAGATCTACCTCGCCGTAACGATTTCGTTCGTGAATGGTCTGCATCTTGGCTCCTCCATCATCATCTCGTCTCGATTGGTCGTCAGGAAAGTTTGAAAATATTTCACTTTAATGAGTTTCGCTTCTTCACTCTTCTACCGAGAGTGACACCGAAGCAATTTCGAACAAACTTAAGTCACTTTACACAACTTGTATCGTGCGCAGTCGACGTCAGCAGCGACGACGATGATGCTCCTAATGTGATGGATTCGATCTCTGCAATCTCCATCTGTCTCTGCCTCACTTCACTGCGATTGCAATTCCATGAAGAAGATGCGCTGCCACTGAGCCGCGTGCGCACCATAAATTCCGTACTCGTGATGTTGCCAACACACTGTCCATCACTTGAGTCCTTATGTTTAGCAATAGGTATGGTACCGACTGAATTCGGTTCGAAAATCGATTTGACGCCGATATTACGATGTGCACGATTGAATGAAGTGATACTTACTCTATCACACATGAATAGTGAGTCTATTGACCAAGTCATGGAATGGTTGATGTTGCTTCACTTATCATCGCCCTCTTCCAATCTTACATCTGTTCAATTCAACACCGACAATCAGCTCATCGATCGCATGCACGCACGGAGATTATCACTTCCTCTCGTCACGCGCTTCAATCAGATCGTTCGTGATCATCTCATTGTTGATCGAATCTTGACTGTTCTACCGAATCTTCAACATTTAGATTTAAAACTATGGGTACCACTTGAACCGCAACTGGCAGAGAAATGGCGTCAATTCACTCACCTATTTTCGGTGAGTCTGATCCATTCTAGTCTATCGATGAGAGTGGAAGAGAACTTTCTTGATCGTATCAATCTCACTCATCTGACTGTCATTGGCGAGGCACATCGAGTGAATGATATCGTAGCATGGAATGATATCTTCTCGAAGTGTAAGAATCTTACACATCTCACATTTTATGCACGACAGTCTTCGGATCTGATGTCAGTACTCAGAGGATATGCTCATCGCATCGAATCACTCGATTTGATCGGTACGCAACTTTCGATTTTTGATATGGAACCACTCATTCAGCGGTTGAATTCACTCAAGTCACTCACTCTATTTGATGCTGATTCTCCACAAGGAAGGAATCGGGAAGTGACGTACGGATATCTCTATCAACGATTCAAGTCACCCTCAGTCCTGCCCCAACTCGAGTTCCTACATTTCGTTGCGCAAATCGAGCCGGACAACGTTCGAGTCAAAGAGTTCATCTATAATCGTGAGAAGGGCATAAATAAGAGATATCGCGCATGAGTAGTTGAACAAGGAATTTAAACGAGAATGGTGCAGAGCCTCACGATCAATCGCTGCTTTATCCTCAAAAACAAATCGAAACGTTCGACACACACATACTTATCTTTCAGAGATTTCTGCAAATGAATATAAATTTGTATGATTTCTTTGTATGATATTTATAATTGTGTGGTGAATATCACTCTCTGCGCGATTTTGCGCGAGATAATAAAGGCAGCATCTGTGGCGCTCGTGGCTCGAAGTTGTTGTGATTTCATCTCGAAAGAACAGGTACCCTTTCACGGGTACAACTCCTTGTTCGCCTCCGATCGAATCGTATCGATTCCCTTCTCTCGATCGTACTCAAAGTAAATGTTGTAACAGGAATAACCAGTTTTATCCCAAACAAGGGTTTTCGAGAAGATGCGCAACTGGCGCCATTTGGAGGTTGATGAGGACGAAGATAAGAAGCAAGAGGGAGATTGGGAGGAAGAGGAAGAAGTGGCAGAAGCTGCTGCTGTATCGTCTGGATCCACTGTTTTCTTCGTAAAGAATCTCTCTTCCATCTCATGACAATACATTCGTATCTGTTCAAATGAAAACTCCTCTGAGACAGTATTATTCAGTTCCAACGTTTCGAGAGATGTAAAATATCGTAACTCCTCTAAACTGCGAGCGAATAGACAACATTCGTGAAGGTAAAGATGTCGAAGGTGGTTGCATTGTGCACCAAGAATATGCCTTCCTGAACTAAGATGAGATATAGGTAGAGGTAAAGAGATGCTGGGAGTTAATAATTCGAGGATAGGAGTAACAGTTGTTGCTGCTGCTGCTGTATCTGCGTTCTCATCTCTCATAACACTTCCTGCTGTAAGCGGAGGTTGTGGTAGTACAGTCGTATCAAACGTGTTTGTCATATGATGATAAGCATTCTGTTGACTCGTGTGCATCTCACCGATTGTAGCCGGAGGTTCATGACCCGAAAGCAGGTATAACAGATGTTGAGTAAAATTATTACCAAACACAGAAAGGGATGTCAATTGTGGCGTATTTGTAAGCAAACAATTCCATGCACCCATCGATTCGAAACACCACCTTCCCCGTAGATCTGCAAAATGAATTGTAGTTAAACTTGAACAAGAAGCGAGTGACTGTGCATAAAGAAGTTCAGCTGAATTCTCTGCATTCCAATCATAATCATGCGTATTTCGTTGTTCAACTCCGAGAGGCTTGGATAAGAAGTGTACAGTATGTAGATCCTTTAATCCTTTGATAGATGCGAAGTTAATTGGATCATACTTTTGTGCATTCAAAACTTGCATGTGTGGTACGACTTTTATAAGATGGATTAATGTATCTGATTGCATCAGACATTTCTCAAGATTTAGTAATGTTAAACAAGGAAAGGTGCAATTTGGAAGTGTAAAGAGATCTGATAGTATAACATCATTCTTGAGACCATCGTTTATATTGAGTGAAGTGAGTTTTGGTATCTTCGTAAGGTGTACTATCGTCGCAGAGATCAGATCAGCAGGGAACGACTTATTGCTATTACTTTCCTCTGTCCAATATGTCTGATACCACAAATCCAATTTCAGACTCTTCAATGTAGCACATGATACAAGTGGTGTAATATCAACCTTATCAAGCATTTTACCAAGTATGAGCGTATCAAGTTGTGTACATGATGGTAAGGTTGCAAGTAAACGATTGCTCTCTTCGACATTACAATCATGAGTGAAATATATTGTCAAGTGACGCAGACGTGGTGGTAGTATTAGTGATTGTACCACAGTGGCGGTTGCAGCATTATTATTATTAATATTATTATTACCATCCACCTGCAGTAGATTCTGATTCTGTCTTCCACCACCACCAAGTACAACACCCAATTTTGTGTGTCGAATTCGACATTCTAGCCATTCAAGATTAACTAACTCTTTTGTCATCAATGTAATATCACTATATCGTAAGAAGAACCAATTCGCTGATCCACAATCAATACGACGAATATGACGTCGTAGTAGTGATGAAGAATATAATACATTTGGTATATCGGCTGTGAATCGTATGAGACCAGCAGGTAGAAGTGAGAGACTAATACTGATACCTCGTATGGGTGATGTTAAAGCATGCACTTTCCATTCATGACATGTACACATTGCATGTACCCATTCCTTATGTGTCAGGAATGTAAATATCGAATGAATACCGCTGGTAAAGAAGTGTTGTGGTTGTAACGAGAGAGAAGAAGGAGTGACGACGATGGAAGAGAGTGCTGTTGTTGTTGTGGTTGTGGTTGTGGTTGCTGTTGTTGCTGCAGCTGCGAAATGTTCACCGCCTGCTCCTAGTTCGACTTCGAATGAAGTTACGACGACTGTATTCATCATTTTGCTTGTAGGTTGCATGCTTGAGTAGTTTGTTGTTGTTGTTGTTGTTGTTGTTGTTGCTTGTGTGTGGTGTGCTGGGTGTCCGAATTACTGAAAAGAAAGCAAAGAAAGAAGCTGTGGAGAAATTCAAATTGAGATTGATTGTGCACAAAGGAAGATACATATCTTGATGATGATGATGATGGTACACCACCACTATTCGACTGACTCACAATCACTGTCTAACACTAATCGTAGCTGCACAAAGGCAAAAGTGCACTTTCTGCGCAACCAAAAAATAGTCGGCAAAGTGGAAAACTTTCTCATTGCTGCTGCTGCTGCTGCTGCTGGTGGCCACTTGTGTTCCTAAAGTGGTGGTCTCGTTTGTGGCAATGTGGGTACCACACACACACACACACACACACACACACACACACACACACACACACACACACACACACACATATTGCGTACATTGAATCATCCGAGAGAGTGATTGTTGGTGGTTAGTGAATTGCATACTCGAATCATGTTCGATTCAAGTTCAGTGAGTGACACATCGAATCATCAGCAGGTCAGCGACAATCGCATTCGCATGCATCTCATCTCCTTTCTACCGCTCAGCATCATCATTGCATCACATTCATCTCCTCCTCATCGCATTTCTCTTGTTGCTTCAAGTCACTTTCATTCTCAGATAATTCACTGAAGAACTGGGTATTAGGTAATAATTAATTAAATTAATTTGAGTCGCAGATGGCAGGAGCTGCAGCTGAGCTTACCCTTTCTCAAATTGCTGTGAATACGAATCATCACAACATTCTGTCAGGTGACATCCTTTCACATGTCTTCACTTTCAGTGATCGTCATACTGTAGTACAAATTACACAAGTGAGTCATACATGGTCACGTCAATTGATTTCAGCTGTTGCTGCTGCTACAGCGAATCGATTAAATTTTCATTTTCATTTTCATCTCGTTGTACCACCAGGTGAATATGTTGATCATGATGATCCAAAATCATTTCCTCGTGTATTTAATTGGCTCAATCTTGTATGTTCATCGCCTTTAAGTTGTACGATTGAATCACTTGATTTGGAGTATTATCATATGCAATATGAATGGTTTCAACTTTTGACTAATCGAATGTCACATTTACGTTCATTGAAATGTCGAATCAATCTTCATGATTGGCATACACAAGAGAAGAGAGCAGCACAAAACGAGATTGATGGAATTCGAGTTGGCTGCTGTCAATGCTGATGCTGTTGCAGTAGTTGCTGCACCCAGAGCCATGACAGCTACGTCCGAGTCAACAACTGAAGGCGTTGTTCCTCCTGCTTCATCGATCTCTTCCTCTAAGACTTCCTCTTTCTCTTCTTCTTCGATTACTACTACTGCCTGGCGTCGTTGTCCAATTCCTGTTGGCCTCCGTATTCTACATCTCGAATTATCAACCGAGGATCAATGGAAGACAGAAGGTTATGATCACTGGAATCAGTCGAGCTGGGGTATTGATAGAATCGAACAGATGATCATTGCTGTAGCACAATCATGCAGTACACTTGAGTCATTTACTTTATGTGTCGATGATCCGGATTGTGACAATCAATCGATGGGTCGTGATCCGTACAAGTTATCATGGACACAATTTCAACCGATTCGATTATTAATGTCACAATTGATCGAACTTGAATGTGATATCAACTTCTCACAGGCTGCTGATCTCACTGATCCTGACTCTGTCGCATCTTCACAATTATCACAGCTTCATTCCTCACTCCCTCGTCTCAAGCGCCTCGTTACATATCATCGAGTTGTCGAAAAGTTTTATGCATCCATGCTCTGGGAATAAGGTCAAGCTCTCAGCAACAACAAATTAAAACTACTGGACGAATCGAAGTCAGACATGCGAAGTCCACCACCAAGCTGAATCTCCACTTTCTCAATGTTTTCCAGATCATAAACAGTGGCCAAGTGATGTGTGCTTTGGGCATGCGAACATCGAGCCAAGCCCAAGGACGTTAAATGTGAGGTTGTTTAACTCTCTTAGTGCGACCTCTTCAATTTGCTTTCACAAGATATACTGAGAGTGAAAGCAGTAGCTTCTGACTCTGCGAGATAACATACATGCCAATAGATAGCAATATCGAATGCAGGCAGCATGTTGCAACGCATGCTGGTTGTCAAACTCGCATAGGATGATCATGTGAGGAGGAGGAGGAGGAGGGAGTGAATATCGTAGTGGACGAGAAGAAGAAGAAGAATCGTTATTGGTTGCGTTGTTGCTGTGTTGTTATGTCACCCCTTCGGTAGCGCCAGCAACTACAACACTTCCAAGTCGATCTTGCTATTCACCATGCGGTGTGTATCTATCTGCACCTCGTGACACCGGGACTGCACCAGTGCTAACCCACATTGATCTTGTCGACCCATGTGTTGCTTCTGATAGATATAGTGTGTATCACTGCAGCCTGCCACTGCTACTAGACCTCAGTGCTAAGTAACTCTGACAGTCCTGTGTGTAATCATTCCGGTACAGAAATGACAATTCGATTCTACTGTTGTTGATATCAATAAATCGATGAATCCTTTATGTCTGGGTCATGATATCAAATGTGAGACTCTCAAGTTGAGTTAGTGAAGAGAATAATTGCTCATACTGTTTGGGGTTCGCGGCGAGGAGACCAGAGTAGTTCAAAACCAAGATGGATCAATTGAGTAAGTCAAATAAGAGCCGATATTATCGGATCATCAACTTCTGTGTGTGATCATCATCATCAAATTCATGACTGTTAGTGAGGTAAGGTGTGTGTGTGTGTGTGTGTGAGAGAGAGAGAGAGAGTTGACTGAGTGAATTGATTGCATCTGTTTCAGGTGAAAAGAATTTTATCTTGTTGATGTCCCAGACGTGAGTGAGAGAGATGAGGCAATACCTTGATCATTGCTTGTATTTCTGTATCTGATTGGAAATTGTTTGATTGATGTGAATTCGATATCATGATGCATGAATATTCGAAGTAAATACTGTTGATTGTAAGCATTATAAGGTTGCATGCATCTCACACAACAATTGATCGAAAGATGAGTTAAACTTGTAATTTTATTCAAGATTCGCATTTGTGTTAAGAAACCATACAATTCAGATTCAATACTGGGTGGTAAAATTGAAGTTGTAAATGGTGTTGTAAATGGTGTTGTCATCGTTGCTCTGGCAGTTGATGTTTATTGAGAGAGTTGAGGAAGGCAAGAGAATAAGGATTAGTAACGAGTTCTCGGAGGCAAGCCAAGAATTGAAAATCACAGCACTCGGACCGACAGAATATTCGATACGATACAGAAATGGAATCAGACGTTGATACGAGTTGCTGATGCGCAGGGTAGTCAAGGAATGACAGGATTCGAGTGGTTCGAAGGAAACTTCGGCTGGCAGTTGCTCGAGTGTCAATTCAGTCAGTGAGGAATAGGAAGGTAGACATGCAAGGAACCGCAACCAACAAGCTGAAGTCGGCTTGCTCTTGGTATCGAATTGGATAGAAGTGAGATAACGACGAAGTAGCGAGTTTGAACCAGAGCAAAGATGCAGGAATGCATCACTTGATTGGTACTTCATGGAAAAGGAGCATGAATGGCCGCACGAATTGGATGCCACGGCGCTGCGCTATGATTTACATATCTGTGTTGCGGCGTTGATGAAATCTGCTTTCTGAAGGTATGCGAATACAGAATGCAGACCATCAGCAAGAGTGATTGTGCATCCATCGCTTCTCGTGGTCCAGGATTGAGTTAACAAGTCGCGCTTGGGAGGTGAATCTTTCTGCTTTTCTTTTCGTCGATAAGATGTATTCTGCTTCTTGTTGACATCAAATATCCAGCTCCTATCAATTGAAACCATTTGTAACAATCCAATCTCTGTAATTGAGGCAAGAAAGAGACATCATCAAATTGCTGAACGAGCGCATCAAACATCGTGTTTTCCATTATCCCTAAATTCGATTTAATTGTTGAGAGATTACGTTCATTCATCCATCTCGAATCCCTAACGTTGAACCTATCAGGCACGTCATTCTGCTGCAATAACAATCTGATCCAATGTTAATGCACGTAATTGTGTACAAACTACGACGTCATCAAATATCCAGGTTGGTCACGAAAAGAAAGTGAAGTCAACTTTGGTAACGCTAGGAATAACTTAGCCCAATCTTCTTTTTGACCAGAAAACTGTCCTGCAAAACGGATAGATTCAAGTTGGTGACATGCACATAATGCAGGTATGACATCCTCAGGACGGATGTTATTTGTATGTCTAAGTGTGATATGTTTCACATGGATGAAGTCCTTCCATCTTCTCACTTCTCCCCCATAATAATATTGTCCATCAAGTTCGGTCAGATTTGGTGTAACTTTATAAAGCTGACTTAGATATGGATAGGATTTCGTATCCGGAACATAAAAATATTGGAGACGAGGCCTTCTTGGATGGCGTTAGCGAGGGAGGCAATGGCAGCTAATTGTCGTGATCAACTAGGATGACTAAGGATTGTTAATGATATTAGAGCGGGTATAGCCATGATGTATCGTATCTTGTACGAAAATGCTGTTCGGAGGTGAGACCAGGTTGAAACTTCTGAAGAGCGAGTTCCACTTTGAATGAGGAATCGAGTCAGTGTCAAGGACGCAACGAGTGAGTGGTTCGAGCGAGACGGAGGAGTTGAGGGTATGGAGTTCGAGCGTGGT
Source organism: Asterella californica (assembly GCA_036924285.1). NCBI lineage: Eukaryota > Viridiplantae > Streptophyta > Marchantiopsida > Marchantiales > Aytoniaceae > Asterella > Asterella californica. Next base: position 297,162 of record JAYKYS010000027.1, on the reverse strand, counting down.
GAGGGTAAGTAAGTGATCGCGATTCCATCAGCTGCAGAATCCTGATTATTTTCTCCGCCTCGATCTCCTTCACTGATGTGCGCGAGATGACGACGCAGTGGTGATTGTTGCGCTGTCTCAAGAGAAGCAAGGCGCATTTTATCTCGACTTGTCGTATAATGAATGCAACGCTGATGCCGAGCCGATAAAGAAGAGTCGCTTGCAACCAGTAATGACACAGTGCGTGTATCCAATCCTGATGAGATAGATATCTGAATATTAAATGGAGACTTTTTGCATTCATCGATGATACTGTGGTCCAGGATTGAGTTCGATACCAACGAGTCGTGAAGCGGGTGGATCGCTTTGGAGTCGAGAAGGTGCTGTCCCTTTCCTCTTGCGATAAATGTCAACTCCGATTCGTTTCTCACGATCGAATATGAATACACTTTTGTCACCTTCAATAAATTCGATTCGATTCAATTGTGGTAGGAGTATTGCATCATCGAAATGACGACGAAGATCGATGTGATCATCGATTGCATCACCATTATAAAATGCATCATTACCGAGTATTAGTTGTGTCAATGATGTGAAGTACGACAGTAGATCGAGATGTGACAATGAGGTGCGCTCAAGTCGAAGGTGCTGCAGATGCTCGCACATACGAATACCATCAACCTGTTGTTGTGTGAGATGGAGTAGCAGATCCATATTGCCTGTATTGATACAAGACAAACTTGTCAAATGTGAACATCCGACAAAGATCAGACACCATTCTTCGATCGACTCGGGTGACCAATTCGTTATCTCAAGATGTGTCAGTGATTCAAGGTATGATACAGCACGGCACACTTCTCTAGTCTGCAGCACATCATTTCCACCACGTGCACCACTCTTCAGTGAGATGGATTCAAGATGGATAAACTTTGGTAAGATATTCAATTCGTTCATTCTCACCTCTTGTACATTCAGAATCCTTAAATTTGGCATGATCGGTTGTAGCGTCGCCAATGCACCCGGCTGAAGGACACCGCTCCCGAATGAGAAGGAATGTAGCTGCAGAAACATGATGCTATCTTTTGCTTCACATACAACATGCTTACAGAAGAGTTCTGTTGTCCATGTACCGAAATCATTCACCTCGAGGTGCGTCATCGATACGACATGACTAAGTTGTCTCATCTGATTTCTAAACAGCCTATGACTCAATGCGAGCTTCTTCGCCATAGCTGCTGCGTAACTGACTTGGATGGGACGATCTTTTCGAATGATGTTGCGAATACACTCTTGTGCGTAATTGGATAGCTCGACAGAAGTGAGCATCTTCAATTGTGTTAAAGGTGAGAGATCAAGCTCGAGTGGTGGTGAACGTAGTGTAAGTGTGGTCAATGACGTACATTGTGTCAGTTGCGAATGGAGGAACGAATTTGCTTGCACGAATTGTTGGTCTCCAACGGCTGTAAGTGTGAGCACAAGTGTTCTCAACTTCTGTGGTGCACCTCTCCCAAATACAAGTTGATCATTCTTCATAAACTCCGCGAAATCTTTGGCATCGAGTTGGTCGAGTTTTACAACAAGCATTAGCATCTCGATTGAAGGAAGATGATCCAGTAGGTGCTTGATGTCATTCAGTCGTATATTGGATATACCGAAGAGATTCGCTGAAATGGAGACAGAGACGATGTGGCGCAGCACGTGTGCACACGGTAGTGGCGCTGCGGCTGCTGGTATTGAAAAAGTTGATGAGGAGGATGATGATGATTTTGACGAAGAGAAGAAAGACTTGATGCGAGATCCGAATGATGGTGGTGGCGGCGCGATTGGCACTAGAGGTGATGGATCTAGCGCTAATTCAGCGTAACGATCCGGTAAGGGCTGGGGTAATGGTTTTTCTTGCTTTGCAGGTAGCGCTGGGTTGTGTAAGGTCGCTAAGAGTAATCGACATGCCTTTATTACTAACGATGTATCACGCTCGTTTGACATTCTTCGAAGTGGTGTTGATTCAATAGTCGAATACCACGCACGACAAGTACGCGTTGTTTGTAGCCATTCAGTGACATTCAAAAAAGTTGTTATCGAATGACGACCATCAGTAAAGAGTGATTGTAGGGAGGATGATAATAATAACATCGATTGTGTTGCTGTGGTGGTGGTGGTGGTAGCTGCCGTAGCATCGACTTCTGTTGTGATCAATGACGACGTCATGAATGTTTGTGTGTGGATAATGTATTGGGACTTAGACTCGTAGGAGAGAATGAGAGCTCACTTCAAATACCCTTTGACTTTGACTGACAATGGGACAGCGCAGCAATGCAAATGAATGACACAGCAAATGACGTCTCATTCTTAAATTCGACGACCAATTCAGTCGAACCAAATTTCGTCGTCCTCTGTTGTGTTGTGTTGTGTTGTGTTGTTGTGCTGCAATCTTTCTGAGTTCAGTCTGCCTCCTCAGAGTCCTCCTGATTTAGGGTTCGTTGTATGACTTGAATCGTTCATAGTACATCACGTCTGGCTTCATGCGATCCGAAGTTGTCAGCTGGTACGATACTCTTGCTTCTCATCTTTAAGTCGACTCACGCGATTGACACATCTTGAGCTCAACGAATGGACAATCGATTAGTGGTCACCACAAAATCATTCAACAACTCACAAACCCAATCTCCTCATCTGCTGACATCCGTTTGTGTCATCGCATCTAGACATATTGGACAGAGGAAAGTAATAGCAATAAGTCGTTCCCTGCTGATCTGATCTCTGCGACGATAGTACACCTTACGAAGATACCAAAACTCACTTCACTCAATATAAACGATGGTCTCAAGAATGATGTTATACTATCAGATCTCTTTACACTTCCAAATTGCACCTTTCCTTGTTTAACATTACTAAATCTTGAGAAATGTCTGATGCAATCAGATACATTAATCCATCTTATAAAAGTCGTACCACACATGCAAGTTTTGAATGCACAAAAGTATGATCCAATTAACTTCGCATCTATCAAAGGATTAAAGGATCTACATACTGTACACTTCTTATCCAAGCCTCTCGGAGTTGAACAACGAAATACGCATGATTATGATTGGAATGCAGAGAATTCAGCTGAACTTCTTTATGCACAGTCACTCGCTTCTTGTTCAAGTTTAACTACAATTCATTTTGCAGATCTACGGGGAAGGTGGTGTTTCGAATCGATGGGTGCATGGAATTGTTTGCTTACAAATACGCCACAATTGACATCCCTTTCTGTGTTTGGTAATAATTTTACTCAACATCTGTTATACCTGCTTTCGGGTCATGAACCTCCGGCTACAATCGGTGAGATGCACACGAGTCAACAGAATGCTTATCATCATATGACAAACACGTTTGATACGACTGTACTACCACAACCTCCGCTTACAGCAGGAAGTGTTATGAGAGATGAGAACGCAGATACAGCAGCAGCAGCAACAACTGTTACTCCTATCCTCGAATTATTAACTCCCAGCATCTCTTTACCTCTACCTATATCTCATCTTAGTTCAGGAAGGCATATTCTTGGTGCACAATGCAACCACCTTCGACATCTTTACCTTCACGAATGTTGTCTATTCGCTCGCAGTTTAGAGGAGTTACGATATTTTACATCTCTCGAAACGTTGGAACTGAATAATACTGTCTCAGAGGAGTTTTCATTTGAACAGATACGAATGTATTGTCATGAGATGGAAGAGAGATTCTTTACGAAGAAAACAGTGGATCCAGACGATACAGCAGCAGCTTCTGCCACTTCGGCCACTTCTTCCTCTGCTTCCTCCTCCTCCACATCCCTTTCCTCTTCCAACTCCCAATGGCGCCAGTTGCGCATCTTACTGACAACACATGTCTGGGATGTCACTCGCTGTGTAGGTCACAAGATTCACTTCGAGTATGATCGAAAGAAGGGAATTGACACGATTCGATCGGAGGTGAATAACGACTACCCGTAAAAGGTGCATTTTTCGAAGTGATTTCGCTTGAAAGTACAACACAACTCGCACTAAAACGTCGACCACCACGAAGCTTCCACGATGTTTCACCACATATTCCTGATCATGAAAACATCTCGCATCGAACCAGAAATAACACACAAACCAATTCTTCTAGGGTTGGATATAGAAGCGGTGAAGGATACGTGAACAACAACACAACACAATGACCATTGGCAATTTGCCTTGTGTCTTGGGGCATCACAAGACAGTTCACATTCCTTCGCGGAGTGGACAACGCACACCATCGAATCCGAGTGTGGCACATGTATTTTGAGACAAGATTTGATTGTTTCCGTACCACCTGAGAAACTAACGCGACCACAAACCAGGCTCGACTCCACCAGCTGCAGACTTGTATCAGTGATCCGGGCAAATCGCCTTTGACACAAGCGCGATTGATTGCAATGCAATTGCCGGCCGCGGCAGATACCTAGATCAAAGAGTGTTCAATTTGTGAGGCTGTGTATGCTTTGGTTCGCCACAGAACCGCGCAAGTAGTTGCACATCGCAGCGAGAAACATTCAGAGGATATCCAACAGTAGCGGCGGAGGAAGGATCTCGAACAGAGGTGGAGGAAAGTCTTTGCTGTTGTTAAGCGACTGATGCTGCTCTTAACCAAGAAAATCCATATCAACAGGTACATCATCCTGCGGCGGACTCGGTCGAATTGCTGGACTCACAAGTATCGGATTCGATGCACCATAACTATTGCTCGAAGGAATCGCTGATGCTGTACCAGCGGCGACTGCATTCTGTATCAATGATGGATCAAGGCCGGCTGTATCCATTGTCGTACCAATACCATCTGTCAGTACTTGACCATGATCGGCAAGGAATGATCGTTGTCGCAGGAGCTCCTCACTCACAAGTGGCGTCACACCGCCCTGTGCTGCAAGCATTGCATTCTGTTCTGCCTCGAATTGTGCGTAGTCTTTCTTGAGTGCGGCGATACGACTCTCAGCTGCAGGTGCGGAGGAGTTGAGGAGGAAGCTGAAGATATCAGTCAGTGAGACGACACCCTCAATTGTACCATCAGGATGAACGCAGATCAGTGAGTGACGCATGGAGGAGACGAGAAGACCCGAGACGGTGTGAATGCTGTCGTCGCGTGAGCAGAGTGGAAGTGCACGACCGCGCTGGAAGAGGAAGGAGGAAAAAGAGATAAGTGAACCGCACAACATTGCCCTCTCAATTTCCTCCGATTTCAGCCTCCAACTTACCCTGTGTTTGGAGAGCGCTTCTTCGATGGTCATATCTAGATTTCTCCACGTCTGATCCAATGCAAGATATCTGACATCAGCACGTGAGTAGACATCAATCGGACGATTATTCTCATCGACGATTGGAATCGATGAAACTTTGTAAGCTGAGAGGAGTTCGAGTGCTTTGATGACGGGTGTTTGAAATGTGAGCGTTAGGAGATTCGCGAAGACACCAATACCAAGTTCGCGGATACTGATGCTGGAAGAGAGTTCGACGGGACAATTATTCCTCAGGAAACGAAGGATACCGTGATTGGTGATGATACGAAGTACAGTATCTGCAAGCGCAAGTTGTACCACACACAATCGATGCACACGATAATTCAGTAGTTGTCGCACAGCTTCATGTAATGTTGCTTCTGGAGAGATACACAATAATCTATTAATACTCGTCCCTCTCTGTTTCTTATATTCCGCCCAATCACAAATGCGTGCATTTGATAAGTTATCAAACATATTCTTATCCTCAGCCGCATAGGTTGACATCAATATATCCAAGAAATCTGATACAGATAATAAACCAACATATTTCTTCTTATACGAATCCCACACCGGTGCACACGAGAGATCATGATGTACCATGCCATCAAATGCATGTTTTACAACGAGCTGAGAATCGAATATCACAACTTTGCCGGAATGTGGAATGAGATGATGTGTTTGATATTGTGTGAGGATTGTGAGACATGTGTTTCGATAGTGATAGACACGTTGGAGAAGTTGAGGATCAAGTGTGTAAGGAGGTGAGGCACGTTGAGAGGACGGTGGAGGCGACGAGGCGGAGGAGGAAGAGGCAGCTTGTGCTGGTTGTGGTGCTGATTGTAGATTTGGATCAGAGGATGCTGCTGCAGCGGCTGCACCAGTGGGTGTGAAGAAGTTGTGTGACAAGGGAGCTGGTGGCGAGAGTGGATGAGGTGAGGCAACGGAGGAGGAGGATGCAGCTGCAGCTGGATAGGAATGCATCGGTGTCGGTGCATCCGACATGCTATTATCGTCTGGCTCTGACATTATTGAAGGAGGATGGACTGCAATTCGATTGATGTCCAGCGCGATCTATTCTTCTTCGTTGGTGTTGGCTGAGTGGGGAAGGAGACGAATGGAAGGTGAGTTGTGAGTGAGAGTAGTGAGTTAGTGACAGTCTCACCGCTGACAATCGCTTATTCTCCTATTATTACATCCATAACATACAATTTACAACTTGATCACAACAAACTGTGGCATCTTAGTCAGTCGCCTTAGATACATTTTTCTTTTCTCCTCCATCGCCATGTCCCTCCTCTCACGTTATGCCTCGCGCACGGTCGCAACCATTGCACGCACCCAATGTGTCACTGCAGCATCCTCATCCTCATCCGCCTCAGTCTCCTCTTTTCGTGCAATGAAGCCAGCACACTCAATGTTTGTGCGCTCATTCGCTGTCAAGGGTTAGTTGTGATGCGATAAATGAGGAACAACTAGAGGAGGGATGCAATTGTTGCTCGAATGCATAAATATGCGCCTGATCACAGTTTATTGACGCTCTGCTCTCTGACCGTCGCCTCTGCCACCCTCCGTCTTCGCACCTCCTCCACACAGTCGGTGAGACTCGTTACACCAAAGAGCACGAATGGGTCACACTCACCAAAGCAGATGAGGTGACACTCGGAATCACCGATTACGCACAATCCGCACTTGGTGATGTCGTATTTATTGATTTACCAGAACCAGCAACGAAATTTGAGGCAGGTGAAGCATTTGGATCAGTAGAGAGTGTTAAGGCTGCTTCATCAGTATATGCACCAGTCTCAATCATCGTAAATGCAGTAAATCAACCACTGAAGGATGATAACTCACTCATCAATCGTGATGCAGAGAAGGATGGTTGGATGATTAAGGCGAAGTTGACAAAGCCAGACCAGATGGATAAGTTGATGAACAAGGCAGCTTATGAACAACTCCTTAAGGATACCAAGCACTAAACTGTGCGATTGGACGTCAAAGAGAGATGAGACGGAAACGAGGAAGAAAGCAGAGATCGCGACAACAAAAAGGTGATTGTGTTTGCTCATCACCAAACCCGCAAAGGCTGTACCATTGCGTGCTTATTTAATCACATACATCGATGTGACACACGGAGCTTGAAAACTACTTGACAACTGAGCAATTGCAGCGCTTAAACAACGTTAACATCACACAAGAAAAAGAAAAAGTTGAGAAAACTGAATTCTTGCTGATGTATGATTCGCACACATGTGAATGCACTGTAAGCATGCATCTCACCCGCTCGATCCATCCATCAGTACTCCTTCAGCCTTCCCTTTTACATTGAAGATTCCGTTTGACTTTCGTCGTGCTGCTATTGCGAAACCTGTTGCGATCCATTTTTATTTTCTTTTTCTGGTTGTTTTTTCATCGTGTGCTGAGTTTTTTTCTTCTTCGATGCTGCTACAAGGTGATATGTGCATCCGAGAGGCATAACTCATTCGTATTTCGTCGGAGTACACTTACTCCTGATCATACGCTTCTGCAGCTTCGAATTGTAATTCAGAATCGAGCTCACCTTCAGAATCTGAATCGGATTCGGAGTCTGATTCAGAATCAGCTTCTGCATCTGCATCAGCATCTGCATCTGCTTCTGAATCGAGATCGAGATCCACTTCTGCATCCGCCTCAGATTCGAATTCAGAATCAGCATCATTATCAGAATCAGAATCGGAGTCAGAATCGAAACCAGTCTCGAGGAAGGATTTTGGTGCGGAGGCGGCGCCGGCAGCTGCTGCTGCGTCGGTTTGTTTGTCAGCTGGAAGTGGCTTGCCATCTTTGCCTAATTTCTTCTTCTTATCATCCTTCTTATTCTTTCCATTCTTCTTATTCTTTGCATCAGTCTTCTTCTTATCAGTCTTCTTTCCTGCTGCAGCACCCTTCTTTCCTTTCGCACCCTTCTTTGCTGCATTCTTCTTTCCACCTTTCTTTGGTCCATCAATCACTTTCTGTAATTTTCCAACAGAATCGGTTAATTTCTTTTGTGATTTCTTTAATGCTGACAGACGGGTGGACATTGCACCTTCACGCTTCTTAATAGCATCCAATAAAGCTTGTTGTTCTTCAATCTTCTCACCAGCTTCACGTTTGGCTTTGGCATTCAAGATAGTCGATAGTTTCGATTTCAATAATGCGAGACGCTTCTGTTTACGTGGTAAGACTTTCAAGATCTTCTTTCCCTGTTCGATTAGTTTTGTTAAGGAATCAACTTCTTTTAACATCTTTAATTGTGCAACTGATGCTGATGATTCTGGATCAGCTTCGCCATTCCACATATCCTCAATCGGTTTCTCAGCACCATTTCCAACACCATATGCAACTTTTGGTTCTTTTGCGACGAGGTTAACGAGTGACTTGGCTTGGTCACGACCATCTGCACGATCGAGTACTGGATTGAAGATGTTAGGCAGGGAGAAACCTTCAGGGACTGGCGCTGAGTCTGTCGTGAGTGCTGAAGTATCGAGTTTGAGTGCATGTGTCGATGTTGGTGTGAGTGTGAGGATGGTGAGGAGGGAGAGGAGAAATGCTGCTATGCAGAGTGATGCTGCAGGTTGTCGCGACATGACGATGGAGCAAGGAGGATGATGATGGCTGGATGCAGAGGACAAAGCAGAAAGGATGAGGACTGTTATGAAGAGCACAGTTTCCATTCACATGTTCTCACACACTCTCGTTACTGACCTGCTCTTGGATGTTAATGCGGAGGTACACCGAATGCTGCGATAATTGAAAGCAAGCTGTGAAATTTTGTCTGAGTCGATTTTTGAGATACTAGGAGACGAATTCTTGACTCTACGCTTGCGTGCAGTCACAATATACCGACTAAAAACTTTTGAATAGCGCTCTTCAAATATCAATATACTTGTAATAATCTGGCTGAAGGATTTGATCAGGGTTCACTTTATTAATGTGGCACTTTCTTGCACAGATGGCATAAGAAAATTCCGTTTATCTCGATCTGTGCTGCATCTTCAGCGTTGCTGCTGAGTGTAAGTTCTAAATAGTGTTGCGCATGAGGGAGGGAAGCTTTTGTGATGTTTGTGCACTGCCACTCACCAATCTTCCTTGTATCTCAGATCAACTCATGTACGATCCGGATGGCGAGCGCACAAGCCATACCATCAATGCAGCAGGCACAGCTGTAGCTGTACATCATCACCAGATCCGAGTTGCGTCAGCTGCATCTTCTTCCAGTTCCAAGTCCTCTTCTCCTTCATCGCCCTCCCACTTCTCCTTCCTCGCACTCGCTTCTTACTGGTTCAGTTGGAGTCTCTTATGGTTACCATTACTCGTTGTGATCATACCATATCAGATCTTATCACTTGCGACAGATACGACAAACAATGCTGAACTCGCTGCAGAGAATGGAATACACGCTGTTCCTGCCTCACCTACATCATCCTCCTCAAAAGGATCCACACTCGGTTCGACACTCCTTCTCGGATCATTCTTCTCCCTCCTATGTTCCCCACTCTTCGGATCACTAAGTGATTCATCCCTCCACTACTTAGGACGTCGTCGTCCATACATGCTGGTCGGTTGTTGTATCTGTACATTCGCATTGATATGCATGTCATGTGCCTCCTCCTTGTCGACTTTTAGTACATCATTCCTACTGTTGTCGATTGGTAATAATATGATACTTGCTCCGTACTCAGCATTACTACCTGATACGATTCCATACGAACATCGTGGTATTGCAAGTGGTTATTTATCGTTCATGAGTATCTGTGGTTATTTAGTCGGGGGAGTTTGTGTTTATTTTATTCTGGATCTATTTGGCTTGGTGTTTTGTTATTTTATTCTGACAGTACTACATGCAGCAGGAATGGGTGTGACATGTTATTACATCCAAGAGGTCCCAATCAAAGTCGACGATGAATGTCACTTATACACCCCGAAGACATTATCTGATAGATTCAGCTCCTTCCTACTTCCGTTTCAAAGCTCGTATGACTTCAGAATCCTGTTCTTGACGAGGTTCCTTATGCAGATGGGAATATTGATTGTGCAGGAGTATGCACAATACTATCTACAAGATGCAATAGGGAATGATTCGTTTATTGTAGGATCAAGTCAAATTGCGGATACACCACAACGTGCTGTGTCGATCTTGTTTATCCCTGTATTATTGGGGGCATTACTTTCGTCGTTGATTGCAGGAATAGTTAGCGACAAGATCCTTGGTGGGAAGCGTAAAGTAATCGTCTACATCTCCGGCATCTGCATGACCATCTCTTGTGTGCTCTTCGGATTAACAAGAGATTATGCATTTGATTTATTCCTCGGCTTTCTGTTCGGTCTCGGATATGGTGCATTTGCTTGTATGGATTGGGCAATGGCGACTGATATTTTACCTAATCCTTACACATACGGTAAAGATATGGGTATCTGGAATTTATCACTCGTTTTACCGCAAGTATTCGCAACACCGATAGCAGGTTGTATATTAGATTATGTACAGGAGATGTGGCCACATAAGACTGTGGGATATACGATGGTTTTCCTTATGAGTGCGCTGTTTATCTCGGTTGCTACGTACATGGTCTCGTTCTTGAAAACGATTGATACACAGATACAGCAGGTGGAGGAAGGTGGAACGAGGAAAAGCACAGCTACAGACGCGAATCAGGAAGAGAATCACGATGACACATAAGAGAGAAGCTTCATTAATTTGTTCTGGCATGCTATCTCACAGGAAAAGGAAATGAATTCTTATGTTGATGTGTGTGGGTCGCGCAAGCTGAAGAATTCATTTTGAGCATGTGCGGGACACTCTAATCTTCGGCAAGTGATTTCGCTTTCGCTGTCCCCGAATGTCATCGGCCACTCCTTGCGCCTGGTGGAAATCGCTCGACCGACTGGAATTGAATAGACGAGTATTTGAAGAAGAGCAAATGATTGCATGCGCTCATTCAGCGACAGATGTGCGAGTGTCATGATCTTTTCAAGTACACACACCTGTGAGAGGAGGATTGAGTTCGATACCAACAAGTCGTTCTCTCGGTGGTTGATAAGGTGTGCGATGGAGTCTCTTCTGTTGTTCTGTCTGTTCTGGAAACACGACACAGTTCACGAATTCACTTTGATCATATCTGAACGAAGCCGATCTTTCACCTGTGCATTTGATGTGTATCACACTCAAATGAGGAAAGAAGTGATTCGAATTTAACAATTCATATACTTTCACCCATTCCTCTGATTTTGTAGGCTGATTTCCGATGATTTCTAAATCCAACTCACGCAGCATGGTAAATCGTGCGAGTGACTCGATAAATTGATGAATCAGCTGATGATGATTGTTTCGACTTATAACTGCCTTCAACTTGAGGAGTTGCTGACATGCATCAGGATGAATCAAATCTTTCAAACTGTATGTAGATGAAAAGTTGAATGAGAGTGATGTCAGATGAGTGAGACCAGTGAAGAGGTGTGACCAATTGGTTGCGTATTCAACCACCCAATGATTGAAAGAAATATGCGTCAAATTCTTACATTGTATCAGGTGCTGTACTGTTTCTACTTCAGAGACTTCTGCATGAGTACTAATTCTGGGTTCGAGTAAGCATGTGAAAGTCTCAAGTTGTTGAAAGAGTGCGAATCCATCAAGATCAAATTCTGTCAGTAAATTAGCTCTTCCATCGAAATCAATCTGTGTCAGATTTGGCATTGCGAGATGAAGTGAACGAAGGAAGGGATAGGAATAATCATGTTGATACTCGATCGAAAGGAAGCGCATTTGAGGCAGATGACCGAGTTCCGTCAGTACAGAACTTGTCATCAGTGTAAGAAAGTTGAGATGAGACAATAAAGGGAGAGTGCGAATTGAATGACACGCAACGAGAATGTGATCAGGAAGAGGATGATCGAAATCAGACTCTTCCAAATTGATATTAAGCTTCAATTCGGTGAGTGATTGCATTCTTGCGAGGTGTGAGAAATCGAATGAATAATCATACCAGATCGAAGAAGCATTGCCACGAATGTAGTGAAACTTTTTCAACTCATGTAAGTTGCTGATTGCTTTCCACAGCGTATTCTCACGCTCAAGTCGTAGGCATGCACAAGTTGAATTGTAGATTTCGATAATGAGCTCGGTGAGGTGAGGCGGAAGCGTCATGTCTGAGATTGGAAGTTCTGGTTCTGAATCATCATTGTTCGGTTGATACATATTCTCAATGAAGATGTTGAGAAAGAGTAGATGAGGAAAATGTGCAGCAAAGAAGGATGGATGAACAATGAAATGAAAATCAAAGTCAGCACATGAGCTTGATAAGTGTGTTACATGTGACAGCAGCGTGTAGACACGCCATATTTCGGTCGCAAGTGACTTCAGAGAGGCATTCAACGTTCCCTTGAGTTGAGTATGACCGCGTAATGTCGAAGCTGCTTGAAACCAGGAGTGACAGGTTGAAGCTGATGCCACATATTCGCGATTGTTGAGGAACAACATGATTGAATGGAGTCCATCACTAAAGAATTCCTGCGGGGTCATTGTGGCGTTTGATGATGTTGCGCTCGTAGGTCCAGGATTAAGTTCAACACCAACCAGACGTGATGTAGGAGGAGTAATACTATGACCATGATTCAAGTCATGGAATAGCCTTGACTGAACGTCTTTCATCTCGCGATGCATTCTCGATTGATCTTTTGTTCGTTTTGGGAAGACAACACGATTCATAAGAACTCTTCGTTCATTCGAATTCGTTTCAGTCAATTCTTCGTGATATGAAAAGATCACATCAATTGCATCAGTACGCAAATCAAGTTGACGAAGTTGTGGTAGATATATTCGTGAATCAAATAGTTGATAAATATGCGTCCAATTTGTTGGAGGTGCTAATAATGGTGATTGACCGATTCCACACTTAAAGTTGATGAGATTAATAAACTTACCGAGTATGACAGTAAAGAAATCTGGATACTGTGAAAGATCAGTGATTTTCACTTCAAGATGTATAATCTGTTGAGCTGAAATTGGAGTAAAATAGTAGATTCCAGGAAGAGCGATAGATTCCAGTGTGATTCGATTCAATGATGGTAGACCAAGTAAGAGATGAGATAGTTTACGATCATCCTGCAAGTGCCAAGAATTGAATCGGAATGCTGTTAGATGAGGTGAAAGTTGAATGAAGACATTTACAAGCTCCGTTTCTGTTGCCTCCAATTCAATATGACTACTCAAATTTGGTTTGTGATCAAATTCGAGTGATTCAAGTTGACGAAATGGAATGAGTGCATCAAGATGTCGAATCCACACACGAGATTGTCCTCTTTCAAACATGTGAAGATTTGGCATACATTGATAAATTGCATCCAAGAATGGTTTCGCCAATACTGTGTTTGATGTGTTGAAGACACGCATCTGTGGCATTCCAATCTGATGATCACATATCTGCTGAATGATGGTTTGATCGAAAGTATAAGATTCTGATGATGATGATAGTGAAAGATATTCGAGGTGTGAACTCAATGTACGAATTGCTTCAAGTGCAACCTTTACATGAGGTTTGGTGGTATTCACACTTGAAGAACCGAGAAGTGGTAGATCGAGATGAATCAGTGAGGATAGATGCATCAATGGTGAATAATCAAAAGGATAATTAAACAGGCCTCGAGATGATGGTAACTCCTTCATAATCAGCGTTTGCAATTCATTCAGTGAACCAATCGTTTGAAGTAGTTGATTCTGACGTAAGTAAGAGTAATTACCACGTTCACCGAAATGTAGTTCAAGATAACGCAATCGATGTGGCAGTACAATAGATGGTAACTCAACGCGGTCGAATTTGTTATTATTCTTCAATATTATTCCATTGTTGTCATTCGGCATCTCCAATCGAAGTATCAATTTATGTAAACCACTCAATCGACTCAACGATGTAGCACGTTGTACAAACAATTCATCGTACGTAATGACATATGATGGATCGAATTCTGTGATACATTGTAATAAACTGAATTTTGATGATGTTGATTCTGGTATGTCACACACCGTAGTGGTATAGTTCGATCGTGATCCTATTCGACGAAATGTACGTGACGCACATCGTATTGAGTGGTGAGAGGATTGACGCATTGATGTGGTTGATGATGCAGATTGTATCCAATTCTGACATGTCTGCGATGAGTTGATGAAATCACGTATTGACAAGAATGAAAGGATCAAACGCACACCATCAGCAAAGAGTGATTGTGCTGAGGTAGTCGTTGTTGGACCAGGATTAAGTTCGATACCAACAAGTCTTGGTGCTGATGGTATGACTCGATAATGTGTGGTGCTGTTGATATTCTTGATGCAATCAAATGTGAACATTCTCTTTTCCTTTGGTGGACGACGACGACCTCCTCCTATGGGTACGTAATCTGTTGAATGTAAAGTCGAGTTGTTAATGTATTTGAGTATAATTTCAGTTCCGTGGTGAGTGATGTCGACTGTGAGAATAAGGAAATATCTTTGGTCGAAAGTTTTGCAGTTTCAAAGAAAGCGCCAGACTGAAATTTTGCTGTAACTTGGTTTTTATGCTGCTAAGCAAATTGTACAAGAGTATATTAATGTCATGATTTATACATGAAAAATCAGATTCCCTTTTTTTCCCCTGAATCAAAATTTAATTTTGGCGGCAAGCATGGATTCCTAAGCAATTCTCCACAATCACCTTGAACAACCAGCTGTCATTCCTAATACACAAACAGAACTTGTGCAACACTCCTGCGCTGTCGCAATCTAACTCACACCAGATTCGCCATGATTCTTGATGATCCCACTGCCTGGTTACACCTCTTCATCGGTCTTCCTCATTTAACCTCACTTTCTTTTCGACTTCCGATTTGGTCAAGTTATGCTAACTTGCAAATCTGGATGAGATATGTCAAACAACTTAAACTGATGAGTCAGGTTGTTAACGGACAATTGGCGAGTCATTTCATCCTTCTTGGACTCTGCATCGATCATAGTTCGACCGAATATTATTATTCATTGACCATGTTTTACCTGCTTTCTACATCTCAATACCTGAAAGAACGCAGTTATCATGTCAACATCGACGCCTGGACCAGCTTCAAAGGAAACATAATCTCCACATCTCTTCAAGTCGCAGTAAATTAAAGCGCATCATGCAATCTCGTGCAAAGACCAAAAAAGGTGTTGAATTGTCTTCGTGGGTGAAGTAGGCGGATGCAGATGTCGGGAAGAAGAGGAGGGGATGTCGGAGAAGAGGGAAGGTGAAAGTTGATCCGTGGCAATAGAATGGACGAAGAAAAGAGTGCGTGTTGAAAACCATCGGATGCTGCCTCATTGTCGATGAACACGCTTGCGACTGCATCCTTGTTTCTCATCGGCATAAACAGTGACAGACCTTCAGACGAGAACACTATTTAATACGATATGTATCCGTGTTCATCTGTTGGTCTAGATCATACACAAATAGTGGTGTTGAAAAATGTATGTAGCGTAGTTGAGGCAGAACCAGAGCAGAATCGAATGTTTGGCGTAAGTCGACCATTTCCATTGCTTCAAATGGTTTACAACCGATGTTACACGTGATTATGAGGGAGCGAAGTGATGTGAAGTGTGAAAGGAGGAAAGAGAGACTTGATTTTTTTAATGTCATGTCATAGAGTGTCAACTCACGAAGTCGATTCTCAGAGAAGCTACGATTCACTTCTGTTGCTGTCATCAATTCGAGAAGATCGGCTTGTTCAGCTGAAATGAATGCGAGACTATCAAGACGAGGAAGGGAGGAAAATAATGATTCATATTGTTCAGCAGTATCAGGACACCAGGACTCGAATTCGATATGACGAAGTTGAGTCAATTTTGTGAGTGCAAGTACAGTTGGATCATACCAGGGAAAACGGCGGATATTGATATGAATGGAGATGAGATGTACAAACCGATGGAGTAATGACACAGCTGTGGAGTCGGTACTCTGTGGGTGAAGATGAGTAAGTTGAGGGAGTACTAAGACGAGACATTCAACATACGCTTCATTCAGAGCCATTCGATCCAATGCGAATCGTTGGACGGATGGTAGACAAATGGATTTCATCTGAAGGAGACGCAAGAGTACATGCGTATCAGCCGGAAGACCCTTTAGTCGCTCGATATTAAGTGAAGTAAGTTGGGACATCTTTGCGACAATTCGCATCTGAGCGATGAATCCATTCATTTCATTGAGAGCCGCTGGAGGCATCTCCTTCGCATTGCGTGAATTCAACTCAAAGATTCGAGCAAAACTTGTATAGTAACTCGCTGCTACTAAACGAGTCACGAAAGGAATCAGGAGAGAATAGGAATTCATGAGGCGTAGGGAAGTTAGGGAATGGCAAGAGGAGAGTGACGTGAAGGAGACATTAGCTGGCAGTTGATCGAATGTCAATTCAGTGAGTGAGGGATAGGAAGGAAGGTATGATAAGAACTGTGACCAATCACTTGAAGTCGGTCGAGGCTTTGGATTTTGATCACCGCTCGTATCGAAATCAAATCGGATCGAAGTGAGGTGACGACGAAATGGGGATTTTATCCCTGTACGAAATCGAACCAACGAATCAGCAGACCGAGGAACTACCGCGAGGGAACGATTGGGACGAGAGGAGGTCGAACCAACTTGATGCCATGAGTGACAGACTCGAGTTACACATTTGATGAAAGAAGTATCATCGAGAAAAGCGAATATCGAATGAAGTCCGTCCGCGAATAGTGTTTGTGCATTCATCTGTGTTGGCGGTCCTGGATTGAGTTCGATACCAACAAGTTGTTTGGCAGGTGGTTGATATGGTGTACGGTGAAGTCTCTTCTGTTGCTTTGGACGACGTCGCGGAAATTCAACTTCATTCAAGCACGCCAGTCGATCATACTTGAATGAGGCATCGACATTTGTTATCTCAAGAAGATCCAAGCATGGTAGGAATTGACTCGAATTCAGTATCTCGTACACTTTCCTCCAATCCATTTCATTACTGATGATACGAAGATGAAGCTCGCGTAAGTTTGTAAATCGTGCGAGTGTTTGGATGAACTGATGAATCGACATCTTCACGGATGGCTGATCGGACTGATCAAAGAATGTGTCCAAGAGACGAACTTGCTGACACGCACAAGAGTCAATCAGATACGTCCCCTGAGTGATGGTGAGATCGGAACGGAAATTGGTCGTCGAAATTAGACAAGCAGAGACGAGTTTGCGTGTGTACGGACAGCGAAGAGCCATTCTTGGAATGTGAGGAAGGAGAAGATCGAATGGAGACCATCGGTGAAAAAGTTCTGGCTATGCGATTGATGGGAGTAGTCAAATGAGGAAGGAAATGTGAGCATGGATGGCGAGCTCATCTTCGGGTTGATGCTTCTAAAGCACATGCCGTTCCTGGTGTGCCACATTTGCTTCTGCCCCATCTCGACGTCTGACACGTGAACACCGATTTGTGTCGAAAACATTACAATTCCTGGACGGGCACAATCGTGTACGCAAAAATTTTCGGATCGTCGATTTTAGCATCTCTGTCGTTGCTTCAAGTCATGCACCTTCTCAGATTAATAATGGACCTAATTATCAGCAACTTATTCCATTCGACGAGACCATAGAGGTTGCATCATCAGACGACGCATTCTTCTCGATCTACTCGCCACTCTTTCGCCATATCATCGATATCACACTTCAATCCCTCGCACCTTCCACACCTTCTTCACTAATCACAACAATTTGGCCGCTTGCGTTCTTACCATCCTTAGAAACACTCTCCTGCGATATGAAATTTGATGAGGAAGGATCAACTCAGTGGAAGCTATGGACAGGAAAGAATCTCTTCGGCAAGAGTGTTGGGAGATTAAGAAAGATTACCATTGCGATGTGCGCGATCAAAGTCGAGAATGTACCGTGTGGAAACCAGTTCTTCAAAGAACATCTGACACAATGCACGAAGTTGACAGATCTTACGATTGATAAACTACCTATTCAACTTGATCTTTCTCCACTCACACAATTGCCATCACTAACATGGTTATTCTTGAAAGACTACGGAGCTGAAAGCCTAAATCTCAGCGCTCAGCAGGTTCGGGATTACCCATCATATTTCTACCAGCAGATGCGCGTTCTCACACAAATTCCTTCATTAACACACCTTCGAATCAATGATTTTGGTACAGGTACAATTGCAAGGTTCTTAACTACTTGTGCATTTCATGACTCCAAGATACCGCCAATTCAGATGCTTACTTTCAACCAGATACATTCTTTTGTATGTGGCAATCGCATGCTTGGTGTCGGTCAATTGGATCGCTTGCAGGTGGTCATGCCGAAACTCCGGAGACTTGAGATATTGGAGCTGAGAGAGGAAGAGCTGGATGTACTTACACGATTCACATGGTTAGAATCACTTTCATTAAGGCAAAAACCTGTTGGTGGCAAGCCTCTCGATGGACAGATGGTTACTCAAGCAGTGAGTCGCCTCGAATGCTTGACACACCTCGAGATGACAAATCTTGTGTTCGAATCGGTGGAACAGTGGCGTCTTGTATTTCGTGGATGTAGGAATCTGCACAGTCTTTCGTTTATCAATACTTCGAATCCGGAAGTACTTCTACATCTTACACACCCAATTGATGCTGTCGCAGCAGGTGCAACATCTACCTCTGTTGCATCTTCACTTGATGTTTCCTTATCTGTAACATCTCCACGTATGTGCGATCATATTCGTGTCCTGAAGCTCGAGCGCACCTCCCTCTTCTACCTTGAACTCCTGCGCGAATTTACTTCCCTCGATACCTTACGTCTAGGTGAGCAAACTTTCGACGATGATTGTGTCTCACCACCTAGTATTGACTTGGGAGCACATTTTAATGATCCTACAATACTTCCAGCGTTGAAACGACTTGAATTAAACCTGCTGGATGCAACAACGGGAAAGATGAAGAAGTTTGTGTATGATCGGGAGAGGAGAATTGGTGTGGATCAATATCGTAATGTTAAATATTGGACAGAGGTTATTCACATGGCTGTTCTGATTGGTCGACTTATTTACAAGCAAGACACTCCGACTGCTCGCCTCGTTGGTATCGAACTCAATCCTGGTCCGATCTCGACTCTTTCAAGATGGTCTTGCATCGATCTTCCATTTCTCTCACTCCATGATTGGAATACATCAGCTCGTTCATGTCATTATTGGCATCATACGACTGGATCTGATTGGCCTGAGAGGTGATACCAAACAAGCAAACGTGAAAGAAGGGAGATTGGTGCTAATGTTGGTACTGCTGCTGTCCATCCAGTCTGCGTCACTTGTATCTGAAAGCATCCAGTCTGTTTCCGTTCGATGTACAGCTACTGATGGATATCATTATAGCAAGGAGTGTGAGAATCTCACCCGACTTGAACTGTTGATTTCAGAGCCGGGTCTCGAGATACGATGGAATTCATTTCATCGTTGTCACGCTACCTTTACCTATGGGATTCATTGGGAAGGCTGTTTCTCTAATATCATTAGAGGAACCATTTCGTGCTATTTCACAACTAAACAACTCGAACATTTGACTGTGGACCACAGACAAAAGGCAATGATTCACTTTCTGTTTACAGACAATGCCGCACCTACATCCATCTGCACATTGTCATCTGGACATACCGTTCATCAACAATGAGTTACTGACAGCTCTCCACTTAGCAATGCCAAATGACTCAAATATTTTTGCACTCGATTTGGTGGTTATGATTCATTCCTCCAGCGGCGGGAGTCCAGCTGGAGGAATGAATATTGAATGAGCATGGCTCACACGATGGGATTGCACATCAACTCAGTGAATGTCACGACTAGGCTTCTCAGAGGTGGCGTTCATCCAACCAGGGTTGGACACTCACCTGGAGTGTTTGTCAGATGTAATCTCTACTGTCTGCCTCTCCTAACTTCTAACTCCAACTCGAAGGCCCAGTTTTACAATCCCTATCACAAATGAAGAGCCCTGTTCTCTCCTCAACCGACATTCGTTCACTTGATTATAAGATGGAATATTCACCACACGAGGTTAAAAAAAGACTGATCCAGATTTGGAAAAAGAACAGAGGAGCAGCCACCAGCTGCATCACCTCGACTCGTAGGTATCGAATTGCTTCCTAGTCCCTGCTGCGTAAACCCATTTACGAGGAATTATATCTTCCTACAAGCAACAGGGTTTATTAGGGTTATTGGAAGAATAACCGCCACACACAGCAGCCATTGCCAACCCTGTATCGGACAACTCTCGTCTGGTCGCTGCTGAAATGAATTTTGGTTTCCGCAAAGCGCGAAATCGACTTTTCGTTGCGGCACCATCACGCAAAGCGAGGTCAAGGTTGCACACTCGACTTGTTTGGCTTGTCGCTTCAAGTTCAAGTTCCTTAATTTGTTTTATTTTTCAATCAACGTTGCGAAGACTCCATGTGCCTCCTTGGCTGCCCAATCGCTTCAAGTTGCTTTCAGCAGAGGTCAGATATCGATGCATATAGTACCAGTCCGACAGTTTGCTCTCGTTTCCTTGATAAAGGGATGCAAGCGATTCATATCATCTATCGAACTGTCATCGCTGGTCCTAAACTTCTTGTCTGTTCTTTCACGACTCCTCTGCTCCGTGCTCCATTTAAACCTTTCGAACTTATGATTCTTCATGACACCAATTTCAAGTCGATTCAAGAGAGGTAATACATCGGACGATGCGAATGCAGAGCGAATTTGGTCAAGGGTGTGGTAACCACTTAAACCAGGGGCATATGCGTCCACGGTCAGTGAGGTAAGAGTCGAGAACATGGTCAGGAATCGAAGCGTAGGAAGCCAATCTGTCAGTCGCGTGGTCGAAATGCGAAGTGATCGAAGCGCTTTTGAATGTCTGCAAGATGCATTAAACAGTGACTCGACGAACCCTTTCTCACCTGACGACTCGTACGAAATCGAAGTCAATAGCGGTAATGCATTAAATAATAGAGTCCAATCGGCAGATGTCGGATACCAATGTTGGATCAAGAGATGTTCCAGCTGTTGAATGTTTCGATTGATTTCATCAGCTGTGCTGCGGTTGTTTGATGGAGTATCAGGAGACGAAGTTCTGTCCACTGCAACACAATTGGTATTGCACTCACATCGATATGCGCTGCAGTGAGATCTGTCAGGTTTGGTACGAGTGAGTATAGATCAGCAGCAAGACTATGCGTAAGAATAATCTCTTGTGACATCGGAAATGCTGTCAGCTGAGGGAAGGATATGTTGTCGGCTGCCAATTCGCGTATGAACACACCCAATCTCTCTGCCCGACGATAACTGGCAATGGTAATGTCGAGCGAAGTCAATTGTTGCATGGATTCAAGTGTCTTCATTTGTTTTCGCATAATGGCGAGGTCAGTCGACCAGTCAGGAGAGCGCCACTGCACATCCAATAAAAGTTGAGAAGCGTAACCGGCAAGGGTCAGGGAGGTCAGGTGAGAACATTCAGTCAGAGGCGTCAAGGCAAAGGTGAGAGGAAGTGATTCGACATCCAAACGCAATCGAGTGAGAGCAGGGAAATCAGTCAGGCACGAAAAGATGAACCGCCATTCAGCAGGTTTCGCCTTCGCAGTGGCCGCACGACCAATTGTAATTGATCGAACATGGCGTCGTAGCGAAGAATGACTTGCCAGTTGTAAAAGATCAAGATAGTTACTGGAGCGATATTTAAGTGTGATCGAACGATTGGTTAAGGAAGAAGAGCGACCAACTTTCCACCAGTAGCGACACACACGACTGATGGCAGGAATGAATTCATTATTCTCGAGGTATGCCAATATCAGTCGTATGCCATCAGCAAATAACGATTGTGCATTCATTTTTCATAAATAACTCCTTTGCTGAACTTGTGTTGAAGCTGCGTTTCGGGTAGTGGAAAATCGAGCAGGAATGCCAGGATCCAAGTGGAGGCAGAAAAAAATTCAGATGACAACCTAGAAGATGTAGTTACACCACAAGACCTTCTGCCCTGCCCCTCAACATGTTCCCCTTGCCTGTCCTGCTCACCATGCCAAAGCTTGCTGACCGATTTCGGCCGACCAAATTTCCGCTTCCGAGCCGACAATCATCGCGAAGCTTAGTTCCTCATCCAGCATTCACCTCCTTATCCTACTCTCTTCCCTTCCTTCACTTGGAATTCAATTCCTACTACTATGTTTGCTGCAGCAACAACTAGTATGGCATCAGCAACATCAACGCCGTTCCATTCCTGATCAGTACAAAAGTACGGGATTTAACAGCAGCCGACTCTGATGAGAATTGTTATCGAACGAACGAAGGAAGTAAAGAAAATGCACTCCATCAGTCAGCGCAAACAAAGAAGTCTCTGATTTCCTGTTACCGGTTTTTCGAGATTCGCGATGCATCCTCACATTACGATGTTCCTATTCATTCTTCTTCATTCTTCAAATATCTTTGTGCGATGGAGTGAGGTGCAACAACAACAACAACAGCAACAGCAGCATCATGTCGCTGCTATTTCTTCTTTTGCCCCGCCACCATCCCCAATCATCCGCCTTTTGTTTTGGAGTTTTCCTTTTGTCATTTCTTTATCCTTCCATTGTTGGGATGTGCACCTTTCGGTATGATTACAGTCGAATCCTCTTGTTTTCATTTGGATTCGCCTTATATCTACCGTATAGGTCGCCGCCTGCTACATGTTTATATTAAAGACAAATTGATCTGGTCGATTGACAATTCGAAGATAGAGCGGCTAAGCTGTTAAAATCCCTTTTCACGTCAGGTGTCCATTCAATTACAGCATACCTGAATCAGAATGACTGGCTCTCGGCAACGCAATCGTGTCATCATTGGTATGGTGCAGCACAAGTAAAATCACCTCATCGTGATATTGCACTCTCACTCTCAACACGTACCTATCATCTCCTTCGTGCATGTTTCTCTTCTTCATTGAAACATCATCTAACATCACTCTCGCTCCTTGCTCGATATCCGTACAGCAAGAATTTATCAACACGACAATGTCGATTGACTATTCGACAATTGAATACGATCATGTCAAATTTACCTCATCTCACAACATTTGAAGCAAATATTGATTTTACTGTCAGTGAGAATGAACAAACGTGGAAAAAGAAATCTCAAGGATGGAATAGCCATAGAAAAAGAAGGTCAACCGGCACAACCGCAACCTCAACTAGACCGACAACGACACCCCGCTCATCCTCCCATCGAAAGTGCTGGCAGGTCGATTGGAGCACCTGGCATTGCATGAAGCAGTAAAGTTCGATTTTGACTCTCTGCCGGAAGGTCGCCCACGCACTCCTTGCTGAATCGTAACTTCCACGGACTTGCAGTATCACCATATGACTCTCCGTGACCTGAAAATAGGTACATTCGGTTGCGGAAACGCAAAGACGTCATGTCGAGTCCTGAAACAAGCACTTGGCATATCGCGCAATCATTCACGATCCAAGAATGTATACATTATTTAAGGAACAGGCAACGATTACCTCTTTGAGCGATAGAGCGTTGCATTTCTATTCTTGATGCGATCAAATAAAAACGATTTCTTGTCACTGTACTTTGACTTGACTAGAATGGATGGGTGATCAATCAAGAGTCGATCTAACGAAGGGACCAGATTTGGATCATCAAAAAGGGCGATCAGGTCTTCGCGATTGACCAGGTGAAATGCACTCGCCAATTGTCCATTAACAGCCTGATTCATCAGTTCAAGTTGAGTGAGTGATGGAAATTGTGAGAGTAGTGGTATATCCTCCTTAGGAAAACGTGTATTGACAAGACTCAGTCGAGTTAACCTTGCGCTCAGCTTTTCAGCTTGTACTAGTATGCGTAAAGTATGTTGCATTGACCTGGATTGATCCCAATGTGAGGAGAGCAGCGCTATCGAATGTAAATGAGGTAACATATCAGCAAGACGATTCCATTCGGATGGTGTCGCAAGTGCATGACCATGAAATTCGATGTGACGAAGTGCAGTTAGTGATTCAAGTGGTGAGAGTGACTCGGATGTCATCGATTCGACATCGAGTGTGATTGATTCAAGTCGTGGTAGATAAGCAGCTAGATGTAGCGTTGATATTCCGAATTGCCCTCGTCTGAAAACGAAATCGGTTATTTCAGTGAGATTCGGAAGTTGACGAAAGAGGTGTGGAAGTGTTTCGCTTATGTTGGGTGAAATGCCGCGTGAGGAAAGCACGAATCGTCGGATATGAGGTAACTCGCTCTGTGACATTGTTATCGAGAGCAGGTCTGGATGAGAAATTTGTCCGCCATTGAATCGAAGTGAAGTGAGTGGTGAAGCTGCGATAGTGCCCATCAATAATTTGACATCATCGAATGTATGTGTCGTTGAGTTGATCGACAACCTGAGATATTCGAGTCGTGACATCTGTGGTAGGAGCGTGATAAAAGTTAATCCTTTTGACAGTAGACCCAACTCGAGGTGAGCAAGAGTTGCACGACTAGGTGACGCGAGCAGACCATCGAAGATACGATTTAGTATGTGTGCGTGTCGACCATCTGGCAGAGACCCAACTTCTGTCCCTGCCACTTCACATAGTATCAGCCGTTCAAGCCGTGAACCAAATTGAATCTGCCAGCTCTTTCTAGATGTCAACCTTACAGCTGCTGTGGCTGATGTTGTGGAGGTGCCAAGTGCAAGTGCGGATTTCTTCTTCACTTCTTCTTCTGTTGTTGCGTCTACAGTTGCTGTTCCTTGTATTTTCTCTTTCCTCGCCTTTCTTCTTGTCTTTTTTGCCTCCCATTTCTTTTTCCACGTTTGTTCATTCTCACTGACAGTAAAATCAATATTTGCTTCAAATGTTGTGAGATGAGGTAAATTTGACATGATCGTATTCAATTGTCGAATAGTCAATCGACATTGTCGTGTTGATAAATTCTTGCTGTACGGATATCGAGCAAGGAGCGAGAGTGATGTTAGATGATGTTTCAATGAAGAAGAGAAACATGCACGAAGGAGATGATAGGTACGTGTTGAGAGTGAGAGTGCAATATCACGATGAGGTGATTTTACTTGTGCTGCACCATACCAATGATGACACGATTGCGTTGCCGAGAGCCAGTCATTCTGATTCAGGTATGCTGTAATTGAATGGACACCTGACGTGAAAAGGGATTGGAAAGCGATGGATATCAATGTTGACATAAAGTTATTTGTGAGGAGAGACCGTCAAGGAGGAGATCAAGTGGAACATTGGTCGTCGAAATTAGACAAACCAGAGACGAATTGAGTGACTCCTTCCGCAGCAAGAACCTCCAAGATGCAATCACTATTTTCTGATGGTCTGCATTCTATATTTGCATATCTGTCCGATCACGATTGGCTACATGCACTGCGAACCTGTCACTACTGGATCAAAACTGGCTCTTCTGAGTCGACACAACACCAACGCCAGATTCATCATCACGACCAATCAATGCGACTCACACTGCTCGAGGCAGCGCAACGATCACCGCTGCGCCATCATCTTGTACACATCAGCGAAGGAGATCGAGGCGGAGGAGGAGGTAGTGGGAACGAAGATGATTCTGCAGCTGACTGGATCGCGATCACTTACCTACCGTACTTTCCTTCCCTCACCACACTCGAACTTCATACTCTCCCCTTCTCCGTCTCGCTCGAGCCATTGACTCGCTGTCTCTCCCTCACTTCGCTCACCCTGACACGATACCTCTTCGCGTACGAGCACAGTGGTACGAATACCCGATGCGGATTCATGCCCGATTGTGGATCTGAGGCACGCTTTCACACACAAATGGAGTACATTGGGAATATACCTACACTAGCCACCTTATCCATTATCTCTCCTCATTCCAATTCATCACGATGCTTGTATGCCCTCGCTGCACTACGTTGCTCCAAACAGAACGAGAACGAATGTTCCTTTCCTCAACTACAACGTTTCATCATGCCAAACATGCAGTATAAGTATTTAGAACAGGTTCTTAAAATTGCACCGAATCTGACCGACCTACAGGCACAATATTATTACGATGTCACAGAAATTGGGAAATGGAAAGATTTTACACAACTTCGACATCTCACCTTACTTCATTCAAACACTATTCGGCCGGAGAATGTTATACCTGGTTTATGTGCATGTCGCCAACTTGAATCCATCAGATTCACAGGATGGTTTCCTGGTCAAAAAGAGGATTGGGAAAAGATATTCATAGCACTACCGAAACTAGCTTCACTCACGTTTCGTGATCAAGCACCACCTTGGTTATTTGACGACCTACTTCTTGTACCACAAGTTCGAACTCAATTGGGAGCATTAACACTGGAACAAGTTTCTATATTCGGTTTCGATCAAACTGTTAAGAAATTATGTTCCTTTATCCATCTCGAATCGTTAACGCTGAACTTATCGGGCGCTTCGCTCGCTGCGATGGAAAACACGATGTTTGATGCACTCGTGCAGCATTTTGATGATGTCACTCTCTTGCCTCAGTTACAAAGGTTCGTGTTACAGATGGTTGCAATCGAAAGAAGATGGATATTTGATGTTAATAAGAAGCTGAAAACGGCATCTTATCGACGACAAGAAACGAAGCAAGTCAACTCAAAATCAACTTCATCACCTCCCGCAGTGGGTATTGAACTCAGTCCTGGTCCACCTATATGAATGCTCACTCAATCACTATCTGCCGTCAGTATTGACCTTTCACTCATTTAGCGAAGAACGGCATTTGATGAGTGGAACCCGTCAGATCTCTGATATCACAATTACCTTCATTCACTCACTTGCGCCTTGAAGAAGTGCCTCTCGCGGTTGATCCATCTCCTGCATGTACTCAGTTGAGTCATCCGTGAATATGCGGATGATCTCGTTTCGACCATGCCGAATCTGAATCAACTCATCCCACAGTCGATGCGGTTTCAGTCGCGCTCCGATTCTCTCAACTTAACCAACTTGCAATGAGCGAGCCATTCGCACTTTTGTTGAAGAAAGATGCAAATCCCCTCGCACCATTGAATCGACTGTCACATCTCACCTGCCGAGTAACCACCTCTTGATTCAAGATACTCCTGCACTAGTTTTTCACACCAATAGATGAACCTCGAACATCTGCGCCGAGACTTCGTATCTTAAAATTTGAATCACCTCTCCTGATCGATATCGCAGTCTATCCGAATCGGACTTCACTTGAACTAATCGATCTGTTTCCACCAATGTCAGCGTTTCATTGGCATCGCCATTTCAGTTCCAAGCCAAGCAAGAGAAGTCTGAAAGCAACATCGCAAGTACAAGTTCAAGCGCGAAGTGTGACTTGGTGCACACTGTCCTCATCCGGCCTGGCTCTTGCTTGATTTCGCTTGCAATTGCGCCCTCCATGGATGATTTTTCGCTTGTCTTCCTCATGCGAACTACCTGCCTTATCACCTCTGGACACTTATGCGTTCGATACCAACCATGATGCGCTTGAGCTGGCTCCTCTGTTTCAAGTTCTTCCTTTATGAAATATCCATACGAAATCAATTTTCTTCTCCTTACTGATATTTGCGCTGCACATTTGTGCAAACCTCGCAGATATGCCGGCTGGGCGATACAGTTTGTAGTCAAGGGAATGAATGTAACCGGATGCAGGCGTACAGGAGGAGAGAAGTGAAATCAGTGAACGGCCTTCATTTGATGCGAACTCCTCCCTTCGTGTCATCCCGAGTAAGGTAAGTTGATCTAAATTCGGACAGCTACGAATAATCCGCCAGAGGCAACGATTTACTTCACGATTCTTGAACGAACGAAGTGTGAGGTCACGCATCGAAGATGGGAAGAGGGAGAAGAGCTGTAAACACGCATTATGTGACAACTCGTCACATTCAACAACTAATTTGTGAAACTGCAGAGGACGTGAAGTGGAAGATGCCGAAGAGTCGGATCCAGTATTGTTTTCTATGACCCAATCTTCATTCGGATGAAATATACTCGCTTCCATCTCCTTTAGTCCTCTCAACGCATCTAATATCAACTTGAACTGTCGAATATCGATAGAATCTTTTAGGTCTAGGACTGCAAGTTGATGTCGCAATGGAGAGGTGAATACTCGCTGGAGGGAATGGAATGGGACAGCTAATAGTTTCAACGCTCGACGTCGATCAGATATACCACATTCGTACCAATATTTACATGTACGAACACTTGCAATCCATTGTTTCTGAGTGAGATGGAGGTAGATCAAATGTAGTCCATCACGAAAGCAGTGTTGTGCACTTCGTATTTGTGGTAAGTTTGGCTTCACAACAGCCATATTGGTTGGTTTTCTGTGCAGATGCTTCTGGTTTGCAGATTGATCCGGGAAGACGCATGGAGTAATACCAACACTGTTGTCATATCCAATTCGACTGGCACCCCATTGTGTCGCAATCTTCATTTTCTTTAATTCATGTAGGAACTCTGCGTTTTCAAAAAGTTCGTACACCTCAGCCCAGCTTGCACGTTTCGTACGACTAAAGTCTTCACGAATATTGATATGAAGATTGTGAAGTTGAACAAATTTCGCCAAGAAGCTGAAGTCAATGAGAGCAGACGTGAAGTGAATTGATAGGAATTGCAAGGAGGATCGTTCATCCATTGAGTTGAGCGCAGAGTAGGCGACCGATGCTGATAATGCTAGTTGTGTAAGTAGCGGTAATCCAGACGTCAGTTCCAACCATTCCTCTGGTTTGGCGAAGCACCAATCACCTGTAAACTCAAGTCGTGTTAAACTTGTACATTCCACAAGCTGGTGAGCGAGTACGGCTGGTGCGACTTCAAGTGATAAGGATGTACGACATGGAGCAGAATGAAATGTCAATGTTGTAAGATGACGAAACTGAATGAGGGCAGTAACATCGAGTATGTGACAGAGGCTGCTGTGGATGAAGGATTGCAAATTTGGCATGAAGGAATAAAGTTGATTCAAGGATGATAGATCGAGAGGAGTATGGCTCAAGTTAATGTGATGTAGCTCTGGCATCTGTACATCAAATAACTTGATCAACTTATCATCGAATTCGTGTCCCGTGTGTGATAGTGACAATGAGTGAAGAGAGGGGAGCTCACCGATCGTGCGCAGTGCAACAGCGATGTGCGGCTGGATCGGATGGGTGACATAGTTAGAAAGAAGAGGAATCGAGAGATGAGTTAGTGATTCAAGTCGCGATAGAGGGGAATAATCAATCGGCAAGGCTTTGACATGATGAAGTGTAAACGATTCCAAGTATTGTAATGAGCTAATGGCTTCGATCATTGAATTTTCAACATCGACATTGTGTCCTTGATTTTCAACAAACGAGAGAAGTATATGACGTAATTTCCGTGGTAGACGAATCGCCTGGAACGACCTCTTACCATTCTTACCGATTGGCGGCATCTCAAGCGCGACGTGCAGTTGTGTCAGGCTCGGTGTGCATTGGACAAAACGACCAACTTCATCCAATCTGAGTACAGCACCCTTCGTGGTCGAGTACTGTGTCATGCAATGAATGAGATTGAATCGAGAAGGAGGGCTCGGTTCGGAAGAAGTAATTGATGTCAACTGCGAGGTCACCATTCCATTTGTAATTATCGAAGATGAAGCAATGTTAAACCATTCGTGACACGACTGAGCTGTGTGCACATAATTAGTGTGAGTTAGGAAGGAGAGAACTGTCCCATTTATCTGGATAGGTCCAGGGTTGAGTTCGATACCGACAAGCCGCTCAGCAGGTGGCGTCGTCGCTGCTGTTGTTGATTCAAGTTGTTTCTTCATGAATCTCACCAGCTTTCCACTCTCATTTTGATCACAAATAAATGTGAATCCGTTGATGTTCTGTTCCAGGTCGACCGTAATTGTGAGAGAGCAAGGAGGAAGATCGCACACGATGTGTATGCGCTGAAAATTCTGACGAAGCAACGAGCCTTCACTAACAGGTGAGTTGAATTGATCGAATACGCTCTGGAGTGAGATCTCGTGGCAGATCGAGTTCTGCAACTCAAGATGTCGCAAGGAGGTGAAGAGCGAGAGTTGCTCGAACAGCGAACTCGAGGTATTCTGGCAGTTGATGATGATCAATTTCTCGAGGCGAGTGATGATGGAAGGAGAAGCAGAGCAACTTGTTGCAAGCAATTTCAAGAGATCGTTTTCACCTTGCTCTTGTCGCCCCGTGATCGCTTTGCTTCCATATTTTGCGAGTGGTGTGAAATCGTTGCTGGGAAGTGAGTCGATCGTCAACTCACGAAGCAATAGCAGGGAGGTAGATAATAATCGCCATGATTGTTCCTGCATGAATGCCCACCGCGAGAAGAAGAGTCTTTGTATTGATCGACAGCAACTCAATTGCTGTGCAATTACAGATTCATTCTTAACAAGATCCATTTCGCTCCGATCGATATTGAGTTCCTCTAATTGAGTGAATTGAGCATATCCACTCAGATCAAGTGATAGTAGTAGTGTATTGATACCTCGCGGTAGACTCGTCAGTTGTGGCATTGAAGCATGGATGGCAGTGAGCAACTCAGGTGTACGATAATTGATGAATGGTAGGGAGAGACGACGAAGTTTCGGTGTTTTCAAGTAGGACATCGATGCAACATATTCATGCCATCCATGACCTCCGGTGAGTACAGCATCTACCGTCAAATCCATGAGTTGCTTCAATTGTGAGATAACACGGAATGGCTTTTCTAGCGAAAGACCGTTGGCGAAACAACCTCTGCCGAGACTGAGATGCGTCAAGTGTGACAGTCGAGTAAGCGAATTCCAATGTAGAAGGGAGTAAGTAGAACCACCGAGTAGTTCAAGTGTTGTCAAACTATCGCGTGCGACTGCGGACGTTGTAATAGTGTCTATCAATAACTGCATGTTGATCGCACCACCACCTCGAGCAGAGGTAGCATGAAAGTGTGTCAAACCAGAGGGTAGAGCAAAAGGTGCAGAAACGATATCTACACCCGCTTTCTCATTGTCTCTGCTTAATTCGACCAGATCAAGTCGCTTCAAGTTCGTCATGTCAAAATGTGGAGGTAAATATCCAGAGAGTTGACTCCACGAAAATGTGTCAAGTGTTAAATGAGCAATGTGATGACGGAGAGACCAACTAGGATCTCGGTGGATATTATGCCTCTGACTGCGATATTTACGTGTGAGTGACCACTTACGATTCACTGTCACTGAAGCCATATGATGCCAGTAGAAACATGTGAGAGCTGTAGCATTCCAATCAGAAAGGGAAAGAAACGCGAAGACCGATGCGAGACCATCTTGAAAGAGTGTTGAGATGGGTCCAGGATTGAGTTCAATACCGACAAGTGATGATACTGGTGGTGTATCTTGAACGTTCACTTGTGCGATAGAGAATGGTTGTGACTTGAGTCGATCTTCAACTACAGCAGGAAGATTGTTGCTTCGACTGCTGCTGCTGCTGCTGCTGCTGCTGCTGCTGCTGCTGCTACTGGTCCTGCTATTGCTGCTACTGCTGCTGCTGCTGCTAATTCTGCTACTACTACTCAATGGATGATTCAGCGAATTGAATTTTGGACCAATCATTGAACTTCGTTGTAGTGGTGTTGCGATGAGAATTGGTTTGCGTATTTGAGGCAGGGTAGTGATGGTGGTAGTACTACTACTACGACTACTACTACTACCACCAGCAGTAGTTAGTCTCATTGCAGTCTCCCTAACGATGGTCATGAATTGTTTCAATTTATTGATATCGATATCAAATTCATTCTTTGAAACACCAGTTGATACAAATATATGAGATACGAATGGTACAAACTCACTGACATTACGTATTGTCATACCACTTGCAATTGTGAGTCGTCGATCATGACACACTTGTGACATTGAATGAATCTTCTCCAATGATGGTGCCACACCTGTTGATGAACCACTTGTTGTTACTTCTAATCCAAGTTGCATTGCCAACACGGCAGCTGCACATGGATCTGGTTCATATATTTGTCCTTTGAATGCAACAGAACCAAAGATTTGAAGTGGTGCAGAACGTGATGTTGAGGATGGTTGTACATGTGCGACTGAGGTGGTGGAGGAGGAGGAGGAGGAGGAAGAAAAAGAAGAAGAAGAAGAAGCTAGTGCCACTGATAAAGAGGAAGCTGCTGTGGCTGTAGCTGTAGCTGTAGCTGTGATTGTGGCTGCTCGTATTGTTGATTCATCTGTATCGCCTCCTTTCTTCTTCTTTTTCTTCTTCTCTTCTAAGACTTCTCGTGACTTTCTAATCCATACTTCAATTTTCTTACCCTCTTCATCAACACCCTTTGAAGTGACACCACATCGATCACCCCATACAAGATCGAGTTGATGTTCATCTGCTATGACAATTGCATCTAATAATGTACGTGTCAACAAATTGATACCAACACGCAAGTGTGGATATTTCATTTTTACTTGTCGTGCTAATTGAGGTAGTACTGAATCGCGACCTGAGTGTGATATGAGTATGACACCATCTGCATGTGCCAAAGAGACAATTGATGATTGTTGCATACAGTGTGCGACACTCTTCTCATCACCACCTGGACCACCGAGTGACATGTAATGAAGTACAACATAGACAAGTGGACGACGTGTGGATATGGAGGAAGCAGAAGATGATGAGGAATCAGTTGATATTGAGGGGAGGGAAGAGGAAGTAGTGGAGGAGGAGGAAGAGGATGAATATGATTCGTGTGTTGTTGCGTCGTCGCTGCTGGCTACTGCTGCTGCTGCTTCTTCTTCTTCTTCTTCTTCCATTGATGTCTCAATCATATCATGTACTTGTCTCACTGCTCCTTGTTCTTGTACTTGCATGTATTTGTATTTGTATTTGTATTTGTATTTGTTATTTGTATTTGTATTTGTATTTGTTATTTGTATTTGTCTCCTGAAGTTATTGTTGCAATGCAGGGAATGTCACACTCGCAGCTGCTCTACTTTAATCAGGTTTTAAGGTTCTTCTCCTTTTCACGACATCGTCTTTCCATTTGTCTAATTTCGACGACCAACTTTGTTTCCCAGTCATCAGCATGTACTTGCGCCTCGCTTCGTGTGTCGCTGGTCAGTGTTCACATATATACTATCATACATGCTTCTTTGAAATGAACGAGAAACTGTAGATACTCATGCATTCTTGTCTTGATAGTATTACGAGATCGAGAAGGATTTTTGCATCGTATTTGCATTTGTTGTCGAGGAATGCAAAACATTGAGTGAAGTGTAGTCCATCTACGAAAAAGTATGATGCATTCATCTATTGCATCGCGCGTAGTATTGTAGACGTCGCCCACCAGTGAATGCTAATCACTCGCATTGTCGCGGCATCCAAGTTGAACATCTCTAACATCGAATGAATAGATGTTTTATTACGATTTACATGTACTTCTACATCTCCTTCAGATGAAATTGCTTTGACCACTATTCATACAACACTGAAGACCGTAGGGGTATGAGTAGCCTGTGGAAGGCCCGTTCATAATGGTAGTGGTTAGAACTTGAATGCAACATATGCTCATTGAGTTGAGTTGAGTTCCCCATGTGTACTACCTAACCTGACATCCTTTCATCCGAAGGAAAATTTAACCTAATTTTATCTTGCAACCACACTTTCCTCAATGAAATGTGCGCATCTTGTTCCAACAAATTGACAATTGTAGATATTATTCGCAGCTAACAAGGTGGATGAGGAGGATTCGGTGAGTGCGCGGACGCGGAGAGCAGCATTTGAGCGATGGATTGGAGTTGCATGAGAAGGAGGGGAAGGAGCAATCTCGAACACGCAAGGTGAGCCAGCTTGCGAGGCTTGTCTCGTCATTTTCGAGCGTCAGAAATGATGAAAAGTGAGAAGAGGTAATTCATGGAATAACGTCTACCACCGGTCGGATGAAGGCCGAAACCAGTTGATCCAACCGAGTGAGACGTTTGTCCATCGCGTAACAGTGTACGTTGAGCAAAGCGAGTTGTCGAAGAGGCGAATTGACGGAGCCACTAATTATGTACCAAGCTCGACACGAAAGACTGATATTCAGCCAGCCATGGTTGCTCGGAGTAGGCAGGAATGCGAATAGTAAATACAGTCCGTCAGCGAATATCGATTGTGCACTCGCGGATGGTGGCCCAGGATTGAATTCGATACCGACGAGTCGTGATGCCGGTGGTGTGAGTGTCACTAATATTGTCACTTTTCTGTACCCTTCAAAATCGCTTCTCTGGTTGCGATTCCATTCCAATGTCCCTGATCGATACTCTTCTTTATGTATTTTGTCGAAGGAATCTCGAGCGATGATATGAATGTAGCATCGTCAAATATCTCCTTCAGCTCATCGAATGAGATTTCACGAATGGAAGATGGAAGTTGCCGATGAGTGTAAGTGAAGATAAAGAGGAGAAGTGGTTGAGCTCGGTGTTGTGAAGTGTTAGATGGCAGATTTGATGCAGTAAATTGTGTTCCGAAGACACAGAATTTGAAACTGTTATGGTGGAAAAACTATCACGATGCACCTTACTTTCTGCATTTGATCTGGAGTGGTTTACCTTTACGCACATCGACTCATGGGCGAAGTTGTTATCATCTTGTAGGGAGTTGACATCGCTGACTTTTCGACACACGGAATCTCTTGTTCTGAGCATCCTCGCTCGTGCTGAGTATTGCGAATTGGTAAAGATCGAGTGTGGTTAGATTTGGTGCGACTTGGTGTAGATTTACGAGCATTCGACTTGAGAGACGACATTGTGAGAGATCAAATGTCTGGATCTGCCCTAATCGAATCTCGTCACGTTGCATGAAGAGAATGATGAGATCAACCTCGACATAAACTCAGTGATCGAAGTGAGAGGATGCCGCGATGCAACGAAAATGTTCACTCAGACGTAGTAGCTCAGCAGGTTGATTTGATCCAGACTGGGACAAGTTGTGAAGAGCATCCAAACTCTGAGGAAAGATTTGCACCAAACGAAGGCAGGCTGAGGTAAGTAAGGGCCTTGAACTCGAAGAAGAAAAAAAGGATGGATCTTAGTGTTGCATTGGAGCAACGAGAGGGGACAGGGTTGGTCAATCCGCGGATTATGAGGCGAACCGCGGTTTGAAGCGGATTGAGATTGAATCCGCGCGGATTGCGGTTTGCGGATTGCGGATTGCAAAAAGTCCAAGAAGAGGGTGAACGCTAAGGCAGAGAGAGGAAATTTGCCGCCAAATTCAAATTTGGTCAAATTTTCCAAAGTGATGATTAATTCGTTCATGTTGCATTTAGATTATCACATCAACTTTTGTCTTGTAGAATCTGCAGCTCAAGAGCATCAAAACTAAGTGGACTACAATAAAATTTTCATTCTCAAAAAGTCAAAAAGACGTCAAAATCGACCTAATTCACAACCAAAGTCGTCGTCCGAGCCAGCCAACGCAATCCGCTACCACCGCGGATTGGGAGGGGATCGAACCGCAACTGCAATCCGCGCGGATTACTTCCTCGAATCGCGATTCACGGATCGCGGATTACCAACCCTGGAGGGGATATCTTCCATGGAAAAAGTCTGAGAATGAAAATGACTTGAAGTAACAAGAGAGATGCGATGATGAGATGAATGGGATGCGACAGTGATGCTGAGCGATGGAAAAGAGATGAGATGCATGCGAATGAAGTGTCACAGTGACTCACTCAACTTGAATCGAGTATGATTCGAATATGTAATTCACTAACCACCAACAATCACTCGGATGAGTTAGGAAACTCACGTCGAAGTGATCAGAGTCTGAGTCTGAATGACCAATCCAGTTCACTGTTCACAGCAGCTGCCACTGTTGCAGATGAATCGAAATCAGCGAATCTCATTGCCATTTCTTGTGGTTCATTCGCGAATGTCATCGCGGATGATGCGAGTTTATGTCCCATAAAATCCAGCAGGTGGTGACGAATCATCTTGCACGTGAGAGAAGAGAGAGACAGAGAATTCGATACTCATTAGCATCTCAGCATTTCAGAATCACGTCCTCTTGGTAGACACTGAGCATAGAGTGTACGGATTTGGTAACGAAACGTTTCGTATCGGATTTGATGATCCGAGTTGCGCTGTGTTGGACAACACTTCCTCGGTTGCTCCTATCCGGTTGGAATCTAGCGATGGGACTCCGAATTTCCTTGCCATGCTTCAGTACATCATGGATCATGTCCCACATCGCTCATCGTAAGCAGACGCTGCTGCGCACTTCAACTGAATCCACGCTTCACAATTCACTAATATTCTCACCTGACAGCAGGTATGGGCCATTCCGTTGTATCATCGCCTCCCCAAAGTCTAATCTGAGACGGTGGCGTCTTTATTCTCCTGATTCGTGTGCCTCCTTTCTCTGCACCTTCGCATCATAACTGTGCCTATCTGACCGATTGTGAACTACACAATTACCAATTCCTCCTTGTTTGTGTAGAAAAATTCTTCTCTGCTCCTGTCGCAGAGATCCTGATTTCATCCTCCTTAATTCTCTGTCCTCATCCACGATATGAGCACCGCCACCGTCGCTGTCGATCCGTTTGCGTCACTCCTACTCGCACCACAGGATGATCCCACACTGAATCCACTCGCAACATTCACATCTCAACTACAACCGACTTCGATTCTTCATACCCAGACCAATTCGAATCTCGATGTAGTGGTCTCACCTCCAGCACCACAACAGACAGATGATGATCCGTATGCTGCATTTACTACCACAACCAATAACGCATCAACCGACAATACTTCAACGAAACACTCGTCGAAATCGGAGCGTCGTGCACAACGCGAATCGGACCTTCTACAGACGCAGACAGAAGGTACACGATCCGAACGCCTATCATCGGCATCATCCTTCTCACTTTCGGCATCATCATCCTTCTCATCCACTGCATCATCCAACGCATCATCCTCGCAACCACGCAACGAACGTCAGACACGAGCACGCAGCTCGAGTGGGAGAAAGGAAGGCAAAGCGCAGGCTGATCATACTTCGAGTGGAGAGGACAGTTCAAGCGGAAGCAGCAGTGAATCAGAACGCGAACACTCGCCATCACCAGTGAGACATACGAAACGCGCAGAGAAGAAATCAAAATCAAACCGCAAATCAGCGAGAGATGCGGACATCGCAGAGGCGCAACACCGCAGTGGACTCAAACTCACGCACGATGCAGCCTCACCCTCATTCACCTCTACCGCACGTCCACCACGCTCTCCTGTCTCGCCACCAGCCGTCGCGCAACACGTGATCGACATCTCCTCACGCTCTAACGATCCACGCATGTGCATCTCAAGTAGTAAAATTATCAATGCGTCCAGTTACAACACCTTTGGCGGATCGAATGCCGCTTCTTCATCCTCCCAACCACTCTCTGTCGCACTCACTACCGACTTGTCAGGTTGGCTTCGTTTCCATTCCTTTGATACGACAGTCGAGCGTAAACTACTCACAAGCGATCTGTTTCATTCACAAGTCGGTGAAAGTTCACGTGTACAGAGTGTGACACCAGCGAGTCTTGTGAAAGCAACGAAAGCACAGTTGAAGGAAGTACTTGGAGTCAGAGATGGGATTAGGATGTATCAGAGACTGAGAGAAGTCGAGGCGGTCGTGAAAGCATCGGCAGCACAACAACAGCAACAACAGAATCGTCCTTCACTTCGTAACGGCAGTATCCTCGACCTGAATCATCCTCCTCTCCAACCCTCCACATGTTCCACAGCTGACTCGCACCAACCTGGCCTCTACGGTCACTGCTGCCACCTTGACTGTTCACTTCCAGCACGATCACATTGCGCAACGAAAGGATGCGAGCGTGGTCTGTGTATTGCACACTCTAGCAAGAGCTTACTGAGTGGTACAGTCGTATGTGAATCGTGCTATGAGAAACTGACATATACAGAGGATATCAGAATCGCACTCGGAATCACAGCACTCGAAGAACAAGGATACAATGTGCCGCAATGTGTCGTACAATAATCGCTCGAATTCCAGAAAAATCTATAAAGTACACAAAACAAACAAACAATCTCTACTAGACCCTAATATACGTTAAACTACCCGCGATTCGCTCTCTTCGCTTGCTTTGTCGAGGTTTTTCATGAGCATTCAAAGTGCAGCATTGCTCTTTTCGAATTCGAATTCCCAATTACAAATGCATGCGCAAATTGAAATTCAATTTTCTGCTCGTGAATTTGAAAGTCAGTAAAAGATGTACGAATAAAAAAGAAATACTAATGTACGAAATGTAGCGTCATGCTCGATGGACAGTTTAACAGATGACATCCGAAATGCGTCATCGATTCGTTGCAGCACTCTGCTGCTCTCTCTCCACCTCTTCCTTTGCTCTCCTCCATGCCGGAATAAGTACCAACGCTCTCTGCGTCAACACATACGTCACCGCAACTGCTGTGAGACATACGATATGATGTAGGAGGATGTTCAGGAGAGGTTGCCACCAATCACGTGGAATTTCACGAGCAAGGAAACATAATTCAATTGTCTCGAATACAAGTGAGGAGTATGTGGTTAATCCACCACACACCCCTGTCAACAGCATCGGTCTCCACAATGTCGAAACAAGTTGCGAGAAGACTGGATCGTTCAACGAAGAAGCAAACATGCCGATCAGAAGACAGCCGATGATGTTGGAGAGGAATGTAGAGAGAGGAATGAAGGATGGTGATGTTGGTCGAGGGAGTTGTGTAGATGGTGTTGAATAAGACATCTTCGGTGCTGTAACATAACTCTCCAATTTATCCCATGATGCGAATGCAGTTGAGAGTGCGTAGCGAATCAGCGAACCGATTGTTCCACCGAGTGCGACGACGAGGTAGGCGATTAGATCGGTACGGTGGTAGTTTGGATGTGCGTGGTGATGAGGAGGAGGTGATGATGGGGCAGGGTTAGGTACAATGGCTGTTGTTGTTGCAGTGAATGAGGATGCGCCATAGATAGTGTGTTTTTCCTGATCTCGTCTTTCCATGTCCTCTGCTGTATCCGCAGCATCATGAAAGCGAACAGTGTGCGCCTGCTGCTGCTGGTGTGTTGTAAGTTCGATGGAGGTCGATGACATGAGGAGATGCGCAACTGCGACAGGTGAGGTGGTGTCAGAAGAGAAGGTAAGCTTTACTGGCACTAAAGTAGTTGTTCAGCTGCAAACTTAGCACAGATGACAGCATCGCGATGGTGGAGCAGAACCACAGTGGGTCTTGCTTGTCTAATTTCGACGACCAATTGTTTGCGGCTTAATCAACTGCAGTTCAATCAATCCTGAATGTTCAAGAAATGGCGACACAGACCGTGAGCATAATTACTCCAAGCGAAATACAACAGCACCATTCGAAACCACCTCCAAATGCAAGCACACTGTTCCAAGATGGACTTCTCTCCATATTCGCATTTCTTGGTCGCACGGACTTCTTCACCGCTGTCACGCGTGTATGTAAAGAGTGGACTTCAGCTGGTTCCTTATCGTCGTATCGATGTCGTTCGCTGAAACTCAAAATGGAATTTGAAAGAGAAGCACAGAAATTAATCGATGGTGCAAAATCTGCCATCTCGCCTCTGCGTCGTCATCTGACATCACTCGTCGCCCAGTGTTATGTTTCCTCCACACCTATATTCAACCAGCTCATCACATGCCTCCCATCCTATCCGTCACTGACTCACCTTGAGATTGAGTACTTACCTGCCGTCGTCAGTCTGGCGCCACTGACATCACTGCGAGCCCTCGCGCACATTCGTCTGAGCAACTATTGCTTGTTCATCGAAGAATTGCGTGATTCTGTTTCGAGGAGTCTGACAGAAGAATCAGAATGGGCTGCTCGACTCTGGCGAACGATTGACTCGTACCCGGTAGTCACAAGTGCACGAATCAAGGGTTTATTGAACAGATGAAATGCCTGGCCCAATGCGCATCACTGACATCACTTCGAATAAATGAGTTTGATTCAGTTGGTGTTCATCACACCACAGCACTCGTGCAATTGCTTGCAGTACAATCGGTTACGCTACCTTCAATTCAACATTTTCCCTTCAATCGTCTTGAGCTCACTGAGAGTCGGGTACGAAGTTTGGTGACAGTCTTTCCTCGGCTGACGGAGATCAATGCGGACACGTTCACCCTGCAATCAATCTCGCCACTCACTCACCTCGTGAAATTGACCTCATGACATCTTGGCTGTGACAACGCGAGTCGCGCACAAATGGAATCGAATTGGTCGTTTCCCATCGACGGTTCACGTTCTCTCGCACAGTTGACTCATCTCGGATTCGGTTATTGGTCATTTGCCTTAGTGTCAGAGTGGAGACAATTGATTTCATCACTTCCACACCTGCAAAGCATGAAATTTGTTTCGACACCGAATATTGATTTCATTGCGCTCCTGACATCGACATCCACACTGAGAGAATTCTGTAAGGACCGGCTTCTCACACTAAAACTCGAAGCAACCAGCCTACCCGCTTCGTCTCTTCACCTACTTGTGAGCCATTTCTCATCACTATGTTTCCTTGAGTTCATCAAGGTTCCATTTGTCAATGTCATGGATCATGAAAAGTACACAACATT
Source organism: Asterella californica (assembly GCA_036924285.1). NCBI lineage: Eukaryota > Viridiplantae > Streptophyta > Marchantiopsida > Marchantiales > Aytoniaceae > Asterella > Asterella californica. Next base: position 256,356 of record JAYKYS010000027.1, on the reverse strand, counting down.
TGATGATCCAACTGTCCTTCCACATTTAACACATCTAGTCTTAACGAATCGTGATCGAAAATGGCCACCTCACTTTGAGTTCGATGTGGAGAAGATTAATACAGATCAATATAGGATCAAGAGGCAGGAAGTTGTCAAAGCATCGAGTGTGACAGATGTACCTGCTGAGCCACTTGTCGGTATCGAACTCAATCCTGGACCAATGGTAATGGATGCTCAATCACTATTTGCTGACGGTCTACATTCTATATTTTCGTTTCTTGATGATCGTGACTTTGTGATAGCAGTCACTCGAATCTGCAAATATTGGTACGAAATTGTGTCACCCTCATCGTATCCGCATCGATCTTTTAGCAGCACACATCCTCGCCTTTTCTCTTACTTGACCGATGGTGTACATTCTCACCTTCGTCGCCATCTCACGACGATCGCAGTGAATTCTGATTGCGCACTTACTTTTGACCAATGGAATATTCTTCTTTCATTGCTTCCTTCCTATCCTTCACTGTCTGAAATATTCTTCTGTGAACTACCGGCGAAAGTGGACCTCATTCCGCTTCTCTCATGTCCTCTCTTGAAATCACTTGATCTCGCTATTTATTGTACTCAACTCGTTGAATACACACAAACTTCATTGCATGAATCAACGAACTTGAATGAGTGGACTCACGATCTTCAACATTCTAATCATCCAAATCTAATGAAAGTGATTGATGAATACACAGGATTTCTGGCACAGATGTGTGTAGTTGCCCAATTACCTAACCTGACATCATTCGCGATCCATAACGAAGTGCGAACATCATTCGTCTCACTTGTTCGTCTACTTGAATACAACTCGATTCGATTCATAAAAGTTCAGAAGTGCGAGTTTCATGATTTACGATTGACTCATGTCAATTGTACTGCTATCGTCCGTGTACTCCCGTCACTCACAGCTCTAATAATCCATTCGTGCACTACTGATGCACTCTTGCCCCTGATTCAGCTACTTCATCTCATTTCACTTACCATAGGTATTAAAGTTCATGATATTTACCATCAATATCCACTCTCAAAATCTGAACAAGAGCATATGATCAAAACACTCACTCAATGTTCATCGACATTGACTCATATCGGATTCACAGGTTGGAGTCCAACCTCGGTCGAAGAATTCACTCACATTATTATAGCCTTACCAAAGCTGACGAGTCTCCGGTTCGTTGATGCACGGCAACCAGATCTTATCGAATTGATGACTGCAACGGATGCCAGTCGTCACTTCTGTTCACATCGATTGCGTTCACTCACACTCACTCGAATCGTCTTCTCCTCACCAACATTCTCACTTCTACTTGTTCACTTCACATCACTTCGTACTCTCGCGATTTACGGTCGGCAGACGGTTTCTTGGGTACAGAATCAATCAAACTTCTATTCACAACTACAAGTCGCTTTTGATTCGACGAGTATACTACCCTACTTGGAAAGTTTGAAACTACAATACTATCTTGTCAAACGGAATCGAAGTTGCCCACAGAGGTTTGAATTCGATCGTACGAAAAACATCAACACAGATACATACAGACTTACAAATAAATCGAATGTCGCGTCGACATTGTAACTACGAACATAACAATAACGACACGAACAACAACGACTGATACACCACCTGCAGTTCCTCTTGTTGGTATTGAACTCAATCCTGGACATCTGTGCAGGGTGTATAGCAGTTTTGAATGTACAATCACTCTTTGCTGATGGTATTCGTATGATATTTGCATATCTCGAGAATGATGAATTTATCACTGCCATAAGTCAAGTCTGTCGATATTGGTGGAAAATTGGTCAATCCACTTCTGGATCGAACCATGATCGTTCAATATCACTTAAATATCGTTCGAGTGATTATCTCGATCGATTTACAATCTGCAAGTGACTCACCCTTACGTCGTTATGTCACATCAATCACTTTAGGTCGTTCCTCTACAATTCGAGCAAAACTTGAACATTGGCGTACGATCCTTTCTTACATTACCGAATTTACTTCCCTCTCATGGATTCAGTTCCATTCATACTATCACCTCTCACTGATTGTCATCACTTGTCTCATCTCACTTTGGCTGAGTACGTTGAAATCCTTCATCAACTCACTTATCACTCACAATCAGCTGATCGTTATGCCGCACCTGGCGAATGATCTGTGTGAGAAGCACCAGACTTCCGTCCAAACCAGGACGACGGAAGTTTCTATTTGACACAAAAATCGATTGCGAACAGAAGTATGCTTCACATTGATATTGATGTATGAATTTCTGTAAGTACTTAATGTCAGTTTCAATGCCAGACATGTTTCATATTTTTAACTCACTTATTTATAGAAATAGAGCTTGAGATGACCATGCAAAATTTTTCTGCACCAGACCCATTCTCTCCTGTAATTGCTCGAGAATGAGCACTCCCTCTTCACATGAATCCATTAGTCAGTTTACTTGATGCATTATTGTTGCGCTCATCTTTGTTTTCTGAGAAGCTCATTCATCTCTTCTTCTCCACCCAGTCACATCGCTCCTTGCACTATCGATGCAACACTCACTTGATACATCTGCTGCAGCACTCGCTTCGTCATCCTTACCCACATCAACTTCATCCTCTATGACTGTACCCTTCTCCTCCTCCTACCCCTTTATTCGTCGCGGTCTTCACAATACACACAATACATGCTTCCTCAACTGTGTCCTCCAATGTCTCCTGCATTGTGATGCATTCTGGTCGATGTGCTGCCAACTACATCAAGCGATCGCGCAAGTTGATGATGGACTTGCGCACATCGATTCCGCTTCCTCATCCTCATCATCATCATCAGCCACATCTGAAGTGCGTGGCATTCAGTTGCACCACTCACACACACGCAATAGCGATGTTGCGAAGGTCATACCGATCACGCATGAGCTACTCACATTTGCAGCACACTTCAGGAGGAAACAGAAGGAAATTCCGGCAACCAAAACGAGCAACACAGAGGAGAAGTCAACAACAGTTGCATCTGATCCACTTGTACTGACTGAAGCTTCAACAGCCACCCCTCAAGTCACTGCACCTCTAAGTGCTGCTGGATTAGCTACATCTGATTCTGCACACGTTCATTCCGCTGAACAATTGACTGTGCATTCTGAATCCCTCGCTCCTCCTCTTACTGCGCTGACAATCGATTCATCGCCCACTTCCGTTGTATCCACTTCTGATTCAACTCCATCGTCAACCACAAATGCAACCAGAAAGCCACGAAAGAAGCCCGCTGGTGGCGACAAAGATCTCGCATTCCTCGAATCACTCGCCGCAGCTGCTGCAACTCCGACATTGACAGCTGAGGAGGAGGAGAAGCGACGTGCGAAGAATCGAAAGAAGAAGGAGAAAGAAAGAGAGAAAATGAAAGAGAAAGCAGCGATGGCCGAGCAGGCAGCTCAACCTGGACTCGAAACGAAAGAGCCTGAACCTGTCAAAGCATCTCCTCCTGCCGCAGCTCCTGCTGATTCACACTCGACTGAAGCACCAACAACTGCAACTGAATCTACCGCACCGCTAAACGCACGTCAACGGCGACTACTCAAGAAACAACAGCAAGCCGCCGCACTCCCTGTTGAACCTGCTGCTCTTGCTGCCATTCAAACTCATGAGGAAACGAATGGAACTGCCGATCATGCGGCCTCTGCCAATTCCACACCTTCATCCAACGCTCTGTCTAAGAAACAAGCGCGTGTACATCGTGTCGAAGATGAGGAAGACTTTACTCTGCCTGTCACGAAAGCCAGCAAGAAGACCGCTACAACTCCTGCATCGAAAGCGAAATCGTCTGCGGCTGCCGCGAGTTCTTCAGCTTCGTCCACTCCTGCTGCATCTCCTGCTTCTGCTACATCAATTTCATCGTCATCATCTTCCTCGGTAACTGCACTCTCATCACTTCCTGCACTTGGACCGGCAACAACAACTACGCCATTCCTGCCGAACTTCAATTCTCTCCTGCATGCATTCAAGTCACATCATCTTGGACAGCAGGAAGATGCGCAAGAACTTTTGCATATCTTGTGTGATAGTGTACAGACAGAATGGACGAAATGGAATCCTCCGACTGCATCTTCATCATCCGCAGCGCAAGATGACTCTGCCGATTGGTCTGAAGTCGGCAAAGGCAGTCGTGCAATTCGTGTCGTCTCGAATCTCTCATTCGCCTCATCCCCACTCTCGCGACTCTTTTGTGGACGCATACGAAGTCAACTGACTGTCGCAAATCGTGCAACCGACACTATGAGTTTCCAACCATTCTACGCGATTCATCTGGATATCGATGAGGCACCGACATCGGATTATCTTCCATCGCCAGTGAAGAAGAAGCGTGCATCGAAGAAACAGATGAGCATCGAAAAGGCATTTGATCGTTACATGTGCCCGAGTGAGATCAGTGGATATCGTAAGCGTGGTGCGGCCGAAGGAACGGAGACACGAGCGCGACATATGCATGCGCTTGATTCGCACGCCCTGCCGAAGATTCTCGTGCTCCACCTGAAGCGATTCGAGCAGATCACCAACACATCACCATTCAGCGTTAGCAGTGTCGGCAGTGCAAAACTCGTCAAATCGTCGAAACACATTGTCTTCAATTCCTCACTTCACCTTCCGCCTCGTTATCTCGGCGCAAGTGAAACTCTCGCTGCAGCTGGTAATGCACATGGCGCCTCGTACACACTCGTTGGTATCGTCGTTCATCATGGGCATTCGATGTCAGGAGGACACTATACTTCGTATGTGCGTGATCGAGAGTTGGAGAAGAAAGAGAATAAGAAAGTGGAGAAGAACGAAAAGCAATCGACGAATGGCAATCATCAAAATGGCAAGTCGAAGGGCAAACAACCTTCTTCACACAAACAACCTCTCCGATCAAGTTTCGATGACGACGATGACGAAAGCGACAGTGATGAAGATGCCGATCGATCACAACAATCTGCCAACTCAACACCAGAAGCACAAGAGGCTCGTAATCGTGAGATCTGGTATCACTGTGATGATTCACGCGTCACACCAGTACCGAGTCACACCGTCTATGCCCAGGCAGCTTATCTACTCTTCTACACACTCGATCCGCAAGAGACTTTTTTGAATACTTGAAATCGACGCAAATTATTTGGCGTGTCGCGATGATTCGACCTGAAATTAGTTGTTTGTATGCGAAAAGCAATTTCGACATGCATTTAAACGGCCTTAAAATGTTGTGGCTGTGCCCTGCTTGACCAAACACTACGCGGCATGAGCGAAATTAAATTCCAATTTCGGTCGACTCTATTCTGTGACAGCTATTGCATTTGCAATTCCATTCAAATTAAGCACGGGCGTTGACGTTGAGCTTGATTGCCGCCAATGCGATGGTTGATTGTGTTCATGCGTACTCTTTCAACAATGTATACTCTAGTTGCTTCAATTGATCCAAATCTTTTTGCGCCGCATGATATGTCACCGTGCGGAGTGAAGTGGTGGAGGAGGGTGAGGATGCAGTTTGTAATGTGAGAGGCGCTGTCGCGGAGGAGAAATAGCCGGATTTTTGAGGTATAGGAAGTGAGGTCGTAACGATTGCGGTCTGTTGAAGGAGGAAAAAAGTGAGAGTGGTTCTTCGAAGGATCACGCAGCGATTCGCATTCTTTGCATCTCGCCACCGACCTTCGTGCCTGCATATTCCTGAATTAGTTTCTTGATGTCATGCTTCTCCCTCTCCTTCGTTCGTTGCAACTCAGTCTGATTCGCTTTGAGTGCATCTTTGGATAGTTTAAGTACATCCAACTCCTTTTTGCGTCGAGTACCATCCTGCCAGAGTGCGTACGATGCTGTCATTGATGCAGCGCCACATAGGAATGCTGCGAGTATGACACTGTATCGACGTGCGAGTGATAGGAGTATACGCGCTGTTGTTGGTGGTGTGTGCGTTGACGATCTACCCTGCTGTTCTGCAAGTATCTCCTCGAGTGCTGTTAGCTCCTCCAATCGTGCCTGACGTTCGATACGACGTTGCTCAGAGAGTGCAAGTTCATTATCTACGATTTCATGATTTGATAGAAGTGGTGAGGGTGTGCGTGAAGGCGCAGAGGATGAGGACGACACAGAAGAGGAGGGAGTGGATGAGGGGGAAGTGGTGGAGGATGATGAGAAGGAGGCAGTGGTGGAGGAGGATGAGAAGGAGGCAGACGACGTTGAGAAGAAGGAGATGCGAGATGGAGCAGAGGATGATGCCGTCACATGATGGAACACAGGAAGCGACGAAGAGGCGATGGTACGACGAAGCATGGTTGATAAGCACGCAAGAAATGCATTTTTGCACAGTCACACTGTTTGCAGTCTATTTCTAGCAATAAGCGAGTTAAAAATATAAAACATGTCTAATACATTGAGACTAACAATGAGGAAGCGCATGAATTCTAACACATTATTCCAATCCATACTTCTGTTGCTACACGGATTTTGGGGTCAAATAGAAACTTCCGGGCGAAGATTCGTGATGTGGTGCGTAACTCGTATTCTGTTTCTTGTTGACATCCAGAAGTTGAAAGCATCTTCGAATGTGAATGCAAGTTGATCTAACCAGAGTGCATCAATAACTTGATAACCCTGGTTGAATGACTCAATTGCATCACTGAATCCTTGAGGATTGTTGTCCATCTTTCAACCTCCTTTTGTTCGAGTTTGAAGAAACTGAGGGGACACTCACCAATGATGCTGAGTGACACACTTTGGACAAGAGATCAAATATATCGCTTGGATAATGATTGTACTTGATCGTCAGATGACGATGGTGCTGAGATGAGGAGTGTGGTTAGAGTTGGTGCGCTGGTTGTTGTTATGTGTGTTGCGAGTTCTTCAATTGGATGTAATACCTTGACTTTTCTGTATTCTTTCATTTTCCCATCACCGCTATTGAATCCTAAGAGTTGTGAAGGTCGCCTGCGTGGTTGCGTTGAACGAACAGATATGGTGAGTTGATCGAGGAGAGGCATGATTGTGGCATCATCGAATGCATCCTTGAGCTGATCGAATGTGAGTGAATCAAATGGAAGTAATACACCAGCGCTTCCACTCAATTCGAGTGAACGCAGAGATGAGAAATGTTGGAGTAATAGTGACAGATGTGCAGGATTCAATCGTGTCGATTGGAGAGTTAACTGACGGAGTCGAGTTGAGCAGAATTGACGATTGAATTCTGTTGCTGTCAGATGTTCCAGGAGGTTTCGTTGCCCAGTCGATGTGAATGAGAGACTCGTCAGATTCTCGAATGTGTTCGTAAATATTGCATTCCAATGCGCACTTGAATTTGGTGGACAACCGTATTGAAGTGATAGATGTGTGAGTTGCGAAAGGTTGGTGATTGATAGAACAGCATCTTCTGAAGCTGCACCTGGATCGAATTTAAGATCGAGTGTTGTGAGTGATGGTGAGAGGCGAGTCAATGCACTCACTAGTGTCGATGAAGCGCAACGTGAAGTGATCACCTCTGTCAGTTGAGGTAGAACGGAGACAAGACTGTGAACATACTCCTCTGTCAATAAAAAGTGACGAAATGGAAATCGTCGTATCGATGGCAGTGTGATTTGATGCAGTTCCATCAAAGGTAATAGAAATCCGATGCGATGATCATCACACTCATTGATTGAGAGATAAGTCAGATTCGCGCAACGTGACAGAACCCGCATATGAGTTAAAAATCCATTTAACTCAGCTTTTACTTCATGGGGTTGAATTTGGGTGGACGATCGAGAATCAACCAGCCCTGCTTCTGGTATGCTAACTTGACTCATTTGCAATACGAATTGTTCGACTGAGAATGCCGTACCGAGGTGGAAGACGACAAGATGAGCGTAGGATGTGAGTGTCAGCGAGGTGAGAGTAGAACAGCCGAGTATGGGGGACAAGTCTGTCGACATTGTTGGTGCATTCAGTGTCAAGGCATGAAGAAATGGGTAAAACGGCAATGAGGTGAAGACTGCCTGCCATTGAGTCAGCACAAGGTAAGCGAGTGAGAGCGAGGTGAGATGAACACGAAGAGGAGAGTTGACACCGCGAGTAAGATCGTCAGCGAGACCTGCGTGATAGGCGATGGTCCATAATCGACGATAAGATGTCTGAGAGGATCCGCCGATTGCGTACCAATCCTTACAGATTCGTGTGGAAGCGTGAAGGTATTCAGCATTATTGAGGAATGCGAAGACTGATCGCAGGGCATCAACGAAAAGTGGTTGTGCATTTGTTGGCCCTGGATTAAGTTCGATGCCAACTAAGCGAGGCGCTGGTGGGTGCTCTTGGCACGCGCTGTGTGACATCTCGTGACAACTACCAGACGAAAAAATTTCCATCTATCAGTGTCCAATTTCGAAATTCACATTCTTATCGGATCGTGATTGGTGGCATGCCATATTTACATGTCGTGACTGGTACAGGATCAGTGCAGCATCGAATTCACCTCTTCGTCAGGTTAAATTTGCGCAACGCGCAATTGGATTCAAATACATACGAGTGGGACAAACTTCTCCTTTACGTCGACATCTCGCAGCAATTGAATGGGATGGTCAAGCTGTGAACGCACCATGTCAGCCGAGTGTAGAACAATGGAATGAGTTTCTATCATATCTGCCTTCGTACCCATCGCTATGCTCACTACACATCGACACGCTTCCTCTCCTCGTCGATCTGACCCCTCTCCGTGAATGTCGTGCCTTAACACGAGTCAACTTACCTCTCACACATGAGAACAAGGCCACACAAAATCAGAATGTTGCTGAGCGTATGTTGGCTCTCTCACGGATACCTCAACTCACACAAATTGATCTCGTCGGTCGAGGACAGAAGGCTGCTGGAAGGCATCGAGGCAACTGCAAAGACCGACATGATGACCGCTGAAAATGTCAAACAAGATCGCATTCGATTTCCCCGACTTGTAAAATTCGAACTCCCACCATGTGATCATCGTCCCCACACGCTTGAGCACTTACTGGCGATCGCACCTAACCTCACGACCCTCACTCTTCATAGTCACCTCGGTGCAGCGAATCGAAAATCAATTCAGCAATTTACAAGATTGCGTGAGGTCATACTCACGCGCAATATGTGGACGATTCCTCCAGCACTTGATCAATTGGTAGATGATACCTTGCGTACATGTAAGCAACTTACCTCGCTTGGATGGATCAACTCGGTTCAGTCTTCCTCCAATGAACAGTGGCAGTCATTCTTTCGAGAGATGCCACTTCTTACTTCACTCTCATTCATCACAGTCGATGGTGGTCATTCAGTTCTCGCGTCTCTTGCTCAATCCCCCGCTGCATGTTCACAGCTTCGTTCGCTGTCTCTCGATGGCACAGTCTGCGAAGGGAATTTTCTCCGTCACTTTCGTTCATTCACATCACTCGAGACACTTCAGATTTTGCGTCCGCCTGTCTTCTCATCTTCATTCGATGAGACGTGGCAATTCTTTAGTGATCCCACAATCATGCCGAACCTAACCTCACTCGTCTTGCAATTCATCTTGAAGCCCATATTTACATGGAATCTTGAGAAGGATCGCGACAGCAACTATCGCAAGATCAAATTATCAGCGAAAGTCGAAAAGTCACCACCTGCTTCACGACTTGTCGGTATTGAACTCAATCCTGGACCAACTGAAATGACATTTGATCTCATTCCACTCGATTGTCTTGCACTCGCATGTCAATACTTGACCCGTCCTCGTGACATCTGCGCCATTCATTCGACATCGCATCACTGGAGACGAATTCTGATAGCAGCTGATCGTTATTCCCATGCATATGCTACAACAGGTTATGCGATGACGATACAATGGCAAGATAAATTGATCAGTGATAACCACAATGATAATTTCAATCGATATCAAGTGCAACGACAAGAGATGGATCTTAATATACTCACAGGATTACAGTTATCATTTGTACACATACGATCACTAAGTCTTAAATTAAGTATGTTACATGGTGGTGATGAGAAGACTTACACGAAGCGAATGCAAAAACAGTTTGACAAGTTGAGAAGAAATGTGTACGAACTTTTAGCTTCATTGAAATCAATCGAACATATTTCGATCATTGATTATTCGGAAGCACTTGTTGATGGTGATGATAATGATATTGATTGTGTGTATGTACTCTCGCACACACTGCTTGCACAATCTCTTCGTCACATCGACACACTTGTGACATTTCATTACGAGATAGATCAACAATCTCATTGGATGTATCGTCAGTCACGACCTGAACAGTTTACGAATGATCCTGTTCGAATCATTTTGAAGATGCATGATTCATTGATCGAAGCATTAATACGATCAAAGAAATTGCGAGCAATAGGTGGTGGCGTACTTGTACAGACAATGACAGAGGAACAATGGATTAGACTCTTCTCACAGCTTGCACATATCGAATGTCTTGCACTGATTGACTTGAAAACACTCAAGTTATTGGATTGGCTCGTAAATCGTCCTGTCGTACCACCAGATCTGCATCGATTGTCTGCAATTGATCGCATTCGTTCACTTCATCGCATCGTCGGACTCGAAGTGAATGATAACTACATGAATTATTATCTCTCTGAATGGCTGCCACTTCTTCATTCTATTGGATGCACTCAACTTCGCACGATTCGCGATCTTCACTTGTGTAAGATTGGAACAGCCACTTCAATACTTGGTAAAATATCTGATCTCACTCATTTCACACAACTACGCGAGTTAACAATCTCTTTCAGGGAATATGGTGAGAATCGTGAATCTTATCAACTCTCAAATCCACTACCGCATCTTTATCAACTTCATCTTCAGTACATTCAACCATCGTACTCCTCTTCTGCAAAACGAATTCATCAGTTTGTCACACATTTCTTGACTTGCGTACCTTCACTTCATTGTCTCAAACTAACAAAGTGTAACATGAGTATCGAATATTTACAAGAAGTACTTACTACTGCAACTCCTCGTCTACTTGAATTAGATGTAACAGATGCACTATTTGCGTGTGATGGTACGTGTGATTCAAGTGAGGCAGCAATAAAAGCACTGAGTCATACATTTCGTACCCCTTTGTCACTTCACTTATTGCGAATCAAAGATGTACTATTCTCTTTCTCGTCGACAGGTCGTACTCTTCCATTAAATCTGACATTGTTAAGTAAAGCTTCAACACGATGTGAAAAGATGTTACAATATGCAACAAACCTCGATTGGATATCACTGTTAATTTTACCTCGTGAGGAACTCATTCGCAAACGAGATGCTCTACAGAAGCTGGGAGGTGCTAGAACATCGTCAGTACAATGGGATGCGGAGTGGCACAAGAAATGGTTATCGCAATTGGATGAGTGGACAGCACTTGAAACTCATCTTCAAACAACCGCAGCATCATCAACAGCAACAAGAACAACAATAGCAACACCAGCACCACGACTTGTTGGTATTGAACTGAATCCTGGACCTACAGCATTGTCAGCAACAATGAATGCGCAATCACTCTTTCCTGATGGTGTTCATTCGATATTTGCATACCTGTCAGCTACAGATTGGATGAATTCAGCTCGTTCATGTCGTTATTGGTACACTTGTGCTAATGAAAGTGAACCAACACGTGATATCACCATTGCAGCAACACGATCTTTCGATCTTACGATTCAAGATCTTCTTGGTGCTCCATTCCTTCGACGTCATCTCATTGCAATTGTATCGAGTCATTCAAGTCAAGATCGAATCTCTCAAGCGGTGCGATGGAAACAACCAGAATATCATCAATTGAGTCCACTTGAAATGTTACAATCGGTTGCGCATTTTACATCACTAAGAACGTTGGAGATTGAATTACTCTCACCATGTGATGATACAACAGAGGTGCATCAAGCAGTTGCATCTCTCAAGCAAGCAACATCATCATCATCCATTGGTACGAAGCTAATATCACTTACACTCTGCTGTAAGTTGTCAGCTCTTCTAACCGATATCAGTTCACTGATTTCACATCTTCCTTCTCTCACACCTTCGCTCACCTCGATCCATCTTCACTACGCTTGTCTGAACTCAGTTGTTCCATCTCTTGTCGATATGCAACATCTGAGTGAATGTCGCAACTTAAAAAGTCTGACATTGGAGGAATATCATCGTGACTCGTCAGCGACACTTCATAATAAAGATGTTCAATCGATCTACGATGCGATTCGAGAACTAACAAACAGATGGCGGACACTGGAAAATGATCGATCTATTTCGATTATTCTCTCTGAGCGAATGTTGACCGCACTCTTCCTACTCATCAATCCTCCCCCTACCACCACCACCACCACCACCATCTTCCCTCATATTCGTCACATCAATACGCAACCCCTCTCGACAGGTCAATTACAGTCTCTCCTTTTACTCATGCCGAATCTGACATCACTTCGATGTGCCTTCTTACTCGATGATTCTCATCTTCTCTCCTCATTCTCACAACTTGAATCACTTCAACTTGAACAGAGGGGGATGGATCCATCGACATCCACATTTCTGAAGTTGAATTCCCTGCCACGATTGACTCATCTTAGTATGCGTGCCTCGTTGTCAAAATATCGTGACATCTGGAAAGACATCTTCACTGCTGCACCTCAATTATCAAGTCTCCATTTTGATAGTCGCGTACCTATGTTTGATCAACTTCTACCTTATGCTGCACGAATTACAAAACTTCAACTCACTTCAACATGGCTTCCTGTTAGTGCACTTGCTACTATCACAACACATTTCACGCATCTACAAGAATTTTTTATACATCCATACACGTTCGGTGTAGCTCGTATCGGTGGTACTCGTGATAACAATCTCAACTTCGATTTATTGAAGGAACACTTTTCAAATATTCATGTCCTTCCGCAATTAGATCGTCTATTCATTGAGTATATGAGTGATTCAGATCCGGATGATGAATATCAGATGTGTGATACATTCTTTTTTTATTGGAGTCGAATCGAAAAGATTAACACCAACTCCTATCGTCTTCCTTTGGTCTCATCCTAGTCCTACAGCTACGAATACACCAACAACACCTCTAAATTTCTCCCTCTCTCCCTCTCCCTATCTCTCTCTCTCTCTCTCTCTCTCTCTCTCTCTCTCTCTCTCTCTCTCTCTCTCTCTCTCTCTCTCAAGTTTTTGGTGGCATCTGGGGTAGAAATGTATATCTGCATGGCCTTTTTTCCAGGTCTCTTCGAGCGCAAAGGAGCTCTCCTCAATCCACACCACTCGCAACATTTGCAATTAAATTTACATTACTAAACACTTTGAAATAGTCAAATGTGCCATTAAACTCTTACATGTATCACAACTCGCGGAGACATATGCGCAGTCGTAATTTGCAATTGCTTATTTAAAATCTGGCATCAAAATTTTGATTGCTTTCCTTGCTGTTCATTCACCCTCTTCTGGGCTTTCTCTAACCGCCTAACCACTAACCACTAACTGCTAACCGCGTGGTTGAAAATAAACCGTGGTTAACCTCGCTAACCACTAATTGACCAACCCTGAGTGTGATGTGGTCTGACGCATTGGTAGCGAGTAAGCTGTTGAATCGACTGTCTCCTCTGCTGGTGTACAGTATGGTGAACGAACCGATCGAATGTAAACTTGGCGTACTTGATGTTTGTGTATGCATCGGTGATCCACTAGGTGGCCAGTTCGAGTAGGATGCAGCTGTGAATGATGCGGATGAGACGATGGAAGATGGCGCAGTTGATGGATCACGTCTCGCAATATATATAGATGGTGCATTTGCTGTGTCTCTTGTGATATATATGCGATATTCGAGCAGATCATTCGTGAGGTAAATGACAGTCTCGCACATTAGATTGGGTATTTGATGCCATTGGGCAAAGGAGTGTGTGTTCAGACTACAAGTCAGCTCTACAATACTACGCGCGATGCAATAGATGAATGCATGATACTTTTTCGTAGATGGACTACACTTCACTCAATGTTTTGCATTCCTCGACAACAAATGCAAATACGATGCAAAAATCCTTCTCGATCTCGTAATACTATCAAGACAAGAATGCATGAGTATCTACAGTTTCTCGTTCATTTCAAAGAAGCATGTATGATAGTATATATGTGAACACTGACCAGCGACACACGAAGCGAGGCGCAAGTACATGCTGATGACTGGGAAACAAAGTTGGTCGTCGAAATTAGACAAATGGAAAGACGATGTCGTGAAAAGGAGAAGAACCTTAAAACCTGATTAAAGTAGAGCAGCTGCGAGTGTGACATTCCCTGCATTGCAACAATAACTTCAGGAGACAAATACAAATAACAAATACAAATACAAATACAAATACAAATACATGCAAGTACAAGAACAAGGAGCAGTGAGACAAGTACATGATATGATTGAGACATCAATGGAAGAAGAAGAAGAAGAAGAAGCAGCAGCAGCAGTAGCCAGCAGCGACGACGCAACAACACACGAATCATATTCATCCTCTTCCTCCTCCTCCACTACTTCCTCTTCCCTCCCCTCAATATCAACTGATTCCTCATCATCTTCTGCTTCCTCCATATCCACACGTCGTCCACTTGTCTATGTTGTACTTCATTACATGTCACTCGGTGGTCCAGGTGGTGATGAGAAGAGTGTCGCACACTGTATGCAACAATCATCAATTGTCTCTTTGGCACATGCAGATGGTGTCATACTCATATCACACTCAGGTCGCGATTCAGTACTACCTCAATTAGCACGACAAGTAAAAATGAAATATCCACACTTGCGTGTTGGTATCAATTTGTTGACACGTACATTATTAGATGCAATTGTCATAGCAGATGAACATCAACTCGATCTTGTATGGGGTGATCGATGTGGTGTCACTTCAAAGGGTGTTGATGAAGAGGGTAAGAAAATTGAAGTATGGATTAGAAAGTCACGAGAAGTCTTAGAAGAGAAGAAGAAAAAGAAGAAGAAAGGAGGCGATACAGATGAATCAACAATACGAGCAGCCACAATCACAGCTACAGCTACAGCTACAGCCACAGCAGCTTCCTCTTTATCAGTGGCACTAGCTTCTTCTTCTTCTTCTTTTTCTTCCTCCTCCTCCTCCTCCTCCACCACCTCAGTCGCACATGTACAACCATCCTCAACATCACGTTCTGCACCACTTCAAATCTTTGGTTCTGTTGCATTCAAAGGACAAATATATGAACCAGATCCATGTGCAGCTGCCGTGTTGGCAATGCAACTTGGATTAGAAGTAACAACAAGTGGTTCATCAACAGGTGTGGCACCATCATTGGAGAAGATTCATTCAATGTCACAAGTGTGTCATGATCGACGACTCACAATTGCAAGTGGTATGACAATACGTAATGTCAGTGAGTTTGTACCATTCGTATCTCATATATTTGTATCAACTGGTGTTTCAAAGAATGAATTTGATATCGATATCAATAAATTGAAACAATTCATGACCATCGTTAGGGAGACTGCAATGAGACTAACTACTGCTGGTGGTAGTAGTAGTAGTCGTAGTAGTAGTACTACCACCATCACTACCCTGCCTCAAATACGCAAACCAATTCTCATCGCAACACCACTACAACGAAGTTCAATGATTGGTCCAAAATTCAATTCGCTGAATCATCCATTGAGTAGTAGTAGCAGAATTAGCAGCAGCAGCAGCAGTAGCAGCAATAGCAGGACCAGTAGCAGCAGCAGCAGCAGCAGCAGCAGCAGCAGCAGCAGCAGTCGAAGCAACAATCTTCCTGCTGTAGTTGAAGATCGACTCAAGTCACAACCATTCTCTATCGCACAAGTGAACGTTCAAGATACACCACCAGTATCATCACTTGTCGGTATTGAACTCAATCCTGGACCCATCTCAACACTCTTTCAAGATGGTCTCGCATCGGTCTTCGCGTTTCTTTCCCTTTCTGATTGGAATGCTACAGCTCTCACATGTTTCTACTGGCATCATATGGCTTCAGTGACAGTGAATCGTAAGTGGTCACTCACACGTAAATATCGCAGTCAGAGGCATAATATCCACCGAGATCCTAGTTGGTCTCTCCGTCATCACATTGCTCATTTAACACTTGACACATTTTCGTGGAGTCAACTCTCTGGATATTTACCTCCACATTTTGACATGACGAACTTGAAGCGACTTGATCTCATCGAATTACATGGAGATATCAATGCAGACAAGACAGTTTCTGATGGGGGTGTCGTCACAGTCTCTTCTCCTTTCACCCTCCCTTCCACTCTGACGCATTTACGTGTTACTGCTCGAGGTCGAGATGCAATCAACTATTGATCGATACGATTCCAATGACAAGCGCATGTGAGAGACTAACCACACTTGAACTTATGGGTGGGTTTACTTCTTCCAAGCTTCGGTGGGATTCACTGACTCGATTGACGCAGTTAACAAATCTCTTCCTCGGTACAGGTTGCTTTGGTCCAAACTCACTGGAGGAAGCATTTCGTGTCATCTCTCAATTGAAGTACCTCGTCGATTTGTCAGTCGATGCGGTACTTCCAAGTTGGCAAGAATACGTTCAGGCAAATCCACCTAACCTTCGTCGTCTATCCTTGCCATTCAGCGACTATCGTACATCGAACTTGCTCCAAGCTATCTATGCTTCGATGCCACAACTGACAAGTCTACCCCGAGGTGTCAATACTGGACTTGTAGCACTTACCTTGAGGGATTATGCACAGTTCACTCAGTTGGAGGAACTCAATCTCAATGGTCAGACACATGATCATATCCAGGATGAAACAGAGATTGCTCAACAATTAAGTGAATATCGATCGATCAAGCGACTTTTCTTTTCACGGTGGACATTCATGCAACCGCAATCATGGCAGTTGTTGGCACAATCGCTCGCATCGCTTCGTGACTTGACATTTGACTCACTGCGCGATGATATCGTAAGCCTCCTTGTCGAGAGTTTCGCTTGTTCCTCATCTCCTTCTTTTCTCACTCGACTTGAGAAGCTGATTCTCATCGACTGTAAGAATACTTCCAGTTCGCTGTTCGAGAAACTTTCGTTATTTACCTCCTTGCGATCTCTCGGATTGAAGAGTTCGATTTGTCGTTACATCCAGCATGTATTCGACATCTTCAACTCGCCTGTCAGTAAACATTCTTTGCTCCGGCAAGATTTACAACGAGTGCACATCGTCCACCATTCACCTCCTTCCTCTCTCATGATCAAGGTTGACCTGGAACGGAACATCAATAACTTCACTTTTATTCGTGATCGACCGGAGAGTGGAAAGCTTGCGAGATTCAAGAAGAAACAACTTGAATCAAGAACAACGACGACGCCCCCTGCTGAGCAGCTCGTTGGTATTGAACTTAATCCTGGACCAACATCTATATCCTCACTTACAGCACAAACCCTATTTGATGATGGCCTACATTCGATTTTCACCTTCCTTGGCAAAAATGATTTCTTCTGTGTGATCCCTCGAATATGTAAGCATTGGTTATCAACTGTCTCTTCTTTATCCTATCCTAGCCGATCAATCTGCGTGAAAAAACATCATGATCTTCTAATCAGCTTGAGTGACGGTGTTCGATCCTCGCTTCGTCGTCACCTCACTTCACTTAACTCACTCTATGTGGCCTTGCTGACTACCGATGAATGGAATACTCTCATTTCACTGCTTCCATCGTATCCATCACTCTCAACCCTCTCATTTGTCGACATGTCATCATCGGTTGATCTCATGCTGCTATCCGCTTGTCCGGTGCTCGCGTCTGTGTCACTACTTCACTATTGCACTCAACTCACACAACACTTGAAACATCAACTCTGGATTCACA
Organism: Asterella californica; assembly: GCA_036924285.1. Classification (NCBI taxonomy): domain Eukaryota; kingdom Viridiplantae; phylum Streptophyta; class Marchantiopsida; order Marchantiales; family Aytoniaceae; genus Asterella; species Asterella californica. The sequence continues at coordinate 238,488 of JAYKYS010000027.1, read as the reverse complement.
CAGCTATCAGTACGGCAGTTATATCGTCGAAATTGTACGATGAATTCGTCTCAGACCTCCAAAATCCCGATTCTAATGTCACCTCACCTATACGTAAAGAGTACAATGGATTAATCACTCAAATGCGCGTATTGTCTCGCATCAGCAGCCTGACTTCATTCGGAATCACCTTCGATAAACTGCCTGGAATCATTTTGATTCGTCTCTTCTCTGCCTCATCGATTCAGTTCTCGTCACTCCACGAATGTCAAATACCAAATCTCCGATTAGTTGATGAATCCGATGTACATCCACTCGTCTCCGTTCTACCGAATCTGACTGTGTTAAGAATCATCTCATCGAATGCCGTCGTATTGACATCGCTGGCACAATATCTTCAACGTCTCATTCGTTTTGATATTGGTACAGAAGGTCTCACAGGCAATGTAGTTGATCACACGAGGATGATACATGCATTGACGCACTGGTCAAAGTTGACTCACCTCGGGTTTATTTGTTGGTCACCTCGCTCGAGTGATGAATTTACCCTCCTTTCCAATGCGATGCCTCACTTGACGAGTTTGTCCTTGTGGGAGGTAAAACGACAGCCGAATCTCCTGTCTCTCATGACAGAAACTGCAACAAGTCGACACTTCTGCTCACATCGATTGCATTCACTTTTCCTCTCGGGGACACAAATTGACCCAATGAGTTACTCCACCCTGCTACATCAATTTGTTGCACTGGAATCACTCGAACTAACAAATGTTACATTGGACAATGCAATTTCTCCTGCCACTTTCACCATGTTCAAGTTGGATCTTGATGATTTTAAGATCCTACCACAGTTAACTCATCTTCGCCTGAAGTCGGATTTCGAAATGATGACAGATGAATTTGTTTATGATCGTAAAAAAAGGATCAATACGAATGAGTACAGAATCGAAAGTACATCGGAAGTTGCCGCCTCAGCTTCGCCACCTGCTGAGCGACTTGTCGGTATCGAACTCAATCCTGGACCAATGGTAATGGATGCTCAATCACTATTTGCTGACGGTCTACATTCTATATTTTCGTTTCTTGATGATCGTGACTTTGTGATAGCAGTCACTCGAATCTGCAAATATTGGTACGAAATTGTGTCACCCTCATCGTATCCGCATCGATCTTTTAGCAGCACACATCCTCGCCTTTTCTCTTACTTGACCGATGGTGTACATTCTCACCTTCGTCGCCATCTCACGACGATCGCAGTGAATTCTGATTGCGCACTTACTTTTGACCAATGGAATATTCTTCTTTCATTGCTTCCTTCCTATCCTTCACTGTCTGAAATATTCTTCTGTGAACTACCGGCGAAAGTGGACCTCATTCCGCTTCTCTCATGTCCTCTCTTGAAATCACTTGATCTCGCTATTTATTGTACTCAACTCGTTGAATACACACAAACTTCATTGCATGAATCAACGAACTTGAATGAGTGGACTCACGATCTTCAACATTCTAATCATCCAAATCTAATGAAAGTGATTGATGAATACACAGGATTTCTGGCACAGATGTGTGTAGTTGCCCAATTACCTAACCTGACATCATTCGCGATCCATAACGAAGTGCGAACATCATTCGTCTCACTTGTTCGTCTACTTGAATACAACTCGATTCGATTGATAAAAGTGGGGTTATGAAGCAGAGCAAACTTGAAATGTGAATGGAGCACGGACCAGGCGAAAGGACGGACATAAAATTTCGAACAAGTTTGAGTTGATCTCCGCTGAAAAGCTTGTGGCTTCAAGTTCCGCTGCATCCACAACCGAAGATAATCATCGCTGCTACTTCCTCTATTTCTCCGATTCTCCGATTGCTACAAGTTTCCTCCTAGTTGAAATCACATCTGCGTGCAGCTGTTCTCACGTGCTTCCATTCGTGCGGTACTGTCCTGTCTTGTGTTGTTGATTGCGATCAAAGATAAACGACGGTTCCTTCGGACGCAGCAGAGTAGACCAATCCACCCAATATGCACTATTTCGCAACTCGAAGTATTCGAGGTGTGGTAATACATGACAATCAGAGAAGTATGCATGAAGTCCGTCTGTATCAAAGTCAGCGAAGGTGGTTGCACCACGAAGGATGTGTAATCGACGTAAACATGAGAATTGAAGGAGGAGATCCATCTGTTCTCGCCAACCACCAAGTGCGAGAGTCAGCACACGAATTCGTGACTGATGCAGTCGAAGAAGATCAAGTATTCGAGGAGGACGCGCAGGAGAAGAACCGTTCAAAGACAGACTCTCGAGACGAGGCAGCGATGCGAACAGACGACTCCATGAAGCAGACGAAGGAAGTTGAAGTTTCTTGATCTCCCAATGCAACTCTAAGTGCACCAGTTGAGTGCATTGTGTGAGTAGGTGCACAAATTCTTCTTCACCACTTACACCATCTGGCATACCCGTGATACTAATCGATCGGAGTTTCGAGAATATACCGCGCGCAATCTCTTGCAAGTCATACTTTCGCCATGCACCAGGCCCAGTGTTGACTCGTGGCTCGACATGAGTGAGTGAAGGAAAGCATTGGCTTAACTTGGTGAGGAAATCGCAAGGACACTCCGGGGTAGTAAGATTTAACTTGATGCATGGCCCTAACCTTTCAATATTCGGAAAAATAATCTGATTCTCCACACAAAGAGCTAGGAAATCTTTCTCGTGTGCTTGAAGATCGAGGTAGACAAGTGAAACGAGAGCGGCTAATTCATTTAGACGAGTATTGGTATGATGAGGTTGAGGATGCATGTGCAGGTTGAAGTGAGTGAGTGTGGGAAGGGCAGAAAATGCATTGAAGGAGCATGACCAATCGACAGAACGAAGGTCGAGAGAGGTAAGCGCGGGGAGTTTGGCGATCGTGCTAATTATCAACTGTTGGGATGCAACAGTCTGTGCCTGATGCAGCACGAGTGCAAGAGAGCGCAGGCGAAGGCCGATAGAAGAATCGAGACTGCGAGGAAGAGATGAATTGACAGGTGCCGCAGTTGCTACTGGTACTTTTTGACCTGAGATTCGCGTGACATATGAAGAGAGCTGTGGCAACTGGCGAAATGTCGCAAGGATGTCCTCAAATGCTTGAAATGCACCACCATGCTGCGATTCATACATGGGAAAATCGACACCAGGATGAACAAGTGTGATTGAGGTGAGGTGGAAGCGTAGTGGGGATGTTAGCCATGGGAGCAATTCATGCGATTGTAGTTTCAGTGCCTCATCGCGACATCGCTCGCGTAATGCTGTAGAGCGCCAGTGACTGATTAGTAACACGGTAAGAGAAATGTCCTTTAAACTCAGAAAGGAAAATATGGTAAGAAGACCATCGGTGAATAATGCAGCTGCGGGAGATGGGCCAGGGTTAAGCTCTATACCAACGAGTCTCTCTGCTGGTACATTCTTGTCAACACTTGATTCTTTCCCCACTTCTTGCTTCTTGACTCTATACTTCTCCGTGTTGATCTTCCTCTCGAGATCAAACTCACAATATGCATCGAGAAATTTACTGTTCTGCTGAGGAAGGGTTTGGAAATATTGTGTCAGATTCGGGAGAACAGCTGGATCATCAAATGTACTTCTCAACTTAGGTGGCGAGACATCGCGGAAAGGATTCTGGAGGAGTTCGAGTGAACGTAGTGACGCAAAATGGCGCAGCAGGAGAGGAAGGGAGGAAGCGGGAAGGGAGGTCGCATCGAGTTTGAGCGAGAGAAGTCGCTCCTGACAAAAGTCTTTCAGCATTGGTGTTGATGTTAGGAGCGCAATGATATCGATCTTCGGCGTCCACGTGAATGTGAGATCTTGTAGAAGAGGAAGAGACGAAATCAATCGCTCCCAATCTGACGCGAGGGACGGTGTCCATAAATTAAATCCGAGATGCGTCAACTGTGTCAATGCACACATTCGATCGATTAGCAACGACCATTGTGGTTTCATTTGCAGAAAGCTTTCGTTGCTACAACTAAGACACAAGGATGCCAGTTTCTTAAGTTGCGAGAGTGGCGAAAGGGCATCGAGTGTGAAAGTACTCGCAACAATCGCGGACAGGTGGGGAAACACTGTGACAAGACTTCGTGATCGACTCTCGGTCAACTCAAGATTGGTGAAAAGGAAATGTTGAATTGAAGGTAGAGAAATCGATTGTACCGCAAGTAATTGCACGAGTACTGTGGTATGAAGACCAACTGAGTCAGATTCATTGAGGACAAGCGATGTCAGTGATTTGCACTGACCGAGGCACTTCATCTGTGTGCTAAACCCCTTGATCTGTTTTCTTGTGTCTGTCGGATATGAATCAATCATTCGCATGAGTCGAGCAGCCCATTGAGATTCTTCTGTCAGACTCATCGAAACAGAATCGCGCATCGTCTCGATGACGTGACAATAATTCGACAGATGGATATGTGTCAGGGATCGCAGCAAGGTCAGTGGCGCCAGGTTGACGGCTGACGATAAGTATGCAAATTCAAGGCGTGTCAGTGATGGATATGAAGGCATGCATTTGAGGAGTTGATTCCAATCCGAATTTGCGTAACAAGCGGCGTTGATCGTTGTCAGATGACGCCGCAGAGGTGAGGTAGCGGATTTCGCACCATCCATCAATCGCTGCGCTGCTCCAATTTTTATCCCAAGCGAACGACATCGATACGACGATAAGCAGCCAGCTAAAGTCCACCCTTTACAAACACGCGTGACAGCGGTGAAGAAGTCTGTTGTACCAAGAAATGCGAATATCGAGAGAAGTCCATCCTGGAACAGTGTGGATGCGTTTAGAGGTGGTTCCGCATGGTGTTGTATTTCGCTTGGATTAATTGTGTTAGACATATTCACGGTCTGTCCAGCCATTTTTCTTTGTGAAGATGGCATGGACAATGCGAAGATGTGGTCGGGAGCACGAAATAGAGACGTCCTCTGTCCGACCAAGGTCATAAGACAGATAAGCATGCGCCGCACGTGCCTCCACTCTACCCTTCCATTTCCCTCGTCGAATCATTTATACTGACATCTCCCAATTTGTCATCCACAGTTCACTGCCATATTTTGATTTCATGCCTCACGTATCTTTTCACGCAGTGAATATGAACACAAAGAAGCTTTCGAACAGTTATGTGCTGGGCTTCGGACTGTACCAAAAGAATTCCTCCCTCTTATTGAGATTTCAGTTCGGTTATGTGGTGGAGAATGAGTTGAGGCAAGTGAAACGTGAGAGAAGAATGAATCAAACAAGTACCACACCACCAGCAGCACGTCTTGTTGGTATCGAACTCAATCCCGGTCCTACTGTAACTGAACCATCACAGTTGAAAGCAGAAACATTATTTGTAGATGGACTTCACTCAATCTTTGCTTTTCTTGATAATTCAGATTTTCTTTCTGCTGTTACTCGTGTATGTCGTCACTGGCACACTGTCGGTTCGTCCTCCGCGCGTCGATGTCGATGGCTGACATTTTGCTACCACGCTCGTGAAAATCTCATGCATCTTGCTGCTGGATCGTCTTCACCACTTCGTCGTCATCTGACTTCCGTTGAGTTTGATAGTACAAAAGATGATTCCTGGTCCATGAAAACGACCTCCAAAATCACGAAGAGATTCATTCAATGGAGCAATGAGATCATAGCTTCCCTCTCCTCTTATCCTTCACTCACTCGCATGGTCTTCCACCAACTGACACCCGAAGTTGATCTCTCCTCACTCAAATCATGTCCATCGTTGAGTGACATCGAATTATCCGACTACGCACGAGAGCTGATTCGTGGAATATCTTGGATTGGCCAAGAACAATGCATCACTGACGCACAGATTATAAAGAACGCTGATTCACTCCTCTCTTCTGACCTGTTGGGTCGTAGTCAGATGTTGGTTGAGCAGCTACGCATCTTTTCCTCCCTTGAGCGACTCTCTTCCCTTCTATTGACCGGTCAGGCCAATGAGGTGAAACGTGTTGATTCTATATTACTGACGTTAATGGAACAACATTCCATTGTCCTGACACGCATTCAGTGCATCTCGACTTCTCACAACTCAGTATCAGTGGAGTACGCGCAGAGTCTCGCTGCCGTACTACCTCATTTCACTCAACTCAATGTATGGAATTTCACCAAGCCAGAAGCACTCGCGATCGCAGGTCAACTCAAGCATATCACGACACTCAACCTGAGGGACGATGACGTTCGATCACCGGAAGAGGAGATCGCGACTTGCAGTGCACTCTGTTCATTTTCATCGCTGACTAAGCTACACTTCAATAAATGGTGTCCAACATCGATCGAAGAGTGGCGCTTAATCTTTGCTTCGATACACTCACTCCAATATCTCGGTTTCATGTCAATTTCCCATCATCATTTGTTGGATGATCTCACTGGTTCCGAAGTGAGTTGTTTGGCATGTTCACGTCTTCATTCACTCTCTCTTGATGCTACTCGACTTTACGCAGGACAGCTTCCTCTTCTTCAGCATCATTTCGCTTCTCTTCGTCAATTGCAGATTCGTAATCACGCAGCGTATCTTGATCATATTCCATCCGCTCAACTGATAAGTACGTTTAATGATGTCACGATTCTACCACACCTGACACGTTTTGTAACGAATGTGAATCATAGATCTACATTTGTGTGGGATTTAAAGCAGAACAAAAGTGTCGATATATTTCGAATCAAATCTACACCACCTGCAGAGGTTACGAAAGAGGAGACAACACCGAAACTGGCAACAATAGTGATCACACAAACATCAGCGAACGAGGCTCCACCACCATCACGCCTAGTCGGTATCGAACTCAATCCTGGACCAACAAGTTCAAGTTCAAGTTTCAGCATGTCCATCAATGTACTTTTTGTTGATGGACTTCGTTCTATCTGGGCATTCTTGTCGAACAAGGATTTTATCGTGGCCGTTACTAGTATCTGCAAACATTGGTACGCAGCAGGTTGTTCACCCTCGTACCCTCAACGATCTATCAAGGCAAAGTATCACAAACATCTTGTGGCACAACTACGTGCAGGTATCGCTTCGCCATTGCGTCGTCATCTGACCTCTATTGGACATATGAACAAAACTTTTACTTTCGTGAAGTGGGTGTCATTCTTACCGTATTTTACATCACTCACATTTATTCACCTCGATCAACTCTTAATTAAGACAGATATCTCGACACTCTCTTCATGTCCGTCACTCATTCATATCGAATTGACACAATATGCACATGATGTCATCAAGCAACTTCACAAAGCACCTGGTCAAGTGCGTGATCGCGATGTTCGAGATCTCTTAGCACAGGTACGTGTGTTTGCTGCATTACCACATCTGATCCAGATGACACTGAATCCTGATCGTCGGTTAGATGTTAGTACTGTAAGCGTCCTTCTACCTTTACTACATCAGCATTCAATCGTGTTCTCGAGCGTGCAAAGATTTGAGTTCTCTCACTTCAACGAACCTCAAGAGAATTACAGCTCGCATTTGGTCGCTGTATTTCCATCACTCACAGAACTGAGACAGGTGAACTTCACCGTCGAGCCACTCATGGCAGCATCGCAACTGAAGCGCCTAACCTCCTTGTCTATCACTCATTACCTGAGGTCGAAAGATCTGCCACCTATTCCTTTACCGCTCTCACGTCGAATTTCGTCTCCACATGAAGTTGTCATTCATGCGCTCTGTCAGTCAACATCGTTGACTCATTGTTCGTTCATAGGCTGGTGCCCTTCAAGTCAGGATTGGAATCACATCTTTACTGCCATGCCGCACCTGACCTCACTCACATTTTTTGCGCAACAGCCTTCTTTGTTGGCTGACCTCACTCAACACGAACTAGCATGCTCACAACTTCGTCAGCTGGCTGTACATGATACTGGCCTCCCAACTTCCGATCTGCCTCTGATGCGCCATTTCATTTCACTTCGTACACTCCGCTTAAATCAATATTTTTCACAGGGCCATGATGCTAACTTTCCATCATTCACCCGTGAACAACTACAATCCTACTTCGACGATTCGTCTCTCCTACCACAACTAACACGTTTTGTGTTCGACCACGATCGTGGCATATTCGTGTGGGATCGCGAGAAGAACCAGAATGTGGATACTTACCGAACTGGCAAGAGAAGACCGAATCCACATTCCATCTAACTTGAATTCGGTGCAACAGCACTCACGGAACTGGTAGCGGCTGTTCCTCGGTTACTGTGGGCGACCGTCAATGTGAACGTCGAGGTTGAAATCAATAATATGGCCAGGCGAAGAAGCATCTGAGAACAGCAATCGCGCAGCAGCGAAGCCTTGTCATTGTGTTTCCCCAATCGCATCCAAACAGTAAGCGCAAAAATTCACGTTTTCGCGCGAGCCTTCTATTGCAGCGCGCAAGCAAGTCAAGTCAATGTCACTCAAGAATATGAGAGGACTCTGAATGTCAATCCTCACCACCTGCAGCCGCTTGTTGGTATCGAACCTAATCACCGGTTGCGATGAATGCACAAACACTCTGGTCTGCATTTGATCTTAGCATCCACCTCCGATTTCTTCCCTTCAATTGTCTCGCATGATCAATCTGGCTACACTCATTCTCCCAACAGGCCTTTCTCCAGTGTCGAATTTGATTCGTCTCCTCTCCTTCTCAATCGTCCCTTTCCTTAACGGTAAAGGGAAATAAAATAGAAAACGCATCTGTATGTTGTGTTCGCACAATCACGAAACAGATGGACAAAATGCAGCTTGTTGGCTCAAGATCGCAGACGCTACTGCTTATCGTTTCGTGCGATTCTTTTGCTTCTTTTTCTTCGCTCCACCGACACTCGTCGATGTAGAGTCCTCTCCCAGATTCGTCGCATCCTCTTCGATGGATAAACCAAATTCATCTGATGCAACGACACTATCAGCTGCAAGCGGTTGATCTTCAGCTTCTTCGTGATGCAATGACGGTTGGACCACGTGCACTGCTGAAGAAGAAGAGGAAGCCGATGCAGCACCAGCTCCAGCTGATGCTGCGACAATCTCTTGATGATGTTCACTCGATCGACTCGACCGACGAGACGATGTAGCTGGTACATGAAGCGGCTCGAAGGTGACGCGTTCTGATGTCACCGTATCAACATCAACAGCGACATCATTCACAATCTCCTTCTGTGTCACGACATCGCGTGATACTGTCACGAGCTGCGGTTGATTGAAGTGAGGCAAGGGTGCAGCGTAGGCGGAGGATGAGGAAGAGGAGGTGACATTGGGCATCACGACAGTGGTGATGGTATTGGAATCAGCTTCATCAGGACTGGAGGAAGAAGAGGAGAAAGGTTCACGTGAGCAAAAAGAGCAAGCATCCAACCTCATACATTCTCCCTACGCCGAGGCACTGACTTAAGTGGTTCTTCTAATTCTCCCTTCGGTTGAAACAATGGTCCGGTTGCTGCAACAAAACTAGCGTATTGCATATCATGCATCTCCTCTCTTGTAAGTACACGATTATCTTTCGCATTTCTCTTGACACTTTTCTTGGCGACGTGTCGCACATCGTTGAGGTAGACATCAGACATGTTGAGCGCATCGATTAATGCAGGAAGCATCGGTGTTTCCGTACGTTCCATCGTAGTATCATAAAAGTCCTTATAGTTAAACGCGAAGTGATGTGATAATGCAGCGAGTAACATCTCCAGACACACAATGAAATCTTGTAACGCCACGACCACTTCACCTTTCGTGTAATGTGTTGTCTCATGGATGATTCCGAGACCAGCTAAGATAGCAATCAAGACACCCTGCCAGAATGTGAAGAAGACGACGGCCTTCACACAGAGAAACTTTGGTACAGGCTTGAGTCCGGCGAGATCCTCCTTACACACCATGTAGAATAATACTAACGTGTACATCGCCCAGATCTGTGACATATTGGTGATGAATGAGAGGTATGGATAACCGCGTGTGAAATCGAAGGATGAATTTCCGTACAGATCCAATTGGGCCAGGACGAAGGCGATCAATGCTGTCACAGGTTTGGCAACACAGTACTGAAGTGTGCCAAGTTGTGTGTGCGTCAAGAAGTCAGAATGCTGCGGACGTGAATATGGACTCAGATAGGAGGAAGGAATTGCTGGTGATCTAGTTGAGAACACAGGTCTTTCAGGTTGATGTCCTTCCGGCGGTAGCAGTGTAGGATCAGATGCAGCGCCAGAAAAATCAGGTGATGGATTTGATGGTGATTTAGGAAGTGCAGGTTGGTCGGAGGAGAGGGCATTGTCGTGATGATGTGATGAGGAGACGACGCTGACTGATGTGAGGTCGCCGTTAATCGATCTCGATCGATCCACTGTCGTCGCAACATTTGTATGACCACCTCTAGGATCTTCTACATCCACATGTGTCTCAATATGATCCTCAACCACTACTGATGTCAATGCTGTTCCATTCCTCCTCTTCTCTGCTTCCTTCTCCTCTACCGCCATTCTGAGCTCATCAATCTCAGCCTGTGTGAATTGAATCTGAAACCTATCTGTCATTCTCCAACTCGGAAGCCAACAACACGGAAATACATGTTTATGTGCTGGCTTCTTCGCTAAGATTTTCACAAGTTCTTTTTCACCTCCTAAATAAGTGAGTAATAATTGATAGAAACTGTAGATGACGAAAGCTTCGTAACATTCACGAAGCAAGTCGAAGTATTCGGCGATATCAGCGAATCGAAGACCAAGCCAGGATTCGAGAGCGTAGATTGGCACCTGTCAATGAAAGAGGCAAGTGGATCAACATCAGCGATGTGATTGCATTCAAACGCGCTGTTCTTTCTCTCTCACTTCTCTTTACCAACCATCAAAATGATTCGAATGATATACTTTCTCAACTGTGGATTTGAGTTCCATTTGATGTGATTGTAGACCTGATAACATGTGATGCAACCTGAGAGTACTGCGAATGCGCCAGCTGTCCACCACGCGACTGCGGGTGGGAAGAAGGTGGTGAACAGATGAGTAGCAGCTGACGATCCACTCACACATCGCATCGCATCCTTTTCTCTTCTTATTTCACCGATGTCACTGACCTCGATGCTCAGCCTCAAAGGGCAGTGCCCAAGCAACCAGCGCTCGAGCCATCTGCTGAGTGTTGCTGAGGCTCTATTCGCTGCACTTTGAGGAGTGAGTTTGCAAGGAAGTGACTCTGTAGAGTGTCAACAACAAACGACACCACGTGTTGATGCTGTGGTGGCGAAATGGATGAACACAGAAAAGTGGAATTTTCGTTGTTAACATTGTCTCACACTGGAACGGTGAATTCGAAGCACCTGTTAAACATTAGATTATTCGTTTTAATTGAGTATGATATTTCTGGCTTAAAAAGCGATGCAGTCGACACTCAAAATCGAGAGAAAAATTTAATTATTGGATATCCATGGCAAAGTTGTTTTTAGCATCGGTTTGCACTATATTCATTGTACCAATCGATGCAAAGGTGATGTTTTGCATTTAAACACCACCATTCGAACACAAGTCGCAATTCAAAATTAACTTTGAGCGCAGATATTCCGACCAGACGCTTACGAGACGATATTTTCAAAAATTTGATAACTCGACAACCTCTGCACCTCTACTTGTGGTACGACATTACAAACATACCTGATCTTACCGTCTCTGGCTGCAACACCTTTACTCAAACTGCACAGTTGCTTCCATCTTCCATCCTCACCTTGGTCACTTTGAGAGTCTTCCGTTCCTTCAACCTCTGATCAACCAGGATCCAGGTGATGGTCTCCACTTATCGTATGCGATTCGTTGATCGACGAAATCTTGCACTCCTACTCCTTGTATGCATTCTTGGTGATGCAATAAGGGATCGAACAGGAGAAGATGTAACTTCCTCCTCGTCCTATTCATCTTTCACCTCATCCACCTCCTCATCAATCATCTCTCAACTCCTTCCCTTCACACTTACACCTCTCCCAACCTCCGCTTTCTTTCTCGTTCGTTCCAACTCTTCGAACATTGAAGCACCTTCACCATACTTCGTATTCGGTGTCACGAATTTCGAACCAATTCTCGGTGAATTTGTACGAGCGAATCCTGATGATGCGTGTGAGACACTTTCGACGAAAGTGAATGTCACAGGGAAGGTAGTGTGGATTGAACCATATGGATGCTCGATTGAGGGTTAGTTGGAGGAGGAGATGGGAAGGAAGGGAGCAGGAGAGAGTTGAAACCGTTTGAAGGAACATGAGCTCACCATCTATTATTTTTGTTTTATTTTTTCACAGCCAAAATTCGTCACTGTGCTCGCGCAGGTTGTATCGCCGCCGTCTCCGCCTCCGCATATCGTATCCCCGGCAATGAAATGTGGACAGCATGGGATGGACCTTCGACACCATTAAGTCTAGATGATCAAGGATTTAGTGGTTCGAAACAGATGCCATTGACAGTTCCGTTTGTGCATGTGGGGAGAGATGATGCTATCTTGATACGACAAGCGTTACAGGATCGAGAGACAGAATTGAAATTAGGACAAGCGAATAATGCGAAAGGAGCAGGTGAGAGTACGATTGGAACAAGTTTGGATGGTTCAACTTCAACGATTCCGACTTCACCTGCACCACATATCGTACCGACACTCCCAAAGAATCTGACAGTGAGTGAAGTCCTTCAAAACATCACGAACTTCTACGCAGTAATTCGTACCGACTCACCGAATCAATGGGAGGTTGCTTTCTCCTCACTCTACTTCACTATCTTCTTCCAAGCTATGCTTGGCTCCCTCCACATCCTTGTCTTCCTTGCTGCAGCAGCGAAATTCAAACGATATTGGCTCTTACGCGAATCACGTCCATTCTATGCACAGATTCCACTCGTCTGTCTTGGATTCATCGTCTTCTCGAATATCGAACGTGGATTGTATTGTTTCTTGGATCCGATGGGTGCGACACATGTAGTACCGAGAGGATATCGTTTGATTATGACGAGTATTTCTGTTCCATGGACATACGCTTCTACACTCCTCCTCATGATGTGGTGGAGTGAAGCAATCGGTGAGAAGTCACGATTTGAAGTTCGGAGAGCACCCGAAGTGCCGAAACGACTTATTAGTGCAGCACTTGCTGCGGCAGCTGCTGCTTCGGCTGCTTCACATCATCACCATGAAGATGATGACGATCATATCATACATGGTGGTGTACGTGGTTCGACTGCTATCGAAATGATGGCAATTCGTTCAAGTATGGATAAGAATGGCTTATTATCTGGTGGTGGATTGACTACACCTCTCTCACCAACACATCATAATCAACATCTACATCATCATGCCCTCGAAATTCCACATCGAAAATCTTCCTCCCAACCTCGTCATAAATCATTAGGTCATCAACGTCCTTCCGTCGGTCGTGTCGATGAGCATGATGCAGGTGATACCGATCATACCGAAGCATATCATGAACCATTTCAACTTGGACATCCAACACGTAGGGGAGGAGGAAGAGGAGGAGAAGGTGCGGAGGAGGAAGATGAAGCGGTGGAAGAGTATGTGGAGAAGGAGGAAGTACAGTTTAGACCGGATGAGGAGGAACAACATGGTGCGACACCTGTAGATCAATATCAACAACATCATCACCATCATCATCCTCACCATCAACAACAACAACAACAACAGCGCTTCCACTCCCCCCTTCCAATGGACGAAGAAGTTCAAAGTGGTGGTGTCCCTGTTCGTGTACAGAAAACACTTCGTATTGCACTCCCAGCTGTGCCACCACCACCTCCCTCCTCACCACCACATATTCCTGCTCCTCCATCGATGAACTCAGCGATGCATTCACAGAATATGAAACAAGCGTTCCTCTCTTCACCACTCCCATCATCAAGTTCCTTCTCAATGCTTAGTACTTACGAATCGAAAGAAGATGATGAGGAGGCATATGAACAGATGCAAAATCATGACAACAATGGCAATGAAACACGTCAACAGCGTTTCAATTCTGATTCCATGAATACACCGAACCCGACATCCTCATCACCATTCGTACATCTCCTTCCTTCATCAAGCATCCTCTCTAGCTCCTCGAATCGTTATCACGGTTTACGTTCTGAACCATTGTATATCATGCAATCTCACGCACATAGCTCCTCGACGGATGACTTACTTGGACGTGGTACGATGAATCCTAAAAGAAAGGAGAGTATCTCACAGACATCACGAAGTATTTTGGAAGTGGCGTCACCTGTTGGTGTACAGAGGGTGTTACTTGCATCTACACCGTCCTCTACTGTCCTGACGACAGGAACATCACCGAAACGACAAGGAGTGATGAATAGACGTGAGTATGATGCCTTACCTGCTGCGGCAGTAGCTGTCTCGACTCAACCACGTGTCAGCTTCTGCACATATCTTCATACCAAACTCCGCAACATCCGTTTACCATCCTTCCTCTGGCCTTCTAAATCCTCTGAAGGTTCGAATCAACAATTCCTCGTACGATATCGCTTCTCATTCTTCGTCACAGTCTTTGTGATTGCTGTGTTGGACTTGATATTTAGTATCCTTGATGCACTTTATATTCTGGATTGGCATCTATTACCGTTGGTAGATATTCTGTTTGCTTTCATCGGTGTCACAATTACCTCTGTCTATTTCTACCTATCCTATCGTCTTTTCTGTCGATTCAAGTCCGAAGAGAAATGGGCTTTGGCGAATGCAGAATATAATGCAATGCAAGGTGTGGTGGATGATGTGTCTGCTGCTTCAGTGGATGAGAAACAAGTGAGTACCATCGATTCACCACGTCATGCCAAACTCGCAATCTATACACCATCTGTCCATCATGCTCATCAGAACGAATGTAAAGAACAACAAGCACAATATCATCCACCAGGTAGTCATGGTCTTACACCACAGATGTCAAAGATGTATGCATATCCAAGTACACCTGTTGAACAACAACCACGCAAGTCAAGTTCTGCATCTCAACAACAACAGCAACAACTTGCACCACCACACATCTCGAAACATGCTGAATATGTCTTGCAAGATTTGCAACGTGCTCATAAAGAGCGTCGTCAACGACTGTTACAATTCTTGATTGGAACTGGATTTGGTTTACTACTCTTCCTTGCAGCTTCATTAGCATCACCACAGATCTGGTATCATCCACAGAGTGGAAGTCGTCCGATTAATAATCTCGATGATCCTGTTACGACAATCTCGAGAGATTTCCTTATCTTCTTTGCATTGTTTATTATTGGTGCATGTCAGGTGTGTGCTTTCTAAGTGACAATTCGTACCAGCTACTCGCATCGTTTGGTCTTCTAGACTTCACGTTCGCAAAGTATCCTCCTTCTCATCGCAGATCTCCTGTACATACAACTCGACACAATTCAGCGATGACGACTACCCACCTCAGCCTATCCCTGTTCACTCATCTCAAACCATTTGCGTGTCTCTCTCGTCCTCTTCGCCCAGCGGCATTTCGCAGCGTCGTCGTCGTCCTCACGCCACTTTTCCTCACCCATTTATTGGGCTGTTCCTTTCCTATCTGTGCGAGTTTTGTCCACATCCTTTGCTAGTCCACTTCTAATTATTCACATACCATTTCCAACCAACTTTTCGAACGAACAACATTTGAAATTACAGTATTGGACAAAAGTTCGTCGACAGCTTTTGACTGTGCTTTTGGACCGACCACGCATGTTTGTGCCGCTTCTCCTACAGCTACTCTTGTGCCGCTTGTGCGCCTCCGCTATCTCGCTTATTGCATTCGCCACACTCGGGTTAGTAGACAAATGTGAAATTTGCATTGCTCCACCTCGAATTGATGTTGCACACGAGACGCACTCTCACACCTCAAGATTTCACGCCGCACTGTCATCAGACTACCAAAAAGTCGCTCTCAATTCCACCTCTTCGCCGAGTGCTACTCTACAGTGCATTAATGAAATTGTGTGCTAGTTGCGTGTATGAGAAGAGTACACCACGTGCGTGCACAGCATCAACGAGAGCGGGAGCACAGCCGCGAGGCAGGAGGGTGAGAGCAAGCTCTCGCAACCGCCGATGAACTTTTGTCGAATACTGTAGCTGCAAATTTTACTTTGCTTAAGCTTGCGAAGCGGATAGAGAAGAGAGACTATCTTTCCAAAGCATTCATGCATCACCGGATGCTGATAGAATAGACGTCAGACAGCTGCGCGATTGCTGTTCTCATTTCTTCGCCTGGCCATATTGTTTATTTCAACCTCGACCGCGCTCCATGTTGACTTGGAGTGGCGTCTGAGGGATGGGGAAGGTCAAGAGGAGTGATCAAGTCCAATTGACCCAGACGTCAGAGTAACCTTCTAACTATACACTGAAGCTTGCAGTGCCTTAACTATGTGTCAGCGAGAGTGTGTGTGTGTGAATGATGCAAAGTAGTTTGGAAGAGTGTTTGAGAATCATGAGAATCCTAACAAAGCTATAATCATAAACAAGAGAGAGAGTTGACACGACTACGCAGACAAAGCACAAGCTGACCGTGAGCGCTTGCAAAACAGGCTTTGAGCTAGTTGACTCATGTGAGTAGAAGTGTGATGTGAAGGAGAATGTCGAGTGTCATTGTGGTATACAGTGATGTGAAGACTTCGACGACAGAATGAGGATATGAGGGTGAAAAAGTGGATAGAGCTGTTTGATCCATGGTCGGGCTGATCGAAAACAGAACGTTGTGCTCTATAGTGAAAGTGACAGCATAATAGGATAAGTATGTCACTAAAAGTGTGAAAGTAAGTGTGTGTAGATCATATTACAACACTCCATTCATCGCTGCAGCGACGTTCGCATTGGCAGTCGCATTCGCTTCGTCTAACAATCCGATTGGCACTCCGTGTGGAGTGAGGCTGGTGCTGGTGGTGATGGTGACAACTGTTCCTGTGGTGGAATGTTGATTAGGTCTGCTCATGCCAGGGACTCGATAAGTATTCACATTCTGTTTCATCTCGCGATCCCACACGAATTGTCCACTGTCATGCTTCAACACGAAACGTGTCAGCTGAGGTAGACGAGTCGAATCATTGAAGTAGGAGTCGATTTTTTCACGAGTGATTGGTGGTGAGATGATACCATCAAACGGTCCCGAGTCATGGGTTAAGTTGAGTGTGCGAAGCGAAGCAAAATGGCAGAACCGAGACATTTCGGAAGGGAGGAGCTTAGTATCACGGAGTGATAACTCGAGTAATTGTGTGCGCACCAGTTGGTGTTGCGTGAGGTCACTGAGCAGCTTGGGTCGATCTGTCCATCGAAAGGAGAGTGAGGTCAGATGTGGCATACTCGTAAAGATGTGACTCCAATCCTGACTACTCGGACACCACTTAAAGAAGGCACACGTAGTCAGCGATATCAACTGACAGAGTGAATCGATCATGGGATCATGTTGAAACCCCCTCATGGATCGTTGTGTGAGAGACAAGGAAGTGAGTCGCATCAATGGCAAAAGTGCGAGGAGAGATTCATTCGTGTAGTTGTATTGCATCGCTTCAGTAAGAGATGGAAACACAGCGACAAGATGTGAGTTGTAATTTTCTTTTAGCAGAATATGATGAATGAAGTGAAACACCTCCACACTCGTGAATACGATTGAATGTTGCTGAAGTAGCGGGAGTAGGACTGCGACGTCACTCTCCGTGGAGCCACGGAGATTCAAATGAAACGTTGTCAAATGTGGTAGTGATGCCAACACACACATCTGTGCTATTAGGTATCGGATATCACGTGCCTGAACATGAGCAGCTTCTTTGTGAAGTTGTTTGATTAGATCATGCGCATATTGGGTCAGTTCGATATGAGTAAGTGATGGACATGAAGAGAGTGCGGAGATATCAGTCTTGATAAGGAGTTGATCGAGATGTATGGACGAGAATGAAGTGAAAAATGGTAGGAAAGAGATCCAGCTCATGAAACTGTACGCTTGATTGGTCGGATCGACTGAAGTCAGATGACGACGCAAGGGAGATGCAATACCCGCACGCAATTGAGCGAGGAGATGTTTATGATATTTCGCCTTGATTGATCGTTGAGGGTACGAAGATGAACTGCCTGCAGCATACCAATGTTTGCAGATACTGGTGACAGCAAGAATAAAGTCATTGTTTGGTAGGAATGACCAGATAGAACGCAGTCCGTCACCAAATAGTGATTGTGCATTCATGCTGGAATCTGTGATGCTGCAATTTGAACTTGCACTTGAACTTGTTGGTCCAGGATTGAGTTCGATACCGATGAGATGTGGCGCCGGTGGTGAAGTGTTAGATGGGCTTGTCGTTTTCTCTTCTTTTCTTCTTCTTCGAAAGTTCGCATTCTTTCCTTTACTTCTTCTTTGTCCTTCGTTCCAAACAAATGTGATCGTTTGATAATTCTTCTTTTTTACTGCGAGTTCAAGATGTTTCAAGTTTGGTAATACTTCAGGTGACGAGAACGCAGTAATAAGCTGATCAAGTGTCTGTGTATTGTGACAGAATGCATGAATGAGTGAGAGTGAGGTGAGATTCGTCATAGATTCGAAGAATTTGACAGGTTGATTCGTATTGAGATCTGTCGACTCCAAACGAAGTGAACGAAGTCGATGCGCACAGATGGTACAAAGTTCATATGACGGCCTCAGGAATTCAATGGTCGGCCCATCAATTGAGTCAAATGCGAGAGAATCAAGAAGAGGAAGTTCGGTAAACAAGTCCATCAACTGTTGGATATTTGGCGACCATCGTCGAAATGTGAGTGATGTCAATTGATCAAGTGGAGCAAGAAGATCAGACTCTTCTGCCAGTTCGAAAGACGGACCGAGTGCGAGTTGGCGCATACGAGTGAACTGTAGTACAATTGGAAATGCTTCTGGCATGAGGTTATCGGCTGACAGTTGAGTTAGTTGCGGCATGATCGAATGCAGCTCCTCGGTCCATTTTTGTGTCCCTGCAAAGTCCTGACTCAATGTCATGGGAAATCTGGTGAGTTGAGGGAAGACAATGTTATGTTGCGCCAGTAAAGGTACAATCAGATCAATGATATTCGCATTGGAGAAGTTGACACCAGGATCATTAATATCGAGTGTAATTAACTGAGGTATTTGAGAAATTGCTCGCATTTGTTGAATGACATGAGTGAGTGGAGAGTCGACTGGGAAAGAGTCAAGCGTAATCGTGGTTGAAGGATCAACTGGGATCAACTTTCGAATGTGCCAAGCGTAGACAGGAAGGAGAAGGTCAGTCAGATGAGGACAATCAAGCAGAGGTGTCAGATCAAGTTCAAGTGGCAGATGTTCAAGTCGTATTCGAGTGAGTGACGGAAAATGTGCCATTGAAGAAATGATGGTACACCATTCATCAAAAGTTGGTGGTCGTGTACCCATCGATGTTGATGTCACGTGTTGATTGAGTGTTTCACCAGGATTGATATAAAGTGGTCGAATCCAGCTTTCGATTGTTGTAGTTCGTGTGGCAGTATGTGAGATCGATATTGATGTAACATGGCGAGACAGAAATGATGAAACGGCCGAATGGAAGCAAGTGAGATAATCAGCTGAGCGCAACTTGATGCCGATAGAACGATTTGACGATGCAGATGATCGACCTGCAGCAGACCATGAGTGACAGATTCTTGTGACGGCAGACATGAATTCATCATTATCGAGATAACAGAAGATCATTCGTAAACCATCAGCGAAAAGTGATTGTGCATTCATTTGGGGTCCGGGATTGAGTTCGATACCAACAAGACGTGATGGCGGTGGTGCGACTACTGTTCTTGTTCGGTCAATTCCGACATGTCTCACCTCACCCTCAACTCGATGTTCAAAATGAAATTGCTTAATACATGGTAGGAACTCTGATGGCGCTGTTTCAAGGGCTTGGTATAACTGGTTAAAATCTTCTTGTGCTTCGTATTGAGACTGAGCAAAGACATCTAAATCACGAAATGTCAGGACATGACAAGATCGGAATGCGGCGAGACTGATAAAGAAATCCTTTAGCTTGAACTGTGAACGACGAAATGTTAGTTGGGTGATACGAGCGGCATCTTCATTACGAATCAGAGTAAGGTTGCTCATCTGAAAGAAAGCAAGCGACGTCAATTTTGATAGATTGGAGAAAAGTGTCGACCATCCTTCAGGTGTATCGAGGTAAAACAGATTCGTGAAACGAATATGCGTCAGGTTGATGCATGGTTCGAAAGCAGTATTCAGCTCTTCATCAGTGGTTCGATAATCTACCCAGCCGGCCGCTTCTGGAAAAGAGAAGGACCGAAGTGTGGTGGCATACTGCGCGAGTACAGGAAAATCTGATTCGTTCATCCAAAAGGGCGCAAGCTCAGTGAGCGCAGGAAATACACGAGGTAGATGTGGCATGACCCACTGCGCTCCATCTAGTACGAAGCGACGCATGTTTGGTAAGGATAAACCAGAAGAAAATGTCTTGGAAACGGAAGCCAACCAATCCTTCGCATCAGATCCATTATCGATATTGAGTGAAGTGAGCGAACTCCATGCAGGCGATGCAAGTTGTGCGATTAAGGCCACAGTGGCGGTAGTATGTGTCGTATCTGTACCTCCTGTTGGATTGCCATCATTCGTCCTCAACAATACGAGGTTCGTCAGATTGGGGCAACTTCTCGCCAGTCTCCAGGTACAAGTATTGATAGTTGGAACTTTCCACCCAGTAAGCGTCAGGTCTCGAAGCGAGGAAGGAAGGAGCGCGAAGATCGTACTGAGTGTATGATTCTTGGCATAGTTATGTAGAATGATCGTATCAAGTTGTGCGAGGGAAGGAAAGGATGCGTCTGATGGTGGTGGCGCCACCTTGCCTTCATCGTCTTGTTCATCTCCCAAGCCTGTTTCGAGTGTGCGAAGATGCGGAAATGCATGGAAAATCAGCTGCAGCTGGTAGATAGTCACCATGTCGTTATCGATATGAATCTCTCTCACGCGATATCGCAGGTGTGATGTCAGGGTAGCAAGAAGTGCCCCCACTCTCATTGTCTTGATCGCGAGTGCGCGCTTCGTATCTTGAACTGCACACCCGTACCAATATCTGCATGTCAGCGATCCTTGTAACCAATCCTTCTGTGAAAGGAAGGAATAGGCGATGTGTAATCCATCACGAAATAGGTTGCTCGCTGTCGATGCTGCCATTGTTGGGAGCGAAAGATGTGGATGCGGATTGCTGGGCGTGTTTCGTCGAAATTAGACGGTGTCTTCGTTTGCGTGCGAACCTCCCGACCTCCAAACAAACGCAACGAAACACCACCTAGATGAACGCACAATCACTCATCGCTGATGGTCTACATTCGATCTTCGCATTCCTTGATGCACACACCTTTATTCTTGCGATAACTCGCATCTGCCATCATTGGTCAGCAGTTAGTGAAAGCAGATCTTATCCTGATCCTCCCCGTTCGCTGAGATTACTATTTGATAGTGACGATTCCAAACTACTTGAAGGTATGACTCGTTCTCCACTTCGCCGTCATCTCGCAAGGCTGACTTTCGAGCGTGGAGCTTTATTCAACGCCCTTGAGTGGAGTCACATCATTTCCTATTGTCCATCTTATTCATGCCTTGCAGCAGTTGTGACCATTGTAATTTTATTGCGATACGAGTCTTATCGTCACAGCCAAGATCCAATGTAGTCAACTTTGGAAATTGCCCAAGTGAAATGACGATATCCTGCTTATCACTTTCATGTTCCTCATGGTGCAGGTCACTCACATCCGAGATCATCAATTCATGTTGAGAAACAATGTGAGGCAACATTCAGTGCAGCAGCAGCGAGAATGCATGAATCACTTCATCGTTCATCGAGTTCATCTCCCGCGACTCACAGAGAGTTCAGTTCGATCATGCAGGCATCGATACTAATGTACTGACACCACTCATCAGACACATGTCAATTCATGATGCCAATGACATTCGCTGATTTCGATCCATCAACAACAGTGGCAGCTGCTGTGAACTGGATTGGTCAGTCAGCATTCAGACTCTGATTCACTTCGTCGTGAGTTTCCTAACTCATCATCCGAGAGAGTGATTGTTGGTTAGTCAATTGCATCCTCGACGAATCATACTCGATTCAAGTTGAGTGAGTCACTGTGACACTTCGAGTCAACAGAAGGTCAGCAACAATCGCGTTCGCATGCATCTCATCTCTTTTCTATCGCTCAGCATCCGTCGCATCACATACATCTCATCAACGCATCTCTCTTGTTGCTTCAAGTCATTTTCAATCGAATCGACTGTGAATGTGATCGAGCTAAGAGGTAAAGAAATCACTGCGAGGAAGGAATGGGAAGATGTCAGAAAATAATGTTCGTGCATTCATTTTCATTTTCGACCCTGAGTTGTTGTGTCGTTGGTCGCGATCATGTTTGTGAAATTATTCATTGGGAGGGTTATCAATATCATCGAGTGCGACTTCGGCTTCGACTTCTGGTGCGTCTGTTGAATTTGGTTGGTAATTCTTGCATTGCCTCGACGTCATCGTCGACGACATCAACGTGTTCATTCACGTTTGCATCATGAGCATTCATGGGCTCATCTGGTTCTGCTAGCGTTGGTTGAGTGCCACGATATCCATGTGTATTGTGCGGTTTGTTACGATCGAAATCGAGACGCGAATCAGATCTTCCATGTGAGACATAAATCATCATTTGAGTAAGACGAGGTAAGATGGCTGGATCATTCAATGCCGAGTATAGTTGATCGTACGAAAGGGAAGCGAATGCATTCTCGAAGTCAAGGGAAGTTAGATGGATAAAATGCTGTATTAGCAGCATGAGACTTGCATCAGTGCATCGAGTATATGAGAGACTGAGCGTTTGCAGTCGAGAGCAGAGCTCACGGCCACCTAGAGTTGCAGTTATGAATTCAATTACTTGTGGTTCAGTATGAGTGAAATCTAGGTGCACAATATTCTTCCATGCTGAACCAAGAATCGCCCATTCTTCCTGATTCGGTGACCAACAATCAAATCTGTACGCTTCAAGTTGTGTGAATAGTGCGAGATCATGCGCGTCTGCTGCACGTTGTTTCTCTTCGATTGGCATGTTGGTATGAAACCAGATGCGTGTGAGTTGAGTCAACTGTGAGAGGACCTCGAGTACACCAGGTTCAGGTGCAAGAGCGAATGCTTCGAGATTCGTGAAATGAGGGGTCAGACGAACGAGATCGAGCGCAATCCGATGTGTAACCGTGAGCCAAGTAATTGAAAATTGAGTGACACGTTCGAAGATGATACCATCATCAACCATAGCAGTCATAAATGCATTAATCTGGACCGGACGTCCTGTTGAGCGATCATCACGATCATTGATCGATAATGTCTTGAGGTTGGGAATGCTCGACACATCTCGCATTTGTTCAAGTACACTATCGAGTTCTTCTTGACGTTCTCGCGAGAGAGGTTGAGAGGTAACAGAACGAAACTTGAGTAAATCGTATATCAGTTCGTGTGCGTAAAAGGTGAAGGAGAGATGCGTCAGGCGAGTACACTCGATCAGAGGTTCGAGGTCAGCCTGAATCGATATGTCATAGAGTATCAACTCTGCAAGGCATGAATAAGATGGACAATAGGAAATGATGTGACTCCACTCAAGGGCGTTGAATAAAGCTCCACGCTCGAAAGTCAGCCTTGCGAGATGACGGCGAAGTGGAGAACGAGTCATACCTTCAAGTAGTTTGGAATCGTCACTATCAAATAGTAATCTCAGCGAACGGGGAGGATCAGGATAAGATCTGCTTTCACTAACTGCTGACCAATGATGGCAGATGCGAGTTATCGCAAGAATAAAGGTGTGTGCATCAAGGAATGCGAAGATCGAATGTAGACCATCAGCGATGAGTGATTGTGCGTTCATCTAGGTGGTGTTTCGTTGCGTTTGTTTGGAGGTCGGGAGGTTCGCACGCAAACGAAGACACCGTCTAATTTCGACGAAACACGCCCAGCAATCCGCATCCACATCTTTCGCTCCCAACAATGGCAGCATCGACAGCGAGCAACCTATTTCGTGATGGATTACACATCGCCTATTCCTTCCTTTCACAGAAGGATTGGTTACAAGGATCGCTGACATGCAGATATTGGTACGGGTGTGCAGTTCAAGATACGAAGCGCGCACTCGCGATCAAGACAATGAGAGTGGGGGCACTTCTTGCTACCCTGACATCACACCTGCGATATCGCGTGAGAGAGATTCATATCGATAAGACATGGTGACTATCTACCAGCTGCAGCTGATTTTCCATGCATTTCCGCATCTTCGCACACTCGAAACAGGCTTGGGAGATGAACAAGACGATGAAGGCAAGGTGGCGCCACCACCATCAGACGCATCCTTTCCTTCCCTCGCACAACTTGATACGATCATTCTACATAACTATGCCAAGAATCATACACTCAGTACGATCTTCGCGCTCCTTCCTTCCTCGCTTCGAGACCTGACGCTTACTGGGTGGAAAGTTCCAACTATCAATACTTGTACCTGGAGACTGGCGAGAAGTTGCCCCAATCTGACGAACCTCGTATTGTTGAGGACGAATGATGGCAATCCAACAGGAGGTACAGATACGACACATACTACCGCCACTGTGGCCTTAATCGCACAACTTGCATCGCCTGCATGGAGTTCGCTCACTTCACTCAATATCGATAATGGATCTGATGCGAAGGATTGGTTGGCTTCCGTTTCCAAGACATTTTCTTCTGGTTTATCCTTACCAAACATGCGTCGCTTCGTACTAGATGGAGCGCAGTGGGTCATGCCACATCTACCTCGTGTATTTCCTGCGCTCACTGAGCTTGCGCCCTTTTGGATGAACGAATCAGATTTTCCTGTACTCGCGCAGTATGCCACCACACTTCGGTCCTTCTCTTTTCCAGAAGCGGCCGGCTGGGTAGATTATCGAACCACTGATGAAGAGCTGAATACTGCTTTCGAACCATGCATCAACCTGACGCATATTCGTTTCACGAATCTGTTTTACCTCGATACACCTGAAGGATGGTCGACACTTTTCTCCAATCTATCAAAATTGACGTCGCTTGCTTTCTTTCAGATGAGCAACCTTACTCTGATTCGTAATGAAGATGCCGCTCGTATCACCCAACTAACATTTCGTCGTTCACAGTTCAAGCTAAAGGATTTCTTTATCAGTCTCGCCGCATTCCGATCTTGTCATGTCCTGACATTTCGTGATTTAGATGTCTTTGCTCAGTCTCAATACGAAGCACAAGAAGATTTTAACCAGTTATACCAAGCCCTTGAAACAGCGCCATCAGAGTTCCTACCATGTATTAAGCAATTTCATTTTGAACATCGAGTTGAGGGTGAGGTGAGACATGTCGGAATTGACCGAACAAGAACAGTAGTCGCACCACCGCCATCACGTCTTGTTGGTATCGAACTCAATCCCGGACCCCAAATGAATGCACAATCACTTTTCGCTGATGGTTTACGAATGATCTTCTGTTATCTCGATAATGATGAATTCATGTCTGCCGTCACAAGAATCTGTCACTCATGGTCTGCTGCAGGTCGATCATCTGCATCGTCAAATCGTTCTATCGGCATCAAGTTGCGCTCAGCTGATTATCTCACTTGCTTCCATTCGGCCGTTTCATCATTTCTGTCTCGCCATGTTACATCAATATCGATCTCACATACTGCCACACGAACTACAACAATCGAAAGCTGGATTCGACCACTTTATATCAATCCTGGTGAAACACTCAATCAACACGTGACATCAACATCGATGGGTACACGACCACCAACTTTTGATGAATGGTGTACCATCATTTCTTCAATGGCACATTTTCCGTCACTCACTCGAATACGACTTGAACATCTGCCACTTGAACTTGATCTGACACCTCTGCTTGATTGTCCTCATCTGACTGACCTTCTCCTTCCTGTCTACGCTTGGCACATTCGAAAGTTGATCCCAGTTGATCCTTCAACCACGATTACGCTTGACTCTTTCCCAGTCGACTCTCCACTCACTCATGTCATTCAACAAATGCGAGCAATTTCTCAAATACCTCAGTTAATTACACTCGATATTAATGATCCTGGTGTCAACTTCTCCAATGCGAATATCATTGATCTGATTGTACCTTTACTGGCGCAACATAACATTGTCTTCCCTCAACTCACCAGATTTCCCATGACATTGAGTCAGGACTTTGCAGGGACACAAAAATGGACCGAGGAGCTGCATTCGATCATGCCGCAACTAACTCAACTGTCAGCCGATAACCTCATGCCAGAAGCATTTCCAATTGTACTACAGTTCACTCGTATGCGCCAACTCGCACTCGGTCCGTCTTTCGAACTGGCAGAAGAGTCTGATCTTCTTGCTCCACTTGATCAATTGACATCACTCACATTTCGACGATGGTCGCCAAATATCCAACAGTTGATGGACTTGTTTACCGAACTTCCTCTTCTTGATTCTCTCGCATTTGACTCAATTGATGGGCCGACCATTGAATTCCTGAGGCCGTCATATGAACTTTGTACCATCTGTGCGCATCGACTTCGTTCACTTCGTTTGGAGTCGACAGATCTCAATACGAATCAACCTGTCAAATTCTTCGAATCTATGACGAATCTCACCTCACTCTCACTCATTCATGCATTCTGTCACAATACACAGACACTTGATCAGCTTATTACTGCGTTCTCGTCACCTGAAGTATTACCAAACTTGAAACATCTTGAACTCGCAGTAAAAAAGAAGAATTATCAAACGATCACATTTGTTTGGAACGAAGGACAAAGAAGAAGTAAAGGAAAGAATGCGAACTTTCGAAGAAGAAGAAAAGAAGAGAAAACGACAAGCCCATCTAACACTTCACCACCGGCGCCACATCTCATCGGTATCGAACTCAATCCTGGACCAACAAGTTCAAGTGCAAGTTCAAATTGCAGCATCACAGATTCCAGCATGAATGCACCACCAGCATCACGACTGGTTGGTATTGAACTGAATCCAGGACCACCACAGATCAATGCACAATCACTCTTTGCTGATGGCTTACGTCTGATCTTTGGCTACCTCGAAAATGCTGAGTTTTTTACTGCAGTGACACGAATCTGTCAATCATGGTCTACTACTGGTTGCTCATTCTCTTCGTCAAATCATTCAATCTCCATCAAGTTGCGCTCAGCAAATTATCTCAATCGACTCGAATTGGCGTCTTCCTCACTACTTAATCGACATGTCATATCAATCACCATCGCTCACGCTGTCACACGAAAGGCAACATTCGATGAATGGAGTACCATCATTTCTTCATTGCCACAGTTCCCTTCCCTCAATCGAGTGAGGCTGGAGCGGCTGCCTCTCAAACTAGACTTATCACCCTTGATTGATTGTCCTCGATTGAGTGATCTCATACTTCCTGCTTACGCACAGAATCTTCGAAAGGAGGTCCGACTCGATTCACATTTGATGCCAATACTGATACTCGATTCGCCACCTAATTCCCTTCTCAGCCATTTCATTCGACAAATGCGTACACTTGCCTTAATGCCTCATCTGATGACACTCAATATGGATGATTGTGGTGCGAATTTTGTTAATGCGCATGTCTTCGATCTCGTTGTCCCGATACTTGCGCATCATCAAATCGCATTCCCTCGACTCCTTGCCTTCCCATTCACACACTACATCGGACGCAAATTTATCGGAGAACTCTACTCAATCATGCCACAACTGACTCAACTCACACCAGAAACCTTCACGCGTGATTCAATCCCGATTTTATTGAAATTCACTCACCTTAGACACCTCAAGCTGAATGGTGGAACTTTCTCGCCTTTGTTGAGACAAGAGCCCCATGTCCTCTCACCATTGAATCAACTTGAGCATCTCACATTCTCCGGATGGTCACCAAAGGATGATTCATTAATTGAAATGTTCTCCACACTTCCTCTTCTTGCCTCACTCGCATTTGAATTTTCAATCGACTTTGTGACACCATCGGACTCACTTCGTACTATCTGTGCGCAGCGACTTCACTCACTTCGATTCGAGAGAACGTCTTTGCCTTACACCCATCTTGTGACGTTAGCATCCTATTCCAGTCTGACTTCGCTCTCATTGATCCATGCATTCACTTATCATGTGATGACACCAATGACACTCGATCGACTTCGCGATTCATTCTCCTCGATTGACGTACTACCGAAATTAAAACGCATCACACTTACAGAATACCAAAATTTCAAAATTCAGAGTTTTGTTTGGAAAGAGGGAGAAAAGAGTAAGGGAAAGGGAAAAGCGGCAGACAATTTTCGAAGAAGAAAAGAAGAAAATACAAGTGTGTTGCCACCAGCTCCACGACTCGTTGGTATCGAGCTGAATCCTGGTCCCGCGACACAGATCACCGCACAATCATGTTTCACGGACGGATTGCATCTCATGTTCTCGAACCTCGCAACACCTGACCTCATTCACGCCGCATGTACGTGTCGAACATGGCTCCTCGCAGCATCATCGATGCGTCATATTCAACTTCGATTTGAGTCAACCACAGAAGAGATCAACTTGCTTCCTTCTGTTGTATCTGCTGAATCATCCTCAACAGGTCCTGTTGTGAAATCTCGCTTCCGTTTCCTCGCACACGTTACGGATTTCTCACCTTGGAATTCTCTTGATTTCCACGAGATCTTCATGACGCAGCCGAATCTACTTGCTGTCAATATGCCGCAGATGCAATCGGCTGTACTTACCATCGACATCGATCTACCTGAACCTGAACCTCGCACCAGAGGTGAACCAATAGGGATCGTCGTTCCCCCACCTGTCATCGAGTCGATTCTACTTCCTTCCAAGTTGCACACTTTCGAGTTCACCACTGTCCACTTGAATGACAAGAAGGATCACCATTTCAACGCGCTCATCCGAGCACTCAGTTCACTGCCTTCGCTCTCAACTCTAATCTTTCATGGTTCGACGATCGAAGTCGAGGAGTATGAATTGGAAAACCTGGATTATACACCACTAGCGTCCCTCTCTGCATCGCTGACGCATCTCACACTTCCTCTCATTTCTCAACACAACAACAATGACTATAAATCTCATGTTAAAGGTACTATAAAAGCGATTAGCCAACTGAAATTACTGCAATATCTGCAACTAAGTCAAGAAGATCATCATATGTTCTCTATTGTTCCACAACTCGGTTTGATGCCACATATGTCTCGTATCGAACTGTCTTGGACGACACTTGATTCCAAGTTCCTTCCTGCCCTTCATTCTGTCATGCCAAACCTGACAGCAATGGATCGTTTACCGAGTAATCACGTGGTGGTGGAGATTGATGGTTTGCATGTATTTGAGAAGTTGCAAGAGTGGACATTTTATTCCAAACCAAGTGTTGGTGGACAGAAACAGCTGTTGGGAGGATCTTCAAGTGCTGCAGCTTCCGCTGCTGACATCAAACCAACCGATGATGCGATCTTTGATCACCTTCTCCAATGCCGCTCGCTGACTCATCTTCGATTCGCCGGTGATTGGTATCCACGTGATGCACTCGAATGGACAAGAATAACTTCAGGCCTGTCACATCTTACACATCTCTCGTTCGAGGGCTTTATTACTTCACGCGCCCTTACAACAATTGACGCCGCATCAGCTGCACGCATTCGCTGCCTCACTCTCACAGCCACTTCCGTCGACTTTCGTCTCCTCGCTCCCTTTCTTCGCTGTCAACGTTTACGCATCTTGGTTACCGAATTGAAGAGTCATACCTGGAGGGAGATCTATAATCTCTTCAGTCACAATTCGCATGGTGAGGATACAGCTTTCCTTCCTGCGCTGACCTTCCTCCACCTTGCCGACACCGACTTTGATGTCCTCTTTGAATACGATTCCGAACGATATACCAACAGAGTCGAATTTCCTGGATGCACAAACGAACAACGACAATTGCATCGATAATTTCACCGCTGAAAAAGCACGGGGAAATTGCGCGCCAATGCGAGTTTGCGATCGGATTCTGGTTGGACAACGAGATGATGTATGAGAAGCATGTGAAACGTCATAAAACTAACAGTGGCCCTGATGCTGAAAATCTGGACCTTCATTCCTGTTTCTTTGGAGTGGCTTGCGTGGCGGTCGGATTCACAGCCGTTGCCGCAGCCACCTTCTTCTTCGCCTTCGCTTCCATTTCCAACAATAAATCCTCCTGCGACTTCGCATATAGAGACTGAATAAGTGGATTCGTTGCTGTATCGAGATGCACGAAGTAATCACGCTTCTCGCCGCCTTTGGATACGACAACCTCAGCAGTCTTGCCATCGGCCGATGCAGGTGTAACAATCGGAATAGTGCGATCAACATGTACGTTATTAAATAATCCCGAAGCCAGAGGTGACACTTCTGAATGTATTGTCTGTGCATTCACAACTCTTCCAAACATATTCACGGTCTGGAATGTCATGCGATACTGTTGTGATGCTTGTGTCTCCTTGTCTGCTGTTGGATCAACTGGTAATGTTGTATCCTTGAGTGCAAAGATACGAATTGCATATGATTTGAGGAACATCGTGAGAAAGAGTGTACTACCAACTCCAAACGCCAGTGCAGTGGTCGTCACACCAAGTCTCAATCCAAGTGGTAATGTCTGATCCACAAACAGAAATACAGGTGTCGATACAATTGATAATATGCATGATGCGAACGATACAGTCTTGAGTGATTTCACTACACGATGAAAAGGTGATTCATACACGACATAACCGAACTCACGATGCTTCGCAAGTTGTGGCTTTGAGGTGGAGAGATCGAGTTGAGAGATTGGAATTAGTGGTGCGGCTGGTGCAGAGGAGGATGGTGAGGATGATTTTGCAGCTGCATTTGTTGGTGGTGATTGCGACGGTGGTGAAGAGGATGAAGAGAAGAGGCGATGAGAGGAGGTGAAGGAAGATGCAATCAAAATCGTGCTCAGAAAAGGACAATGCGACGATGATGAAGATGCGACAGTGGATGCACTGCAGGAAATTGCGATATTGCTACTACTGCGTGCAATAGTAGATGCCAGAGCAGCAGAGCGCAGGAGAGGGAGACGATGGAGGAGCATGACGACAGATGTGAACGAGTGGTCGAAAAGACAATTGTCTCAATTTTTCACTCTGACTTCTGACTCCTCTCCTAATGACCTGGCACCAACACGTACGCCGAGGTGGCGATCGCAGTCAGTAGTGAGATAATTGAGATGAGAATCAGTGCCATATTCTCTGCCGCACCTAGCTCACCAATCCTCCTCCTGCTAGTCCTGACCTCCTTCCTGAACGGTCGTTCCTCACTCCACACCGTGCATCAACGCATCGTGTGCGCATCCTCCTCACACTCACTCCTCTCAGCAACATTCACCACCATCACACCAACAATCAAAATTACACTCGCACCAACCACCTCTTCCTCATCGATCCCGCCGATGTCTTCCTCCTCCTCTTCTGTCACTTCCTCCTCCTCATCATCCTCAACAAGTACCTCCTCTGCACGTCGTGGTGGTGCATCACATGCTGGAGTGATCTCCGAGATGCTGCTCTGTTGTAATGGTACCGACGATGATGGTGGTCCGTAATGAACAATCAGAGTGCGTGCAGAGGACGAGTGAGAGAAGTTGCGATGTTGCTGCCTGACACAGCAAGATGTATCGCATGCGCTGTCTTCGTTGTGTTGACACGCTGCATCGTCTTTGTTGTATCCCTGCATAGAGCCAAGCTAGTTTCTCATGATCTCGTCCTTCTTCTCTGCCTCTGCTTCTTCCACAATCACCTCTTCACTTCCTTTCCTCTTCCTTCGCTGTGTCTTTGGTTAGGATAGTTTAACCAAACAACGGAGTCAAGCTATCAAAAGATATCGAAAACAAGGAAGAAGCAGAATAGCGTACTACCGAATCCATGACTACAGCACGAGAATCACATGCAACCAGCCACGCCTAATTATTAATCAACACATTGTTCGAGACTTTGTTCCGACTCGTGTCATACATTTGCACAATATTTTAAAAAGAATCGAAATTGCGCTTAATCGCCCTTTTAGGTGATGAGTTTAGCGTGAAAATTTTCATCGCTGGATTGATAATATCCTATCAATACGTATTAAATTTATCTTGTCCTAATTCGCATTGCCTAGAGGAGAGGAATTTCCGAAATCAAAATCCAAGTCCCCTTTCCTTGTTCTATTCGGCAAGTGAGTCGATCCTGCGAGTTGCTTATTATAGAGAGTTGACTCGATCTGTAATCTGTGCGGCTATCACTCACAATCCTAATCTTCATCCAGATCTTCACTCCTCGCGTATCTTCTCTTCCACCTACTCCTGTACCTCAATTCATCCATCCCATGTCACGCATGGATACTGCCACAAGTCGGTCACCTTCACCGACACCAACCAATCGACCGCACTCATCCGCTTCCGTATCAGATGTATTCATTCCGGATCGTGACGACGTCGAGGATGAGATGACCGATCAAGATCAACAGCAGCAGTACACACCATCGCACTCTTCCATGAATGCGAAAGGTGGCAAAGAGAACACAGCGACAAATGGAGCTAATGATGACGATGAAGATGATGGTGAGGATGATTTCGCGAAAGTCGAAGAATCGGATGAAGAAGAGCAGACTTATGATGAGGATGCGGCAGATGATGATGATAATCAGGAGGAGGATCAACAGCAGCAACGAGATCAACAAAAATCTGCAATTCACAATTCCCACATCGCTACACCTGTGATACCACCCGCGCATCCTGCCCTCGCCTCATCAATGCCAACCTCCGCTGCATCCGCTTCCTCATCGGCCTCATCGATCGCTGGTGCGTCAACTGCAGCGACTGCAGTTCCCTCCTCCTCTTCTTCGAATACTCTTGCTACAGCAGCTTCTGCAAGTTCTGCCTCCGCTTCCTCAACTTCCACTGATTCGGCAACGGCAGCAACATCGAGCAAGCAGGATAAGATGTACAAAACTGCGATTAAGCGATTAATGAGCGATCTGAAACAGATGGAGAATGATCCACCTGAGGTTAGTATGGGTACAGATGGAAGAAGAAGGGATGAATGCGAGAGACTCTGCTCAACCCTTTGTCTTCTTTCCAGGGCGTGAGCGGCGCGCCGACTGATGTTGCCGCACCATTCGTCTGGCGTTGCGCTGTGTTTGGCCCGAGTGATACCGAATGGGAAGGCGGTGTCTTTCAGCTGCAGATGCAATTTGGTGCAGAATATCCACAAAAAGCACCGCATGTTAAGTTCATTACACGAATGTTTCATCCGAATGGTCAGGAGAGCAAGAGAACAGCAATGAAGTGTTCCGCCCTGCGTTGGCCTTAGCACTTTTCTTCTCCTTCTCTTTCTTCTCCCTCAGTCTTCGCCGACGGCAGTTTGTGTCTCGATATTATCGCTGATAAGTGGAGTCCGATCTACACTGTCTCCACCATCCTGACATCGATTCAAAGTCTCCTCGCCGATCCGAATCCTGCCTCACCAGCGAATGGTGATGCAGCGAAATTATATGCGTCAGATAAGAAGGAATATCGAAAGCGAGTCAGGGCATGCGTTGAGAGATCGACAGAACAATGAACGAAATTTGCATTTTCTTGGAAGCAGACATTTCGCGATGCATTCAACAACTTTTGGCGTCACTTTTGATCATGAAACGCAATTAAAACTGTCACAGGTGCAGCGCAAAAATCAAATTTTCGCAACTTCGATGTAGGGAAGGATGTCCAATATTTTGCACCTGTAGATAAGAGAGATGAACGAAGTGGATTTGATGATACTCGAAGCTGCACGATGCTGTTTGGTCTGATTTACCTTCATGTGGACATGGGTACATCATTCTTCCTTACCGTCCAATGTCCCATAAAATCGGTTGCAATTGTTTCGGCTTCGGGGGCGGTGGTAGTTGAGCGATAACCCTTAGCCGCCCACGGAGTTTTCTAAATTTTCAAAATTTGCTTTCGCTCACACAACATCGCAGGCACCTCGCTGCACGCTGTCCGCATGCACTCATCCTGTCGACACGTCTGTCACACACTGCGTGGTGTGAAAATGAAATGAAATCATGCACTCTCGAGTGAGACAGCAGTCCGAATCTGTCAACACCGAAATCCTGCTCCTCGCACTCTTGCACCACCAACACGCAATGCAATCAGGTGAGTTGCACACGGATGAGGTGAGTGTCGAGTGGCACTACTGGACGTGTGCCACTTGTGAGGATTCGTGTTGTGTCTGCTGCGGTGCATCACCATCAACTTCTCACCTCATTCTCTGACATCACCATTTCTGTCACCTCCTCAACAGCCACATTCACTGTCGCGCTCTCAACAAACGACACCACCTCATGATCTTCACCTCAGATATGTTTGAATTATACCAGATGCGTGCATCATTCGGTGCGCATGAGTGCACACTCACCATCGACAATTTCAATGGAGAACGAGAAAAAGGTCAAATTTTTGTCTTGGAGGTGGTGCCATTCGGTGGTGAGGTAGCATCAATTGCTCTCACATTCATGGATGAGTATGTTGAGGTGAGTACTTCACGCAGAGGGTACAATCAGTGAATGCAGTGGTGTCCTGCCGTGTTGAGATACCAATTACTGACTTTTCTTCTCTCACCTCCTCTTTCCATTCTTTCTCAGTGACATGACAAATCTGAGTGTCCTCTCTTGCATCACCACGCATGTTATCTCACTGGTAATCGATTATAATCTGTGAGAATGGAGCAGAGCGACAGCATCTGGAATAATACAAGGAAGGAGGAAGTGCATCATTATTGCAGTTCTTTTCGCCTACCTACATGATGCTGAGGTGAATGCGTGTGACATGGACTAAATGCATCATTGTGCGATAGAACAGACTCAGGAGTAGACAATCACATACAAACACGAGACATTTTGAAACTATTCATGAGTGTTGCCGCGCAATTGCAGAGAATGGCCAGATTTTGGCCATCGGGCGGCTAAGGGATAAGATTGACACCAAGGAGGCATCGAAGGAACAGGTTCACCGCTTCGGTTGAGTATACGCGCTTGTCTTCCGGTTTCCCATTCGAAATTATCGGACCAGGTACCTGGTCCCATAATTTCGATATGAAGATAATCCAACCGAGGTAGTACGAGTGGAGATGAGAAGTACTTACAGAATGTGTTGAAGGCTGTGTCGACGTTATATGGAGGTGGTGGTTCTGAATCAGCAGGTGCACCTGTGGAGAACACGGAAGCGAGTATGTATAAACGACGAAGTGTGGCACAGTGGAGTGCGAGTCGATCGAGAGATGCACGATCGAATGTACCGCCGACGAGTTTGAGTTGTTCAAGTCGTGAACTCAATTGAGACGTCGAACTATGCGCTAAGATGAGAGTGAAATCATCTGTATCAAAGGGACTCAAATCGAGTGAGGTAAGAAGTGGTAAGCGTGCTGCGGAGGAAAGGAATTGCAACCAGTAGGAGTGATGGTATGAGAGTGTCAGATGTTGAAGACCCGTGCACTTTAGGAATGCGCTCAGGAGTCGATTGATTGACTCTGGTGTTTCCGACGCTGGAAATCGTCCGATACCCTGATGCTCAACTGTCCTTGCGGTGAGTGAAGAAAGTCGGGGAAACTGAGGCAATAAATCCAACTCACGCGAATAAAAGAACGTTGGTCCGAGTTCAAGTAGATTCGGAATCGATTTCAGTACTCCATCAAGCTCACCCAACCTCAGGTGTACACCGAACCAAGGTATCCATACTACTTGTGGTAGATACAATTGACGTCGACAAACCTCTCCGATCATTTGTCGTGTATCAGACCAAGGTATTCGAAGGTAAACTTGTGTCACTTGCGATAGATGCTCGCGAATCGTGAGTTGACGATCGATCAAAAGATTTTGTGTCTCAGGTGTCATACGTGATCCTTCATCAAGATCGAGTCGAGTGAGTCTGGTACATGAACGGAGAGGTGTGAGGTCGATGATAGCACGCATTGGATAGCCGATTCGCAAATGAGTCAGTGACGTACCAGAAGCAAATGATGCAGTAGCAGTAGCTATCCAATCG
The DNA here is from genome assembly GCA_036924285.1 of Asterella californica. Classification (NCBI taxonomy): domain Eukaryota; kingdom Viridiplantae; phylum Streptophyta; class Marchantiopsida; order Marchantiales; family Aytoniaceae; genus Asterella; species Asterella californica. The sequence continues at coordinate 202,452 of JAYKYS010000027.1, read as the reverse complement.
ATACATGGTTGAAGTGGTGAACAATCACGAAAGTCTATATGTGGACCGTACGCACTTGGTGCGAGACTAATAAAGAGTGAACGTAATCGTGCGATAGATTTGATTTCCATTGTTTCTTGTGTTGTTTCATTTACATCATTTGTTGTTGTTGCTGCTGCTGTTGCTGATGCTGCTGCTGCTGCTGCTGCTGCTGATACTGTTGCTGCTGCTGCGACAATTTCTGCAGGTGCAAGGCTGACATCAATTTGTGTCAATGCAGTAAGAGAGTGCAATACTGTCTGAAGTTGTGCGAGTGTCATGACTTGATGTGGTTCAGGATCATAGACGTGATGTGAGACACGTGATTGAATGCGACCAACCTCAACAGCATTATTACGATCGAAGTTGAGTGAACTCACGTGACGACATGCAAGTGCAGATGGGATGAGTGATGTTACGATTCGTGTATAGTCAAATCCATTGAGTGAGATGTTCAGACATGGTGTTGATAGTAGAGCTGAATTCCAATCATGACATGAACGACTTACAGCGACAACATCACTCTGATTCAAAAAGAGAAAGATGGAATGAAGACCATCACGAAAGATGGAGGATGCAGAAGTAGAGGTGAAACTTGAACTAGTGCCGGTTGTCGGTCCAGGATTGAGTTCGATACCGACGAGTGGCACATGTGGTGGTGTCACTGTTGTTGATGTAACTGTGTGTGAGAATTTCTTCTGTCGTTTATACACTTCAGTATTACACATATCACCTCTCCGTGAATCATATCGACTTCGTTGTTGATCAAATTCGAATTCGACACTAAACTTCGGATCTGTCGGTTGTTGTGTGGTCAGCTCATACTCATGTAGATGAGGTAGAAGATAGAGTGCATTCAATATGTGTTGACTCGGCATATCGAATGCGAGTTGATTGGAATGACCCAATAGCGAAAGTGATTCAAGTGCGAGAAAATGCTGAAATAGTATTGAGAATACATCAGCAGGAAAGTTGGTACCATCGAGAGTGAGATGCTTCAGACGAGATGAACAGAATAGACGATTATTATTAGTTGCAGTCATCTGTTGAATGAGATCATGCTGTCGCCAAGGACGTGTATGTGATGCAGTGAATGCCAGACTTCGTAATTGTGTGAGTGAGGAGAATAGCATTGACCATTGGTCGGGTGAGTTCGGTGTCACTGACCAATGTGCGAATTGACAATGAGTCAATGATGTCAATTGTGATAAGGGTGTGATTGAGCGCATTGATGGATTCAAAAGTTGTGCGACGCGTGGTGATACTGAAAGTGTGATACGTTCAAGATGTTTCATCGGTATGAGAGCTACGAGAGACTCTGATGTGAACGTGAATGTATCTACTTCAGTGAGATTAGGCAATACTGAAACGAGACTGTGTGAGTTATTTGAATCCAAAGGGAGATCAGCTTGAAAGAGTCGAATCGATAGGAGTTGAATTGAGTGTGATGCTAGAAAACATATGAGAGTGATGGGTGGAGCGAAAATATCAGTGTGGTATTGTGAATGATTGCAATTGATATTGATGGAAGTGAGATGATCGATACGACTGAGGATGCGCATCTGTTGAACACTGCCTTTGAGTTTGTTCGAAAAGTCAGCTGTCAAATTCGACTCGATCGTGAGAATCTGATCGTGAAATGTTGGCGTTGATGTTACAGTGTCAATGTCTGTCGTACTGACAATTGTAGTAGATGATTGCTTCTTGATCTTCTCTGATAAATGTTCCAACAGTTGAGAACAGTATCGACTCAATTCAAGTCGACTCAATGATTGACATTCAAGAAGTGGTGATAAATCTGTTTCGGGATCAAGCATATCGAATGCAAGTAATGTCAATGATTGATACGATAATAAGAATGGCATCCACTGAGAGAAGTGAAATGGACGACGACCATTCGAGAATTCAAATTCAGTCAGATAACGACGAAGTGGCGATTGAGTACCCTTGCTGAGATCGTAAAGTAAAGAAACACGATCTTTCACAATAAATTGACGATCAGATCGAGAAGACTGATTACTACCAATTGTATACCAGTGACGACAAATGCGAGTAATAGCGATCACAAAGTCATGACGAGGTAGGAAGACGAAGATCGAGTGTAGACCATCAGCAAAACATGATTGTGCACTGATTGGACCAGGTCCAGGGTTAAGTTCAATGTTGACGAGTCGTGATGCAGGTGGAGTCATTGTTGATGCAACTCTCTCCTTCTGTCGACGATAGGCCATATTCTGTTTCTTCCGAGTATCCCAGATCCACTTCTCCTTCGTTTCCATCATTGTCAACTCATATCGTTTGAGCTGTGGTATCAGTGCAATATTGTCGAAATGATCGACCAATTGTCGAAATGTGAGATGTGAGGCAGCAGAGGCAGGACTCGAAGATGAAGAAGTATAATAACTTGGTGGTTGTGGTGCAATACTAACTGTCAGTGCATATTCAAGTGTAGGAAATTGTTGTAATACCTCGATGAAAGTGAAGTTGAAAGTTTTCATCTCTTCGAATGCAGTTACATCACTGAAATCCTTGAGGACAGTTGTCCATCTTTCAACCTCCTTTTGTTCGAGTTTGAAGAAACTGAGGGGACACTCACCAATGATGCTCGTTAGATGATGACGAATGGGTGAGTGACACACTTTGGACAAGAGATCAAATATATCTCTTGGATAATAATTGTGCTTGAATGTCAGATAACCACGATGTGAAGTAGAATGAGAGGACGAACCAATCGTGTGCCATAAGTAACATATCAGAAGTGAATGCCACCCATCACGATTCGAGAGAAATGTGAATGTTATACGTAGACCGTCAGCAAAGATTGATTGTGCTGAATGCATGTGGTGATGATTTCGCCAATCTTGTGCACATAACGCGCCCATTGTTGGTCCAGGATTGAGTTCGATACCAACGAGAGGCTGTTCTGGTGGTTTGTAGTAATTGTACTCGATGTTGTCATCTTCTTCATCGATAAGAATCATCTTTCTCACTCGATATGAATCTGTATTCATACGCTCCTTCACATCATACTCGAATGATTGAAATTCACTTGCAAGTGAGAAGGTCTGCAGATCAGGTAGTACTTGTGAATCATCAAAGAAACGATAGATACGTTGATATGAATGATTCTTGAATGCACCATTTGTGAAACTGAGTGTCAGAAGTGAATAAAAGTCAGTCTTGAGTATCATCAATGCACCATCAGATAATTCACAATCGAGATGAAGTACATGAAGACGATACTGACAGAAGTAACGACTTGATTCGGTTGAAGTCAGCAATTGATTCAGTTGGAGTGGTTGATTCGATAGACGAATGGATAGACTTGATAACTGCAATAGTTGATCGATTAGTTGTACCCATTCACGTGATTCATGCGGCACCCATTCATGAAATCCACAGTGTGTCAATTGTCGACATGTACACATGAGATCAATTGTACGTTGACGATCGACATCTGTGAATGTCATTACTGACGGAGGAGAGTTTTCAAGTTCCAATGATATCAGATGGTGAAACTGTGTCAGTGGTACAAGTGAATCCACAGTGAAACTAGCTGCAGCAATCTCTGTCAGGTGAGGTAGCACTATCAGGAGTTGTTGTGAGATTTTCACTTCCATGCGAAGTCGAGTGAATGGAAATCGTTGAATCAATGGAAGTTGAATTGACTCTGCGTGAAGAATACCAATCATTAGTACAACATCTGATGCGTGTGCTTCATACTGATTGATAGCAAGTGATATGAGTGTCTTACACTTTGCTATGACACGCATCTGTGAGAGAAATCCAGCGCGAAGCACATTGACATCTTTGTGTGGTAACAACACTGGCCCACCAAAAAAACCAAGATCATAGATATAGGTAGGTGTTGGATGGAACATCTCATAACAGTACTGTGATAATTTCAGATGTATTAGTGAACGACATTCAAGAAGAGGTGTGAGATCGACTCCAAGATGTAGATCCACAATTGTCAGTTGCTTCAGACATGAATATCCAGGTAGTGACATGAATAATAACTTCCATTCATCTGTATTCGCTAATCCATGTGTTACTGTCAGTGATATCAGATGTCGTCGTAGTAATGAATGTATACCATCGCTTAGATGTATGAGATTATCACTTCTCACACGCATCGAGAATGAGCGAGGTAGATACGATGAGGATGAACCGATCGTGTACCAATAACGACATAACAACATTGATGACATGAAATCTTCCTTCCATAGAAAAGATAAGATCGAATGTAAACCATCAGCAAAGATTGTTTGTGCATTCATCGACGGTGGTGGTGGTGATGGTCCAGGATTAAGTTCGATACCAACAAGTCGAGTTGCTGGTGGTGCCACTGGTGGTGGTGTTGACTCGATAACAACAGCTTTTTTATGATTGATTCGATATTCGTTTGTGTTGATCTGTTTCACTCGATCAAACTCAAATGAGTCGTTCACGATGACTCTTTCATCATCATCCATATAATCCACACTAAGTAAAAGTTTATTCAATCGTGGTAGTACATTGATAGAGTCGAGTGCTGCCTTCATTTGAAAGTATGATTGATATTCGAATGATGGAGAATCCCATGAACCATGAAGTGTGAGAATTTCGAGATTGGTACAATACTGTAATAACAAATCAAATTCATTGTGAGTAAGACTACCAAGAATTGTGTCAATCAATGTAAGTTCACGTAATCGATGTTGACAGAAGTGACGACTTGTATCTGTACTCGTCATCATCTCAATCAGATACGATTGACGAGAGGATTGAAAAGATAGACTTGTGAGGTGGGGCATCGATGTGATAAGTTTTGTAAATCCGCCACTCGAAAACGGACTCCAATCTTGAAATCCGAGGTGTGTCAACTTCGATGAGCATTGTGTCAGTGTTTCAAAAAGGGCAGGTAGATCGGATGCAAAATTCAATAATCCTTCTCTTCCAACTGTCAGGTGAGTAAGTTGACGTAGTTGTGTTATTGGAAGCAGTCCTTTGGAGGTACACGATATAATTGTAAGTGTTGTCAGGTTTGGTAGTACGTACACCAAGTGACGAGCTACTAATTCATCGCCCAATGTAAGGTGTGATAACTCACACTGTTGAATCGACGATAACTTGATCGAGTTGCACGCAAGTACACGAATGAAACGAATGACACGTTCAGACGATGTGTGCGATCGATTGATGCAGAGTGATGTAAGACTATCACAACGAGCGATTACACGCATCTGTGTGAGAAAGCTTTCGTATTGCACCAAAAGGCATCGACCCATCATCCGATTCATTGCGAGTTGTGACTTGATGTACTCACCAAATGTCTGTGTTTCATCGAGTAGAAAGAGTGAATCTGTCAAGGAATCAGAGAGAAGATTACAATACCGATGAAGTGTCAGTGAGATCAGAGAGGATGAGGGAGATGATGATGATGATGATGAGGAGGAGGAGGAGGAGGAGGAGGAGGAGGAGGAGGAGGAGGAGGAGGAGGAGGAGGAGGAGGAGGAGGAAATGGTGCATGAGAGGAGGAGGAGTGGTGTCAAATCGGCAGATTCTGGTAATCCAGTTAGAGTGAGATTCTTTAGGAACGGAAAAGAAGGAAGTAGTGAGAATAGAGTATTCCATTCTTCGGATGGTTGAACGACAGCTTGTAACACGGTCACTGATGTCACATGATGACGCAATAGTGAATGAGCACCTGAACGTAAACGTGTGACAATGTCACCATCACACAGATGGATTGATCGTTGTGGATATGATGGAAATGAACAATCAACAATATGCCATGATTTACAGATACGGGTAATTGCAGTCAAGAACTCACGATTCTCGAGGAATGCAAATATCGAATGTAGACCATCAGTGAAGAGCGATTGTGCAGTCATGATGCCGTTGTTGTGTGGTATGACAATACTCCTTTGTTCTTGTTCTTGTTCTTGTTCTGATTACGTGCGCGTATGCTGACGAGTTGCTCCCAGATTTAGTAGGTTTCTTGAATCGAGTAAAAGTAGGATAAAGACGAACTTGAACTTTGCGTCGTCGCCTGCAGTTGTCTCAGCCTGGGATTTCGATCGGTGAAGGATGCGCAATGAGGTAACAAAAGGTCATCTGTCTCAGGAACGACAACGTTGCCAAATTTACCTCCGTTGTGGTTCAGGTGAAGTTTCTCGAGTACAGATGGAACTGTAATAAGAACTTCACTTGTAAGTGACTTATCCTGGTGATCATCTGTTGCAGTACCAAACACAAGACCATAACGTTGATACACATCAGCACTCACTTGATTCACAAGGGCTTTATTGGGTGCCACATGGACGACACTACGCTCGGAGGTTCTGAAATTGAGGTAAAAAAGATCGAGCTCCATCCTGGTCGCTCGATGAATGCACAATCACTCTTCCCGGATGGTCTTCATTCCATCTTTGCATTCCTCACTGATGTCGACTTCCGTCAGGCTGTCACACGAATTTGTAAAGATTGGTACGCGACCGGATCATCCTCGTCACATCCTCGTCGACTGTTCACCAAACATCTGACATACCGTACAGGTCTAAATGAGGAGCTATCTCTCGGTGTTACTTCACCACTTCGTCGTCATCTCACTTCACTCTCACTTGTAAGAACCATTCTTTCCGCGAAGCAATGGCAATCGATCCTGGACTCATTGCCGTCGTATTCTTCACTCAGAGAACTGAAATTCGAGTCGCCACCGATGAAGATTGACTTCTTACCACTACTCGACTGTCGCTCTCTCACATCATTGGTACTGTGGCATTACGCACCGTTGGTGGCAACTCTTGATTCGGCTGATTTTACCAAGCTCGATACGTTAGGCTTGGTCAAGACCGCAACAGCAGGGCGAGATCTTCGTTCGATTGTCGAGGCATTGGAAGTACAAGGTGAACTCGATGGGTTTATCAAGCACATGCGCACTTTATCCCAGAGTAAAAATCTAACTCACCTATCCATCAATGAGACGGACGAGCCACGTGCACCACTTCTCGTACGACTAATGGCACACTATGGAATCACCCTTCCATCCGTTCATCAATTTCCTTTATCCTGGCACACAATGACAGAAGAGTTGACACAGGTGCTTGTCTCTGTTTTCCCTCACTTTGCACCCTTGGTTGCAACGACTTCTACTCTGCGTGATCTCGAGCGATTCTCTGCATCACTCACTATACTCGATCTCCACCTCGAAGATCAGACGAGTGAAAATGATCAAGTTATTCATTCACTCACTCAATTCTCCCAACTCACATGCCTCACATTCCACCGTGTATGTTCGCCTCATTCGAGTGCCCATTGGCATTCGATATTCACTTCAATATTCGACCATCTCACAAGTCTCTCATTCACATCGACTTCGCAACCGAATTTGATCGAACATCTCACGAGCACGAAGGACAATCGTCGATTCTGTTCGACTCGATTACAGCAGTTGTCATTTCACTCGACACGACTGAATGCTGCACATTTACCTCTATTACTACAACATTTCTCATCACTCCGTTCACTCGAATTGAAGGGTAGCACACCATTCGTACCACCATTTGAAGACCTCGCTTGTCATCAATTAAAAGATGCATTCGATGATCCGACCATCATGCCTCTGCTCGATGAACTGACGATTGAAATTCGTTCGTTCATTCCGCGTATGAGTGAAGAATTTCATTATATTCGTGGTGTCATTGACGATGATGACGAGGAAATGGTGAATTACAGACAAGTGAAGAAATCAAAACCGACAGATGAAACAACAAACACAGAAGCAACACCACCTTCACCCAGACTCGTTGGCATTGAACTCAATCCTGGACCAACAACAACAATAAATGCACAATCACTCTTTGCTGATGGTTTACATTCCATCTTCTCATTCCTGGATGATGCTGACTTCATTCTCTCACAGTCTTGCATCTGTAAGAATTGGTCCTCGCTTGGCGAAAGTTCAACTTATTCTAGGATCCCTCCTCGTGCCCTGCGAGTGTGGTTCGATCGCAGCAATCCACGGCCACTCGAACTCGGTGCTCGTTCGCCATTGCGTCGTCACCTCGCTCAGTTGACTGTTGATCGGACGACATTAACGTGCGAGCAATGGAGCAGCATCATCTCCTCTTGCCCCTCTTATCCATGTCTCTCACAACTGACACTCTACGGCATACCAATCCAAGCTGACCTCGCTCCTCTGGCCCTTTGCCCTCGTCTGACTCACCTATGCTTCAAGTACTACGCACACGATCTAATGCGTGATATTCGTTCAAGTGCACAAGGTTTTCAATCTCTCACAGAGAAAATGAGAAAGGAACTTGATTCTACTCTCAAGCAGATGCGAGATGTTGCGAGGCTACCTCAACTGAGTACATTGTCCATTGACGATAAGGAGACGAATCGCTCAGGAGCTTCTGTCGACATCGCACCGTTTATGAGCGAGATGGTTAACGCAGGTATCGTATTTACACATATTACTGAATTCCCGTGTTCTTGGTTCTCTGTGACCCTTAATATCGCCCTTACTCTGACACGCCTCACACCTAACTTAACTTCCCTCGTTGCCGATAATGTCAATTCATCCTCGGTACTTCCAATCCTCGCACAGTTGCCTCGATTAACATCCATTCGTTTTACGAATAACTACAGTTCACTCCAAGTGAAACATCTCGTCCACTTGACGCGACTCGAGTCTTTCAGATTCCCAGGTTGGTCGCCGAATGCAGAAGAATGGACACTTCTCTCGGCAGCATGGCAAAACATAAGACAACTTGAATTTGCATTCTCCTTTGAACGAAATGGGATTGAGGAAATGACAGCAACTACGACTAGCCTCGAACTATGCTCACGATTGCAGTCGCTGACACTGAGTCGTACGATATGTCCGAGTTCAAGTCTTCAGTTACTGCTTCAACACTTCCCCAACTTGACATTCCTTCACCTCGACGATGCATTCGAATCCCTCTCGTATGATCACCTCTACTCATCACTCAATGATCCAAGTGTCCTACCTCAAATTCGCAAGTTGAAGATCTGCGTTCGTGCGGGATCCATTTCCCGTCTCGATTTCGATTGCGACAGACCACACAACGTGAATGGATACCGCGGCACCAAGCCAACACCAGAGAAAGAAATCGTAGACATGTACAATGCAAACGAGCGAGCTCAGCGAATACACACTATCGATCCGCCACCTCGCAACAGAAGTAGAAGTCGAAGTCGAAGTCGAAGCAGAAGCAGAAGCAGAAGCAGAAGCAGAAGTGGTCCGCACGAGGAGAAGTAGGAGCCAACAGCAACAACCATATTATTTGTCCAAGTGTTTCTTTGTCCCCACATGTTCCAAGTTCGAATTCACGGACAGCTGCGCATGCAGGCAGAACAAATTTACATGCATATTTCTGAGACGCCGAATGCTGCGCTCCGCATATATTGGCAACTAGCATACGAAGGATTGTTTCAAAATCGCCCATCTTTGTATCCTGATCATGAGTCTGTTCTATCACACAATGGTGCAGTCCGGATCCATGTCACAGTTAGCCACCATCCCTCACGATTGTAATGCTCGTGGCTTGTATTACAATCACAAGCGGCTGAAGAGGATGACGGAAAAGCAGGAGGCTGTTGGAGGACGGCGGGCAGGAAGAGAGGGGAGAAGGTAACGCAGGCAACAAGAGCAGATGCCTTCTCTCAACGTCAAGGAACTGAACATGTCGCGGCCAAAACTAGCATAGTATTCCCTTTGTAACGTACGAATTCGTATGCATAATCACCATCGTGATTGTTCTCAGATACTCCTTCGCCTGGCGGTACTGTTTGGTTCGTTCTCCACCTCTGCAGCCGCAGAGTGACTCTCCTCGCCATTCGTAATCGCGATCACATTTCCTTCGACCTGCCCTTCTTCAACAATGTCATTCTGCGGAATAATAGGCGCGACTGGTGCTAGAGGCAGTTCTGGTGGTGGAATGGAGGGTAGATAAGGTTCGCTCCTGCCAGTAGTTCGATAAGTATCCACATTCTTTTTCAGCTCGCGATCCCACACAAATGATTTATGATCGTGCTGCATCAAAAAATGAGTGAGTTGCGGTAGGAGGTTAATATCATCGAAGTATGACTTGAGTTGTTCACGAGTGAGCGCTGTGAATACCGACTCATCCCATCCGGAATAAAGCTTCAAGTTGAGTGTACAAAGTGAAGTAAAATGGCGTAGCAGAGGCAGTTCAGAGGAAGGCAGCTTGGTATCTTCTAGGGTTAGTTGCTTCAAACGATCGCGTTGTACCTGATGTTGCGTCAGATGAGACAACAGTGATGGCTCGCGTGTCGATTCCAGTGTGAGTGAGGTCAGATGCGGCATCGATTGAAAGATGCGATTCCATTCACCACTCGAACTTGGACACCATCCTCTGAAAAAACAATGAGTCAACGACGTCGACTGACAGAGTGCATCGATGACATGTGAAGGCGAAATTCGACGTGAGAGTGGTAGAAGAGTACCGCGATCGCCCCACATGTAATGAGAAAGGGATAAGGAGGCGAGGCGCTTCAGTTGCGATGCTACCAGGAGTGAGTCGACGGTGAAGTTCGATTGTGTCAGTTGGGTGAGCGAAGGAAATACGGCAATCAATCGTGAACTGTAATTCTCTTCAAGTCTGTGGAAGTGAGGGAATTCAAATATCTGTACGGACGAAAACACGATCGAATGTTGCTGAAGGAGTGGTAATAGAACACTTACGGTACAAACATCGAACCAATGATCAGAAGTCAATGTCATCTGAATCAGATGTGGTAGAGCAGCGAGTACACGCATCTGTGCTAAGAGATATCGGATATCGCGTTCACGCACTCGAGCAGGTGTTTCATGGAGTTTACTGATGAGATCATGTGCATATTGGGTCAGTTCGATATGGGTGAGCGATGGACATGAGGAGAGTGCAGAGATGTCGGTCTGAATTGGGAGCTGATCGAGGTGGATAAACGTGAGTGATGAAAAATATGGGAAGAAAGACATCCACTTCACGAAGGTGAACGTCTTGTTCGCAATTCCGATGGAAGTCAGATGACGACGCAATGGGGATGCGATACCAGCACAAAGTTGGGCTGCAAGATGTTTGTGATACTTTGCTTTAATAGATCGTTGAGGGTACGAGGATGAACTACCTGCAGCGTACCAATGTTTGCAGATACTGGTAACAGCAAGAATAAAGTCATTGTTTGGTAGGAATGACCAGATAGAACGCAGTCCGTCAACGAATAGCGATTGTGCATTCATGGCGGAATTTGACGTGTTGGAAGTTGAACTTGAACTTGTTGGTCCAGGGTTGAGTTCGATGCCGACGAGTCGTGGTTGCGCCTGCTGCAATTTACAACGTCGATACACTTCATTGTGGCTTGTACCATCCCGATCGTAATCGCGATGACTTCGCTCCGCAACGAACTCAAATTTTTGACTTGCTTTTGGTACAGACAGGATATCTTGTGTGGTGAAATAAAATTCAAGCAGATGTGGGAGAAGGTGGAGTGAATCCTTCATTGGCTGAACTGGTGTATTCACAAAACCGAATGCGAGACGAGGATAGTTACCCAACAGTGAGAGTGACTCGAGTGACACGAAATGCTGCAAGAGTAAAGGGAAAGTATCTACATGCAGAAGTATGAGATGCTTGATATGTGATGAACAGAAGAGTCGGCTCGATTCAGTTTCAGTCATCAGTTGAAGGAGATCAGGCCGTTGCCATGCTCCTTGCCTCGTCGTACAAAACGCAAGACTTGTTAGTTGAGTGAGTGATGAGAAGAGCATCGTCCACTGATCTGATGTGCGAGGTGACCAATGCGTAAATCCGCAATGTGTTAAGGATGTCAGTTGTGATAGAGGTTGAATCGAATGTTTGACACCCTGGATTGGGAATGTTGGTCTCGAGCGTAGTTCGATGCGTTCAAGACGCCTCAATCCGTAGAGAAGTCGGAGTGAAGATGGTGTGAATGAAAATGTTCGCAATGAAGTGAGATGTGGGAAGACAGAAACGAGACTGCATGAGTAATTTGCATTCAAAGGAAGATGAACTTCAAAGAGACGAATCGTTGGGAGTTTGATCGAATGCGCTGCAAGGACATCGACGAGAGCGACGGCTGGAGTGAAGTCATCCCGGTGATGCGAAAAGACGTTGCAATTGATGTTGATCGATGTCAGCTGAGGAATGCTACCAAGAATGCGCATTTGTTCAATGCTTCCTTTGAGTTGGCTCAAAAGATCAGCTGTTAGGTTCGACTCGATTGTGAGAATCAGCTTGTGAAATGTGGGCGTCGTCGCATCTGCTGGTACGGAAAGAGCTGTGGTTGCGTGTTGCTGCTTGATCGTTTCTGAGAGGTGTTCAAAGAGTTGCGAACAATATTGACTTAATTCCACTCGACTCAATAAGGAACATTCGAGTAATGGTGAGAGATCTGTTGATGGATCGAGCATATCGAGTGCAAGTAGCGCCAGTGATTGATATGACGACAAAAAACGTAACTCTGCACGAGCGGAGAATTCAAACGGACGACCGTTTGAGAACTCGATTTCGGTCAGATAATGACGAAGTGGCGATTTGGTACCCTTGCTGAGATCGTAAAGTAAAGAAACACGATCTTTCACAATAAATTGACGATCAGATCGAGAAGACTGATTGCTACCAACTGTATACCAGTGACGACAGATGCGAGTAACAGCGATCACAAAGTCATGACGAGAAAGGAATGCAAAGATCGAGTGTAGACCATCAGCAAAACATGATTGTGCACTGATTGGACTAGGTCCAGGGTTAAGTTCAATGTTGACGAGTCGTGATGCAGGTGGAGTCATTGTTGATGCAACTCTCTCCTTCTGTCGACGATAGGCCATATTCTGTTTCTTCCGAGTATCCCAGATCCACTTCTCCTTCGTTTCCATCGATTTCAACTCAAATCGTTGCAGATGCGGTAATAGCTCAACATTGTTAAAATGATTGACCAGAGTTTGGAAAGGGAGTGAAGTTGACTGAGCCGAGCATAAGACACTGACTGTCAATGATTCAAGTGACGGAAGCTGCTGTAGCCCCCGAACAAATTCCATGTTGAAAGTCTTGTTCTGTTCGAATGTAAAAGCGCGTAGCTGATTTCTTACTGGGGAAGATTCCGCGAGTTGATCGAGTTGAGGTGCACATACAATGAAGATGAGTGAAGTGAGGTGTGGCAACGATGTGAAGAGCCGATTCCAATCCTGTGCTTTTGAAGGACACCAGCTGTGAAATTGTATCGTCTCAAGGGAGCGACACTCGCAGAGTGCATTAATCACTTCCTCTGCTGCCTTTGTATCAGATTTGAGAATAGCAGCACGAAGTAAAATAATCTTCTTGAGCTGGTTAAATTTCGCCCACCGTGCCATTTCTTGCTCATAATCTGGCCGATAGTATGATACTTCAAGCTCGCACAGATTCGGAAAGAGATAATAGAGATCCTCCATATTCGAACCAAATAAACAAAATTCAAGTGGCTCACGAAGAGAGAACTTATGTAAATGATGAAAAATGACACGAGATGGCATTAGCTTTCGAAAGAACTGATTCACATCGGCGATATTTTCTAATAGAAATAAGGAGGTGAGCGTCTTGATATTCGCAAGGTGTGACATTTGTGTTTTGAAGAGTGCATCGTACTTCGGCTGGAAGTGGAACTCATTCGTTTGGCAACCACGTAGTCGGTGATTTTGATTTTCGTAACCGATGAGAAATCGTGGCAGATTGAGTGTGGTTAATGCAGTGCATTGTGTGAGTGGTTTGAGCGAAACTTCGAAAGAGAGGGAATGCAACGTCAGGGAGGTGAGTGACGGGAATGCAGTTGCGTCACAAATGTACTTAAGTAAGATTGTCCATCTCGCAATCTCAAGTTCCTTCACTTGTGCGTGGTATATTGTTTTCTTGTCGATGAATGTTTTGAGGTGGCGTCGTAAGGGTGAGGTACGACTCGCTTGGCAGAAAATGTCGAATCGATCATGGAAGTGGTGATCATACTTGCATGTCATCGAACGATGCATCGAAGAGAACAGGGGGGTGGCTGATGTGCCAATTTTATACCAATCACGACATGTTTAGAAGTGCGCGCAACCAATCGCAATTCGAATTTGCGAAGTTGAAGACGGTACTTACGCCATCAGCGAAGAGAGATTGTGCGTTCATACCAGAAGTCGATGATGGCGGATTCAGTCGGAATGGGAGAGGACCAGAGGGCGGTAGAGGAGGAAGATTCCGAGCAGAGAGGCAGAGGAAGGAGGAGAAAGTATTCGGAATGTTGCAGCAACCGGTTGCTGTGCGAGGATGGATGGCAAAATTGGTCGTCGAAATTAGACGAAAAGAACTTCCGCTCTATTCATCGACATTGCGCAAATCCACAAGCGGCTTGACATACAAGAAATGTCATCTACACAATACATTTTGAGGACATACGAAAGGAATTGGCCTGCATTCTCCCAAAGTATCAACCCAAAAGAAAAGCAGAACGTGTGAGACAACTCGTTGCTTGACCAGGACGACTCATCTGTCAATTTAATCAACAGATGAACGCGCAGTCACTCTTCGCTGATGGTCTACGTCTGATCTTTTCTTACCTCTCGAATAATGAATTTCTTTCTGTTGTTACTCGTATCTGTCGATCATGGTATGATGCAGGTACATTCGTCGTCGTCGCATCGTCAGTCTCATCAAATCGTGGATTGATACTTGATCTACAATCCTCTCATCATTATCTCAGACATTTACAATCTGCAGCCTCATCACCACTAAATCGACATCTGACAACTATATTGATCATGCATGCTAGTCTCGTAACATTCAATCATTGGTACACCATCCTTTCTATGTTGCCACACTTTCCTTCTCTCACACAATTACAACTAAGAGAGTTACCTCTTCAACTTGATCTCTCACCTCTTCTCAAATGTTCTCATCTATCTCAACTCATACTTCCTGCATATGCCAATCAAATTGAAGATGCACTCTTGAATCCACAATCATGGTCCTCTTCATCATCACCACCACCTGATACCTTTTTGTGTCATCTCGTTCGACAAATGCAATTGTTCTCTGAGTTACCTCATCTGACCTCACTCGAAATTGATACTCCTAAGATGGTTCTCATCCTGCCGCTACTTGGCCAACATGGCATCCTCTTTCCTCGACTTCTCGCATTTCCATTCACATTTACACTGACACATAGACTAGCTCAGCAGTGCTGCTTGATCATGCCGCAATTAACTGAACTCACAACACAACGGATCAATGAAAATGCGATTCCAGATGTCCTAGAGTTGACTCAACTCAAAAGAATGACACTCTCTAAAACATTTCTACTTCCACTTAGGCAAACTCCTAACCTACTCGCACCATTGAATCACCTTGAACATCTTACATTCCATGGTTGGGGTCCTGATAAGGAACAATGGAAAGTCTTGTGTGCGACACTTCCTGCCCAATCCTCACTGACATTCGATTCAGTTTCCGCGTCAGTCTTGATGCAAGCTTTCGATCATGATGACCAACTCGTTCGTCGACTTCGTTTCCTTCGTGTCTCCTCTTGTAGCCTAACGCAAAACGATCTCTCATTGCTCCTGCTCGTCTCCTTCTCTCATTTGACCTCACTTCATCTACACAATGCATTTGGCTTGAACCTAACTCTCGATCAACTTTGTGCAACCTTCTCGCCTAATCATGTCATGCCGCTGCTGGAACGATTGGAAATAACTAACAAGAATAAGAATCGTCGAATGCAGACTCTTCTTTGGACTTCGAATTCACGATCGGGTTTGACAGGACCGAGGCTACGGGAGTGGCTTGATCCCATCGCAGAGAACAAAAGGAAACAAAAAGAAAGACGAAAAGAGAAATATTTTACAGGAGACGTTTAACAGAGCCAAGAAACGGCAGTGCAAATATTTCAAACTTAAATGCAATTAAATGCGCGATCGTGAGATGTTGAATGAGAATCTTTAAAGAACAACGCAGGGTAGGACAAGGGAGAACTTCCGAGAAGAAGATGATTGTGAGCGTGTTCTGTTGCTCGTTTGGGAATACAGAGTGCACACAAGGATGTTGCAGCTTGATCTCATGGCAACGTTTACAGACTGTATGACCCAAGAAACATGTTGTGTTGCTTGGCCATAAGTAACTTTCATGGTTGAAATAAAAGTATGGTTGCGCCACACCAGAGGGAAGGATGGTGTACCCACCATCCATGCTGTCTGTACGACACCGGCATTACAGTCAGGTCCATTCAATTCGAGCGAGGTTCGTGATACAGAGACCGGGCCTATGGAGAACAACACAACATCAGAGGTGGAGACTCTCGGGTACAGCCGCAGCAGCATCATGCAAATGGTTGTGACTTACCTCGGTTGTTGTGCTGCTGTAAATTGCACGCGCATAGTAGAAGGATTAAGGAGAACAGTCCACCTGAATTATTTCCAAACTTGAAATAATCGCTTCAAGTTGTCTTCGTGCAGCACGAAGCTGAGGTTGCAACTCAAAAAGTTGGTCTAGAGGCTGCTTTGGATTGTTGGAGATACGATTGGGAAGAGGTTCGTGCTGTAAAGTGTTGACAAGTGAGCCTTGCATCGTGGCATCAACTAGATGTCTAGTCACTCATTGCAAGAAAATAATCTTCTTCATCTCGGTCTAGAACAACCGCTTGAGCAGCCATCATCGCGCTGAAGTTGATGCGAGAGGAGGAGAAGTATGTCACTGAAATCGATAATTCCCTGTCTTATGCTGTCTATTTCGATCGAATATGAATGGTGGTCCATTTGCAATTGGAAAGACCAACGATGTTGATGGCCACCCATTGTTGTGCAACTCGAAGTATTCCAATTCAGGCAATACTTTCGCATCAGAGAAGTATGACTTGAGCGACACGACACCATGAGCCGCCGCACGGTAGATTGTCATCGACGTAACTCGGTAAATTGTGCGATATCATCGATCTCCTCTCGAGAACCACCAAGTGAGAGCTTCAGTTCACGAAGTCGGAATCGATGTGGTAGGAGGAGATCAAGTAGCAGGTGAGGGACAGGCGAGTGAGATAGATGAGAGATGATGCAAGGAGGTGAAAAGGCGATGCCATGAAGAAGGGGATGGAAGAACCTCCTTTTTGTCCCAAACTTGTTTCCCCAACTGATGTCAATATGCGTTAACTGAGGTCATTTTGATAAAAAATGAACCCAATCTTTCTCACTCATGGCATCGCCATCGGATTTCACTTGAAAGACAAACGGACTTTCGATAAAGTGTGTATCACACCGACAACATTTATGTTCGAGCTGAGTAAGTGAAGGACAGCATCGACTCAGGTTGCTGAAGATATTAGGAGGAGCGTGGATACTTGTCAAATTCAAGCCCATATCTGATCGTAATCGTTCAAGTCGAGGAAACACAATGTCGTTCACGCAAACAAGTATTGAATCATACCTTGTTGGATGTAAGTCGAAGCAGATGAGATTCACGATCGCAGACAGCTCGCGGAGACGAAGGAGGACGGATTCTGTCACAGAATGATCGAATATGTGCACACTCAAGTGCGTGAGTGTGGGCATGGTGAAATGAGGCGAGTGAGCACGTCGAGAGGACGTGATGGAATTGAAGTGAACTGAGGGTTGGTAGTTTCACGATTTCATTCAATGCCGACTCTTGATGCACATACGTGTCATTCCAAGCCAATGCAATTGCAAGCGTACGAAGATGGAGGCCAATGCCAACTCTGTGATCTGTTTCATATATGGCCCGATATCAAGATGAGCAACCGTGATCAAAGCAGATGATAACGAAGAGGAGAAGCGAGCCAGTGGACGATTCGATGGGATTCGACCTTGATTGACTCCTCACGAGATCGCTCTCGTGATGCTGTTGCGTACCAGTAGTGACTGATCGGGAGTACAGAGCGAGCGATATCAGGCAGACTCAGAAAGGAGAAGATTGTGAGAAGACCATCGATGAATAATGATGAAGCTGCGTGAGTCGGTCCAGGATTGAGCTCGATACCAACAAGACGGTGCGCTGGTATGATTGTTCTGCATTTGATATTCTCCTTCTTCATCCGATAATTCTGGCATGATACATGGATCGTCAAATGTGGACTTCAGATTGAAGGAGTCCGAAGAGAGTGGAGGAATGAAAATCGACACTGACCGATCGAACTGACGTGTCTCGTGGGAGGTGAACTCGATCAAAAGTACGACTGACGAAGGACACCAAGGCAGTAAGCAATCCATCGATCCACAACCTTTACTGATTCGCCATGGCGAAGTGAGTTGCATTGAGTATGATTTGGAGTCGGGTGTTGATGAGAGATTGGTAGGAAAATTTCAAAGGAAGTCGAACTTTCACTCGCGCAATTTACTTGTTATAGTAAACAATTATTTATTGTATTCAATATTTCTGGCTGAATTTTTATCGTTGCATCCCTTCTCCCGATTGCATCTCTAATTGAAGACGGTCGAAAAAGTTTGCCTTTCTTCAGATCTCAACCTTCTCTGACTCTGTACTGCTCGCTTCTCTTAGCGTGTCAAGTACAGTTTCAGACCGAGGTTAGGATCTTTACAGCTTATGTCAAGTTTAATAGACGCCGAATCGGCGTTATCATTGGAGGCCGCAAATGCGCAGGGACTAGTATCAGTCAATCAGGGTCAGCAGAGGAGACTGGAGATGTGCACTTGTGGAGTGGAAGACCTAAGGAAGATGAGAGAAGGGAGGATGAGAGCGTTGTCCTTGCAATATTCATATTCACTCCTCTTCTCTCAATCTCTGATTTCCACTTCCTCTCAATCACATCAAACCTCCTCTGCTTCTGCTTCTGCACTACTCCGATCTCCACTTCCTCCACTACTCTGCTAATTCTTCCACGCAACAGCGAAAGCCAAGAAGGAAGATAAGGATAAGGTGAGTGGAAGGAGAAAAGAAAGGAGCGGAGTTGATGAAAGTGCGACATCCGAATCTCACTCAATCTTGTCTCGTCCTCTCCATCTTAATCAGATCAAATTGACCGACTTAATCGACAAATCCAAAGCCTCAAAGGATGAGCGTGATGGTGATGCAGATGAAGTTGATGCTGACATTCAGTACGACGCTGATGGCAAGCCAATTCTCCACTCGACTGAAGAATCAATCTACAATGATTTAGGATTGAGATATGATGATACGGGTGCAGATAATGATCAGATCTTCGTGATTGATGGTGACTCGTTGTTGCATGAGATCTTACACGATCAATTACTCGATTGGACACATGGTGGACAATTCTTACATGTCGTATATGCATTCGAACAATATATCAAACGATTTCAGGAAGGTGGGAGAATCTTTCGTTTCGTTTTCTTTCATGCTTTAAGTAATACATGTTGGGCAGAACAACCGTTTATTCAGTTGGTGAGAGAGAGATTGATTGAACATTTACGTACCAATTTGAGAGTACAAGTCAATGAATTTGAGAATTGGTTTGACAAACCATTTGCCGAGTTCTTAGAGAGAGTGGATCCCGCATTTATTCTGGTGGGTGATGGTGCGGGTGCGAAGACGATTGATTCGTCATCCTCTTCCTCATCGACAGCAGCCCCAGCAGCCTCAACTACATCTGGACTCGAGCAATACATGGCATCACTCTCACTTAGCGATGCTGCACTTCCACCTCACGTCGCGATTCGCAGTATGTCACTCTATCTCCTCGCTCATCACTTCCGTGTCATTCGTCTGACTGAATTGAGTTTCGCAAGTAATGATATGTCAGGATTTCAGCTCGCTATGCATGGGCTGTACAAACGGCAACTCTGTGAGGTTGGTGGATATCAACCAGATAAGCGACTCACTGTACAGCATGGTGCACCACTCTATCGCGTACAATCAGCAAAGGATTTTGATGCGAAGTTGAATGAATCTGTATCAGCAGTCAACAAATCTGATCGTCGTCTCTCCGCTGTACTCTACGCACTCGTGAAACTTCTGAAGTCTGAGAAGAAGTCTGATGCGAGTGGATTGAGTGTCGAGGACTTCGCTCGCGGTATTCTCATCACGACCTTCCTTACGCGCTACTTACCTCTCGATGCGCGCGCTGTCGTGTGGGAGAGTGATGCGAACAAGACAAGCGGTCTCTCCTACTCTGCACTCCTCGCAACCTTCCACGCAAACCTTCTCGTCGCATCGATCGGATCATCTGCAGCAGCCGTTGCACCGACTGTACCAGAGCTCGATGTATTTGATGGACGTCTGCTCGCATTCGTATTACACACACTGCGCGTACAGAAGGTCGCTGCACTCGGATGGAGCGCAAGCATGGAGACTGAATTACTTGCTGCCTGGACGGTGGTCTCGAAGGAATCAGGCGCTGCAGCATTCCTCCCATCATTCGCCTTGAAGTCACTCGCATCTGCCGGCGTTACCGATCTTGATGAAGCTACGCTTGCGAAGGAAGCACGTGACAAGCATGCAGCCGCTACTGCATCGAGTGTCGTCGTTGCATCGACGCTGAGCCCTGCACCAGCCGCAGCATCCTCCTCTTCCTCCTCAGCGCCTGCACCGAAGGCAGCCAAGACAGATGATGAGGATCTCGGTAACTGGGATGACGAAGATGTAGATGAGACACCAGTGAAGCCAGTTGCCGCAGCAGCTGCACCAAAGAAGGCAGCAGAAGAGGAGGATGTTGGAAGTTGGGAGGATATCTCAGATGAGGATGAACCGAAGAAGGACGCTGCACCAACAAAGGATGTATCTGCATCATCCTCATCAGCTGCTGCTGCATCATCTTCATCGTCACCATCGATCGTTCATCCACCAGCTGCCACTGCACTCGAACCAATCACAACACTCGACAACAAGTTCATTCGTGATACCAGTGTCGCACTCGAAGCACGCCTTGCAGCACACGGTCTTCTCGAAGGCACTGAGAATCCTCCATCATTGACATCATTTGCAGCTAAATACGCTACAGGTAAGCTCCTCGACGATGGAATGGATGATCCACCAAAGCCAGTCGCTCCAACTAATAAACGTGAGCAACGTGCAGCATCACGCATGACGAATTATTGGGAACAATACTCGAAATCACTTGTTGGTGGTCGTCTTGTCCTTCGTGAAGTTGTCGTTGCATCAGCAGCGAAGGAGACGATTGCGGAAGGCGATGAGGATGAGGAGAAGGATGAGGAAGAAGAGAAATCATCTTCAGCGAAGGGTGGCAAGAAGGCTGCTGCAAAGGATGGCAAAGCAGAGAAAGCTAAAAAGCCAGGTAAGCCAGGTGCAGGTGGTGGCAAATCAAAAGCAGCAAAGCCAGGTAAAGATACAGGTAAAGAATCTATCAAGGATAAGATTCGTCGTGAAGTAGAAGAACAACAACGTCTGAAGGATGTCAAGAAGATTCAAGGAAAGATTAATATTGCATCCACTATGTCAACTTTACCGAATAAGATCGCGAAATTGGATAGTGAACTTGAACAAGTTGGCGATCCTTCTGCTATTGTTGCATTATTACAACTCCTTGATTGGTGTATGGATCTCTGGCGTATCTCGAAACCGAAAAGTGAAATCGAACCAGCTATTAAAGTATTTGTGATGATTCATGATCTTTATCGTCGTTTTAGACAATACTTGAATGAGAGCGAGTTTAAACGTATCACTACAGCACTTGTGATGATCGGATTTGAAGAGATTGCACAACGTATGACGAAGGAGTTCGTTGCAAAGAGTGAAGG
Organism: Asterella californica; assembly: GCA_036924285.1. Classification (NCBI taxonomy): domain Eukaryota; kingdom Viridiplantae; phylum Streptophyta; class Marchantiopsida; order Marchantiales; family Aytoniaceae; genus Asterella; species Asterella californica. The sequence continues at coordinate 180,719 of JAYKYS010000027.1, read as the reverse complement.
TAAATACACATTAGACCAAGTCAAGATTGATGTGAAATCATCCTCCTTTCCTGCAACTCTCATCGGTCTCGGTTACAATCGTTTCCAACTCGAATATGCTGGCCCATGGATGTTGAGAAATGTTGATTCAGCACCAGATGAACGTGTGACGAAGTTTTATCCTGATGCATGGCAGAGAAATCTGCTTGATGTTGCAGATGCGAATCAGTCTGCTCTGATTGTTGCACCAACATCAGCTGGTAAAACTTTCATCTCTTACTACGTTATGAAATCCGTTCTCGCAGCCAACAAGACAATTGAGCGTTCTTCTGAGCGTGGTGTCGTCGTCTATGTGGCTCCCAATAAAGCCCTTGTGAATCAAGTGAGTGCTGATGTGTATCAACGTTATGGTCTTGTGTTTGGTACTGCAACAGATGATCACCAGGATAAGTCACTTACAAGTGAAGTTCTTATTACAGTTCCATCTGTACTCGAGAAACTTCTCCTGAATCCACAACGTGAGGGCTGGGCAAAGAAGATTCGTTGGGTCATCTTTGATGAGGTTCACTTGATTAGTAGTGCGGGTGAAGGTAGCATCTGGGAACGTTGTCTCTCGCTGATTCGTTCACCATTTCTTGCACTCTCAGCTACAGTCGGTAATCCACGTTCGTTCTATGGTTGGTTAGAACGTCTGGATGGATTACGTGGACGTAAGGTACACTTGATTGTACATGAGACACGTTGGAGTGATTTAGAGAAGGGTATGTACTTACCGGCTGATCCTTCTGTACCACCACATAATACTGAGATTACAGCCAAGACGAAGTTTGATTTACGTTCCCTCACTCTCATGCCATCACAATGGGCATCCGTACGTGTCCATCCGTGTGCTGCAGTTGGTACACAGTTTGAAGAGAATGAGAAGAGTGAATTTCCAAAAGAAGTCTCCTTTTCACCACGTGATTCACTCTCACTTTACGACGCACTTGTTAAGCATAGTGCAGCTTTACCAGAAGCTCTCAAGAAAGATCTCGCAACACTTGCACCAGATGCATTCTTTCCTGAACTTCTTATCAATAAATCACGTGCAATGGAATATGAAGCAAAATTGAAGAAGACACTGACATCATGGCTAGTTGCTGGTTTGACGAAACAGGTAAGTGATGTCATGGCATCATTAACAGGTGACTTGAAAGATCGTATCACGAAGATGGAAGGCAAAGCACAAGTTGGTCAATCTTGTTATGATACGCAATTCATTCGTAAACATTTCTTCTCCTTATTACTCGAGCTGTACGCAAGGGATCAATTACCTGGTATCATCTTCTCGAATGATTCAGCGTTGTGTGTGAAGTTAGTAACGGATACACTTGAGAAACTCGAAGATATGGAAGCGAAGACACAAGAGCTCGAAACTAGTGATAAAGACTCTCGTGACAAGATTAAAGCGAAAGCAGCTGCTCTTAAAGCGTTGAAGAAGAAACGTGATCAGAAGATGAAGAATAAACAAGCAGAGGAGGAAGCGAAAGAGGCGGATGAATTTGAAGTCGATGCTGTCGAAGCGGATACGGATGATTACGTTGTGGATCCACGATTCTCATTTATTGATGATACAGAGAAGATGGATGGTAAATCCCTCGCGTATTGGATTCAGCGTACACTCTACAAGACACAATGGAAGAAATCACATCCACTCATTCGTGCACTATATCGTGGTATTGGTGTACATCATGGTGGTTTAGTGAAACAATATCGTGATTTGGTGGAGACTTTGTTTAGAGGAAAGCACTTGAAGGTTGTTGTGGCGACAAGCACTCTTGCGTTGGGTGTTAACATGTGAGTATGAGAGAAGCTCGAGACTGAGATGTATTTGTTTGCGCTGCTTCTGACATTTGCTCTTCTTACCTTCCTCTTCTTCCCTCAGGCCTGCACGAAGTGTCACACTCTGTGGTGATAGCAAGCTCCTGACACCACTTCAATATCGTCAAATGTCTGGTCGTGCCGGTCGTCGTGGTTACGATAACATTGGTCATGTCATCTTCTTTGCTGTACCACCACGTAAAGTATATCGTCTCTTGAAGTCACCACTGAATGATTTACGTGGACACTATCCACTCAATACTACAGTCTCATTACGTATGATTGATTATGAAACTGGCGTACCTGATAAGGCATTCGCACAGAAATCACTTATTCCTCTGTTGAGAGAGCCATTCTTTGCTGATAATTGGAGAGGATCGAAGCTGTTATCACAGATTACGTATCAATTCCGTTACGCATTGGATTCCTTACATAAACAATCGTTATTGAATGGAAAAGCACAGGCTTATGGTCTTGCTCGTCTCGCTACGCATCTTCATGCTGGTGATCCATCCAATTTCGGTTTTGTTGCATTATTACAGGCGGGTCATTTCCATGCCATCTGTAAGAATTATGAAGTCGATAAGAATCGTGTAGCAAAGGATTTATTACAGCTATTAGCACACTTATTCTATCGTGTTCCACTCCCTGCATACTTGACTCGCTCGAACTTCCGCGCCGGTTCACCGAACTTGATTCTCCTTCCAGAAGTCGATCAAGATGCGAAGAGGATTATTGAAGAGTATAATACGAAAGTGAGAAGCGAGTTTACCAACTATTTGAAGACGTTTAGTCAGTTGGAACTTGGAAAAGTACCAGTGGAGAAGCAAGCCGTTGCAGCACCAGTCGTTGCTGTATCTTCATCATCCAGCATTACAACCGAGAGTGCATCCGTCGTACACGAAGGCTTCTATCAGCTTCCAGTTAGTGGCTTAAGCTTCCCTTGGTCGTGGTCGAAGAGCAGCGTTGCTGATGCAAGTTTGATGTCTTCACTTCAGAGTGCAAAGTTAAGCATTGATGCACGTTCACCGTTCGTCGCGTCCTCTGGTCACGATGATACCTTCTCCTCCGCACGTACACTCTCCGAGTCTGTTCGTACCGGAATCTTCCTCGATACCAAACTCATTCCGACATGTATGGATGATTACGATTCGAGAGGAAATCAATTACAATTGAATGCATATGTCGTCGACTTCTACTTGAAGCAGCATTTCTATTCGTTGGTGACAGATAACAAATTGAGTGATGGTGAGTAGCAGAGAGAAAAAGTGCGAGAGGAATGAATATCGTGCTTGCTTTTTTCTTACTGACTTCTCTTTCCTTGCTCCTCCCTTCTAGCCTATGCGTGGGGCCTCCTCAAGAATTGGAGTCTCCTGCTGACGAATATCACGACAGCGCTGCGTACCCTCTCGGTTGATGAGTCGACCGATCTCGTTGTGAAGAGTTTCGATCACCTCACGACGACATTCGATTCCTCCTTCAATGCGATCGTTAGCGTGTAAATGATGACGTACAGCTCGATCGTTTGCTTGCTCATTCTGTTGCCTTATTTCTGTGTCTGTTCATCCCAAGCATACATGTACACGTATTTTAGCTCGAGCTTCATTCTGCTAAATCCAACGTCGCCCTTGCAATTGGTTCTCCTCGCTCTTGCTCGTTCCTGGTGGCTTCCCCTTCGCTCTCCTCTGTTGAGCAACAGCTTCTTGCCTTTTCTTCGGATCTTCTCGCGCAGCGATCGTCTGATGAGTATGTTTGATGGAGGAAGCATTTGTAGCTGCGGAGGAAGGACGATGACTAGTACTGGAGGACGGCAGTGAAGGGATGCAGTTTGTGGGCGAGTTGAAGAAATACGAAGAGAAGTTAGGAACAGGCGGTTTTCGTTTTGGTTTCACAACACGCCTTGTGGTGTTACCGTTTGATGTGGACGTATTGCTGCTTGAGGACCTTGTGTGGTCGATGTTGCTGGCATGCTGACTCTGCGATTTCAATTTCTTCTTCTCATCATTCGCTTTTCTCGGCAAGTGTTCCTGTGTTTTCTCTTCTACGCTAGGATCAATCCACTTGCGTGTTGGTCCTCTCAAACCTGAAGACCATGTCAGATCCTTCCCTTCCACTCGCATTTCAATTTGTTTCAAATGCGGCATGACTTGAACTGAGTCGAATGGTTCACGAATCATATTGAGTGAGGCATAATTGAATGAATCAATTAATGCAAGTGAAGTGAGTTGAGGGAAGGAGAGGAGGAGATCGAGATCAAGTGAATTCAGCCGACAAGAGAGGAAGCGAAGTGAATGAAGGCGACGTGCTAGTGGATCATCGTGATGGCCGCTTGGGAAGATGTGCACCAATGACCATAGATTTATCCACTCGAATGTAAGTGATGAGAGCGCAGGAAATGTTGCACACAATTTTCCCCATTGCTCTTTATCAGGGCCGAAACGAAAAAATGTGATATGTGAAAGCTGGTTCAATGATGCGAACATATCAGGCTCGAGGTTGAGCATCAATAGCATTGGCTGAGAGAAAGTGAGATGACGTAGCCGAGTAAATTTCAGCACGAGCGGAATTACATCCTCGTCGACGAACCTGGATGTCATCTCAGTGAGATACGGCATGAGCGAGAAGAGTTGCTCAGCAAATTTATGCGTGAGAGCGAAGGTGAACGGAATCGTGAGAAGTCGAGGAAATACGATGTTGTGATGTACGAGCAACGGGACGATGCCATAAAGCTTGGTAACATCGATTTCCAATGAGGTCAGATGAGGTAACTCAGAGAACAATTGCATTTGTCGAACGAGATGACACAAAAAGGTATCAGGTGGTGGTGATGATGAAGAGGACCATGATTGTGGATTCAAGAGTGCATCTTCAATTTGATTGGCATATGCAGGAAGTATGAGTTGAGATAGATGAGAACATTTGAGAAGAGGTGAGAGATCAAGTTGAAGAGGTAACTCTCTTAGTTGTAATTGTGTGAGAGAAGGAAAGTGTGGCAACATAGAAAGGATGGTGTACCAATGATTGAATGTTACGAGACTAGCATGCATGATCAATATAGTTGTCAGATGTCGATTTAGTGGTGATGAGGCTGCAGATTGTAAATGTCTGAGATAATGATGAGAGGATTGTAGATCAAGTATCAATCCACGATTTGATGAGACTGACGATGCGACGACGACGAATGTACCTGCATCATACCATGATCGACAGATACGAGTAACAACAGAAAGAAATTCATTATTCGAGAGGTAAGAAAAGATCAGACGTAGACCATCAGCGAACAATGATTGTGAATTCAACTTTGGAGTTGGTCCAGGATTAAGTTCGATACCGACAAGTCGTGGTGCCGGCGAGACTGCAGCCGCTCCCACCTCTTTTCTTATTCGATAGTCATTGTATCTTTCTCCCCGAATAATCCCTTCATGTCGGGTCCAATTGAATGGTCTCGCGAAAAGATCCTCCCTGAGTTCAATTCGTTTCAATTGTGGTAGTAAATCAGGTGAGGAGAGGGACAATTCAATGTGATTCGATTTGAGCTTGATAAATGCCTCGATCAATGTCAATTCAGTCAGTTGTGAGAAAGATTGAAATAATCGATTCAAATCTGGTTCACGTTGTCGAGCACTATTCAAACGAAGTGAGTGAATTCGCTTGGTGGTGAGTGCACATGCATCATCTGTTAGGATCGATGCGAGAGACCACTTTGAATACATGAGTGTTTCAAATGCGAGTGATGAGAGAACTGGAAGTGTTGAGAGTAACACAATCAAAAGATGGGAGCTTGGACCCCACCCTTGAAATGTGAGATGCTCAAGATGTTCCAACGGTGTGAGGAGATCAGAATGTTGCTCGAATACGGGTGCGAATGTAAGGCTCAACTCGAGTTGACGAAGTTGAGTGAACTTGAGAACAATTGGAATTGCATTCTCGTTGATGTACTTCGGCATGAATTGATTCATTTGTGGCATAATTGAGTAAAGGTTCTCAGCAAAGTCAGGTGTAACGACGATGGATCCAATCGGAAATACGAGGAGTTGAGGGAATAAGATTTGATGACGAGCAAGCACAGATACGACGATATCGATGTTATTGAGTGGATTGCTAAGCCGGTCATGGATCTCGAGATGAGTGAGTCGAGGAATGGAAGCGATTGATCGTATTTGTCGAGTGAGCTGAGTGAGCAGAGAGTCTTCCGATGGCGGTGAGTCAGAGAGGATCATGGCTTTGATCGTGGTTTGTTCCATTTGTTTAAGGCTTGCAGCGTATTCACGAAGGACGAGATGAGTCAGTTGAGGACACGAGTTGAGAGGGGAGAGATCGAGTTGCAGTGGCAATTCATGGAATTGTAATCGTGCGAGAGAAGGCAATTTCGGTAAGGCAGAAAAGAATCTTGACCAATCATCGATCGTGGCTTTCCATCCGAGGGCGTGTACAATCGAAGTGACATGCCGATTCAGTGGTGAAACAATGAGTGATGGTAGATAGGTTAGGTAGTGGCGGCGCATGTCGATTCCGAAATTTAATGAGCGATGAGAAGAGGGATAGGAAGAACAACCAGCAACGTACCATGAATGACAGATGCGAGTGGCTGCAAGGAGAAATTCTTTATTCTCGAGATACGAGAAGATAAGACCAATACCTTCAGTAAAGAGTGATTGCGCATTCATCTAATCGATCCGTTCCCGCGAGTCTCAGATCACAAGTGAAAGGATTTATGGCACAGATGACCTACCTTAGTCAATGTGCTTCGCTGACATCACTCAGTATCAACCGCACGAAATTCAATTGTTCTCTCATCGATTCAGTCTTGTTTCTTTCTTCTTCTTGAACTCACAGAGAGTCGATCAAAAAGTATTGCCGTCTTCCCTAATCTGATTTGGTTGAGCTCGAGCACATTCACAGTCTATTCGATAATCCCACTTGTACAACTTACAAAGTTAACTTCATTGTATCTCAGTTGTAACGATAAGACTCGTATCGCAATAAAATCACAATGGTCACAACTGCTCGATCGATTGTGTACACTCTGTGGATTGACGCAACTCAGTTTTGATGGTTGGGTGTTCGACTCATCTGCAGAATGGGAGCAACTAATAGCATCACTTCCCGACCTTCGTCATCTGAAATTCATAGCTCCGTGTCCGTCTTCTTCTGTAAATATTGTAGAAATTCTAACTTCGACTTCCACACTACGCACATTCAGTCGACAACTCCTATCACTTCGTCTTGAATGGACTTGTCTTCCTCCTTCCTGTTTGCCTATACTACAACACTTCGTCTCCCTCCAATCACTTGAACTCATTCGAAATGCATTCATTGGGTTGACTTATGAACAATTATATACTGCTTTCAATGATCCGACTGTACTACCACAATTGAAACGGTTCTCTCTCCACGCTTTCCGACCTGGAACTGGACGCACGAAATATATATTCAGATGGGATCAAGAAAAGAAATGGGGTCTAGATAAGTATAGACTCAAGAAGAAAGAAGTGATGATGATGACAGTGAATCCTAATGTAGTACCAGCAGAACAACTCGTTGGTATCGAACTCAATCCTGGACCAACTTATGCAGCAGCTTCATCATTCTTCTCTGATGGTCTTCTGACAATCTTCTCCTTTCTGAGACTGAGTGATATCGCTCGCTGTGTGTTCCATGTTAGTCACCACTGGTGCGAGACAGCAACACGAGAGAGATGTCGCAATGAATCAATGCAACTTGAATCGCATCAACTGGAAAACTTGCTTGCGTCACCACTTCGTTCTCATCTCACTTCCATCTCGATCAAGCTTCCTGGCTTTGAGCGAATCCGGTCAAAGAATGAGCCCGAAAAGCCAGGTGCATATCAATCGATCGATGCTTTTATCGAGACAATTGGGAAACTTCCACAACTCGCTTTCTACTCGACAAGACTTGCCTCTCCATTAGACGTCGCACTTCTTCCTGACACTTTCGAGTTCCCTCGAGCTGTCGGCCTTCATCTGCATACCCTTGCAATGGACTTGAATCTGAAATACATGAGTGCGCAACAACAGTCGGTAATCGACTTCATCGCCAAGCTGCCGTCTCTTACATCGCTCGAACTCCTTTCTGTCCTTTCATCTACCTCCTTCGTTGCATTCTGCTGGTACACCGACACTCACTCACCTATGCCTTCAGATGTTAAACACACCTGATAAGTTGTGTGGAAAACATGTGCTCATACCTCGTCTGCGTGAGTTATCTTCTATCGACTCCCTGATCTTCATCGATTTTCACGCACTTGATGTCATCTTCCTCTGGAGTTGTGTTACTCATAAGATCATCTTTCCTCATGTCAAATGCCTTGGTACAGCGATTCAGAAGGATCTCATTTATAGCGGTTATGATGCCAAATACATTCTCAGTCTGAGCAAATGTTTTCCTTCAATCACTCACATTTCTGCACTCAAATCTTCAATGCATGGAGGATGGCGTGAGCGTGACCTACAACATATTGCTGATGGGAATGCATTCTCACAACTGATATCCATCGGTCTTGATGGAATGCCGAGTCGAGCGAATGAAGTTCGTCTGGTTCATCTACTATCAGCATGCGCTCAATTGACACAACTTGACTTGTGTTGTGAATATGAGGTTCAACTTGCCTCCTCTGAAGCGTGGAATCGCCTTTTTGCATCATTACCTCATCTTGAGTCACTTTCCTTCTCCGGATATTGTGCCGCAAGCTCACCCAGAATACTCAATCTCTTGCTACCGCATCAATCCAGAATTTGTCAACTTATTCTTTCGCTTTCGGATAATCGAGAGCAGTTAGATCTCCTCGGCCATTTCTCATCACTGCGTCGATTAAGAATACTTCGTGGCAAAACAACTTTTGTCAATGGTACCAGCGACTCTATTAAGCAATACTTCAACAACTCTTCTGTTGCACCTCAACTTGAATATCTCGAATTGCGTGAGGGTGGCCAACCAGGAACATGGTTGCTCCATCCGAGCCCGCCGTCAGTATTCATATTTGATCAAAATCGACTGCACAAGACCGGAATGTATCGGATGCATGTACCCACAGCACCACCGACAAAACGGCTCGTTGGTATCGAACTCAATCCTGGACCAACAGCAGCGATGAATGCTCAATCGCTATTTGCTGATGGACTTCACTCAATATTTGCCTTTTTGAATGATGCAGAATTCATTCTCGTACAGTCACTCATCTGTAAAGAGTGCAACACGATTGGTTGGTCAACAACAACACCACAACGATCAATCCAAAGTAAGGTGAAGAGTCATCCTGCAGAAACCCCATTCGCTGCTCTTACAGCTGGTTCTCGATCTCATCTTCGTTGCCATCTGACTCAAGTCAAGGCAGGCAATTCAAAGATAGCAATCGATGAGTGGAATCATTTCTTGACCCATCTACCATTGTATCCTTCACTGACTCACATCGAGTTGACTTACACACTGGCTTCAGTTGATCTTTCACCACTTGAGTTATGTTTATCACTGACGTATCTGAATCTCGATCAACACTGTTTTTTTGCGTTGATGTCTTACCTGCGATCTGGGACCACTTACAACGAGCGAATCAATCTTCTCCTATCGCGACTCAAGTGTGTCAGACAATATCAGCGCACAGTATCGTGGTCTTATCGCACAAGCGCGTGTCCTCTCGATGTGCATCACTTCGCAGATTCGATCTTGGCACGACGATTATAACTTCACTTCCACTCGCACTACTCTATTTCCTCGCTCGACACAACATTCAAATGACATCGATTCAATCTTATTGGATACCATTGTTACCAGGGTCGATCTGACTTCGAGTCAATGCGAAGATCGTGTCGGTCCTACCCAATCTAACAAAACTTGAAGCAAGCAAGTTCACTCCATCAACATTTCGCATATTGGCACAACTGAAATCACTTGTTTGGATCCACACGATGAGCCATGCTCATCGTTTATATCACGCGAGGATCAATTGAGCTCATTCTTGTCCTCACCCAGATCATGCGAGTGAGTAAGCAGACATTGTCAAACCCTTCTCCCACCGCGCTCAAACACAAAACACACTCAAACACACACCACACCATCTGACCATCTCTGTAAGAAACGCACGCACAGCTTGCCGTCTTCAATGTTAGAACTTTCTGACTGCGCAACATGGTCGGTCTTCCGATCTCTGAGTCACCATTTTGTGGTGGATCCAAATCTTCATTATTTACTTCCATGCCTCAATTATGTGATGGAGCAAAGCGTCCCTCGAGATTTGGCTCGTATTGTATTGAAAATCCTCGTATACGCAGAGATAGCTCACTTTGCAGTCCGACAACGTTGACGGTTGTTTTGTGCTTTTCTTTGAAGGTGCTCGCCTCTCCAAACCACGCTGGTGTACCTCTCAGGTCAGTTTCTAAGTGACACCACTCGCACCAGCGCTTGACAGACGAACACATTGATTTTCTCCTCCTTACCCTCCCTCTCTCTCTCTCTCTTACGTTCAGAGCCAGAGCAACTGCAATATCTCAGCCTCACGTTGAATTCACACAAATATTGATGAATGATCTTACTTTCGAATATTTCACGTCTCTGACACAGAATTTCGATCCTACACACCCAAACGATCGTGGGGACTTCAGTCAATTCCATCGAGCCAAATGTTGGCAGATGCAACAGTTCACCTGACGCGATTTGTCTCGAACGGTGGTCAAGGCGAAGCGTTTGTGTGGGACGTACGGCAGAAATTAAATACTGAGAATTATTGGATCACGTCGTCGACTCTGAACAACGACCAAACAGATGGCAATATCACTGTCACACCACCAGCACCTCGTCTCGTTGGTATCGAATCTAATCCTGGCCCACCCCGTCGTACATTCGGCAGTTATTTCTTCTCTGAGTCGACGCTCATCTGGTGTGCCGATAATATCGGTTACCATTCACGTCATGATGGCCATGGTCACCTTCGTCCTGTAAGTGATTATCGATTTACTGAATCAACAAATACATGTTCATGTGGTGATAATGTTGATAATGTTGATAATGTTGATCCCGGATCGAGAAGTATCAGTTATTATTATCTCTGTGAGTACTGTTTCCAATTCTTGCGAGTCATTCTTATGATCCCATTTTGCGTCATCATTCATCTTCTCATCACTCTTTTCATTACAATCACTTCATTTCCGAAATACTGGTCTGAATTTCTTCAACCCATGCGAGCATCTCCATATACCAATACACTTGGAAAGTGTGGCATGATTTTATTCTTTCCTTTTCTCTACATCTTTGTTTCATCACTCTACATCCTCCTCGCTGTCCTCAGCTCCATCTTCCTTCCACTCCTACGCTGTTTTCAACGTAAAAAAGAAAAACGATTCCTACGTGCCTACATCTTTCCTGAATTGATATTCATCCATAAGACATGGGATCTCGCTTGTTCTGGTTTTAAGAATCCGAATTATGGGAGAGATATTGTGGAGAATGTGGAATATTTATTTGGATGCTGTTGTTTATTGTGTTGTTGTCACTCAAGACGATCACTTGCGAGTGTAATCTATCCAGTATGGAAACTTGAAGTATCAGATGTAACAGAAGAACGAATAGATTATATGAGAGAGAAGGGTGTGTATCTACAACAACTTGAAGAAGCAAGAAATAAGAAGATTGTATTGTGGAAAGAACAGGACAGGCAGAGATTGGAAGAACAACAACTGCGGCAACAGATACAGCAAATAGATGAAGTGATTATCCAGATAGTTGATGATGAGGAGGATCAGGAACACAAGGAGCTAATAGCTTTACATGAGGAGAAGCACAAAGAAGCTGATGTGCTCCTTCCACCTGCTGAATTACTTGCTTCTCGTCTCGATCTCACGAACAACAACTCTTGCTGTCACATCATCACTCCTTCTGATCGTCGGAGTAGTTGTTATGTTCCACTAACAGTCGAAGGTACACTACGATTCGAGATGCCTGAGAATGAACGCCTTCGTGGGATTGGTGCTGCTGCAACAGAGCGTGAGATGGATGAATTATTGTGTACACCAGCAATGAATGCATACAAGGAGACACGACATGCATGTTTGCTTGTCAATATTCCAGAGTTGCCAGAAGTACTTGCAACACTGATTGTTGACTATCTATCATATCAAGATCTCTATCTCACCATCCTTTCTCCTTATCAACCGGGACAACAAAAGGAACAAACATTCTGTGAGACAAATGATCTTACAATTGAGGTTTATCGATTAATACTAGAAGGATGGCGTGTGAAGCAATTACAAATGTACATGCGAACAGCATGTTATATGACACAACTACTATTTGCACCACCTGATCTACTTGAATCGATACCTGCTGGAAGTGATGATGAAGATGAACAAATACTAACACCAGAACAACTTGCACGATGTTATCTAACACCTCTCATTACACCAACATGTGGTCGATTTACTGCTGATGTTCATAACTTTACAAAGGAAGAGATTACAAACGGCGCCATGCGAATGAATATCTTTGGTCCAGATGAACCCCGCATTCGATATGTTACACTCGCACATGGTGAATACATCTCTCGTATCTCTGAGCAGCAGCATCATTTCATCCAAGCGTTACAATTCACAACGAACTTGAATAAGAAGTATCTGATGGAACTATCACACACACCAAGCAGACGACGGAGAGAAATGGAACATGACAGTTTGGATGCGATACCAGAAGGACATATCTATGAACTGGTTGGTTTACATCGTATTCTGTTTCGACATTACCGCCAGAGCCCGGTCAATTCAGCCGATATCGGGTATACTTTCATTCGGCGTGATCCTCCTCCCCTGGTTACTCCACTACAGCCTCCACTTGTTGGTATCGAACCTAATCCTGGACCTCGTCGTACATTCTGCAGCTACTTCCTCTCCGAATCAACGCTGATCTGGTGTGCTGATAATCTTGGCTACCATTTATCTTCGGATGGTCACGGTTATCGTGCACCTAAGAACCTGTATGAATTTACTGAATCAACGAATATGTGCGGTAATGTCGATCGAAATAGTCGAAGTTACTTCCTCTGTGAATATTTCTTTCAGTTTGTAAGAATGTTGATTATGATGCCGATTCTTGTCATAGCTGGTATTATCACTACTCTCATCTTCTTATTTCAATATTTCCTTCCTTATTCTTATGATTACTACCACGAGGTACGAGCTTCTCCTTACACAAACTTCCTCGGAAAATGTATGATGCTCTTACTCTTTCCTATTGGGTATGTCATCTTCATTTGTATCCAACTTACAATCGTACTAATCAGCACCATCTTTCGTCCGGAAATCTGGTGGTTTGCACGTCGTCGTGAAGTGCGTTTTTCGCGAGAGTATATCTTTCATGAATGTATCTCAATACATGCACTCTATCATTGTTCGTACACAGGATTTGCTGAACCGAATCCTGGCAAGTATTTAGTGGAGAATGCTGAATATCTCTTAAGATGTTTCTCAAGTTGTTGTTGTCGTTCGAGGAGAACACTTGCGAATGTTGTAGAACCTGCATGGGAGATACGTTCAATTATGATAGAAGATCGTGTGAAGATTGGTGAACAGAGAGGAGAATACAAAAAGGAACTTGAAGAAGCGCAGAAATCAAAGATTGCATTTTGGAAGGAACAGGATCGAATGAAAGTAGAACAAGAACAGCAACAAGAGCAAGAACAACAAGAGAATAGAGATGATGTTGGAATACAGATCAACGATGGGGAAGAGCGAAAAGAAGTTGCTCCACCACCATCAATACAAGCCAGAATCAATCGACTGAATGCACTTGTTGGTTTGACCAGCAACAACTCTTGTTGTCACATTATCCAACCTCACCGCACACCATTTCAAAGTCGATATGTCCCAATCACATCAGAAGGTACACTTCGATTTGAGATGAAGGCCAACAGAGAAGATACAGTTGCAACAGAGCGTGAACTTGACGAACTTATCTGTACACCAGCAATGAATGAATACAAAGAAATGACTCGTGCGGCTTTACTTATGAACATACCAGACCTACCAGAGGTACTTGCAAATATTATCGCTGACTACTTATCATCTCGCCAAGATCTTTATCTCACACCGATCTCTCCATATCAAACGCATTCTCAGTTCGATCAGCGATATTGCGAGACAAGTGATCTTACGATCAAGGTGTACCAGCTGATCCTTGATGGATGGCGTGTGAAGCAACTGCAGATGTACATGCGAACAGCGTGCTACATGACACGACTTCTCTTTGCACCACCCGATCTACTTGAATCTACACAAGGAAGTGATGAAGATGAACAATCACTAACACCAGAGCAACTTTCACGATGTTATCTGACACCCTTGATCACACCAGCATGTGGTCGCTTTCACGGCGATATCTGTACTTTTACCGAAACAGATATCACAAATGGTGCAAGGCGAATGACTATCTTTGGTCTCGATGAACCACGCATTCGTTACGTTACGCTTGCGCCAGGTGAATATATCTCTCGTGTGGCTGGAAACTATCAATGGCTTCTTTTGACAGCGTTACAATTCACAACGAACTGGAATAAGAAGTATCTGATGGAAGTGTCACAAACACCCTCTCGACGACGAAGAGAGTTACCAGAAGCAAATGTTTCGTTTGAAATCGGAACTCCACACGCTTCCCCCAATCAAGCACATACCTACGAACTCGTTAGTCTACATCGTATTCTCTATCAACATTACAGACAAGCTCCGGTTAATACTTCACTGCTTGGAGGAACATTTCTTCGTCGCGAACCGATCCTGCAACCTGCTCCATCAGTCTGTCCACCAGCGCCTCGTCTTGTTGGTATCGAAGTTAATCCTGGACCACCAAGGCGAAGAACTATCTTCAACTACTGCTTCTCTGATTCAGCACTCGTATGGATCGCAGATAACATGGGTCATCATTCACATCATGATGGTCACGGGTACGATCTTCAGGCAAGTACCTACGAGTTTACAGAATCCACAAATACGTGTGGTAATGTGGCTGACATGCATCGTGTGAGTTACTTCTGTTGGGAGTACATTCTACAATTCTTACGCATGTTGATTACCATTCCATTCTGTGTTGCCGCGAGCATCTGTATCACGCTCACGCTCACAACATATCACTTCCCGAAATATTGTCGTGAATACTATCGTGCATTACGTGCATCTCCTTATTCAAATACATGTGGAAAGTTTATAATGCTACTTCTATTTCCTGTTGGATATATTATCTTCTGCAGTGTTTATGTCGCGAGTGGCATTCTCATCCATATCGTCCGTCCTCGTACATGGTTTCTTCCACGGTGTCGTGAAAAACGGATTTCACGTGAATATCTCTTCGTTGAATGTCGTCTGATTCATCACTGGTTCCTCGCAGTCTACGAAGGCTTCTCCAAGCCTAATTACGGTCAAGATATCGTCGAGAATGTCGAGTATATTTTCCGGTGGTGCTTGTGTTGTTGTCGCTCATCTCGTCCGCGTTGGGATGTAAATTATCTAGTTTGGGATACTAATGAGGTCAAGAATCTTGTGGCGGTACAAGAGAGAGCTGTAGGGAGATTGGAATATCTGAAGAGAATCCGAGAAGAGAGAAAGAATAAACAAGAGCTATGGAAAAGAATGGATGAGGAAAGGATGGAAAGTTGCAAGATGCAACTGAAGGAAGATCAGCAACATGAACATGTCATCAATATTGCAGAAGAGGAAGTGAAAGAAGAGCACAAAGCAGCAGATGACCTTTCCCTTGCAGCACAGCCACTATCTCCGTCTGTGGCTGCGGCTGCAGCCACCTCCATCCTTCACAGCAACACCAACAACAATTCCTGCTGTCACATCTTGCTTCCAGCGGACAGCTTCAAACCCTGCTATCCACTCCCTGTCGAGGGTACTTTACGCTTCCTTGCAAATGAGAATAAAAGTGAAGCTGAGAGGGAGATTGATGAACTATTGTGTACACCTGTCATGAATGCGCATAAGAAGACACGACATGCAGGCCTCCTCATCAACATTCCAGAGTTGCCAGAAGTCATTGCAACACTGATTGTAGATTATCTACCTCGTATTGATCTTTTTCTGACAGTTTATAGATCCGATTGGTTTGCATGTGAAACAAGCGACCTCACAATTGAGGTGTACCAGCTAATACTCGAAGGTTGGCGTGTGAAGCAACTGCAGATGTACATGCGAACAGCGTGTTACATGACACGACTACTATTCGCACCACCTGATCTACTTGAATCGATCGCAGGGAGTGATGAAGATGAACAATCGCTTACATCTGAGCAACTCGCACGATGTTATCTCACACCAATGTTAACACCAGCATGTGGTCGATTTGCAGGTCATACGACCACTTTCACTGAATCCAATCTCATGACCGATGCAATGCGAATGAATATCTTCGGTCCGGATGAAGCGTACATACGATATGTTACCCTCGCACCAGGTGAATACATTTCACAAGTTATAGGCGAGCGAGGATGGAATATTGTCTACAGTCTGCAGTTTACAACGAACTTGAATAAGAAGTATCTGATGGAGCTGATGCACGCTCCAACTCGACGACGAAGAGAGCTGCCTGATGTTTCTTCCCCCAACATGCTTCGATTGAGCCATCCTCCTGCACCACTAGATGCAGCATCTCTCCCTCAACATCCGCACCAATATGAACTTGTCGGCCTGAATCGTCTGCTGTCCCGTAAATATCGACAATCACCAGTGAATCTTCACAACTTCGGTTGTGCATTCATTCGACATCAGGAAAACAGTATTGAAGAAACACCACCAGCATCAAGACTTGTTGGTATCGAGCTTAATCCAGGACCAACAATGAGCGCCGCACAACTGCTCTTTACTGATGGTCTACTCTCGATATTTGCATTCGTTAGCAACTCGGATTGGCTTAGTTCAAGTCGTACCTGCTCACAATGGTATCATGCAAGTGCACATCCAAGCGCACCAAATCGTCGCCTACATAGGTGTATGCAGCTGTTGTGCCTTTCGAAAGGTCGTACTTCGCCTTTGCGGCAGCATCTCATTTCACTCTCATTGTACATACAATATTCTACCGACGAGTGGAATGAACTTCTCGAGCATCTTGTACAATTTCCATCACTAGCAAACCTCGACTTGCACGAGGTACCACTTGAAGTGGATCTGACTCCACTCACACAATATCGCTTGCTCACCTCCATCACCCTCTCGAATTATGCAACAGACCTGATCGATTGGTTCTCAGATAAAACAACGAAGCTGGTTCACAATCCGCGATTACCATCTCACGTTCGTAACCCGCTGAATGCATTTTATGTTCAACTTGAAGTACTCGCATCGCTACCATCGTTCGTCAACTTCACAATGGTCACTCGTATGGACTCAAAGTTGATCTATACATCACGAGTTCTGCTCGAGTTAATACGTGAGCGCGAGTTGGGCTTTCCATTTTTACAGAAGATTCATCTTGGCTACTACGATCCAAAAACGTGGGGCTCACACGTGCAACTTCATGCCACCTTCCCAAATCTCACGAAAATACCCAGGGTCCCGCGAATTAATGAAATAGAGAAATTCGCCGCCATCGCGGTCTTTTCACAATTAAAAGAGTTGGGAACCATGTATGATTCACGTCAGGAAGTATATGATGAAGAAGAATACACGCTGCAATGTGTTCCTCCTTCGCAGGACATCAGCGGTGGATGCATCAATACGCTTGTGCAGTGTCGTCAACTTATCCATTTACGATTTTCAAGCTGGATACCGCTGGCTGATGAATTTACTCAGCTTTTCTCTTCTCTACCGCACTTAACTAGCATCGCATTCTCTAGTTGCTGTAGTATGTGTGATGCAACTACCGATCTCTTCGAACGCATGACGGCAAGTACGACATCGCGTCACTTCTGTACAACACACATTCGATGTCTGATACTCAGTAGTACGAGATGTCAATCTGGTAGTCTTCCATTACTCCTTCAACACTTCTCTGCACTTGAAGCACTTCGATTGTATCGTTGCAACACGGGTGTACCATTCGAAGGAGTTACATACGAGGACCTCTATTCGACTCTGAATGATCTTACTGTACTACCGCGACTTCGAATTCTTCAACTGGATATGGCATCGCCAACAGCCACAGAAGCTGAACGCGACACGTATAAATTCTATTTCAATGCGACAGAGAAGGAGAAAAGCGGAACGGACAAGTTTCGAATTGGACGATCGACAGAAGGTGATGACAAAGCGCAGGACTTAGATGTTGTGAGAGGATGAGCGTTCTTCGTGTTAGATTAACATAATGTGCATCCTGATTGAACTCAAGTTCGTAACACATGTACAGCGTGCATGCATATGCACGATTGCAGCTTTAATTTGCAAATCCATGGTAAATCAAAGGGGAACAGAAAATTTCTATGGACATGTTGCACCTTTCGCTTGATCAAGCGTAACCGATGGAAAATTCTTGTGTCGCGCTCAGATGGCTCACTTCGCGCTCATGTGATGCTCCCAAACCACCAACCGTCGACTTGAATGCACGATTCAAGTCCGATACAAGATCATCCTCCTCGTATTCATGAAGTCGTGTGTTGGCTGCTGATGCGATTGTTGCAGCCGCTGTGATAAATGGTGCTGTTTGCAGGAGTTTGCTGTTCGAGTTGTTTCGCGAGAGTGCCTGCTGCGGCTGAATACGTGCTACACCGTGAGCATGCGAAGCAGCATCCAATATTCCGCCACTTTTCGCTAATGCAGCTAGACTAGCGCCTCCACTTCCACTTAAACTAAGATCCAACTTCTCACTACCCATACCACCGAAAGATCGTAATCGGTCGGCTTGTTGTGGTGGAGGTGCAAAACGAGGTGAGATGTTTGTGTTTTCATCTGTGGCAGAGGAATGGTGATCGTGCGAGTTTGTAAGTGATGCATTCCTCTGCAACAGCGTTGATCTCGCCAATTCAGGGGATGTAAACATCGACGCAGTTACGCCTGGTACAATCTTGCTGTTTTGTTGTTGAAGGCTAGCACTTCTTCTCAGATCTGTCATGGTCGCGCCATGATGTTTCTCTTCTTTCCCATCGACAAACTCATCCAAACCAGCCAAGTTTCCTAAACTTGCGTGAGGTAACTCTTCGTAACTCTTCGGTTGACCTTGCATACGATATAGTTGTAACTGGCGACGTAAGAAAGCATTCTCTTTCCTAAGATCAGATTGGACTGTCGCGGATACAGAAGCAGAATGGATGTGAGATTCAAGTGTAGCGTAGAGGACAGCGAACTCAGCTTTACATGCAGCTGAAGTACATGAACAGAGTGGGAGTGCTGCGATGGTGAGAGGATGCGAAGGAGGTGAAGTGAGTGTGGAGGAATGATGAGGTGAAGAACGAGGTGGACTTGTTAAGCGTTGTGATGTGTTGCTGCTCGAAGTCATTGTCTTGCTTAATCCAGCAGCACCACCATCCAACTTCTTCCTACTCTCGCTCGCCCTCACTCCTGGTGGTTTCGCACTCTCTTTCATTGCTCTCCTCGCTTGATCAGCAACAGCTGCTTTCTTTCTCTTCAACTCCTCTTGTGCAGCCTGTGCCTCCTCTTCCGGTGTAAGACGGCGACGACGACGTTTTGGTGAGGAGGAGTCTTTGTTGGAGGAAGAAATAGCTGCAGAGGAAGGACGATGTTTGTTCGAGGAAGAAGATGAAGGAGAGGATGCAGGTTTCGATGATTGTGGTCGATTCGAAGTCGAAGAGAATGTCGGTACAGGTGCCTTCGGTTTTGGTTTGACATCGAAACGATCACGACTTTCACTTCGACTACGACTGCGATCTTTTAATTTCGATGCACTGTTGTTGTTGTTGTGGTTGTTGCTGTTGGATTTTGTATTGGTATTCGTGTTGCTCTTTCTATCTTT
Organism: Asterella californica; assembly: GCA_036924285.1. Classification (NCBI taxonomy): domain Eukaryota; kingdom Viridiplantae; phylum Streptophyta; class Marchantiopsida; order Marchantiales; family Aytoniaceae; genus Asterella; species Asterella californica. The sequence goes on along the minus strand of JAYKYS010000027.1, from coordinate 160,985 downwards.
CGAATCCATTCTCTTCTTCACATCATCCTTCCTTGGTGGTGATCTCTTCCTTGCGCTCCTACCGCTTCGTGCATCATCACTATAATTATCCGATGAGGAAGAGGAACTTGAAGATGATGAAGATGACCTCGAAGAGGCATTACTTCGCTTCGATCTCCTGCCTGTCGAATGTGCGGAGGATGGACGATTCTTATTCTTATCTGAAGAAGATTTGGAAGGTACTGCTGTTGCGAAGGAGGTGGAAGAAGTTGTCGCTGGTGGCGGAGGTGAGGAACGTGGTTTGGAGGCGGATGATGCTGCAGAGAATAGTGACGCAGCTGTGGAAGCAGTAGCAGGTGTTTTTGTTTGACTAACAGCAGATATTGGTCGTTTGTTATCTTTTCTCTCACGACTCGGACTTCGACTTCTGCTACGATCACGATTGGATGATTTCGATGCGAGTGGTGATTTCGGATTTGTGGTTATTTTGTTATTATTCACTGAATCGCTTTTCTTAATCTCAGTTGATTTCCTTCCACTCGCAGGTGATTTATTTCGATGTGAATCGGCAACGAAATCCATACTGTATTCATCATCCTCTGATTCTGATGCTTTCCCTCCTCCTGGTTTTCTTGCGGAGGAGACTTTCGATCCTGCCTTTGATCCACTACCTCCTTTTACACCACCTGTGCCAGGTCTCGATCTCGAAGCTGATCTTGAGCGTGCTGATTTTGGTGATTGTGATGGTGTGCGTGATCGTGGAGACTCATTTTTGTGTGTCGATGCTGGCTCGTTGTGGGCTGAATCGCAAAACACTGAGTTTGAAACGGCTTTGACGCGCATCCGAAGTACCGACCATCAACCGGCAATCACCCGGCAATCACGCATTCGAGTTCATTCGCTGCTACTGTTGGTGAGTTTGATGATCGAGGGTATCGCGCAAGCGTGGTATGGTTTATTTAACACGTGGAATCAAAATGAGTAGCATCTCTGCTCACTAATCGCACTTTGGATATCTCCTTTTCTCTCAAGTTCATTCTCCTCTTTTTGTTGCTGCAACGGTCTTTTTGAGTTAGTACATACAAGCAAAAGGGTGGTGTTCTATATATAACACGAGTGCTTACATTTGCACTTTCTCCTCTCCTGCAGCAGGACTCTCGCACTTTTCCGTCACCTCTTCTCGAAATGGATCCAACACTCTCCCCTCCAAACCTTTCCACCTCACCAGCACAATCCTTCGTCTCTCCTTTTTCTCCCTCTTTCGTGCACCTCCCCAACTTCTCCCCAAGTCCTGAACCTCTACGTGGAGATGAGTCTTCGGAGTTTTATCTGGATGAGAATATCAATGTGAATCCAACGATTCCGACACTAACTTATGCAGAACTTGCGTCGATTAAGTATACACTTGGTGCGACATCCTCATTACTGGCATCTTCGGTGTGTCGACTGTACTACGCCTCCCCTTCTCTCTGCACCTCTTCCTCCGACGGAGCAACTTCCACACCATCTGCAGCAACATCCAGCTCAACATGGATTGATTCTGGTGTACAAGGTGCTGTTGTGTTGATTGTAGATAGAAATGGACATGCGAGTAAACATATTCAGATGTATGGATTACATCCTGTTACTTCAACGAAAGAGAATAGTACGAATAATATGAACCAAACAAATGAGGAGGTGGAGAATAACAATCATATCAACAACGGCAGCATCACTACCATCACCACTCTCCCACTCCTCCTCTCCCTCCAACTCTACTCATCTCTCGCCTACCTCTCTCCAAACCCTCTCTTCCACTGTTTCGAGATCGACTGTTGTCTGATCGGCCTCGCATTCGGTGAGCCACAAGGTGCACAAGATTTCTTCCTCAAAGTTAGACAATATATTCCGACCCATCATGCTGTGATGAATGCAGGAGGTGGTGGGATGAATATTCCACAAGGAAGTGGTGTAGGAGGAAGTGGAACGAAGAAAGAGAAAGAGAAGAAAAAACGTGATAGTGCATCAAGTAAAAGTGGAAGTAGAAAGAATTCGGATATTGCGAACAATGGAGGTACTTCAAGTAGCTTCTTATCTCGTCTGTTTGGTGGTTCCTCTTCTTCATCTACCTCCAGCAATACAGCGAACTCACGTGGTCTGAATGGTGATCTCGAGATTAGTGGTCCCTCTTCTGTTGTGAAACATGAGCTCCCATCAGAGTGGGAGACACTGTTTAAGAATGCAGCGATTATTCAGGCGAACAAACAATCTCAGATGCAAGCGCAAGCACAGCAACAACAGCAACAACAATGAATTCATACAAAAACTTCTTCGATGCTGCCACTGCCTAGATTGAGTGTGGTTGAATAAAGTAGCCTCATAAATCGCTACTAGCACAAGCAATCGTTACGCTGGGAATTAGTAAGCCATGTATGAATACATAGCATTCCTGTACGGGAGCTGCATGACCAGCTAAACGTACAAAGCGACCTCTACTCATCATTCAATGATCCAAGTGTCCTACCTCAAATTCGCAAGTTGAAGATCTGCGTTCGTGCGGGATCCATTTCCCGTCTCGATTTCGATTGCGACAGACCACACAACGTGAATGGATACCGCGGCACCAAGCCAACACCAGAGAAAGAAATCGTAGACATGTACAATGCAAACGAGCGAGCTCAGCGAATACACACTATCGATCGCGCCACCTCGCAACAGAAGTAGAAGTCGAAGTCGAAGTCGAAGCAGAAGCAGAAGCAGAAGCAGAAGTGGTCTGCACGAGGAGAAGTAGGAGCCAACAGCAACAACCATATTTGTCCAAGTGTTTTTCTTTGTCCACACATGTTCCAAGTTCGAATTCACGGACAGCTGCGCATGCAGGCAGAACAAATTTACATGCATATATATTTCTGAGACGCCGAATGCTGCGCTCCGCATATATTGGCAACTAGCATACGAAGGATTGTTTCAAAATCGCCCATCTTTGTATCCTGAGTCTTGTTCTATCACACAATGGTGCAGTCCGGATCCATGTCACAGTTAGCCACCATCCCTCACGATTGTAATGCTCGTGGCTTGTATTACACGTCACAAGCGGCTGGAGGATGACGGAAAAGCAGGAGGCTGTTGAGGACGGCGGGCAGGAAGAGATGGGGAGAAGGTAACGCAGGCAACAAGAGCAGATGCCTTCTCTCAACGTCAAGGAACTGAACATGTCGCGGCCAAAACTTGTATAGTATTCCCTTTGTAACGTACGAATTCGTATGCATAATCACCATCGTGATTGTTCTCAGATACTCCTTCGCCTGGCGGTACTGTTTGGTTCGTTCTCCACCCCTGCAGCCGCAGAGCGACTCTCCTCGCCATTCGTAATCGCGATCACATTTCCTTCGACCTGCCCTTCTTCAACAATGTCATTCTGCGGAATAATAGGCGCGACTGGTGCTAGAGGCAGTTCTGGTGGTGGAATGGAGGGTAGATAAGGTTCGCTCCTGCCAGTAGTTCGATAAGTATCCACATTCTTTTTCAGCTCGCGATCCCACACAAATGATTTATGATCGTGCTGCATCAAAAAATGAGTGAGTTGCGGTAGGAGGTTAATATCATCGAAGTATGACTTGAGTTGTTCATGAGTGGCCGCTGTGAATACCGACTCATCCCATACGGAATAGAGCTTCAAGTTGAGTGTACAAAGTGAAGTAAAATGGCGTAGCAGAGGCAGTTCAGAGGAAGGCAGCTTGGTATTTTTTAGGGTTAGTTGCTTCAAACGATCGCGTTGTACCTGATGTTGCGTCAGATGAGACAACAGTGATGGCTCGTGTGTCGATTCCAGTGTGAGTGAGGTCAGATGCGGCATCGATTGAAAGATGCGATTCCATTCACTCGAACTTGGACACCATCCTGTGAAAGAACAATGAGTCAACGACGTCGACTGACAGAGTGCATCGATGACATGTGAAGGCGAAATTCGACGTGAGAGTGGTAGAAGAGTACCGCGATCGCCCCACATGTAATGAAAAAGGGATAAGGAGGCGAGGCGCTTCAGTTGCGATGCTACCAGGAGTGAGTCGACGGTGAAGTTCGACTGCGTCAGTTGGGTGAGCGAAGGAAATACGGCAATCAATCGTGAACTGTAATTCTCTTCAAGTCTGTGGAAGTGAGGGAATTCAAATATCTGTACGGACGAAAACACGATCGAATGTTGCTGAAGGAGTGGTAGTAGAACACTTACGGTACAAACATCGAACCAACGATCAGAAGTCAATGTCATCTGAATCAGATGTGGTAGAGCAGCGAGTACACGCATCTGTGCTAAGAGATATCGGATATCGCGTTCACGCACTCGAGCAGGTGTTTTATGGAGTTTACTGATGAGATCATGTGCATATTGGGTCAGTTCGACATGGGTGAGCGATGGACATGAGGAGAGTGCAGAGATGTCGGTCTGGATTGGGAGCTGATCGAGGTGGATAAATGTGAGTGATGAAAAATATGGGAAGAAAGACATCCACTTCACGAAGGTGAACGTCTTGTTCGTAATTCCGATGGAAGTCAGATGACGACGCAATGGGGATACGATACCAGCAGAGTTGGGCTGCAAGATGTTTGTGATACTTTGCTTTAATAGATCGTTGAGGGTACGAGGATGAACTACCTGCAGCGTACCAATGTTTGCAGATACTGGTAACAGCAAGAATAAAGTCATTGTTTGGTAGGAATGACCAGATAGAACGCAGTCCGTCAACGAATAGCGATTGTGCATTCATGGCGGAATTTGACGTGTTGGAAGTTGAACTTGAACTTGTTGGTCCAGGGTTGAGTTCGATGCCGACGAGTCGTGGTTGCGCCTGCTGCAATTTACAACGTCGATACACTTCATTGTGGCTTGTACCATCTCGATCGTAATCGCGATGACTTCGCTCCGCAACGAACTCAAATTTTTGACTTGCTTTTGGTACAGACAGGATATCTTGTGTGGTGAAATAAGATTCAAGCAGATGTGGGAGAAGGTGGAGTGAATCCTTCATTGGCTGAAGTGCAAGTCGCGTCAGTGATTGATATGACGACAAACAACGTAACTCTGCACGAACGGAGAATTCAAACGGACGACCGTTTGAGAACTCGATTTCGGTCAGATAATGACGAAGTGGCGATTTGGTACCCTTGCTGAGATCGTAAAGTAAAGAAACACGATCTTTCACAATAAATTGACGATCAGATCGAGAAGACTGATTGCTACCAACTGTATACCAGTGACGACAGATGCGAGTAACAGCGATCACAAAGTCATGACGAGAAAGGAATGCAAAGATCGAGTGTAGACCATCAGCAAAACATGATTGTGCACTGATTGGACTAGGTCCAGGGTTAAGTTCAATGTTGACGAGTCGTGATGCAGGTGGAGTCATTGTTGATGCAACTCTCTCCTTCTGTCGACGATAGGCCATATTCTGTTTCTTCCGAGTATCCCAGATCCACTTCTCCTTCGTTTCCATCGATTTCAACTCAAATCGTTGCAGATGCGGTAATAGCTCAACATTGTTAAAATGATTGACCAGAGTTTGGAAAGGGAGTGAAGTTGACTGAGCCGAGCATAAGACACTGACTGTCAACGATTCAAGTGACGGAAGCTGCTGTAGCCCCCGAACAAATTCCATGTTGAAAGTCTTGTTCTGTTCGAATGTAAAAGCGCGTAGCTGATTTCTTACTGGGGAAGATTCCGCGAGTTGATCGAGTTGAGGTGCACATGCAATGAAGATGAGTGAAGTGAGGTGTGGCAACGATGTGAAGAGCCGATTCCAATCCTGTGCTTTTGAAGGACACCAGCTGTGAAATTGTATCGTCTCAAGGGAGCGACACTCGCAGAGTGCATTAATCACTTCCTCTGCTGCCTTTGTATTGGTATCAGATTTGAGAATAGCAGCACGAAGTAAAATAATCTTCTTGAGCTGGTTAAATTTCGCCCACCGTGCCATTTCTTGCTCATAATCTGGCCGATAGTATGCTACTTCAAGCTCGCACAGATTCGGAAAGAGATAATAGAGATCCTCCATATTCGAACCAAATAAACAAAATTCAAGTGGCTCACGAAGAGAGAACTTATGTAAATGATGAAAGATGACACGAGATGGCATTAGCTTTCGAAAGAACTGATTCACATCGGCGATATTTTCTAATAGAAATAAGGAGGTGAGCGTCTTGATATTCGCAAGGTGTGACATTTGTGTTTTGAAGAGTGCATGATCGTACTTCGGCTGGAACTCATTCGTTTGGCAACCACGTAGTCGGTGATTTTGATTTTCGTAACCGATGAGAAATCGTGGCAGATTGAGTGTGGTTAATGCAGTGCATTGTGTGAGTGGTTTGAGCGAAACTTCGAAAGAGAGGGAATGCAGCAGCGTCAGGGAGGTGAGTGACAGGAATGCAGTTGTGTCACAAATGTACTTAAGTAAGATTGTCCATCTCGCAATCTCAAGTTCCTCCACTTGTGCGTGGTATATTGTTTTCTTGTCGATGAATATTTTGAGGTGGCGTCGTAAGGGTGAGGTACGACTCGCTTGGCAGAAAATGTCGAATCGATCATGGAAGTAGTGATCATACTTGCATGTCATCGAACGATGCATCGAAGAGAACAGGGTGGCTGATGTGCCAATTTTATACCAATCACGACATGTTAGAAGTGCGCGCAACCAATCGCAATTCGAATTTGCGAAGTTGAAGACGATACTTACGCCATCAGCGAAGAGAGATTGTGCGTTCATACTAGAAGTCGATGATGGCGGATTCAGTCGGAATGGGAGAGGACCAGAGGGCGGTAGAGGAGGAAGATTCTGAGCAGAGAGGCAGAGGAAGGAGGAGAAAGTATTCGGAATGTTGCAGCAACCGGTTGCTGTGCGAGGATGCACGGCAAAATTGGTCGTCGGAATTAGACGAAAAGTCGACATTGCGCAAATCCACAAGCGGCTTGACATACAAGAAATGTCAAATACACACAATACATTTTGAGGACATACGAAAGGAATTGGCCTGCATTCTCCCAAAGTATCAACCCAAAAGAAAAGCAGAACGTGTGAGACAACTCGTTGCTTGACCAGGACCTCATCTGTCAATTTAATCAACAGATGAACGCGCAGTCACTCTTCGCTGATGGTCTACGTCTGATCTTTTCTTACCTCTCGAATAATGAATTTCTTTCTGTTGTTACTCGTATCTGTCGATCATGGTATGATGCAGGTACATTCGTCGTCGTCGCATCGTCAGTCTCATCAAATCGTGGATTGATACTTGATCTACAATCCTCTCATCATTATCTCAGACATTTACAATCTGCAGCCTCATCACCACTAAATCGACATCTGACAACTATATTGATCATGCATGCTAGTCTCGTAACATTCAATCATTGGTACACCATCCTTTCTATGTTGCCACACTTTCCTTCTCTCACACAATTACAACTAAGAGAGTTACCTCTTCAACTTGATCTCTCACCTCTTCTCAAATGTTCTCATCTATCTCAACTCATACTTCCTGCATATGCCAATCAAATTGAAGATGCACTCTTGAATCCACAATCATGGTCCTCTTCATCATCACCACCACCTGATACCTTTTTGTGTCATCTCGTTCGACAAATGCAATTGTTCTCTGAGTTACCTCATCTGACCTCACTCGAAATTGATACTCCTAAGATGGTTCTCATCCTGCCGCTACTTGGCCAACATGGCATCCTCTTTCCTCGACTTCTCGCATTTCCATTCACATTTACACTGACACATAGACTAGCTCAGCAGTGCTGCTTGATCATGCCGCAATTAACTGAACTCACAACACAACGGATCAATGAAAATGCGATTCCAGATGTCCTAGAGTTGACTCAACTCAAAAGAATGACACTCTCTGAAACATTTCTACTTCCACTTAGGCAAACTCCTAACCTACTCGCACCATTGAATCACCTTGAACATCTTACATTCCATGGTTGGGGTCCTGATAAGGAACAATGGAAAGTCTTGTGTGCGACACTTCCTGCCCAATCCTCACTGACATTCGATTCAGTTTCTGCGTCAGTCTTGATGCAAGCTTTCGATCATGATGACCAACTCCAACTCGTTCGTCGACTTCGTTTCCTTCGTGTCTCCTCTTGTAGCCTAACGCAAAACGATCTCTCATTGCTCCTGCTCGTCTCCTTCTCTCATTTGACCTCACTTCATCTACACAATGCATTTGGCTTAAACCTGACTCTCGATCAACTTTGTGCAACCTTCTCGCCTAATCATGTCATGCCGCTGCTGGAACGATTGGAAATAACCAACAAGAATAAGAATCGTCGAATGCAGACTCTTCTTTGGACTTCGAATTCACGATCGGGTTTGACAGGACCGAGGCTACGGGAGTGGCTTGATCCCATCGCAGAGAACAAAAGGAAACAAAAAGAAAGACGAAAAGAGAAATATTTTGCAGGAGACGTTTAACAGAGCCAAGAAACGGCACTGCGCAGTGCAAATATTTCAAACTTAAATAGCAATTAAATGCGCGATCGTGAGATGTTGAATGAGAATCTTTTTAAAGAACAACGCAGGGGTAGGACAAGGGAGAACTTCCGAGAAGAAGATAATTGTGAGCGTGTTTCTGTTGCTCGTTTGGGAATACCCCTTAGACGCCGAATGCCACAAACGTGGCATTTTGCAATTGGCTAACTCACACGCGACGGATTGTTTCAAAATCGCTCTTGTTTGGATGTGATTGTATACTCCTGAGTCTGTCCTATCTCACAGTGATGCATTCAGTCCATTTCATACGCATTCCCTTCTACACAGGGTGAGGAGGCGAGGAGGACTGCCTTGATGGTGCATCTCTCTCCTTTCTTGTCTTGTTCCTTGTGCCTGTATTCTCTCCGATTCTCGCGTAGCATAATCGATTACCAGTGAGATAAAATTCGTGACGATACAAGAGAAAACAATCAGATGCGTGATGTCACTGCAGGAAGAAGGCAAATAAGAGAAGAGTGAAGAATTGGCAATGATTCGCATCTCAGCACAGCAGGACGTCGCTGAAATCGCTGCTTGTACCCTCTCCGTGAAGTACTCACCTCAACATACTCATCCATGAATATGAGAGTAGTTGGTGCCACCTCACCACCGAATGACACGACCTCGAAGACAAAAATTTGACCTTTTCTTGGATCTCCTTGAAATTGTGGATGGTGAGTGTGTACTCATGCGAACCGAATGATGCACACATATGATATAGTTCAACCATACCTGAGGTGAAGATCACAAGGTGGTGTCGTTTGTTGAGTATGCGACAGTGAATGTGGCTGTTGAGGAGGTGACAGAAATGGTGATGTGAGAGAATGAGGTGAGAAGTTGACGGTGATGCACCACAGCAGACACAACGCGAATCATCACAAGTGACACACGTCGAGTAGTACCACTTGACATTCAACTCACATGCGTGCAACTCACCTGATTGCGTTGCGTGGTGGTGGTGCAAGAGTGTGAGGAGCAGGATTTCGGTGTTGACAGATTCGGACTGCTGTCTCACTCGAGAGTGCAAGATTTCATTTCATTTTCACACCACGCAGTGTGCGACAGACGTGTCGACAGGATGAGTGCAAGCGGACAGCGTGCAGTGAGGTGCCTGCGATACTGTCTGAGCGAAAGCAAATTTTGAAAATTTAGAAAACTCTCTGGGCGTCTAAGGGATACGGAGCGCACACAAGGACCCATGCGAAGATACATGTCAAGGGCACCTTGTCGTACATGACGGCTCTGAGAAGCGTACAAATTAAGGAGAGAGAGCGGGCAATGGAACTCGACACGATTCTAGATCAAGGAACTAAATTTTAAAGACTTCACTGAGTTGTAGGGTGGGATGGCGGTAAAGTACACTACTGTGATGTGCACAAGTCGTGACGACAGGCGAAGGAATTGTGATTGTTCAGAGACCCGAATGACGCTTGACGTTCACCATTGAAAAACGATAGAGGAGATTGATGCGAGGTGAGTAGATGAAGCTGCTGCGATGCGAACACACTAATGCTATGATGCGAGTTGATGCGAAGTGGATTGATGATATTCGAAGCTGCACGACGCTGTTTGGTATGATTTACCTTCATGTGGACGAGGGTACATCATTCTTCCTTACCGTCCAATGTACCAAAAAGGAAACCCCCCACCCTAGTTTTGTCTGCGAAGTAGCAACGCAGGACAACAGCTTGAGTGCTCGTACGCCAGAGCCGATGTTGATCCACGCGTTGATCGGGAAATCGTACTCGATTCAAACCACTTCCAGCCATCTCGAATATGGCATTATCACAACCCGAGATCGAGAGGAGTCGAAGTTCAGGGATGAAGTCGATCGCGTTGAATCGCATATAGATTTGTTGCCATGGTGGTCGCTCCGAGTTTTTCATTCGTATCGTCAATGACTCGAGACGAGTACATGCAGCGAGGAGATCGGCATGTTCTGGTAGCCATACATGACGAGTTAACATCAAGTGTCGCACACATGCCGCCGCAGCCTTTTCGCTTGCGAACAGCATAAAGCCGCTGTTATCATCGAAATGGAGTCGTGTCAACGATGGCACGCCAACAAGAAGTGTATTCCAAGATTGAGGCTCGACGAAGTGCCAACGAAATGAAATTGATGTCAGGGACTTGAATTCAAGTAGCGCCGTGACGATCTCTGGCTCTGTCGTTTCTTCAACGTTACAAACTGGAGGTCGACTGTAAAATGTCATCGAGTGTAGACGAGTGAACTGCGCTGCTGCATGCAGATCGATTGTTTTGCCACCACTATTCGGAGGATCACACTGCTTGAATTGTTCTACGTTGGGCATGAGATGACGAAGTTGATTCATGACTTCAAAATACCCAATTGTCCGAGAGATGTCGAAACAACGAAGGGCAGGAAATCTGGGAGATGGTATTCGAGGATCAGCAGAAGCTGCTGCTGTCCACAGTGCAACTTGTTCTATGGTGTTCAAGTGCTCCTTCGTGATCACATACTCGTAATTCCCAAGACAGAGATATTCGAGTTTCGAGAGATGTCCGATCCATTGTAGACATGACTTCATTGAGGGATTCATCGTGTTCATCCCAGCTGCAGGATTTTGTACCAGCGCAGAAATTGTGAGATGGGTGAGGAACTTCAGTGAGACGAACGAACTGAAATCGATAAATACTTGCGCTGGATTGGACGAACATTGAGGATCGATTCCAGAGATTGTCAGGTGGGTGAGTTGCTGCAGTGAACTGATTGCGAGGATGAGTGGACGACAGGAAGATTGTTGGAAGCCGGCCAACTCCAATTCGAGTGTGTGCAATCGTTGAGGTAAATGAACAGGGTTGGTCAATTAGCGGTTAGCAGGCCAACCGCGATTAACCGCGGTTATATTTTGAACCGCACGGTTAGCGGTTTGCGGTTTTGCGGTTAGAGAAAACCCAGAAGAGGGGGTGAACAGCGGCAGATCCGTCAAAATTTTTGGCGCCGAATTCAAATTTGACCAAAATTTTCCAAAGTTAATCTGAATTTTTCATGTATGCAGAGGAATCATGACATCAAAGAGACTCTCATACAATTTGAAGCTCGATGGCATCAAAAATAAGCGAGTTATGACAAAATTCAAGTCTGGCACTTTCTTGCAAAAGTCCAAACACTCCCCCACTGTCTTCGTCCGAGCTAGTCAACGCTAACCGCAAGTACCGCGGTTAGAATGGGATTCAACCGCAACCGCAATCCGCGCGGTTAGAAACCTAACCGCGGTTAATCGTAACCGCGGTTACCCACCCTGAAATGAATGACGAGCTCACTTTCACTTTGTGCATTGAATATCTTCATCTCGATGTTGATCTTCATACTCTTACATGCCGGCATTCGAGTTGAAAGCTGTCTCAGATCGTTCGTCATAAATTCGTCATAATCAAACCAGACTTGTTCGGCATGAAAGTGTGTGATGATGTGTGTCAGACTGTAGCGTTGTGGTTGCTCTTGATTGGTTGTTGCACTTGTGCACGTCGACTTCTTGTCACTCTTGAGCTTATTCGCCAGCCTTTGGAGGAAGGTCGGTGCTTTGGTTGGTTTCGATGCAGGTTGAAACAATCGTCGACATGCACCGGATGAGAGTACAGTTAGTGAACCAGCGAATGGACGATACGATATTGCTGCGCCGAACCATGAATGACAGGTTGCAGCTGATCTCACCCAATCACTCGAATTGAGAAAAGAGAATATGGTGTGCAAACCATCAGTGAAGAGTGTCTGAGCGGTCATAGTTGCTGCGGTTGGTGGTCCTGGATTCAATTCAATGCCGACAAGCCGTGATGCTGGAGGTGTTGCTGGTATCTTCCGATCTTCAAGTGCAGGAGCAAATATTCGATGAAAGACATTCTGATTGCGTGTCTGCCCAGGGAATCTTGCATAGTTGATCTTCTTCTTTGCATCATACTCAAATTTTGCATCTGTTTCAGTCGAAAAGTAAAGCGATGTGAGTGACGGCATAAAGATCGTTGCAGGTGCATTGAATGTATCGTAAATGTTATCCCACTGGTTGCGAGTGTACGAAGATCGAATGTCGAGTGTGTGACAGTGATTGAATCGTGCGAGTAGGGCACGATAGTCTGGGTGCCACTCGTGTCGAGTGAGGATGAGATGTTGCACACGGGAAGGTCCATCATCTGAATACTCAGCGAATTGTTGGAATCCTCTTTGATCGAAATGAATTCGAGTCAGTGAAGGCAGACCACACAATAGTGAACCCAGTCGATGAGATTCATCGAAATGCCAGTGACGAAAGGTGATGGACGTGAGTGATGTGAATTCAAGTAACGCCTTCAGTATTGCTTCTTCACTTCCCCACGGACCACCATTTGTGCCCATTGGAAGCATTCGTGAGACTGCCGGTCGAGTGTAGAATGTGAGTGAAGAGAGGCGAGTGAACTTTGCAGCTGCACTGAGATCGATTGGCCAATCTGCGTGACCACGTGAACTTCGCTGTTTCAATATTTCCACATTTGGCATGAGACGATGAAGTTGCGTTAAGAATGACGTGTTTGCCTCTGACAGAGAGATGTCGAAGTGACGAAGTTTAGGGAATAGAGGTAAGGAGGAGGAGGGAGAAGATGACGATGCAACCTTCGTGGCCAATATTGCTGCTTCCTCGATCACCTTCAAGTGCTCTTCAGTGACATCATGATCGTATGGCCCAAGGCAGAGTTGTTCAAGTGAGCTCATTTGTGCAATCCATTGTAAACCTGATTTCATTGTTGGTGTTACTATGAAGGTATGATTTCGTGGTAATAAGGCAATTGTGAGATGGGTCAATGTATCCTTTAGTGATCGGAGTGGACTAAAATCGATGGGCTCTTGCTTTCGCACAGACATAATAACACCATTGTTCGATGAATTCTCTCCATTAATCTTCAAGTGAGTCAGATGCTGAAGTTGACTCACAGCAGCAAGAAGTGAACGACAAGAAGAGGAATGTAATTCGTACAGCTCCAATTCGAGAATACGCAATCGAGCAGGTAGTCGAATCATTGCTACTGATTCTTGATTCAGTTGCGATGAATTCTTCTGTACCTTCATCTCAATGTTGATTCGCAAACTGTTACATACAGCGAGTCGTGTTGAGAGATGTTTGAGATCACCCGTCATGAATTCGTCATAATCAAACCAGACCTGATCGGCATCAAAATGTGTAATTGCATGTGTTAGACTATAACGTGAACGTTGATCTTCATTCATCATCACTCGACTTGAATCTGTTGAATTCTTCTTTTTATCGCTTTTGAATAGTTTAGTTAGGCGTTGGAAAAAAGTCGACGATGGCAGTGATGGTGATGATGATGACGAGGAGGATGCGAAATGATCAGGTTCACTGACGACGCCGTTAGCAGGTAGAAATAACCGACGACATGCTGTTGAACATAGTACTATTGATGTTGATGAACCTGCAAGTGGACGATATGATCGTGCTGCATTAAACCATGAACGACACGTAGCAGCTGATCGAACCCAGTGACTTGAATCGAGAAATGAGAAGATCGTGTGTAGACCATCAGTGAACAGTGATTGAGCGGTCATAGTTGCTGTAGCTATTGGTGGTCCTGGATTCAATTCAATACCAACAAGTCGCGGTGCTGGAGGTGTGTCGCGCTGTCGTCTGTAGGTGTCGATATTCTCGCCAGTTCGTTGACTGTACCGAAATTCGACGGCCAAGCCACGCATGGACCTCATCATCCAGACTGAGAATAGTTCCAGTTGCGGCATGACAGTGACGTCATCGAATCGAGCGAGGATCTCATCATACGTCAGATCAAAGGTCGATATTGTCATGTCGAAACTAAGGAGTGAGAAGAATTTTAGTGAAGTGAAATGTTGCACCAGAGAGGGAAAACTCGATTGACTCAATTCACATTGGAGGAGGGTCAACTTTTGGAGTCGATAGGAAGTGAAATGACGATTCTCTGGTGTTGCACTCATGTGCGTCAACATCTGTGGTTCGCTCGTCCTCTCTATTGATAGACTCGTCAGATGCGACAATGAAGCGAAGAGTTGACTCCATTCATCACTCGATGTCGGACACCAATGACACAGACCGAGATGAATCAGAGATCGTATTGATGCAAATGATTCGATTGTGCGAACATGGTGATCGTGTGAAAATTTATTGACATCCTTTGGTGGACCAATGTCGAGAAGTGTCAGTCTTGATAGTAGACTCAGAATATTGAGAGTTCGGTGAGTGAATGAATGAAGCTTCAATTGAGTCAAATGAGGGAGGACACTCACGATGCAGCGATATTGTTTTTCGCTGAACACAATGTGAGGTAACCAATATTCACGAATTCGAGGAAGCTTTATCTGACGCGCAGACAGCAGCGATAGTAAAGCGAGTGTAAAATCCGTTGCAATTCCTGTTCGATTGATTTCAAGTGAGGTCAGTCTTGGACAACGAGATAAAACATTCATTTGTGTCATATCCCATCATGATTCCCAGTTCTCCTTGACGGTTTGCTAGTTGCGCGCAACGATCATCATCCGGCTGAAGGTACCCACTGATTTGAGGACAGTATTTTGAGATACAGAGAGGTGAAAGAGAAACACAGTCGATGAGTGGTGATAGATTATCGGTGGGTGAGACGAGAGTGAGATGAGTGAGTGCAGGGTAGGAAGGGAGGAAGGACATCGGATCCTGATACAAAAGAAATGCCAGCCATGTGCACCACAACCGTGGCGAGATGATGACGAAGGGATGAACGAACGCACTGATGAGGGATGCTGCAGATTCTCGAGTCACTGAGAATTTCAACGATCGAGAAGGATAAGATGGGGATGAACTTGATACTGTCAATTGTTCCAATTGTGGTGGTAGAATATTGTTATCATCAAATTGAGCGAGTATTTCGTTATAGGTCAGATTGAAAGGTTGATCACCGAAGACATATTCGATTCCCCAACCTCTGTGTTTGAAGACCGTCCACACTGCATCTACCGCAGCCGACTTCACTCACATTCTTCCAGCTGCCTCATATTTTCGCACCACGCTTGGTTGGTATCGAACTCAATCCTGGTCCGAGTGGTACTGTCGTCATGAACGCATCAATACTCTTTGCTGATGGTCTTCGTCTAATCTTTGGTTATCTCGAAACTGATGAGTTTCTCATTGCAGTCACGCAAGTCTGTCAATCATGGTACGCTGCCGGTCGATCCTCTTCATCGCCATGTCGTTCGATTGCTTTCAAGATTTACTCGTCGACGAATCTGCCTCATTTGTCTGCAGCAGCTTCCTCGCCACTCAATCGTCATCTCACATCATTATCGATCACTTTCACACCGAATACTTCGACATTCACAGTTGCTACTGCGCCCGATGTTTGGCCTCCCATTGTTTCCTTGTTGCCACACTTTCCTTCTCTCACTCAATTACGACTTGAACCATTGTCGCTTCAACTTGACTTGACACCTCTCCTCTCATGTCCTCGATTGACTTACATCATACTTCCTAGCTATGGCTCTTCCATTCGACAAGTAATGAAGATCAATCATAAATTTCATCTCAAGATCACATCGCCTTATCCTGGCTCTCTTCTCACACATCTCATTCGACATATGCGAACTCTTGCTTCGTTACCGCATCTCACTCGACTTGAACTCATTGAGGAGCAAGATGTGGTTCGTCATGGTTACAATGTGTTCGATATCATCATACCGACACTGGCGCACAATCAGATTTGCTTTCCTCGATTGGTCGTGTTTCCAATCTTTTCGATGTCAGTTACACGCAAATCTGCTGAGAATCTCTTCTATCTCTTTCCAAGTCTCACTGACCTTGCGCCACGCACCATCACCGCTGATGCAGTTCCGATTGTATTGCAGTGGACACAACTACGTCGTCTTGCTCTGAACGAAACATTCTTGTCTCTTCTTAAGCAACAACCAGATCTACTCGCTCCCTTGCATCACCTCGAACATCTAGCCTTTTTGCAACGATGTCCGCGACCGGATCAATTGATACATCTATTCATCACACTTCCTTTACTCTCGTCACTTGCATTTGAATCGATGTCGTCTTTCTTGGTGACAACAAACTGGCCACTCGATATTTTGATACCGTCAGATGATCTGCGTGCGATCTTTACAGAGCGACTTCGCTCGCTTCGGTTTTATTCAACGCAATTGGATCACTTTCAGATTGTGCCATCAATAATTGCATCCTATCCGTATCTGACTTCACTTGAACTGATCGATGCGTTGCATCACTCGATGAAACTTGAACAACTGCGTGCAGCATTCTCTTCACCGTATGACATGCCACAATTGCAGCGACTTGAGCTTGTAGTCAAGGAGACAGGGTCTGATGTTGATGCATTTCTGTGGACGGCAGGTCAAAGGAGTAAGGACAACTTTCGAAGAAGAAAAGCATCTGAATCAGAGAATAGAGAAAAATAAGGGTCACGTCGAACGCAAATATACATCGAACTTCTTTCAATGTACCTCTCGAAACATTGTGTCAATATTAATCTAACAATAGACTTGCAACAACAGCCGGCTAGTCGTATCGCTTGCTCCTTTCCTTCTCCTGCAATGCTCTGCCGTGTTCTGTTGCAGCAGCACCAATCGCACGAAGGCGTTCATTCTCAGGCATCTCGAATCGTAGTGTACCTTCGACTGTTAGTGGAACATAACAACTACTCCGACGATCAGAAGGAGTGATGATGTGACAGCAAGAGTTGTTGTTCGTGAGATCGAGACGAGAAGCAAGTAATTCAGCAGGTGGAAGGAGCACATCAGCTTCTTTGTGATTCTCCTCATGTAAAGCTATTAGATCCTTGTGTTCCTCCTCATCATCAACTATCTGGATAATCACTTCATCTATTTGCTGTATCTGTTGCCGCAATTGTTGTTCTTCCAATCTCTGCCTATCCTGTTCTTTCCACAATACAATCTTCTTATTTCTTGCTTCTTCAAGTTGTTGTAGATACACACCCTTCTCTCTCATATAATCTATTCGATCTTCTGTTACATCTGATACTTCAAGTTTCCATACTGGATAGATTACACTTACAAGTGGTCGTCTTGAGTGACAACAACACAATAAACAACAGTATCCAAATAAGTATTCCACATTCTCCACAATATCTCTCCCATAATTCGGATTCTTAAAACCAGAACAAGCGAGATCCCATGTCTTATGGATGAATATCAATTCAGGAAAGATGTAGGCACGTAGGAATCGTTTTTCTTTTTTACGTTGAAAACAGCGTAGGAGTGAAAGGAAGAT
Organism: Asterella californica; assembly: GCA_036924285.1. Taxonomy (NCBI): domain Eukaryota; kingdom Viridiplantae; phylum Streptophyta; class Marchantiopsida; order Marchantiales; family Aytoniaceae; genus Asterella; species Asterella californica. The sequence continues at coordinate 143,239 of JAYKYS010000027.1, read as the reverse complement.
GGAGCTGAGGACAGTGAAGAGGATGTAGAGTGATGAAACAAAGATGTAGAGAAAAGGAAAGAATAAAATCATGCCACACTTTCCAAGTGTATTGGTATATGGAGATGTTCGCATGGGTTGAAGAAATTCAGACCAGTATTTCGGAAATGAAGTGATTGTAATGAAAAGAGTGATGAGAAGATGAATGATGATGCAAAATGGGATCATAAGGATGACTCGCAAGAATTGGAAACAGTACTCACAGAGATAATAATAACTGATACTTCTCGATCCGGGATCAACATTATCAACATTATCAACATTATCACCACATGAACATGTATTTGTTGATTCAGTAAATCGATAATCACTCACATGACGAAGGTGACCATGGCCATCATGACGTGAATGGTAACCGATATTATCGGCACACCAGATGAGCGTCGACTCAGAGAAGAAATAACTGCCGAATGTACGACGGGGTGGGCCAGGATTAGATTCGATACCAACGAGACGAGGTGCTGGTGGTGTGACCTCAGAATGTGTGACTTCTGTTTCTTGTTTCGATTTCATTCTTGGCAAACTGCTCTGAAGTGAAGAGAAATGGTTGGGAGAGTGAGTGGAGACGTGAGGATGCTGCAAGATTTGTTTCAATGCATTGAATAGGGAGGGGTTGGTTGTTGAGTTTATGCGTGCGCGTGACTGTAGAAGAGAGTTGTACCATTCAATACGCTTATTTTTTAGCCGTTTCACCTTTGTTTCGGTCTTGGCATTCTTTCTTCTTCTCCTCGACTCGGCGATCGAATTCCATGAGCACAGGATTTTGTTCTGCGTCGCCATCCTTGGGAAGTGAATCAAGGTGACTCATCCAATCCTCATCACTCAATAGATCCTTCACTCGAGGTAAGTGATCCAGTAGGAAGTAAAATAACTCGGGCAGTTGGCTCGAATAGGCGGCTGATGTCGCCTCCACCCATTCATGTTTTCGCATTCCCCCAAATGAATCGATCAATGCACGCATTAATGCAACCCTTCGATCAGCGGACATTCGATATTGACCTTCCGACAATCGTGTGAAATAGACTTCGCCAGTTTCACCTGAATGGATGAGTGTTGGACTCGATGCGAGAAGTGTCACAATGGCAATGTCCACTTCGAGTGGGAGATCAAAACGAGGATCGCCTTTCTGTATTAATAAATCTAGCGCGCAGCTGATTTGCAGCTGTGCAGACACCGTGTCCGGTTCATGTACGTGCAGATGAGCATATTCGATGATACTTCGAACAAGGTCGACTCTTGCTTTAATCGGTGCGACGTAAATGGCAACATCGAGTGGTTCGTGAAAGATGGATATGGGTTTGGGCTTCGTGCACCACTCACGATGTCGCAGGCTACAGCAACATAGATCTTGATCCGATTTGATTGCGCGACGGAATTGATCACGCTGTGCGAGTAACCGTGTGAACGAATCCAGATTGCCCGTCGTTGTAGCCAAGATCAGTGCAGAATTGTGGTTCGAAATATCAGTATCACTTACGGACATCGACGATGGAGTGGAAGAGGTTTCGTTGGTAACAGACGACATCGGATATTCTTCGATATTCTTTCGTCGAAATTGGACCACGTGGACGTGCATGATTGCTTTCGCTGCTGTTCGTTGATTATCTGCGGCATTTCAATCAGAAATTGAATAGATTGTAACTAAGATTACTCCTCGCCATCAGGTGCCAGGGTCTCTTCGATCTCGTCTGCCACCTCTGTCACCTCTCAACGAAAGAATGGATCCTGGACCATCGACAAGCTCCAGTTCAAGTTCCTCATCAGTCGGTCCTTCAATGACAGCAAACACAATATTCGCTGATGGACTTCATCTCATTTATGCGTTCTTGAAAGATACATATTTCATCAATGCTGTGCGTGTATCGAAGTTATGGTACCAAGTTGGTTCTTCTTCGTTACCAGCACATTGTCGCTCAATGACAGTGGAAAGTATTGTTCGTCCAATCTCCTTCTTACTCTTCACTGACGGTATGCGTTCACCATTGCGTCATCATCTTACATCCCTTAGCTATTCCATGCATCTCGTAGGAGCACCATCATTCCTCACATTCGTACTACCATGTTTCACCTCACTCACGCATCTTCGATTTCATGCACTGAAAAGTGAAACAAATGTCTCTTCTCTTACATTCTTACCTGCTCTCACATCGTTGGAATTATCAGGTTACGCACTACAGGAGATGTATCGATTACGTACACCAATCAGAACACCCATACCGCCGATAACACTGACAGAATCAAGTGTGTGCACTCTCATACTTCAGATGCGTGTAATTTCGACACTTCCTGCACTTACCTCCCTTGCAATCAACACACGTATTCGTGATCTATCATGGCGAGTCGGTGGTACTCTTCTTCCTCTACTTGATGCATCCAACATTCACTTTCCTTCTGTACGTTACTTTCCTCTCCTTCAACTCTCACTCACAGCTCCAGGATGTGCTCAAAGTCTGTCTCGTGTGTTTCCCCAACTCGCACACTTAAAGACTATCAATTTGAGTGGCGATTCACTTGATGTTGCTGCGAGAGGATTTAAGAGACTTGAATCCCTTCAGTTATCCGATCGAAGTCAAAAAACTCTTCCGTTATCACAACACGAGAATGCAGTGAATGCACTGTGTTGTTTCACTTATCTGACTCATCTTGGATTCACAACCTGGTGTCCGACAACAGGTGAAGAATGGAATCGTATATTCATCTCACTACATCATCTTACAAGTCTCTCGTGTTGTGATATTCGAGAGACTCAGGTTCTTGTACGAATGACTGAAACAGAAGATAGTCGCTTTCGATGTGGTCAACTACGAGAACTTTCTATTACTACAAGTCTGATTCATCCAAATGATTTGAAAGGACTGCATCATTTCTCTTCACTCCAAACATTAGAAATCGGTTTATCATATCAAGTAAAACGTGAGATGATTTATGTTGCGATCAATGATTGTAGCTTGATGCCAAAGTTAACGAGATTTGTATTGGATTCACATCGCTATGGAGCATCTCCATTCGTGTGGGATGTGAAGTTGAGGAAAAGAATCAATGAATTTCGAGTAATTCCGCTTTCGAAGCAATCAAATGTAATGATTGTACCTCCAGCACCTCAACTTGTCGGCATCGAACTCAATCCAGGACCAACAGTAAGTGCAACCACACTCTTCATCGATGGCCTGCGCACAATCTTTTCCTTCCTCAACAATGCTGAATTCTTCATCTCAGTGACACACATCTGTAAGTACTGGCGTTTACTTGGTGATTCTTCTGCAGCTTCCACACGTCGAATCAGTCACTCGTTAACCTTTAAATATGAGCCTCTTACAGTCCTATCACTTCTTGGTTCAGGCGTGACATCGCCACTGCGTCGCCATCTGAATACAATCAAGTGTGCCAACTTGACTCCTGCACCGATGTCTCACACTGATTGGACACAGCTGATCTCCTTCATCCTGCCATCTTATTCCTCACTAACTCATCTCTCACTTCACAAACTGTCGATCTCGATTGACCTCACACCTCTCGAAAGATCATGTCAACATCTTAGACATTTGGAACTGTTTGAATACGCTCAGTCACTAATAGGTTCACTGATGCCAATGAATGGACTAGCATCTTTTCGTGAGAATATTTCATCCATCTCGCGTGATCATCTCGGCATCCAACAGCTGATCCGTCAACTTCGAACAATTGCCTCACTCCCTCGATTGACACACCTTCTTCTTACAGACCATTGGGTCTCGAATTCTGAACCGTACTCCATTCTCCTCCTCTATCTTCTTCATCACCATTCCATTTCCTTTCCTTCCGTACAACAATTCTCACCACTCTCACTCTCTCCTGAATTTCACGTTCATCCGTGTGTCGTCAATGTCCTACCTCACTTGACGAACTTGAAGATCTCTTATTGTACTGGTGAGATCCTTGCTCAAGTTGGATCACAATTGAAAGATGTGGCGACATTGATGCTGAAAGGCAAATTTCTCGAACAAAAAATACCAAAGGCGGAACACCAGGCGCTCGTAAGTGGACTTTGTACCTTCTCATCACTAACTCAACTTGAATTTATGTATTGGTGTCCCGGCTCAAGTCAGGAGTGGACTCGTGTCTTTGCTGCTAACCCACATCTGACTCATCTCTTTTTTCAAATGACGGATCAATTCAATTTGATTGACCATCTCACTACAGTTGAAGAAAATCGCACTTTCTGCGCGAATAATCTTCGTACCCTCATTCTCAGCTGTACACGTCTCACCGGCGCACACCTACAGTTAATGCATCATTTCACTTCCCTTCATACACTCGAGCTTCTTCGTGGTCCCTCATATCATACATTTCGTGCCACACGAGAACAGATCTATGATTATTTCAATAACAAAGAGATTATGCCAAATCTACGAAGATTCAAGTTGGATCCGAAGCATGCAAAACATTCGTGTTTCTTGTGGGACTTGAATGAGGGGAAGAATATTGGGAAGTATCGTGGGAAATTGAAGGATGCAACCACAGTGACTCCATCAGCACCTCGGCTTGTTGGTATCGAACTTAATCCTGGACCATCCTCAACAGCAGCAGCAACAACCGTACAACCAGCGCTCCCCTCGTCACCGATGTCGACATTATTCAATGATGGCGTGTATTTGATCACTGCATTCCTTTCACTTCATGATTGGGTGAATGCATCAGTGATCTCCAAGCGAATGTACACCATCACAAGCACCATCGAGCCGTGTCGTTCAATCTCTCTCACTCCGCTCACTGCAGGTCCTTACAAACTCACACTTCTCACTCAATCACGCTCACCCTTTCGTCGTCATGTCACCGTGATTACTCGTGTCAATTCGGATGAGGTCATTCAACTACAGAGTATGCAATTACGCGCCTTCAAGTTCACTTTCTCTCAACTTCAAACTTTACTCAACTCACTTCCATCACTCCTGACCTTGAATGTTGATGTCACACGCTGCGGTGCATCAAGTTTCAAAGTGAAGATGCCTGAGCAACCACTAAAGCTAAAGCGACTTGAGTTGCATCTTTCATCAAAGGAAGAGCTTGAGTTCCTCAATCAACACACAAATCTCTTCTTAAGTCGGCTACATTCTATGTGTTCTTCCCTTACTACTTTTACTCTTTACTATCCACTGACGAGCAACATCGATTTTAGTCCTCTTCATGATTGCCTTTCACTGACCTATCTTCGACTGGTCGACGAACACAATTTCGCGTTCGGACGTCCCAGCGGAGCCGCACCACTGTCACGACTCCAACAGTTACAACAACACACGCAACACATTCGTGTCATCTCATTCGTATCAGGGATACCATTCGATGCAATCATGGAGGAAGAAGAGAAAGAGCGAAAGAAGACGAAGAAGCAACAAGATCTGATTCTGCCAAACTTGAAGGAGATCGGTGGTCACTTAAACTTACAGGAGAATGGATTGCTCAACCTGCATCGTATCGCACCGAATCTAATACGATTCACAGGTACACTTGCAGCGAGTGAATTTCCTCATCTCGCATTATTCACTTCCTTACAATCGCTCGAACTGGAACGTGAGGATCTTCTCCTGCCATACCCAATCGCGGAAGAGGAAAAGGATATGACGCAAAGAATACCAGAGGATGAATTTGTATCACATATATGTCAACTGGCATCGTTGACACACCTACATGTACAGAAATGGTGTCCTTCAAGTTTAGTATGGAAACAGATTTTCACTTCGCTTCCACATTTGCGAAGTCTGGAAATGTCACAGCCAGACAACATTCCAGGGCATGGTCAAGATTTGGTTACTTCACTCGCTACAGTTGCATTACGTATTCGTTCACTCTCCCTCATCGGTGATCCTCATCTACTTCTACCACTCTCATCATTCACCCTCCTCTGTGATAAGTTCGTTGCACTCGAGCGACTGACAATAAAGGAACTTGTATTTCAATGGAAGCCATTAACGGAACAAGATGCAATATCAGAACGAGAATGGAACAAGAATCTTCGATATAATTACACGAACATACTGCCAGACTTAAAACAACATTTCTCCTCCTCTCACGTCCTACCTCAGCTGCGTTATCTCTCACTTCGATATGGTCCACGATTTAGCCAGGAAAGTTTCATCTTCGATCGTGATCATGCAAAGAATGCATACAACTATCGATGCGATCAAAATGATGAGAGCGAAGAAAGGAAATGTCCATCGCCGAAGAAAGAGAAGTCCAAAAAGAAACGATCACGCAGCCGAAGTCGAGATCGCAAGGTTTATCGTGCTCTTAATAAACCCCCACCTCCAAATACACCACCAGCACCTCGTCTCATTGGTATCGAACTGAATCCAGGACCTCGTCGCACATTCTGCAGCTACTTTTGCTCCGAATCAACGCTTGTCTGGTGTGCCGATAACATCGGTTTTCACTCTCGTCTCGACGGTCACGGATTTGCCCATGAACAAAGTCTGTACGAACTAACACGAAGCACAAATACATGCGGTAATGTCGTCGCGGGAAGTGAAAAACATAACATCTGTGAATACTGTCTCAGATTCGTACGTATGCTTGTTATGATGCCGGTATGCGTACTTGCAGCTTTATGTATAACTGTTGTGATTCAAGTCATTTACTTCCCGAAATACTATCGTGATTACCTCAACGCACTCCTCGCATCTCCTTACGCGAACTGGATAGGAAAGTTTTTCATGATCGTGACCTTCCCACTTGCATACATTCTCCTCTCGTGTGTGTTCATTCTCGTGCATGTTCTGATTGCACTCGCTCGGCCTGATGTCTGGTACGGAACTCGTCTTCGTGAAACGAGGTTCTCGCGTGAGTACATCTTTGTTGAGTTGATAAAGATACACGAAGGCTACGACACTGTCCTACGAGGTGCACAACAGAATAATGGTCAAGATATTGTCGCAAGTGTGGAACACATCTTTGGTCGTCTTTTCTGTTGCTGTTGTCGTTCCCGCCGATCACGCTCGTCTGTCGAGAAGTTTGGATGGGGTACGCCGCGCTTATCTGGAAGAATGATTGAGAATGAAGAAGACATCGAAGAGCAACGCAATAAATATCTGGGGGAAATGGAACAAGCACGAAAGTGCAAAGTTGAACAATGGAATGCACAGGCTCACCAAAAAGCACAAGATCTACAGCAACAGCAGCAGCAGCATCCAAGTCTCGATCAGGTCAGCATTGCTATCACGCAAGAAGAAGAAAGCAAAAGTGTTGGATTTCATGCAATCGACACCTGTTGCCACCTTTTACCTCTCAAAGCTATTGCAGCTTATGTTCCGATCACAGCAGAAGGTACTTTACGGTTCTTGCTACCTCAAAATATGAAAGAAGTCGCATTGGAGATGGACGAGTTGATATGTACACCAGGAATGAATGCCTACAAGGAGATGCGACACGCAACTCTACTTGCGAATATTTCCGAACTCCCAAATGTCCTCGCAACTCTGATTGTTGATTATCTTCCTCCACTTGATCTCTTCACAAGCAGTCTCAGACCGTATTACCCACGGCAACATCATAGCAATCGATTGTGTGAGACAAGCGATTTTACCATCGAGGTGTATCAGTTGCTCTTGGAAGGATGGCGTGTAAAGCAACTACAGATGTACATGCGAACAGCGTGTTACATGACACGACTACTATTCGCACCACCTGATCTACTTGGATCCATCGAAGGAAGTGATGAAGAGGAACAAACGCTTACATCCGAGCAACTTGCGCGATGTTATCTCGCGCCTCTTATCACACCAGCATGCGGTCGATTTGCTGCTGATGTATGCACCTTCTCCGAGGAAGCGATTGAACGTGAAGCAATGCGAATGAATACTTTTGGACCATCAGAACCACGCATTCGATATGTTACACTTGCGCCTGGTGAATACATCTCTCGCGTTTGCGGCACACCAGGGGAGAATCTCGTGTATGCGCTAAAGTTCATAACCAACTTAAATAAGAATTATCTGATGGAGATGTCGCATACACCAAGCCGACGACGCCTTGAGCTTAGCAATATTCACTTCTTCGAGTTCGGCAGTCCTGTAATAGTAGCCTCTGCCTACATCGGTTCAGAAATATCTCATATTTATGAACTTGTTGGTTTACATCGTATTCTCATGCGTGCAGGCTCGCATTCACCTGTCAATACAACTGATATCGGAGGAACATTCATTCTGAGACACCCTATTCCCGCCCCACCGCCCTCGTCACCACTTGTCGGTATCGAACCCAATCCTGGTCCAACTGGTTCCTCCTTGATTACGGCCATGAATGCACAATCCCTCTTTCAAGACGGACTTCATTCGATATTTGCATTCCTTTCACACGCAGATTGGCTTTCCTCGGGTCGTACTTGTCGTGCATGGAATTCAGCATGGATCTCATCCCCTAATCGTCGTATTCGCTGTGATATGAATCGCATGCTCTCGAGCGGTGGCTGTTTCGCTGGTCACAATCCACAACAAGCTGTGCAAAAATTCTACACTCGAGTCTGTGCTTCTCCCTCGCGACGACATCTAACCTCCTTGATTCTACCAATAGGAATTCAGACAACACATGAATTGCATTCAGCTCCATTGACACTATTTCAACTGAAGATTTTAATCCAACGAATGCCATCACTTACTCAACTGACAGCGCGAATTACATTCGATGGAACAAGTTTGACGAGTGAATTGCTACCGATTGCAGCTGGTGTCGGAAAGAAGTTGAAGGAACTGAAGCTGGTTGTACCACACAACGGAGCAGATTGTTCTGGTATTGATCAACTGATCGTATTAATCTCACAATATCCGTCACTCATCTCACTCAGCCTCCATTATCTCCACATCCGAGTTGATCTCTCGCCGCTGTCTCAATGCCACGCACTCCACACTCTCGCACTATACGATTACAGAGGATTCGTCATGGATTCACATTGTATTCAACTCTACCTCAAACAGTTGCGTACGATAGCATCCATCAGTAGCCTCAGACAATTGGTACTCCACGGATTCGACGCATGGTCGGATCTGCTGAATCACACCACGAATGACATCACAACCGAAACTGTCTTTCCTTCTGTCGAACAATTTCAGTTGAGTCACATCGAAATCGGTTCTTCCAATCAATTGGTGATACTTCGTGATCTATTTCCTCGACTTCGTGTCATGCGACCACGTCGATTCGCTCCACATAAGTTCGCGGAAGGATTGATACGATTTGCTTCGACACTCGAGGTGCTCGAATGTCATCTGAATGAAGAAGACATACCAGCTGTACGAGAGCTGTATTCGTTGCATACCCTCATTCTGACTTGTTGTACAATCGGTGTTTCGTCTCAACAAGGATGGAGGGACTGGAATCGGCTTCTCATAGGGTTACCTCAACTTACTCAACTCACTTTCAACACTGGACCGATACCCGTGCATGAATGGTTGCTTGTTGATCTGCTCTCGGATCTTGATAATCGCACAATCTGTGCTCGACAGCTACAGATTCTTGAACTTCATGGTACTTATCTCGATGCGGACACTTTACCGCTGCTTCATCTCTTTACATCCCTTCGAACACTGAGGTTACATCCACGGTCACACTCATACGGTGAGCATCACGCATTCTCACAGTTGACACTCGCTCAACTACAAGCACACTTCGATGATGCGATCATACTGCCAGAGTTGACGACACTCGAAATCGAGTTTCCAACAGAAAAATTTATTTGGAACAAGCATGACAAACTGAAAGTTGGTGCAGCGGAATATCGAAGGTTGAAACCATCGAGTAGCACCTCAGCAACACCCCCAGCACCGCTACTCGTTGGTATCGAACTCAATCCTGGACCAAAATCATCATCTGCCCACGCACAGGCCTTATTTGCAGATGGTCTTCATTCTATCTTTGCATTTTTGACAAATGCAGAATTCAGTCGTGCTGTGACGCAAGTATGTCGCTGTTGGTCCACGCTGGGTGCATCTGCATCCTATCCTTCTCGATCGATGAAATTCTGTATGAACAGTCCGAAGTCGGTGATATCCTTGGTCGATGGTACACGTTCATCGATTCGTCGTCATCTGACAACAGTCATCATCAATGATACGGCAATGACTATAGGCCTGCATCGGTGCAACAATGGTCTGACCTCACTCCCATCCTACTCATCACTCACTTCCTTGACCATCACACCCTGTGCGTCACTCATCGATCTATCACCACTCCTCAAGTGCGTTTCATTGTCACATCTCGTCTTCACAAAATATTGTTACTCATTGAGTGCATATCTTGAGTCTCAAGCAACTTTGGAGGAACGATGCACACTACTGATCAAGGGAGAAGGCCATTTTAATATCATTAGAGAATATGACGGACTCATGACACAGATGACGATACTCGCACAATGTCCTAATCTAATTTCGATTGAGATCAATCGAACTGCACCGCGGCCGGCGATGACCTTTTCACTTTCGTTGCTTTCATTGCTCAACGCGTCTCAGATCAAACTATCAGCCATTCGTGAGTATGGATTACCTCAAATTGCTTTGACTGAACTACAATGTCGTTGTATTGTGAGTGTCCTACCTCACTTGACTCAACTCAAACTTCATTCATTTACTCCTGACATTCTGACTATCATGAATCAACTTTCCCAACTTACACTTCTCGATATCGGATCTCCCAAAAGTGAGAAACTTTCACGTGAGGATCACATGAGCACAATTGAATCACTTGCGAAGATACAATCATTAAGTCATATTGGTATGTCTGAGTGGTGTCCGATCTCAAGTCATGAATGGAGTCAACTCTTCTCTTCTCTCTCACATCTAACAAGTCTCTCTTTTCAACAAACAAATCAATTAGAGATGTTAATAAAAATGAGTGATACATCAGAGAATCGTTACTTCTGTTCGTATCGATTACAAAAATTGACTCTCGTTGAATCTGAATTGAGTCGATCAAGTTTTACCTCTCTCGTGCAACACTTCACTTCATTGAGATTCTTCTCACTCTTCTCTGTCGATACACAACCTTTCAATCTGACCTATAACGAAATACTCACTCAATTTGATGATAACAATATTCTACCACAATTGGAACAATTGACAGTATCAATGAAGAATATCGAGACGAAGCAGCAAGATTATTTCAAATACAATCAACGAATTGGTGCGAATGCTAATACTTACAGACGAAACAATAATCAATCGAACATGAATTCAACTTCATCAGTGACACTAGCACCACGACTCGTTGGCATCGAACTCAATCCTGGCCCAGCAATGGCGATGAATGCACAGTCATTGTTTGCTGATGGTCTCCATTCGATCTTTGCATTCTTATCCAATTGTGATTGGCTGAATGCGAGTCTGACATGTCGTGATTGGTATCGTATTGGTTCTGCAGCGAATGCACCTCTTCGTCATGTAAAATTCACTCAACGTACTTTCGGGTTCAAATTCTTACGCGAAGGTCAATCTTCAGCTTTACGACGACATCTAACAACGATTGAGTGGGACCATCCGTTCACTGGAATGAAAGTGCCGACACTCGAACAATGGAATGAATTCATCTCATTTCTACCATCGTATTCCTCACTTCAATCACTAAGCATCGATACGCTTCCTCTATGTGCTGATGTCACATCACTCCATGAATGTCATTTACTTTCATGCATCACTATGCCGATGAGAGATGAATTCCTACACGCAAGTGATGAGGAGCTCCTCTTACTCGCTCGAATGTCAGCTCTTTCACGAGTACCTCGTCTTACACTACTTGATATGCAAACTCGAAACGGTAAAGCCGCTCAATTCGTAGTCGATGCGATTGAGGCAGCAGCAAAGACGCATACGAGCGAGAAAGAAGTGAAGAATCAAATTCGATTTCCCTTGTTACAACGATTCGACTTGCCGAAACGAGATCAACGTCCACATACTCTCCGTCATCTTCTCACAATAGCACCTCAACTTACGACACTGACACTACACAGTCATGTCGGCGCTTCTGGTCGATCAGCGCTCGTGGAATTCAAGCATCTAAGTGATATAACGATGACGCGTAGCAGGTTGATATCAGCCGAACATGATCGATCGGTTGATGAGACACTACGACAATGCAAGACACTTACATCCATCGGATGGCGAGATTGGTATCTGTCGTCACCCGAGTCATGGCAACAACTTTTCATCTCACTGTCACTTCTAACTTCACTTTCTTTCATTGCAATGGAAGATGGTAATTCAATTCTGAACTCTCTCACACAATCCTCCTCTGCTTGTTCACAGTTACGCGCATTACGGCTGGAACGTGTCTCAAGCATGGAACCTATCCTGAAGTACTTTACTTCATTCACAGTACTTGAGCGACTTGAGATTCTCTATCCACCTCTGCTGCCACATCCATTCGATGGTGTGAGAAATTTCTTCGATAATCCAGCTGTCATGCCGAATCTATCTTCACTTGTTATATTCTTCGTAGGCAATCCAGGATTCAAATGGAATCGTGAGAAGCATCGAGAGAGCAGCTATCGAAAAGTGAAGGTTATGTCAATTCGTGCAGCAGTTGTTACACCACCAGCCAAGCGACTTGTTGGTATCGAACTCAATCCTGGTCCAACTGCCCAGACTGATGGCATACCCTTGATATTTGCCTTTCTGACGAATGCAGAATTCACTTGCGCCGCCACTCGAGTTTGCCGCAATTGGCCGACAACGAGATCATCTCTATCATATCCCTCTCGATTAATCGAATTCGTTATCACTAATCCATATCGTTCACGCAACTTATTGATCAATGGTAAACACTCCTCGTTGTGTCGTCATCTTACGGCAGTCGAGGGTCGCAGTCCTGAATTATTTACTCCAAATCAATGGAAGAGTCTTCTCAGCGCACTCTCCTCCTATTCGTCTCTCACTCACCTCACCATCGAGTGGCTAATGGGCATCGATTTCGCACCTCTCCTCGAGTGTGCATCGCTATCTCACCTTGTCCTATCAGATTATTGTTGTCATCTAACTGCTTACCTTGAGCCTCACTCAACTTGTGCGAATTTGACATCGCTTGAGATCAACCGAATCAAAATTGCAACGACTTTCTCCCTCTCCTTACTGTCTCTCCTCAATGCGCGCAAGATGAGGTTGCCAGGAATTTGTGAATATTGGTTACCTAAGGTTAAGCTTAGTGAAGCACAATCACGTTGCATCGCAAATGTTCTACCAAACTTGATTCAACGAGCACCACACTCAACTGCACCGAGTGACTCGCGAACAACATCAACAAGTGCATCAGTGACACCACCAGCAACACGACTCGTTGGCATCGAACTGAATCCAGGACCATCACTACTAGCATCAGAAGTTGCTGCAGCTGCTGCAGTAACTATGACCGCTCAATCACTGTTTACTGATGGTCTACATACAATATTTTCATATCTCGATTCAAGTAACTGGATTCAATCAGCTGTTACATGCCGTTTCTGGTTTAATGCAGCACGATCATATCGTCCACTTGCAGGTTCATCAACATCAATAGTACTATGTTCAACAGCATGTCGTCGATTATTTCGACCTGCATCGAATGTCACTATTGATGAACCAATCCATTTCGGATCATCCTCATCATCATCATCATCATCATCATCATCATCATCGTCATCACAACCTTCATTCTTTCGACGAATTGTAAACAAATTGATGAAGAGTGACAAGAAAAAGAAGAAGAACTCATCAACAATCACCACTCTGAGTGTGATGATGATGAATGAAGATCAACGTTCACGTTATAGTCTAACACATGCAATTACACATTTTGATGCTGATCAGGTATGGTTTTATTATGATGAATTTATGACAGGTGATTTGAGATATCTCTCAACACGACTCGCTGTATGTAATAGTATGCGAATCAATATTGAAAAGAAGGTACATCAGCAGCAGCAGAATTCATCATCATCATCATCATCACAATTGCATCATCAAGAAAAAGAAAAAGAAGAAGAAGAAGAAGAAACAGTGAGGATTCATTTACCAGCTCGATTACGTACACTCGAATTCGAACTATCTGGTTTTCAACATTCATCATGTCGTTCACTTATTACTGCAATAAGTCAACTTCAATATTTGACACATTTAAAGATAAATGGACTTGATCCAGACGAACGTCCTCATACAACTCCGTCGGCTCCAAATACCATAATGACATCGATACGAAAGCCAAATTCAATAATTAATTTTAGTCCACTTCTATCATTAAAGAATACATTGACTCATCTCACAATTGCTTTATTACCACGAAAGCATACCTTCATAATAATGACACCAACAATGAAATCAGGTTTACAATGGATTGCACAAATGAGTTCACTCGAATATCTCTGTCTCGGACCATATGATCATGAGGTCACTGTCGAACACTTGAAAGTGATCGAAGAAGCAGCAATATTGGCAAACATGAAGGCAGCAACATCCTCTTCCTCCTCCTCCTCCTCCTCGTCGTCGTATTCTTCTTCCTCCTCTTCCTCAACCTCGATGCCACCTCCGTTTCCTGCACTTCGTTACTTCGACATCTCCCAATCGAATGCAACGATGGTATTTCTCACTCAACTTCATCGTTTGATGCCGAATATTGAGACACTGAAACAACGAAATGTCATATTCGCTCACCCTCCGAGAGAAGGCTCGATTGATCTCTCTGCAGCCTCGAAGTTCACGCGACTCTCTTCGCTCACATTCTATTCTCGACCATCTGTATCAGGTCGGGCAGCGACAGGTCCATTGCAAGATGTTGGACCAAGCGAGGAGGAGATCTTGATAGCATTACTCGAACTGACGTCACTCACCTCGATCAATTTTCGTTATTGGAATTTTACTGAACCTCATCAACTCGCCTCACTCCTCCTTGGTCTTCCTTCCTTAACTCGACTTGAATTTGATGATCCCTCAGCTTTCCGACAGCTCGCACGTGAATCAGAAGGTCCATCACGTGTACAGCACTTGATCTTGCCGCAACATGTCTGGCTTCCTGTTGATCGTGAACTCCTCGCAAAATTTACTCATTGCCACACGCTCCGAATCGTCAATATCCGAACGAATTTGGAACCGAAGTGGCTGAACATCTACTCCGTCTTCAATGCACCCGCGGCAACATTTATGCCGGCTCTTACGTCACTTTATTTCGTGCATCAATACGATGGATCGATATTTGAGTACGACGAGAAGAAGAAGATTAACTACGCGAGATTTCCACAGCAGACAGACGCCCAGAAAGTGCTCCAACGAAAATAGCTGCGTTGTAAAATGTTTCGACGATATTGTGTATTCTATTAATTGCAAATTTAATTCTTAATTCGCTTCAGCTTGCAATTGAGCTGCTATAGCTATCACGAAAAATGTTTGAATTAAGGTGGGCTGGCTTTATGTTTTAGAATCAGACCACAATCCGCTAAGCCTCAGTGGTCTCAAGAGGAATCTGATTGACGATGCGTTGCGAGCATGCCGGACATTCGTACTGCTGTTGTAAGGTGAATGAGGCGGAACGATGTGCTTGGTGTGTCGCGATTCGGTTCGCTGCGAGGCAGTAGTAGCAGAAGATGTGACGACAGGGTAGCGCACGATAAGGTTGAATGGGTGCAGGACTACTACAAACCGGACATGATGTACTGCTCTCCTCCTCACTCTTCACTTCACCACTCCTTCCTCTTATCAACTTCCTCTCGATCCAACTCCACATATCCTGAATCCAATCGAAATTCATGAGGGGCAGTGCGAATAACATAAATTCACTTAAGGAACTCCATGCAATCTGTTGATTCATGAATTCGAACGAGAGACTGCGAGAGAGATTAGAGCGGAGGTAAAGTAACCGTATCGATAACATACGCTCGAGCAAAGTACGATACACGCCATACTTGAGATAAACAATGAAATTCAAGATGTGTCCTGCTTGATACACGATCTCAATTTTCCGAGTCCATTCATACATTCTCCTCTGCCACGATCCTACAGGTGCGCCACTCCAGCCTTCATTCAGTAAGTAAGCATTCCATTTCGTCCAGATGTAACGAACAAGGATGGAGAGGAGGAAATAGAGAGCTTTTTGCCGACGTGAGAGCGAAAGTGGCGTATGGAGGGGGAGTGGTGGGAGAAGCGAAGTCGCTGGAGATGATTTCATCGAAGGTGCATTACCTTCTTCTCCACCATTTGTCGCTGCAAGTGCGAGGTTCGATAATGTGAAGGGTGGTGCCAATGATGATGAAGCTGAATCTGTGGGAGGAAGCATATCTCGAATCGTATCGATTCCGCCACTACCTCGCGCACCCTTGCTCAGACCGAGCCAGGTGTGCCAGGTGGTGAAGAGACTCGTAAGACGTGAGAGTGCATTCGTAATGGAAGAGGAAGCCGACGCTGCAACTGCTGTAGTTTCGCGCTGATTGACACTCTCCACCGCAGCCCAATTCTGCAGTCTCAAATTCTGTAGTTTCATTCCCGGTGTGGGTTCATCTGCTCCAATCGTCGCAAAGAAGATAATCGAGTTGAGTATGAGTTCGAACTCAGGTTTATCCAGCCACGATGATGAAGAGGAGGAGAAATCGAAGAATCTTAATGAATTCATGAATGAATGAAGGAGCATTGAGTTGAGCTCACTATCGAGTGCACTTGCATCGAGTCCGTTAACGCGCATTGGCTGGGAGGAGATGGAGGAGGCCGCAGCGGCGAAGGAGGATGTAGCTGCAGCGACATTGTTGGTGGATGAGGCGGAGGAGGATGATAATGATGATGATGATGAGAGCAAGCGTACAGATTCATCGATTGCAGTTGCGTGCGAGGAGACGACAGCAGGTGGGAGTGAGGGTACTGTATCAAGGGTAGACATCGTCGATGAGAGGAATGCACAGTCAAGGTTTGGCATCATACAGCATCGTCATACGCAATTAGAATCAGATGGTATGAATTGAATACAGACATAATAGTCTAATTTATATAAAAACACAAGTTTTATATTTTTATCTTCACGCGTTCTTTCACACCATCACTTCGAGCATGACTGTACCTTCAAAAATTCTGTGACTGCAAAGCAACTGTTCCTTTCTCAACCCCTTCCTCGTGTGAGATCGTTCCTCTGCATCAGAGCGGTACAGCGATGTGTACCACACTTCGCGCCCATTCATCACATTAACAAGAAAAGATGTCGAGGTAAGTCAGGGGTGGGAGAAGGAAGATTGGTTGAGAAGGCATGAAACGCAAAGGCTGAGCATCCGTATTCTCTCTCCTAGTCTCGATCATCCTTCCTTAACTCGCTCGCTCGCACCTGTATATCAACACGACGAGCGAGGTACGGAGATGGGAGAAGTACAGATGCAACAACACCAGCAGCATCAACTCCTCACCTCTTCGTCCGATCATCATCACAACAGTACGATGCGATCTCTGCTACAACCCAATCCACCACAACCACAACATCACAACTCTTCTACGACACCAACTGATACCGCACGAAACTCACCTCGTCCTGAGGAGGATTATACTTATTCTCCTTCTGCATCACCAGAAATTCCTCCTTCCTCGTTCCAGCTACAACAACAGTTGCAACAATTACAGCAACAACAGCTACAGAATCAGATGTCACTCTCACCAACTGTCACATCCACGCCACCACATCGACGGAAAGTATCATTCTCAAATCTTACATTGATGCCACACTCACAACAACAACAACAATTCCAACAACATCAACAACCTTTTGCTCTGAAATCAGAGCAACTCTCTCCTCGTTCACGCTCTCGTCCTACGAAATCTGCGATTCGTAGTAGTCGTACACGAGATCGTGATTACACTTACGAGCGTTCAGTCTCCTCAATGAGCGCGAGGGAGAGTTGTGCTTCGAGTAGTGTACATCAAGTCAATATTGTGTGGTGTGATGAGACAGAACAATCGATGGTGGGACCGAGTAGTGTTGGTGCTGGTGGAGGAGGTGGTGTCGGTGGTGGCGTTCATATTCAGTTGCATCAATTCGGTGAGATTCCTCTTTCTTCCATACCTTCCGCTGCATCCGCTGCTTTGGCACTCCCTCCTCCCTCGCCTGTCGCACCCCTTCACATCGACTGGTCTTCTCATCCTTACTCTATCGATTACCGAACAATCGTTCTCGGTCAACTCGGTGCAGATTTCCTCACCTCCTTACCATCAGATTGTTTATGGAGTGTGTTGGTACTATGTGATGCCGGTTCCCTCGCAGCAGTCGCATCTTGTTCGAACGCACTCTGTTGTTCAGCTGGTGCTGAAGCTGAAGAACTGTGGCGTGAAGTCGCACGTAAAGATGTTGCACGTTTATCCTACCCAGAGCGTCGTGTCTTTGAAGATTTACCAAATGCTGATATCGGTTACGGATTGAATGTACATGGTGGAAAAGTATTGTCATCGAGAGAATTGTACATGTTGAGACTCAAACAACATTCTCTTGCGAAAGCAGGTGCACGTGCTGAACTCAGAAGAGTGAAACAAGTTCGTATAGAAGTGTGTGAACTGTTGAGAAATACTCTCGAACATGAATTGAAGTTAGAAACAACGTGGATGATTTCGGTACCGATTGCTGGTCTTGCATGTGTGGGATTAATAGCAGGCGAACAACCGGTCTGGGCAATATTCTTGCCAGTTTGGATTCTCGTCGTATTTACAATCACCGCACTCCTCACACTCCATTTACTTCGATCACATTCTCGTGCTACGATTATTCGTAAAACGAAAGGTTCTACGATTACAACCACACCATCACAGGCAGGATCCCACATCCATCGTCACAACACTCACGGTCACGGTCCGACTCATCCTTCCCAAAATTCTGCTCTCAAACGTCGTAACGATTCGAATCTTCGCTTCCTCCTCGCTGCATCAGCACAACCAAAAGCTGATGGCATCTTACAAGGCATCTTAGAGACATGGTTCCTACCGACACCGACAAGCTTAGCACTGGCGGCTACGAATCATGATGGGAGAGAGATGAAGAAGTGGTGGAATAAACGATGTGTTGGAAGTAGTATGAAAGTGGCGTTCGTATTAGCATCAGTGATTATGTTATGTATTAAGGAATCACACATTGCATCATCCAATCTCTCCTACACACTCCTCACGACACCAATCTTCTTTCTCTTCGCTTGGAACTTCTTCTATCCACTCATTGCACGTTCCAATGCACTTACACATGCAAAGAGGTGGTGTATCTGGTCAGCACCGGTTGTTGCGAGTCTGGTCTTACTTGTGTTGTATCTGGATCATTACGCATCTTCATTAACATTACAACAAGTTTATGTTCCATTATGGATGTGGGAATCTATGCTTCTCTTCATTCTTCTCTTCCTTACATGTCAATTTGGTATCGGATTACGTATCGAACGTGTTGATGAGATTGATTTGTGTACACGATATTATCCGTGGCGAATCATACGTGATCATGATGTCAAACATCAACGAATGATGTGTACGATGATGATTGGACTAGCGACAGGCATGGGAATTGTAGCATTTCAGATATTACAATGTTTGAGGAGTAGTGAGTTGAGAGAGAGGGAAGATGAAGATAAAATCAAGATGATTGACACTTCATCGTCTGGTGCCGATCCTGCTTCTTCCTCCACTTCTGCCTCCGCCTCCTCACTCACTTGGTCAATGTCCTACGTCTCCATTCCACTCCTCGTCTCACTCTTCCTCTCACTCCTCTTCGCTGTCGTCAGTGCAACACAGATGATTAAGCAACGAAGAGACACGTTGGAAGAGAGACTGAATGTCGGAGAGATGAAAGGAGGTATGATTGTTTAAGAAAGAAGAAGTAAAGTACAATGAATGTACAATAGCAAAAAAGATATAGATAACAATAGTACACACAAATAAACGAGCTGCACAACACAGCATCAACTTTGCTCTTGAGCGCCCGCAACTTGAAGGTTGTCCCTTTGCTAGTTCCGCTCGATCAAACGCACATACACAATAGTTCACGAATTCGAACACATGATCAAACACTCGAGTTGGCTGACGCTAGTTCACGTGTGCTGCGCGCAAGGGATAGCGCAAGCGCAATTTGAACCAAGAGAAAAGTTTCGACGCTATTCTCTCCATCAATACTGCATTTCTTTCTTGTTCCTTTATGAAATGGATAGAACTAGATATATTCTATATCAGTAAAAATTTTGACTTCAATATATCTATAACCCATGTCGCTAGCCTCATCCAAAGTCAGTCAGGTGAAACTTCGACTTCCCTCAAATTTCGCCGTTCAAAGGCTCGCTCTCAGATCGCGCAACACGGCTGGCCTCTGCTCTCGCTTGCCTTCAACGACTAGTTGCTCTCTGTAAGGACCTGATCTCTTACTTGTTTGCTGCAAACATTCTTTCAACTTGCGACCTCGACATTCACAGTTGCTTGACCATTCATTCAGTTCTCTCACATTTCAACACCACGCCTGTCTGCAGTTCCTCGTCTGACTGCACTAACTGACACACACACACAACTCTAACACACATATCACACACTTAACATAATGGGTGGATCATCATCTGTACCAAAGGATAAGGTCAGCGAGCGACTGTGACGACGACGTCGATTTCTCCACACTGGTATGTGTAAGTCTGTGACATTCATTGCCCACTCACTTGAATTTTTTCTTTTTTTCAGGCCGTTGTCGTCATCGTCGGTGGTGGATATGGTGGCGTCGCCGCAGCAAAGATTCTCGATGCGAGTGGTGATTTCTTCGTTGTTCTGATCGATCGTAAGAATTATTTCTTGCATAATGTCGGTAGTTTACGTGCTTGTCTTGATGACAGTACAGCAACGAGTATTCTCATTCCGTATGGTGCACTACTAAAGAATGGTGTCTTCCTCCAAGCCGAGACTACTTCCATCACCGCAGAAGGTGTTCGTGTACACGGTCGTGATGAATTGATCAAATTTCATTATCTCGTCATCGCAACCGGATCGTCCTACGCATTCCCGGCAAAAGTAGCAGAACCAAAGATTGAACAAGCGTTGGAGAGATATAAGATGTTTAATCAGAAGATTCATGCAGCGAATGTAAAGAATATTGTTATTGTTGGTGGTGGTTCAGTTGGAATTGAACTTGCAGGTGAGCTGAGAGAATATCTTGGCGCAGATAAGAATATTACAATTGTACACTCTGGTGCAAAACTCATTCATGCAGAGCCATTGAAACAAGAGTTCCTCACTGGTATCAATAATCAGCTTCAGGCCAAGAACATTCGTCTTGAACTCAATCAACGTATCGAACCACCTGTTCAACAAGGCGATGCAGCTGCGTTGGAAGCACATGATCCATTGAATGCTACAGGTGCATATTGGGGTCTTGGCAATGTTGTAACAAACACAGGTACATCACTTCCGTGTGATCTCCTCCTCTTCACATCAGGTGCACGTAACAACGTCAAGTCGCTCAGTGCACTCTCGAACGTCATGCAAGACGAGCGTATCAAAGTGAACACCTTCATGCAAGTTGAAGGCTATCAGAACATCTTCGCTGTCGGTGATATCGCACAAGGTGCTACCAAACGTGCAATGTATGCTAATATTCAAGGTCAGATTGCTGGTAAGAATATTGTAGCATTACAGAAACATAAAGTCAAATCTGCTGCTTCTTCTTCATCACCTTCACCACCAAAACTTACACCATTCACACCATACGCTGGTCATGCACTCCTGCTGACATTCGGTTCACAAGGTGGCATGTCTCAGTTCTTTAATTCAGGTGAATCTGTCTTCGGCACATTTGTGACAAAGATGCTGAAATCGAAAGGATTATTTATTGAGAAACAGTGGGGGGAGTTGAATCAGTCTGGACTGTATTCTAAAGTACCGAAGACACACGATACCAGCTTACAAGCAGGACAGTTGACATTAGATGTTGATGCAGCGAAACACGCGAAACAGGTCGAAGAAGCAATGAAGATCTTGAATGAAGATTCCCATCATACGAAGGAGATTTTAACTACCGGATTACCGACGATGCAAGTTGAACCCGGACAGCAGTTCGTGTGAGCCTGCTTGCGAAGACGTGTCCGCTTAGCCTTTTGCACTTTACTTTTGCATTTTTCCGATCTTACAACCAGCGCATTTCAAGGCCACACCATTGCTTGCTTTGCTGCGTGAGCAAAGATTTGGCGTTTAGGTTTCAAGTTTGCGCCATTGTATGCAAGGATCCTCGCTTTTTTGCGCTCTATTTTTCACCTTCTGCCTTCCTTGTCCTTCACTTTCTTCCACTCTGATAAAATCTTTGCACGTTAAAGTTTGGAATTGGTATCAGGCCAGGGAGGGTGGCGGTTGAAGAGGGAGGAGGAGCTACAAGCTTGGGCTTCAGGTCGAGTGGAAGAGCAAATATTCGATGGAAGACCATCTGTTTGCCCAGGGAATCTGGCATAGTTGATCTTTTGTTCGCGTCGTACTCAATTTTGCATCTACTGTCGCGAAGTAGAGAGAAAGTCAATGCAGGCATGAAAGTCGCTGCCGGTGCATTGAATGTATTGTAGATTTCGTCCGCCTATCACTGTACGAACATCGAATGCTGAGTGTGACATTGAGTGAATCGGGCGAGCAATGCGATGATCTCGATACCACCCGTGGCGAGTCAGGATCAGATGTTGCACACGAGATGGCCATTCTTCGTCTTCAGTGCTTCCGTAAGTCCCCTCTCGTCGAAGTGAATTGCGGGTGAGAGAGGGTAGATAAGTAAATTCACTCTCTTGCGAGAGCGAATTGAGAGAAGTGTAACCGTGAATCGTATGAGATTCGGTGCGGTCGTAAGGTCAAGAAGATGATCCTGCAGACCGAAGTCCAAGCTCGATCTCGGGTGCTTGCGACACTTGTGACATCGACGTCCACAGAGAAGTGATGGCACTGTGGCGTGAGATCGAAAGACATGGTTCGATGGTGCTTGCGATTGTGTACATTCTTTGATGTCATTGATGCACTTAATCACTTCGAATGTAATAGGAATGATACACGCCATCGTTGATTGACATCGGCTGCTGGCTGCGGGTGCTTCTCTCAATGTCGGCCCTGGATTGAGTTCGATTCCAGCAAGGCGCCACGTGGCGCTGGTGGTTGAACTGTCGAAGGTTGAACTCGAAAGTCTTTCATTCCTTTCTTCAACTTAACATCCCACACGAATGGTGACTTCCCATACGAGTGTGCATCCAGTACAAATCGCGTTAACTGTGGCAGCAGATTTCGATCATGGTTGATCGTCTCATAAATCTGATCATGTGTCGCTGCATAAGGCGGCGTACGATGAGGCAGAAGCTTTGGACTGACTCCGATTTCTAATGTCGCAAGTGAAGTGAAGTGATGTAGCAGATCAAGATCTGAGACAGTGATCAAACTTGTCGTGATAGAGAGGAATCGAAGTTGACTGCATCGTTGACGACCTTCTGCTGTCTCTGTGATTAGACCGATGATGTTGACATGTATTCCCATGACATCCTGGTATCGAATGTTGCAACAAGAGAGGCTTGTCAAATGCGGAAGCGATATGAGTACCTGACTCCACTCATAACTTGTATGAGGACACCAGACAGTGAAGCCAATATGCGTGAGGGATGTGAATCGCGAGAGTGCCATCACAGCGTCCTTATGGTGTGGGAGAAGCGGATGATATCTATCCACCATCTGAAGTGATTCAAGTTGTTTGAATCCTGCAGCAGCAATTGCGAGTGATATTGAATTCACATTCCCTGTCTTGAGTTCAGCAAGTTGAGGTAGGACACGAGTGAAACTCTTGACATTACGTTGTGAAGTGAGCGTTAGTGGCACGAGGGCGAAGTGACGGACGAGAGGGAATTGAATACCACACAAATCAATAAGAGGCAGGAGTGTGTGCGCAGAACGCCATGATTGATACGCGAGTTGATCATGAATGATGTGAGTGAAGGTACCGCAGCAATAGATCGCAGCTGAAGTATGATGTCGTGAACTTTTCGTTCAAGATCGGATGTATATCGTGAGTATGACAATTTCTCCAGTTTGTGAGCAATTGATCGCATGGATTCTAACTTCGCTTCTGGGATCGGTGAACCGAGTTGTTGTATCTCCTTACATGCATATGATGATAACTCAAAGGAAGTAAGGGATTGCATTGCTGAAAGTGATGAGAGATCAGTTTCGAGATCCAATGCATCAACTCGCAGATATGTCAATGAAGAGTAATGAAGGAGTACGGAGGGAATCAGTGGTGATGGTGCGATTGAGTAACTGAGTGAGGTTAGAAGCAAACGAAGAGGTGAGTGAATGCCAGCATTCAGATTCATTAAACAAACGGAAGATCGAGGACAATCGATATTACTCAGGGCAATCGATCGACGATGTGCTGGTGAGAAGGAAGAACCAACCTCGTACCATAACTTCGATACACGCACGGCATTGATGAAATATGTATCCTTCAAGAAGGCATAAATCAAATGAAGTCCATCAGCGAATATTGTGTTTGCTGTCATTGAAGGACCGACTGAAGTCGAACATGAACTTGACGGTGGTCCAGGATTAGGTTCGATGCCGACAAGTCTTGGCGAAGATGGTGTTGAATCTTCTTCATCATTGACATCATTTTCAACTTCATTTTCTTCTTGATCTTCAACTTCTTCTTCATCTTCTGCTTCACCTTCTTCACTCTCACAGCGATAATCGATCAGTGTTTCCATGTTGCCTTCCTCACGAACTTGAAGGAAGATTGTATGACCTTTCGACCATTGAACCTCGAATCGTCTTAAACTTGGGATATCAGCAAAGAGGTCGACAATCTCATCACTATGCAAGAAACAAATGACCAATGTCTCGATCATGATGAACTTGTGTAATGCATCAATCGTGTTGTAATTGCCAATGTCGCCTTCGATCTCAAGAAAACGAACACGATTGTGTGATTTTGTTGCTGCTGCAAGTTTCTCGAGAGATGGATTGATCTCAAATTTATCAATGAATCCGAGTGAAGTGAGAAGCGGTAAGGAAGTGAAGAGACGATTCCACTGTTCAGTCGAAGGAGTCCAGACATGATGAGTATGTCGTGAGTCGACCGATGTTAGCATGGTATTATCCAATCGAAGTGTATCCAGCTTCTGACACTCACAGAGTGATTCTGTCAAAAATTCCACTTCATGACCATACAATTGTTGATTTATTGTGACTTCGCGTAGTTGTGAGAAGATTGACAAAGACATCGTCGACTGATAGATCTCAAAGTGTTTCGGTGAGAGTGACGTTAGATTTGGTGCGAATATGTGCAGTTGGTTGAGTGCATCATGATCAAGGTGATAATTACACAGATCGATGTGTTGAAGGTGAGGAAAAACAATTGGTGGGGTCTCCTCACCAGTGGCTTCTTCTATCCAACGACTGATCTCACCACAAATGACCTGCATACCATTAAAGTTGTAGTATGAATCAGTTGAATTATCATAAAATGATAGATACATCAGATTGGGTGCTGCGGTGAGTTGACGTACCTGTTGTTGAAGGAGAGAATAGGAACGATGGATCATCCTCAGTTGAACTTCAGTCAGCCCGTCGCTCCACACGAAATCAGAGTATTGCGAGCCATGGCCAGGAAGTGAGAGGGAGGTGAGATTGTGACATGAAGCGAGATGAGAGAAGTCAACTTCAACTGGGACGCCATGGAATGTCAACGATGAGAGGTTGGAAAAGTGTGCGAGCGACGCGAGTAGATCTGTCTGCTTTGGGTTGATTGTGGCATTATGTGCTTCTCGGATGATAGGTGGTGGATGTGACGCACGAAAGTCGAATTCCAATGCGGCCAGATGTCGGCGAAGTGGTGATCGTTGTCCATCTATGAGGCGTAATGCGAGGGAGGATGAGGTGAGAGCAGAACTAAGTTTGATTGTCATCGCACGGGTAGATACAGAACTTGCACATGCGATGCGGTACCAATCGCGACATGCATGTGCTGATGCTAACCAATCGCTCGTCTCGAGGAATGCGAAGATCGATTGTACACCGTCTGTGAATAATGTTTGTGCGTGCATCTGTGTGTGAGATGATGGTACCAATCGCGACATATATGTGCTGATGCTAATCAATTCCGATTCGCGAGGGATGCGTCCGTCACGATGATCGAATGAGACTGCGCATTCATTTGTGTATGAGTATTGGCGAGAAGAAGATCAGTTGACGGTGGAAATGGTGTTCGATAGTATGCAGCTATTGTGCATATGTGTTTTACTGGGATGGACTGCGGCGATCGGCTTGATAGGAGAGAGTTAGGCATCCGACATCGGGACGGAATATCGCGGAATGAGAATATTCTCTTTGATCTATCTCACTATCTCTGATTACACAGCTTGCGCGGTGCTTCTCTCCTGACCTTAATGCATCAATTCCCTGATTTACGCTACTGACGATTATATAAGATGAACGCACAATCCATTCAAGGCACATGGCACTAGCGACACCCAGCACGACTAGTTGGTGTCGAACTCAATCCTGGTCAGTCCGACGGCTGCAGAATTGTCGTCCGGATCCGGATGTTCGTGTGGGGATAATAAGTAAGGAGAGTTGGTCGTGAAAGCGGATGTAGAATGTGAGGAAGGAGAGGAGAAACTTAAGGAGGATGAAAAGAGACAGATGCATATGGTTGATGCGACAACAGAACAACATCAGTGCGATCAGGATGAGGATGAGGATGAGGATGAGGATGAGGATGGATGATGAGGATGAGGATAAGGATAAGGATGATGGAATGAGATGACAATCGGTGAGATTAGATAGCAACCGAATGTCACTTTCTGTAATCGTGGTGTCATTTGTAAGGGCCTTGCCCCTCATGTAAATTCTCCGCCAATTCAACTTGAAGTTCTTCAAGATTGACTAGGTCAGTGAACAAGGCATCAAGTTGTGACAAACACTGAATCACCAAGAAGGAGTAATAAGTAAATAGCCCCGCTTCCAACTAAGCACAGCAGCCAACCATTCACGACATGCTCGACTTTCATGCACCCAGTCACAACGATTGAGATATGCGAATATCGTGAGCAATCCATCAGTGAGTGGATCTGGTTGGATGGTGTACGGTCCATTTTCGAGAAAAAGATACCATTTTTCCTCAAATGATAATTGCGATACGTGTTTCAATTGATTGAGGAGTCGCGACCAGCATTTCAGGTGATCGTAGCTGGCAGTTAGTCCAATCGAAGTGCAGGTGTCAGATGCTGCAATGAACGACATGATTGTCTGTTGTACATTACCAAAGTTGTGTTGTTTCTAACGGCAACGTCAACAAGGATAGTGATTGTAGAAAGGGTGAATTCGTAGAAGCCGAAGATCACATAACGTCAGTGGTGTTGCTTCTGCCTCATCACCATTGATTTCCAACAGATTTTGATTCGGAGCAGAAGTGTGTAGCGAAGAGAATACTTTTCGTCGTCTGACTCGCAACCAGCCTCAGTCGTGGGTCAGTGACTTGGAGAGTACATTCAACACAAGCATCAGTGACTCGAGTTGAGAATATTAGTTGTCGCATGTTTTGATACAATCTGCTGCACTTTCCCGAAGAGTACCAAAATTCCGTGTTGCTTGATGGCAGCGATGCGGTATTTCGTTCATCATAAGATTAAGACGTTTTTGGGTGTCATCAGACTGGGATTGACTGTGATTTGGGTTACAACCCAATTGCATCTCGTTGCGCGTTTATTCGTTGCATGTAATTTGTAATCTCTCACCAGCTGTTTACTGTTGAATTGAATGAGGGATGCTCATGAGAAATTCGAAGACGAAATTAAAGCAATGAGGCAACAACAAACTACAATGAGGCAATCAGAAGCGAATTGGAGTGCAGACTCAGTCACACAACTACAATCCTACCTCGCACGTTCACTTGATCAGATCGTACATGATGCAACAGTCGCACAACAGAAATGGAAAGCGCAACAACAGGAATTACGAGCGACAAGGAAGGAGGAGATGGTGGACGAGGAACATGTTGCGACCGATGAGGAACTACGAAAGTTTATTCGCGAACAGATGAATCGCTCAATAGACGACGAGGCTGCGATGTCAACTCAACATCGCTCAGCCCGACGACGTGTTGTACCGCAATATGAAGAGGAAAAACAACACGCACCTCTTATCTCGACACGCATTCGCCTCATGCAGACACACCATTTCGGCAGCTCATTCTCCCCATCGATCGCACCTCCCCCTACCGCAAGCCCCCCAACTTCGCAACCCAGTTCATCGATGTGGTCATACTCTCCTTCCTCTACATCATCGTCTGCTCGATCACATGCATACTCAAAATTTAGTTCACAGAGCTTTCGTACAAGAGATGGTGCACTTCAACAACAGCATCCTCCATTTCCGATCGATTCCTCCAACTCCAACTCCAACTCTTCAGTTGAATACACACCACACAAACACGCGACAGAACTCATGAAGATGTTACATGAATCATCTCTGAAAGTGAAGGAACGAAGGACAAAGATGAGATGGATAGAGGAGGAAGAGAAGCGAACAAGGAAGTTGGAGGAGGAAATGATGAAAATCGAAGAAGAAGAGAGGAGGAAGGAAGAACGATTGAAAGAACTGGCTGCAGTAACAGCAGTAGCACAGCAAGCACTCCTTCTTCCTGCAACATCTGAATCGACAACGGCTGCCGAGGCAACAGATACTGTCTTCCTTACACAGTTCTCTGGTATTCTTTCAGCTACGATGGATGGAGATCAAATGACGCCTAACATCGCAGAATCAATAGCATCTCCTCCCACCTCTTCTACCAACTTTCTGCCAAAGCAAACTTCCTCCACTCTCCGATCCCTGTCTACCTCATCTGCTTCCCTCCTTTCCGATCATCCTTTCATCACAGCTGCTCGATCCGCTACACCGACTTCATCTCTCGCATTGATTCAAGTTCCTGATATCATTCCGCCAGTGCGTCGTACTTCCATTTCTGGAGCATCACGAAACACACCACCTCGTCTTTTCTCACTTCATCCTCGCGTTGGACATCACAGTCGCGCTTCATCTCGTACAATATCAGCATATCCGAGAATGATGGTTGACGAGAGTGATGCGCTCTCGCAATGGCAGACACAACACGAAGAAGAAGAAAGACAAGAGCAAATTCCAGGAACTGAGGATTCTCTGTTTCCACCTGCATCGACAGCGCAGACCGAAGGCGATCTCGACGCCGACTTTCCGATGGGAACTCAAATGCCTTCATTACCGACATCACGTCCAATATCAAGAGCAGCTGAAATGAAAGAGAGTGAGAAGGAAGCGATAGCGGAAGATTTAGTGCAGGAAGAATCGAAAATGGAAACAGAGTTGAGCGATCCTCTACCTGAACCACTGCAATCTTCTGATGAAACTCTTGTTGAGCCCGCTTCTGCTGCTGCTCCGACTATCACTCTCACACAAGAAATGTTGGACGAGATTGATTTAGATGAAGAACTGAAGACACAACAAAGACGTGAGAATACAGAGGAAGACATAGCAGCGAAGGAGGAATCATCAAGCACAACTGAATCGAAACGCTCAAGTAAGATCGTAGCAGAATCACCTGTCGTTTCTTCGCATACTCGCCGTTCTTCTTCCCACTCCTCCTTCTCCTCTCACACCACTTCTCGTTCCTCTTCTCGTCGTGCGTCACAACATCAACAACAAGATTCCTCCTCTCGCAGGTTATCTGGTACTCCAGCTGGAATTAATACACTCGCGATTGCGGCAGCACAAAGATCGTTGATGGATGATGTGGGAGTAATTCTCGAGAAGAGAATGAGTACGGAGAAGAAGAAACGAAGAAAAACGAATGGTGCTGATGAAGATATTGATCCGATTGAATTGTTGAAGAATGTGCAGACAAGAATTCAGACACAACAACCAGTGAGTGGTGGGAGAGGAAAAATCAAGATGGATATTGTGATTGAGCCTGTTCTTGTTACGGCAATGATTCCCTCGGCTGTTGTGTTCACGCCCCTGAATGGACTAACTTCACCACTAGCCGATCCTCTTCCTTCCGCCTGTGTATATGATCTCTCTTCCGCCTCCATTTCCATGGCTTCACCACCGTACAAACATCGTCGTCGTCCAAGCCGTGTCGCTGCACTCGAGAATATTCGTACGCGTACACTCGAAGAAGAGGCTGAACTAGCGAAACAAGCGAGCCATGCGGCTGCGAGAGCAAGAAGAGCAGTGAGGAGTAGACAACAAGCGGGGGATGGGGATGGAAATGCACTTGGATCAGGCGACTTCTCGATGTCTACCACCGCGTCACCATCGCTCACACCTTCTCCTGAGTCTGTTGATCCAGCAACATCTGCATCCTTCACGCTCTCACCTCTTCAAACTCCTCGACCACGCGCTGGTAGTATCCAAGCTGAATTAGCTGAACTACACGGTGGCGTCGAGAACTTTGATCCCGACCTCGATGTGCTGGAGGAGGCAGAGGTATTGAGTGAGAGAGAAGAGGATGAGCAACAGCAGCAGCCACAACAACAGCACAAATCGAAGAAGAAGCCGAAACGTGGCAAGAAGCATCGAATACTTCAGATCTCGAATCGCGTGCTTTCTCCTTCTCCTCCGATTCGAAAGTCGCCTCCACCAACGCTTAAACCTCCTTCGCTTAGTCGTCCTTCCTCACGACATCGACTTCTCGGTGTATCCTCTTCCACAGAACATCTCAAGGAGCGAATTACAACAGCAACAGCAGCTCCACCTTCAGCACAACCCAAGAAGAACGGTTCGCATGCACGAGGAATGTCGATTGCACAAGAGTTCGAGTTCGTTCTCAGCGATGAGGAGACAACCAGTGAAGGGAAGAATGAGAGCGGGAAGGATGAAGATGAGGATGACTCCTATCTCGAGGAGATATTTCGAAGTGTAAGTGGCGAACAGGAGAGGAAGGAGAAACCATCATCCAAGAAGACAGCAGCATCGCCATTTCCCAATTCAGCACCCATCTTCACATCGACTACCACCGCAGGACCACCGGTCGCCGATCCCAACTTTCAGGCTCGTGTCGCGCGAATCAAGCATCATCGTAAACAATCGTCGATTAGTTTCAATTTTCCATCGCTGATGGCTGTTGGCATGGCAGGTGGTGGCAGTGCTGGGACTAGTACAGCCGTGGATCATCTTGCATCTATACCTCAAGTAGCATCTGTGACGATGGATGCGTTCGTCAAGAACAAACTGATCGCTAGCACACCTCGCGATGCAGACAACATTCCACCTCCAATTTCCCCTTCTCCTGCCACTTCACCATCTTCTGTTACAGGCCGCGCTAAGCAACGTGCACTTGAACATATGAACGAACAAAAGAGAGTCATGATGCAGGAGATGAAACAAAAGGAGGAGGAGAGGGAGAAAGAGGTGAAAATGAAAGCTAATGCGATGGAGAAGCAGGTGCTGTCACCTGGTGCCAGTCTAAGAAAGATCGGTGAACCGAAAGTCTCAATCGAAGTAGATTCTATGATCAAGACTTCAGCAAGTGAAGCAGCTACGAATCCCCCTTCTCGTACAGTTCAATTCCTTCCTACACCGCCGCGAACTCCGACACCAGCAAGCTCCATGCAACACCTACTTCAAGCTATTAATTCGTCTTCGTTGTCTGCCACCACCGCCACCGATGCTGTTGCTCCTTACGCATCGAAACAGAAGTCAAAGAAATCCATCTCATCATCCTCTCCTGGCCGCAAGAAGAAGGACTCGAACAGTTCCAAAGCGAAACGTCGGGGCAAGTCACCGCCACGGTCACCATTATCGAAGGAGTTACGTGATATGCTTGTTGGTGTAACGACATCGTCTACACACGATGAATCTCTCTCAAATGCCGCACCTGGAGATGTATCAAGAAATGAATCAGAACAACGTGAACCTCGCCTTGAAACCATACAAGCGCCAGTAACAACAACACTTGCTTCACTTCCCCTTCCTCCATCATCTCGTCGTGCGTCTGTCATACTGCCCGCGATCGACAAATCAACGCGTGCTTCTTCATCTCCTTCTCCCATTACACCCAATTTATTAACAACAGCAACATTGACAAATGGAGCACCATCATCAGCAACATCAACAGCAGCAAGTCCACAATCGCGTCGTACACGAACTTCCTTACCAAAAGCATTCACACGTGATACCAATCGTCGCTCCTCTACTACAGCGAGTACTGCACGTCTACAATCGTCAGCAACTAATTCATCCGCACATTCAGCAGCAACTCAGCCCCCACCTCCATCCATTTCATCCGACGGCCATCATGATCCAACTTTTAATGCTGCATCTTTCGCAGCTGCACAAGCACTCTTTGCCCCAGCTGTAATTGAGATGCTGAGACAAGAGGATGATGATAGTGGATTGGAGGAGGAATCGCCGCTTGGTACACCAGAGCAGCGACATCGTTCGAGGAGAAATACGAGAGCAAGACTTTAATTTGATCCTGCAATACAATGTTTGAAGCTTCACATGCAGACTTCGATGTTGCAATTGCTCGAAGTTGCGCTTGCTTGCAAATGCAATGAACCTATGTGAATTAGAATTCGCTGCATGTGAATGAAAGACATGAACTCCTCATCGCCTTCTGTCGATCGTCTAATTCAAACATTTCGACGCGAGAAAAATTTACCAGGTCCGTACATCTCGCCGAAAGTTAGCTCTTCCGATTTTGATATCTCCATTCAAATGTCTTGATGTGTTCATTAGAATGGAGGATGTAGGTTTCGACGATCTTCGAGAATGGACTCGGTTCAGTATGATACCTTGGTTGAAAAGTGTTTTGAGAAGTGGTCGAGCGAGCGGGTGAAAGACATGCAACACCACAATCAACAAG
Source organism: Asterella californica (assembly GCA_036924285.1). Lineage (NCBI taxonomy): Eukaryota > Viridiplantae > Streptophyta > Marchantiopsida > Marchantiales > Aytoniaceae > Asterella > Asterella californica. The sequence continues at coordinate 110,401 of JAYKYS010000027.1, read as the reverse complement.
TCGACGAACCTCGCTCGATGCCAGTTTCGAAGGCAAAACAAGAGTGCATAAGGAAGAGAAGCGCGAGAGAATGGTGTGCGACTCCAGTGAAGACCGAGAAGCCGAGTGTGAGATTAGTAATGGACGAACAGATCAGCGAGAGGGAGGAAAGAAGTTGGATACGAGTAGATGATGAGGTGCATCTCTATGACCACCACCATAATATCTCAAGTCGCACCAACGAGACGAGGTGATGCTGGTGGTACACAAGAATGATGAGGCGGCGAATCCATTCTTCGATAAGTGTCAATATTCTTTCGTCGCTTCTTATCCCATATGAATGAAGAAAACGAGGAACCCATAGCAAAGTATTCTAATCTTGGTAACATGTACGATTCATTAAATCGATCCTTTAATCGATTTCTACTTGTTTCGATATCAGAGCGACGAAGTGTTTCACGATCATCTTCTGTTACAAGCATATCATATGCATCTTGATCACTCAACAATCTGATACCAATCAATGTCAAACTTCGCAACTCACAAAATTGAAATCTCATTAGACGAAGTGTACTACGTGTCATCATACCTTTCAGTTTCAGATGATGAAGTCGCGATCCGTATGGTGCAAGTGGTGTAATTGCATCGTATTCATATTGACGTGGACTAATTGTAAGACTTGTTAGATGTGGTAAGGATGGAAAGAGTTGTGACCATATATCAGCTGAAGGTAGAGAGCCGTAGAGTGAAAGATGTGTGAGTGTCGTACAATGACAGAGTGTATCAACCAACTGTGGCGTGAGTGGATCAACTGATTCAACACCATCTTCCGATCTAGAGAATATTGTGACACTCTGTATGTGATGAAACTGTTGTAATATCTTCAATGATGTCTTACCATCGAGTATTTCACATACACAAAATAGTGTCTGTCGAGGAAAGACGGTATGGAGTCGTTCAAGTAGTCGAGGTGAATCGGTACCAAAAAGATTCCACTCATCTAATAATATGCAATTCGGCAAGTGTAGGTATTGTAACATGTTTTCAGCACAAGATTCAATACCTTCTACTGTATTGGTTGTTGTTGTTGTTGTTGTTGTTTGAGGGACTGTCTCCAATAATATTCTTCTGATAGATCTTTCCGACACAGACAATTCGATTTGTGGTATCCAATGAAGATGTTGCTTGACGGTCATGAGAAGTTGTATCACTGTTTGATCAGCTTCATTTCTGATCTTCTCATCAACTTCCTCTAAATTCTTCCATCGTTCGACATCCTCACAAATGAAATGTTGGAGGCGTGGACATGATGTATGAAGATCATGCAAGTGTGTGAGGAATTGAATAAAATTATCATGATGATGATTAAAATTGGATTTTGATTCGGGACTGCTGTGACAGTCGCTGCTGAGTGACACACGGAGTGTGAGTGTATGAAGATGAGGAAGATGATAGAGTGAGGAGGAGGAGGGGAGTGAGAAAGAAGAAAAAGAAGAGATGTTGTTGCTGTTTGTAGGAGTCGTACTAGTGGTACTAGTACTAGTACTCTTACTAATAGTCCGATGATTTGTTTGTGTCACCTGCCCTTCGTTTAAACTGATATTGATCAATTCAAGTTGAGGTAATTTTTGTGCGAGTCGTACAAACTCGGATAAATCATTTAACGTAAAGTTCTTTTCCGCAACTAAACGAATATCATCATTATGTAAACGTGTCAGTGCAGTGATGTGACGAAGGAGTGGTGATGAGGAAGAGAGGATCAGGTCGATCGAAGAACATTCAAGTGGTGACACGGAGATTCTACGATGAGGCTCCCAGTGTGATGCTATGTCATACCATCGATGACATGTCAATGATACTTGTAACCAATCGTGATTTGATAGGAATGATGTGATTGAATGAATACCATCGTTGAAGAGTGTAGAGGCTCATCAGTTATTGGGAGTTATTGGTTTTAAAGAACTGAAGAAGCAAATGCCATAGTGAAGAGAAAGTTCTGCCTGCGAATTTTAATATTGGCGCTTCACCATCGTTGTACGTGTCCTGCATAGTATCACTATCTGCCAGCAAACACTCTCTCCTTCACACTCCCATTCCACTCAGAAAAACAGGTATCAGCAACAACAAGTTCGCGCATCTTCTTCAATCTTCTTTCTCCACTACCTATGGTTCCGGAACACATCTGCCGATCAGCCAGACTCCACCACCCTTCACGCACAGATGAAGCCAATAGCAAAGCAGTACACAAGAAGGAGAAAGAATAGTCCACCGACAGTGGCAGTAGAAAGGCAATCACCTACTGGCAGCAACACAATACGAACAACACTAGCGCACTCACTCTTCTCGGATGGTCTCCTTCTCATCTATTCCTATCTCACCATAAATGATATATCACACTCTGTATTACCTGTATGTCAGAATTGGAAGACGACAGCAATTAGAAAGGAACGAAATCGTCGTGTTGAAGTTGATTCAATGGGTGGTGCACATCTCGATTCAATTCTTCATTCCAGTTCACTTCGTCGTCACATCACCTCAATCTCATTATATCGGTCATCTCACACTAATATTTCACTCTCTGAGTTAATTACGATGTTGCAATCACTACCACGACTCGAAGCAGTCAGTTGTGCTATTAGTGAGGAGAATCAGCAGCGTTCATTCGGTCAACGATTCTGGCGAGCAACATATCGGGCCATTGCTACCATTAAGCAACGTGGTCTAGTTGATACTCTAAATGCAAGTACAGCTTGGATTGCATCTTACTGGCGACAATCAAAGGTGCCTCAGATAAACGAGAATGGTTCAGATAATGATGAGATGATGGATGGAGCAAGTGGATCGCAACATAGCACCACTACCGTGAAAGCAACAGTCAATAGTCGCAAAAGGACACTTGATCATCAACAAAATTCGGATCATGTAATGTTTCAAGGTCAGGAGCATGTAGCAGAAAGTAAGGAAGAAACTGGACAGAAACGAACAAAATATAGCAACAGCAACATCGACAAGCATGACACGCTCCCGAGTGTTTCAATACCGACTACTGTTGGTGTTCACCTTCGTGTGTTCTCGGTCGAGCTCAATACGGTTTCTTTGACAACACAAAAACTGTTGCTCGAGATGGTCTGTCAGCTGCCAGGACTCGAATCACTGACACTTCGCGGTGTACATTGGGATTGTAGTCTGACCTCACTTCGTCAACTGAGACATCTTCGTCAGCTCACAGTTTTTTCACTGTATTGCCGCGGTCCTCATGTGACAGAAAATCCTTCTATCCCATGGCTTCGTGACATTGCCGCGATCCGTACATTACAAAGTGTTGATTGTAGTTTCGGTCCGACTTGGATATTGGATCAAGTAGGAATATGGGCACAAGCGGGTATTGTCTTCTCTCCGTCACTACGCACATGGACATTGCACTACGATCTTCTTGATTTGGCATTAAATCAAGAGATCGGAGAATCGGAGGGCCTGATGCTCATGTCTCATCTGTCTCAAGTAGCACCATCATTGAGAGAACTCGCACCGCAGCGATTTCGTTTTTGTGATCTTCGTCTTCTTCACAGATTTACCCAACTACAATCACTCTCTCTACACTCATACCCGGCAGATGAACTACAAGAATTCGATGATCCGAGAAATCTCTCACCAGTCGAAGAGGCAATTATGATTGGCGTGCTCATCGATTCATGTCGTTCGTTGCAGCATCTGACACATCTGCACTTTGATTGGTACTACTGTCGCTTACGATTCGCCGAGAGTTGGTCACGATTATTCGATGGGCTGAAATACCTATCGCATCTCTCGTTCGATGAAGGGCGTCGTCTACGTGAGGTAAAAAGAGAGCAACAACAGGTGAATCACATTAACGCAGTCAGTACTGCAGATCCACTGACATTACTCCTACCACACGCTGATCGTATTGAGTCACTCAAATTGAACTTCACCTATCCTCGATCTCCACTCGATGCAGTGTGTCACTTCCGTCACATCAAACGATTGGTTCTGTCGGGATCACCATTCTTCGCAGCAGACTTCAATCCTCAGTTGATACATGATCCAACGGAACCTCCATCATCTGCTTCTCTCTCCAATCTCACACAATACTTCGATAATACCCTGGTGTTGCCTCGACTCGAGTATCTCGAAATCTCGTCGACATTCAAGCAACCTCATTTTGAATCTTATGTTGGTCGGTCCGCTGTGAAGGAAGGTGATGGTACGTTCGTCTATGATCATACTATACACACGAACAAATCATATCGTCGTGCGAAGATGACACCAGCTCCGAGACTTGTTGGCATCGAACTCAATCCCGGACCAACTGAAATGAGTAGCAGCAGTGGCAGCATGACGTCAGTATTGACAGCTCAGAATCTCTTCGCTGATGGTTTGCACACTATTTACTCTTTCTTACATCGTTCTGACTGGTTACCAGCAGCGATAGCATGTCGTTCATGGTTGAGTGCAGCATCAGCAACAGCATCTGGACCGAGACGTGAACATTTTCATCGTGGTATCAATGCTGTACTATTGATTCAGAGAGATCCAATTCTGATTGCTACATCTATACCTTCACTTTATCGTCACATTGCATCGTTGAATATTGTAAATACAATTACTCTGACATTAGAGCAACTAAATCATTTAGTAACAAATGTATGTGAACTACAACGACTTTATGTTAAATTGACATCGAAAGGAGACGTTGTAACTGTAAAAGTACAACAACAACAACAACAACAACAACAACAACAACAACAACAACAACAACAACATTTGCTTCAGATGATGGGCAAACGATTACAACAACTGACAGCACACATTGAAACACTTTCCCATGTCGATACAAAGTATCTCTTTGCTTCCCTTTCCACATGTCCATCACTTCGCCAGTTGACATTACATCATCTATCAGTTCAAGTCGATGTCAGTGACCTTTCCTCTGTACCATCACTTTCTGTACTCGAATTGAATGATTATCAAGAAGATACCCTTTCGATGTCAGCATCACCTGAAAAGTTTCAAAAACATCCACTTGTGCAAGAAATCATCAAGCAGATACGCACTATCTCAGGTATGCAACAATTGAAGAAATTATCATTGAATCAAGGTTCACAATCGAATGGTCGACTCATCCGTGCGATGGCCAACGAGAGGATTACATTTCCTCATCTCATCGAGTTTGACCTCGCACACTGTAAAAGGCCGTCACTCGAACATCTCCACTCATTGATGCCATCAATCGAGATACTTCAACCTGAGGGATTCGGTCGATCCGACTTCGATGATCTCGTCAAATTTACTCACCTCCGTCAAGTCAAGTTATTTATCCAACCGACTTGGTTTGAGGAGGATGAAGCTGATCCAGAAGAATACTTTGATGATGCAGGTCAACCATTGTCGCGTCATTGGATGTTACCATCCATATTTAAGTGTCGCTCACTCGAACACATTGAATTCTGTGATAGCATACCTGTAGCTTCAGGTAAGGAATGGGCGACACTATTTTCATCTTGTCCACACTTGACCAGTCTAACATTCAATGCATGCAATTCAAGTTCCGATTCAGTTCTATTCGAACATCTGACTCAGGAGGAGACAAGTCTTCCTCTCACATCACATCAACTTCATTCAATTCATCTCATATCGACTCCACTCACCGACGGCAGCTTCACTCGTCTCACACAACTTCACTCACTTCGTTCACTTTCTGTACACTATCCTGTATTCTCGGATTTGACGTATGATCAAGTACGTGATCGTCTGAATGATACGAATATTTTACCATCATTAAATCGATTGATGTTACGTGAACGTGAATTTGGTGTCAAGTTGCGTACATTCGAATGGAATGTTGAGCGTGGTATTCGAACAGCAAAGTATCGGATCAAACAAACGCACTAGCTTCAAGTTCACATGTCATCTCATTCCATCATCCTTATCCTTATCCTTATCCTCATCATCCATCCTCATCCTCATTCTCATCCTCATCCTCATCCTCATCGCACTGATGTTGTTCTGTTGTCGCATCCTCTACCAGATGCATCGGTGTAAATTACAGTCCGGTGTTTAACACAGCAACGAACGAGCGAGTTGAGCAAGAAACGCTTCCGACGTGAATTCTTTTCCACTGCGACTCTGACTGTCGACACATCAACTGCGCCACTCTGACACGACATCGACGCACCTCGATATCACTCTTTCAAACACGATCGTAGCTGTTACACTGCTGCTGTCATCGCACACAACAACTCAACGCACGTACAACGCACACACGCGCACGCATTGCATCGTAAGTTCGCATTGACACCCGGTGTCTCTGCTTACAAGTAGCGATATTGTTATCCATTGGCATGAAAGCAACTTGAAGCGGTCGAGGGTTAGCGGTTGTTAATTTGGCCTGCTTAGCAGGATCCAGAGGAGAGTCCAGAGATCTAAAGTGCGAAGTGTGCGTGATGAAATTGTAATGCGAGTTTTGAATAAAATACATCTCAACAGGTGTTCGGCTTCTCTTATTCCAACTCCTAGAGCGCTAAACCAACGTTATTACTTTGCCAAATGAATGCACAATCCCTGTTTCGTGATGGTCTACATTCCATACTCGCATTCCTCTCGCAACGCGATTTCATCACAGCATCACATTCATGTCACACATGGCGAACAGCAGCCGAGTCACAACCAAATCGTTATATTGCGCTGACAGAAGCAGTTTATTCAATCATTGCATCAAGTTTCACTTCCTCACTTCGACATCTGATTCGTGAAATTGCACCCTACTCGAACGAATCACGCCGATTGAAGACTGACCTGAAACAACTGATGGAAATTCATACACATCTGACACAACTCGAAGTGCTACACATTGGTGTGTACGTGATCGGCACCTCACCGATACCACCACCACCACCACCACCATCACCATCACCACATCCACATGATTCCATATCGTTATCATATCTGCCTTGTCTACCTCGTGTGCGAGAGTTAACAATCGAACTTGAACATGCAAGTCTCGACATAATTCGTAGTCTGATGTTACCACCACGCTTATCTCATGTTTATCCATCTATAACTCATCTCTCACTCGCCTATGAACAGCACGCCCTCGATGCTGTTTCAAGTGAAATCATGATCAATGCAATTTCACAATGTACTTCACTCGTGAAATGTACTATCCTTGAGATTGGCAATCGAAGGCGATCAATTAATCCAGCAATGGAACAGGATCATATTTCTGCATTGACCATGAATCGACTTCGTATGTTGACACGCTCCCTACCTCAACAAGTCGAACTCTCATTTTCAGGCATTTACTTTCCTCGCACAAAAAGTTCAAGTATGATGAATCTGCTTGTTAATGATGTGAAGGTATCATCACCATCATCTTCATCATCACTATCATCGTCCATGTCGCCATTCATCTTCCTCAGATGCGTGATTTCATGATTGATGCGATGTCGCTTGATCGCCTACAACTGTCTGCACTCTATTTATGCTTTCCAAACATAACTCAATTGACTCCAAGAAGTATTTTCAGTAACGCATTGTCGACACTTGCAAAGTTTAATAATCACTTGCGTCATCTTGTATTGGAGACGTGGCCAACGGACAATGAAGGCAATCGTGCATCCAGTGAGACAGTCGTACACGCAATTGGACAATGTACAAAACTTGATTCATTGACATTTGGTTTCAGTGCACCTGGAAGTGCAGGATGTCATGATTGGAATTGGTTACACCTCTTCTCATCACTGCCACTCTTAACTTGACTTCACTTTCGTGATCCACAACATCCACATTTACTTCGTCATCTCCTTCTTGTTGCTGAACGAATTCATTCACTTCATCTTGAAGAGACACGTCTTGATCCATTGATGAGTCTCGATTTATTGACTGATGTGTATTTTACATCGTTGCATCGTCTGGTGCTGATTGGTGTTGCATTCGAAGTGATGAGTGAGGAAGACATGAATGAACATTCGACAGCAAGCGAATTCATGTCAAAACCACCGCCACCACGACCTCTTACTGGCATTCATACTTTCGAATCGCTGCTTCGTCATTTTCATTCTTCTCTTTTGATACAGACACAGTCTGAGAAGGAGAATGTAATAACAGTTGCACTTCTCCTACCTCAACTTGAATACTTTGAATTAGTGTATCGTGATCATCTCACAGAACGATCACAAAGATTCTGGTATGATCCATTGAAGAAAGAGAAGAAACGATCACAGAAATTGAATGATCGTGTCAAACAACTGTTGCAGTCACTACCGCGTGAAGGACGATTTAAGTCAGAGATTTTTCTTGCATGTTTATCAACTTGAATTTCAAGTTGGTTCTTCTTTCATTTCTGCTATGACTCAGCCATCACCACCACGCCCACCACTACCGCCATCAGCAGTACGACTAGTTGGTGTCGAACTCAATCCTGGTGACCGACGACTCAAATGAATGCAAAATCACTCTTCAATGATGGCCTCCATCTCATCTTCCTTAATTGCATTACTATCAGCTTGTACATTTATCTACCGACATCAATCGATCTTTCACCTCTACTCGATCAATGTTTCATACCTTTCGTTGTTCGATGCACACTGTCTTTTTCAGGTCGCACCTAATTAACGACATTAGCACTGACGAAGTTCGAGTGACATCGGATGAGGATTGTGACTTCTCTTCCGAATCTAACATTGCTCGAATGTTGTTACACTCGCGATCCAAACCTGCTCTCTTGTCTCCTTGCTACTAATGCTGGTCGCCACTTCTGTGCGCATCGACTTCGTACATCGTTGGTCTCTTCTTCCTTCTCCGTATTGTTGGAACAATTTCCTGCACTTCATTCATTGGCACGACTAAATCATTGGAGTCATGTTGCATTTCAACATATGTCAACAGATTCTTTGAGATGCATTTAAGGTTGACGTCTCTTCCCATCGAGATGAGAACAACATACAAAGCAGTAGCCAATCGTTGCTCAAAACCGATTGCGTTCTCCTCCTACTACTACTCTTCTCCATCTACGTGAGATCTCCTCGCGATCACTGCATCCACTATTTGCGTAGCATACACTTCTCTGTTACATACCACCATAGCAACGCATACGCAACACAGCTGCAACACTTAGAAGTCATTTTGTTGTCTGCGGTGAACACAGAACGAGTCCTCCGGCCGGATGCGTGTCCATCATCCACAGTCTGATTTCGACGACCAATTTTGGCTCGTCCTTGCAGTACTGCAAATTCCTTACACTTACTTCCAGTTCCACCTCCTCTGCATCCTATTCAACAAATTGAACAATGCAGTTCAATGCGCACCAGCCGGTCTCAGACTTCTCCTCGCATCATCGCTCATCCCACAAATGACACAATCATTATTTGCAGATGGCGTACATTCGATCTTCGCATTCCTTGCGAAACATGATTGGCTAGCATCAGCACATACATGTCGCGATTGGTACCACATCACGTGCGTCAATGGTTCACCTACATGCGCCATCTCATGCAAATCATCATTTGCGTCAGTGTTGATCGATGGTCAACATTCACCACTTCGTCGACATCTCACTATTCGAATTCAATTTTCGCGTCATTTCACAACCACAACTGCAACTTCCCGCTGCAGCTGCTTCTGTTGCTCCATCACCACCATCTTCGCTTCATGCAGGCGCTGAGAAGAAAGAGTTGACAACATCACTATCACACTACCCCAATCTCTCCTCACTGACATTACGCGAAGTACCACTCGACGTTGATTTCTCTCCTCTCGCCTCATGCCTCCATCTCTCATCCATCTCCCTACCTAATCACGGCGCACAACTTGCATCCTTCTTCAAGAGAGACATTACGACCATGCCACGAACTAAATTAAAGGAGGTACAACATGCACATGCGCTCCTTCTGAAACAGATTGGTCAACTCACAGCAATACCGAATCTGACGTATCTTTCATTCGAAGAAAATAGCTTATCGTGTGTCAACCTTTGGATCAAGAACGTATGTGGAGAGACCAACAGATGGATTGCGGAAGCTACTGGCGATATCGAGTCCAGTCCAATCGTCTTTACTCAACTCCAGCACATCGATATGGGTGAGCAGCATCTCGGCTGTGATACACTCGATGATTTATATATATTCGCACCAAGTCTGGCATCACTCGCACCGCGGACCTTTCACGTCGACGATGAGATCATACCAGTCATATCACGCTTCACAAAACTTCGTCAGCTGACAATAAAACAACAAGCATATTCAGAGACAGAAGCACTCACTTCTATGTTATGTGCGTGTCATGTACTCGATACAATCATATTTGATAATACAATATGCTCACAGGATGAGGTACGACGTCGGTATGTTGTATGGACTCCCTCGACAGAAGAATGGAGTCGTCTCTTTACTTCACTTCCACTTCTCTCCTCACTCACCTTCTGTCAATTCGATGCAGCTCGGAACGATTTATATCAACTCGAGTCTACACTGAAAGCACTGGCTGAAGCACCTGAATCACACACACGTATTCGATCACTTCGTATTGAAGGTGATCCTGGCTCTTTCGATGCACATGATGCAATATGTCATTTGACCGCAATCGAATCGATCTTTCTACTCTACGATCATGATGCTGCTTGTGACCCATTAGTGTATCACTTCGAAGATCCGAACTTGTTACCAAACTTAACACGATTGGAGATCCAACTTAAGGCGAGCGATTCGAAGCCGTACTTTCTTTTTGATCGGGAGAACCCCGGAAAGAATACGGACATTGATTATCGATCCAGCAGTGATGGAGATATCACAATGGCACCACCTTCGCCGCGACTTGTTGGTATCGAACCGAATCCAGGACCATCATCAAGTACCAGTTCAAGTTCGAGTATAACACAATCCGCTGCTTTGATGACAGCAAACACAATATTCGCTGATGGACTTCATCTCATTTATGCCTTCTTGAAGGATACATATTTCATCAATGCCGTGCGTGTATCGAAGTTATGGTACGAGGTTGGTTCTTCCTTCTCACCAGCACATCATCGATCGATTGCGTTGAATACTATCGATCGCCATCGACCTTCTCTTTGTGTCGAGAATTTGACGGCTGGCATTCACTCACCTCTTCGGTTGCATCTAACCTCACTCGGTTATGTCATGTATTCAATCGGTGCCTCCTCAGTCCTCTCATCTGTACTGCCTCACTACTCTTCACTCACGCACCTGCGACTGCACGCATTAGAAGTGGAGCAAGATGTCTCATCGCTCTCCTCGTTGTCGTTTCTCACATCGTTGGAATTATCAGGCTACGCAGTCCAGCAGTTGTATCGGTCAATGCCCACACCCATAACAGCAGCGACATTATCGGAACGTGGTATCAATTCGTTAGTCAAGCAGATGAAATCGATCTCCACACTTCCTGCACTTACCTCCCTCGCAATCAACGCTCATATCTGCAATCTGTCGTGTCGAGTCAGTTCTTTTCTTCTACCTCTCTTCGCTGCATGTAACATTCGATTTCCTTCCGTACGTTACTTCCCTCCAGCCATTGGGTGTGCTGAGAACTTGACTCGTGTCTTCCCTCAACTCGCACATTTGAAGACATTCAATCTGAGTGACGAGTCACTCGTTGTTGCAGCGGCTGGATTCGAGCGACTTGAATCACTTCAATTATCGGATCGATTACCGCTAAATCTTCAAGTACCACGAGCTAAAAAGGCATTGGATGCACTCTGTCGCTTCACATCGCTAGCTCATCTCGGTTTGACTCGTTGGTGTCCGGAGACAAACGAGGAATGGAGTCGGCTGCTCATTTCGTTGCCTCATCTCACGAGTCTCTCGTGTTGTAGCATTTGGCACACGAATGTAATTGGACGAATTACTGGGACAGATGAGAGTCGTATTCGATGCAACCAACTTTGCTCACTCTCCATCACGGTCAGCCTGATTCGCATAATGGATCTCGATTCACTTCATTACTTCAACTCCTTGCAGACCTTAGAGATCGGACTCAGTCCACGTTCACTCGAAGATTTTACTCCCTCGGATTACGTAACACAACAACAGATTTATGATGCACTCGATAATCGACTTCTCATGCCGAAGTTGACCAGATTCATACTCGATGCACATGTGCATGGGCAAAAGCCGTTTGTGTGGGATCTCAAGCGGAAGAAAGGAAAACAGAGTTTTCGTGTGCCACCGCTGGAGCAAACTTTCTCACTCAACTCTCCTTCGATTCTCTTGATGCATGTCATCTCTCGCGCTTGCTCGAAAATTTGACCGCACCTCAAAGTCTCCCCTTAGTATCGCCTCCACTTCGATCACTTCATCTTTCCTTCCAGTTTCTCAATCCTGAAAGTTTTGCTCCTCTCTGCCTTCTTCACTTGCTCGAGATCATTATCTTCGATCAATCTTTCAGTCGACACATCAATGGCACGATTCGATGATTCCACGATTTTGCATAAACTCTCACGACTCGAGATTCGTACTACGCAAGATGATACTGATTTCGTATGGGATCTGGAGAAGAAAATTAACATCGATAAGTATCGTACGACAACACTGAAAATTCCTCAAGTTAGCTACGATAAAATTTGTGAATGCACATTCGGCAGTCACTTACACCGATGGTTCCTCTCCACCTCCCTCACCATCTCCTTCGCAGCCAAATTGTTGTCGTCATGCTCCTCTGCTTCGATATGTTACTCGAAGTTCAGTTCACAAAGCTTTCGTACAAGAGATTCAACACAGCAACAACAGCATCATTCTTCCGCCACAGCTGATCCTCCACTTCTATCCCCCTTCCTTCCAATACACCACATAAGCGTTTATGAGGATGTTACATGATTGTGTGAAGAGGAAGAAGTAGAAGAAGAACGGAAGACGAAGAAGGAGGAAAGAGAAAGTTCGATGCAACCAGCAGCAGCCAAAGCACTCCGTTCTTTAACACCCGAATCGACAATCGAAAAAATCGTCTTCCTTATGCGTTCCTCTGATATTACTGTTGGTGTGTTCTCGAGGAGTTGCAGCGATGCAGTCATTACGTCTCCGCTGATATCCTCTACTAACCTTCTTCCAAAGCAAACCTCGATTCGATCAACGTCTCCCTCCTTCTCTTTCCTCTTCTCCGATCATCCACAGCTGAGATCTGCATCTCTGAATATTATTCCGCCGTACATCGCATTTCCACCTCGATAAATACACAAATTCATCCTTCCTCACGAGTGCGGCAATACTTCCGCTTAATTCTACTCCTTCCTTTCAACAGACGTGCATCTAATCTTTCCTCTGGTCCACTTTGATGGCTTCACGTACAAACATTGCTGTCCAAGTCATGTTGCTGCATTCTCGGAATATACGAACTCGTACACTCGAAAAAGAGCCTGAGCTAGCGAAACAAGTGAATCACGCAGCTGCGAGAATGGGAAGAGCGATGAAGAGTAAAAGCGACTGATTCTGTGCAAGTGACGGTCAGGTGGTAGACGCCTACATCATTCGCATCCTGCACACTCTCGACAAAATCCCTCCTCACGTCCACGCGCAGGTATACAAGCTGAGGTGTTGAGGATTTCGATCCTGACGTCGGGCAGACAAAGCGCAATAGCATCAGCAGCACTACACTTCAAAGAAGTGGATCAGAATCCGAATGCCGCTGCATCAAGACGATACACCAATGCAAGACAGATAGTACTCGATCCTTCACATCGTGCACTTGAACATTGAACGAACAGAAGAAGTTAGAAGCACTCCCTCCACATCCGTGACCATATCCCTTAGCCGGATGCCTCGAATCGAGGCATTCTCTGCGATTACGCGGCAACATTCGTGAATAGTTTCAAAATGTCTCGTGTTTGGATATGATTGTATACTCCTGAGTCTGTTCTATTACACAGTGATGGGGGCAGTCCCATGCAAGTGCAATCCATCGTGCATCGCCATGCGCAAAAGATAGCAGGAATAGTACATTCTTTTCATTTCTCGTATTCTTCCGTGTTGTCTTTCTCACCGCTTCTTATGGTATGCGAATCAACTCCAGTGATTTGAGATTCTGGATGCAGATAGAAGAGGACAGTCCGTGCATGACATCGGTGAGAAGGGAAGAGGAAATCTTCCATCCAGGTGAGTGTGCACTCGCGCACCGAACGTGGCAGGCACATGGCATGAATCAACCATACCTGAGGTGAGGAGCAGGATTTCGGTGTTGACAGATTGGGACTGCTGTCTCACCCGAGAGTGCATGATTTCATTTCATTCTTACACCATGCAGTGTGCAACAGACGTGTCGACAGGATGAGGCATGCGGACAGCGTGCAGTGAGGTGCATGCGATGTTGTGTGAGCGAAAGCAAATTTTGAAAATTTAGAAAACTCTGTCGGCGTCCCAAGCACAGTTTCGTCCCTATTCGCTTGTTCAAGTCAGCTTTCTCACACGAGCACATCGATATCCTTAAGCTTCCCAATTCAATTCTTAGACATGCTTTGCAGTTTGCAGTTTGCAGTTTGCCACAAATCAGAGGTTAATCATGTAAATTAATTATAAAATGCGCCACAAACGACGATCACAATGATTCATGAATGAATGGAAGCGAACACGATTTGAGAGTGTTTCGATTTGAGGTCTGCATTCATGTGATAACGCGATACGATCCTGACTTGTCCTTTCGTCTAAATAGTAATGGTGGACGTGGTTCAGGATGGAGCAGTGGTAGATCAGGACGAGCAGCAACGTGAAACAGTTCGATATATTCAAGTTGAGGTAGGACAGAGGTGGATGAGAAATATTCTTTTACACGATTGAGGTAGAAGTCTTCTAATCCTGCAAAGATTTTCCATCCATACAAGATCAATCGTCGTAGTTCAATAAATTGTGATGACAATAATTCAACACTTTCACGACCATACATTTGAAGTGTTAGAGAGTGCAGACGTGATGCATGTGGAAGTAACAAATCGAGTATTGTTGGATGTTCTGCAGGATCAAGATATGGTCCGATGAAGGTGAGAGAATTGAGATGAGATAAGGAAGAGAAGAGATGTGACCATGACGAAGGAGAAAGGATGCGCATCTGTGAATCTGACCATGGTAGACCCAAATGTGTCAGATGTGATGGACATGAGAAGAGTAGAAAATCGATTAGTTCATCTTCATTCTCAAATGTTGTTGGTAAACGTACAAATATAATCTCACATAGATTCTTACATAATTTAAGTTGATTCATATTCATCGAATTCATTCTCCAATTCAGAATAGCACTACAATCTAGGTCCAATTTTGTAAGTGCAGGAAAACATTGATTCATATTCATGTGAATCGGACTCTGCTCACTCACGCATACATCTTCACACCAATGTTGCAGATATGGAAATATAATAATAATCTCATTTGCACAACACATACTCATCATCATCCTACCAGGTAAGATAAATACATATGTACTAAGTTGTAGTTCAAGTAGATAAGGAATATGAGACAACTCATGTAAACGTGATAATACCTGCACTTCGGTTGTACCATATTTGAGTGAACTTCGGAAGTGGGTAAGATGAGAGGAGAAGGAAGAGGAGGAGGAGGATAAAGAGGATAAAGAGGAGAATGAGGAGGAGGAAGAAGAAGCGGAAGCGGAAGCGGAAGCGGAAGCGTAAGAGAAGGCGGAGAAGTTACAATCGGAACGAATATCTGGTAGTTCAAGTCGTGTCAACGATGGAAGTCGAGCAATCGAGTCGATCAAGATTTGATGCTCTACACTTGTGTCTGATTCACTCAGTTGAATCGCAAGTGTATGCAAGTGAAGACCAACACCTTGTGCAAGTGTACGATTCATTGACATGAGAGGTGTTGTAAGACGTACTGTATAACTTCTAATCCAGGTCATCTGTTGAAGTGTCTCATGAAATTCGTTGAATGTTTGAAATGCACCCGGATATCGTATCGGATCTGAGTTATCGACATCTTTTGGAAGAGCGATGCTAATCGAACTCCAATGTGAACGTAGAGGTGAGAGAAGGTATGATGATAGTAGCAACGAAGAGACCGATAATGCCTCGTTACGACTTCGTTCACGTAATGCTGTTGATTGCCATAAACAACATACTGGAAGGATGGAGCGAGCAAGATCGTTGATGGAGAGGAATGAAAAGATGATAAGAAGACCATCAGTGAAAATGGATTGTGTTGAGATTGGGGATGCTGCCGATGCAGCTGCAGCAATCACAGTCGGACCAGGATTGAGTTCAATACCAACAAGTCGAGGTGCTGGTATATCTTGAATTATTGGTGGTGTGGTGTTTGTAGCTGCTGCTGCTGCTGCTGCTGCTGCTGCTGCTGCTGCTGTGTTGTTATTCGATATCACTGTCGAAGATGAAGATGAAGATGAAGATGAAGATGAAGATGAAGATGAAGATGAAGATGACATGGATGTTGTATCATCAAGTAAAGTATCATTTGATTGCTTGACACATCTTTCAAGTGCATCTCGCAACGGCTGAAGAGAAATTGGTTTTGTTAGAATTTCATTTGCACCTGCAGCTCTCATTTGCAATTCGTCGCTCTCATCACTCGTTCTCATAAGACCAATAATGGGAACATGAAATTGCATCGCACGAATTCGACGTGTCGCTTCGATTCCACTCACGAGTGGCATCAAATGGTCCATTAAGACGATACCGACAGGACATACCCACGATGATGATGATGATGATAATGATGATAATGATGATGATGATGATGATGAGCCAGTACCATTCGCTTGTTCATGCGCACTTCTCTGCAGTGCAAGTTGCTGAAAGTACCGAATCGCAGCTTGTCCATCTTCCAGAATCTCAGACGGCCATTTGAGTTTTCGAAGGAACATCGAAAAAATCTTTTGGTTGATGCTGTTGTCTTCAACAACGAGTACGAGAGGTCGTGGTGGACTTCCAATTGCGGGAGGAGGAAGAGGCAGGACCACGGGGATGGGAGCGGGATTCGATGAATGCAATTTCGAACGCGATCCGCAAATGGGTACAAATGTCAGAAGATGGTCTGGCCAAGTACGAAGTGACTGATGGATTTGCAGATATGCAATACGGGTGAAAATGACCACAGTCTCGATGTCAGAAAATTCGAATTGATGCCATGCAAGACGAGTAAGATTCGGCAATGCACGATGGAGGTGACGAATGCTACCTGATCTGAATTGAACATACCTCATGCTGATCTCTTCAAGTTGTGGTAGATGCACCCGATTCCATTGTTCACGATCATCCACGCAACTACTCCACACGAATGGAGGAAGATCACATTTCAGTGTTGTAACGAGAGGCATCTCTTTCATGACTTGAGTAAGTACAATCAGATGCTGCAATGTCTGATTCCGCACATGTTTGTCCTGCGAGAGATCACGCTCTTGCTGTTCCGAACAGAAGACAGGTAAATGCAGCTCGAGTGTGGTCAGTGAGGGACACGTAAAAGGCAGGTTTGACAGGATGTGGAGATGTGAACCAGTTTCCACCGATGTCTTATCTGTCGCACTGCTGCTGGACATGGGAAGTTGATTGTGAAGGAACAAAGATGTAAGCTGAAGTGCTCGAGGCAGTCGAAACTGTTCGTGTTCTTGCTGCTGAGAAGGAGGAGGAGCAAGAGGAAGTGGAAGTGGAGCTTCAAGATCGATCGATACTTCGAAGTGTTCGAGATGATGAAATACACGAAGACATTCATAAAAGTCACTTGGTGCAAGAGATGGTTGCACCTCCTCTGATGGCTCGATGAGCAGTGAGAGATGAGTGAGATGAAGATGGAGTGCAGGAGACACAATGAGAGAAGAAGACCGACAAGGTGAAGTTGAATAGGACATTCGACGACACCGAACATTTTTCATTGTCTTCTGCCACAGTCGACACGAGGATGACACAACGATCCATCTGTGAAGAGTGTATTGAAGTTAATTGTAATAGGACCAGGATTGAGTTCGATCCCAACAAGTCGCGATTGTGGCACATCCTGCTGCTGCTGCTGCTGCTGCTGCTGTAGTACATCCTGCAGTATATGTCGATATCGTTTGTAAACAAGTCGCTTGCTGATTCTCTCCAGATTCGTAATGATATCAGTTAACGCAAGTTCGCCAATCATTGAAAATCGTTCCTCAATCGTATCTTTGTCCCATATGAGCAGAATTGCATTTCCAGCATTGCGTAATTCTGATACCGCACAATCATTTAAAACAAGATGTTGTAATGATGTGAAATGTGTTCCTAGAAGAGGTATCGAACTCTCATTGATATATGAATCATCAATTTCAAGTTGTTTAAGACGTGATGTGACGATTGTACCACCGAGAGCGAGTGTTGGAATCTGATCTGATTCACCACATATAAAGTGAAGACTTGTTAAATGTCTGCACGCAAGGAATAGTTGTGACCATATATAGCCTTCCTCCTCCTCCTCCTCCTCCTCCTCCTCCTCCTCCTCCTCCTCCTCGGAGTCCTTCCCCTCCCCCTCCCCCTCCTCATCCATCTCTTCTGTGGTGAGTGATGTAGCTGCAGCAGCTGCAGCAAAGAATGGTTCACGCCTCCATGATCGTAGTTGTAGATGTGTCATTGAAGAACAAAGAAGAAGTGCTGAGTAGACTTTATCAACTGATTGAAGATAATTCGTTTCAGCTAGAACTGTTGTAAGTCGAGTGAAGAGACCAATAAAAGGTAGATCATCTGTACGAAATTGACTGAGTTGAAGTTGTGTCAGATTTGGTAGTGCATGATGTAATTTCTGCATATGAATAAGTTCATTTGAGTATGGATTCTCCATTTGCATGGAACTGATTTGTGGTAAATAAACTTGTGACCATCTTGAATCTGTAACAAGTCGACTCATTAATGTGAGAGGAATATCGTATTCGATTGATGTTAGGTGAGGAAGTCTCTGACCTAATCGAGTAAGTGCAATCAATCGCTGTAACAATACTGTCATGTATTGATGACCCATCTGATGATGGTGATGATGATGAGAGTTCGAGTTCGAGTTCGAGTTCTTTAATACAATCTGACGAAGTGATGTACATTCACACAGTAGATCAATATTCATCATCATCGATGATTCACTAAGTGAACATTCAAGTTGAAGTGATGTCAGTGTAGGACACATAATAGAGAGACGAGATAGGATGTACATGTTGATTGGTTCATAATTATAATTATCAACTGCAATAGGAGAGTTTGAGTTTGTCGCAACAAGATCGAGATCGATACGAAGGTACTGTAATCGAGATGCAACAACAACAACAATATCAGGCTGAGCAGCAGCAGCAACAACAACAACAACAACAGGAGGAGCCTGAGGAGGTGATGTACTTCTTGTTGTTGTTGTTGTTGATGTTGATGAATCTTCTTTTGATGATTCCTGTTTATCATCACAATAATTCGAGTGATGAAGTCTCACTTCCATATGTTCGAGATAAATAAATTGACGAATACAATCAAAGAATTCAGATAGAAGTAACGAACATGAATTTGAATTTGAATTTGAATTTGAATTTGAATTTGATTTTACACCACACTCCTTCTTTGATACAGACAAACAACATTCATCATCATCATTATCATTATCATCATTATATTGATGATGATGATCTGTGATGAATGAAAGACGAGTAACATGACGATGTAATCTTGATGGTAATGCAAGGAGTAAGGATGATGATGATGATGATGAATGATAGAATGACATGTGTCGACATGGTTCACTCTGTAATGCTGAATACCATTGTCGACATGTAGAAGATACATTCAACCAATCACGTGTGAATAAGAATGAATTGATGATATGAATACCATCAGTAAAAATTGTTGCAAATGTCATCGTCATTGCACCGCCGCATGCATTCAATGTTGTTGGTCCTGGATTCAGTTCAATACCAACAAGCGACGATGCAGGTGGATGATGTCGATAAAAGGGGGTTGCTTGTAAGTTTTCACTATCGTACACAAATCGGTTCGACGAATGTAATTTCCCTTGTTGTTGTTGTTGCATCCTTCTATCTATTAATGCATCTTCCATCATCGAAGACGACTTTGATACATGATCACATATGAGTAGATATTGTAGGTGTGGTATGATGGAAGAAGATGAGAAGAATTTCACTACCTGATCAAAACTTCGATCAATGAATGGTTGACCATACAATATGATTCGACGCAACTTTGTAAAGTGTCGCAATATTTCCAGTTGACACTGTGATCGTGAATATCCGTTCTTCTCACTTTCATTATTCATCAATCGAAGTTGACGAATTCGTTTTGCGTGTGGTAGAAGATACACAAGGATATCAACATCATCAGAAGAATGGAAAGATGATGAATACTCGAATGAAAGACTGCAGAGTTGTTTCAAGTGTGTAAATAGAAGAGACCAACTTTCAGGTTGTTGGATCAGAAGACATGAAGAGAGATCGAAATGCAAGTGTACCAATCGAAGACATGAACCAGGTGAAATTAATGCAGTAATAAGTTCCTCTTCATTGATTGTATGCTTTTGTTGTTGTTGTTGTTGTTGGTCTATGATCATAGCAGGAGTCGAATTCAATTTCAGAGAAACAAGTGAAGAAGGAAATATACCGAGACACTTCAGATCGGATACAAGAAAAGTCGGTGGTGAAAGTTCTGTAAGTCCAGGAAACATGGTGCTAAGATGAGAGTAACTGAATAATCTAGATCGTTGTCTGCACCTCGTGTTAGGGTCTTCATCTTGACTCAAATCGAACGAGGTGAGCGATGAAGGAAAGATTGTCTTTTTACCAAACAAAGAGACGCTCATCATTTCAAGTCGTTCCAATACACGAGACAATCGAATAGTACCATGAAATTGGAGTGAAGTGAGATGTGGTAGGAAAGAGAGACGATGAAGCATACCACACTCAATCTCAGTTTGTATACGATTGACGCTTTGTGGATGTTCAAGTGAGATAGTCAGTCGTCTGAGTGTCAGGCATGATCGAAGGGATGATAACGTTGTGTATCCTGTCGGTATTTTAGCAAGGTGCAAGGATTCGAGCGAGGGCATTGTGGCGGCGATCAGATCAAGTAACTCCTCGCAGGACCGCTTCGACACGAAACTGAAGTGAACTTCAAATGTGATGAGAGAGGATGTCTTAAATGCAGCAGCACATTCTTCTGTACTGAGAGATAAAACTGATCTTGGAATTGTTGGATGATTAGATTTAAGAGAGTTACCGAAGAATGATGTAGCGTAGGATGTAAGATGAGGAAGTGCATGTAAAGTGTCATAGATTTCATTCAATGATTGAAAAGTTGATCGATGAGGCTCCAGTACACTGTGACAAGGATCAGGCGAGTCAACTTCATCCATTATGAGGCTGATGTCAGTGACGATGAGACTTTCGATGTGACGACAAAATGGAGAGAGGAGGAAGGATTGTGCGTGATCTGCAGGAAGGATCACTGCGGCGGATCGATTTCGCTCCTTGCGAGCTGTTTCATTCCAACGTTGGCAGACTGATACAACTGAACTCCATAAGGGTGACATAAGAGAAGACGATAAGGAGGCCATCCGAGAAGAGGGAAGTGGCTGAATAAGGTCCAGGATTCAGTTGATACCAACAAGCCGTGCTGAAGGAGGTACCATCTTTGCTTTGGTTCGATATCCAACATTCTTTATTGTCTCTTCACGTTGCCAAATAAATTGTCTTTCCTCATTAGTCACAGCTGAGATATCCGTCCATTTGCCCTTGCACTCCTTTCAAAATTGTAAAGAGAGAGGCTGAAATTGGATGGTCTAGAAATACGATGTTGTTGACTCGACAAGTCTCGATCATTGATCTGACAAGTAATCTCTGTTACCACGATATTGCAATTCTTGAAGTGAAGGTAATGTTGAGAGTTGACGACAACGACTTAGATACTCGTCTATGCAAGTGCCCTCTTCGGAGTGAAGTTGTACTTGTTGTGAGCGAATGTCGCCAGAACGATGTCAAGTAGGAATACGCCATCCTAAACGCTTCTCACCATCGTGATGTCACTGGACCAAGCAATGAGTCAACACGAAAGTACGTCATCACTGCTTTTCTTTCAAATCTCACCGAAACATATTTGCAATATTTGAATGAGGGAGGAGTATCAGCGATTGAATCTTAGCGTCACATGAACTACAACAATTTACGGGCAACATACCTGGACATACTCGATGCATGCAACAATACTGAGTTCATGCCACATTTGATACGATTTGTGTGCGATTTTGACTCACCTTGGCACTGCAATTTGTGCGGGATCCATTGTCGATGGATATCGCCGAGCCTCTGAATGAAGTGAAACCTTCCAACATAACACCTCCATCAGCACGACTTGTTGGCATTGAACTCAATCCTGGGCGACATATGCATATTTCGCAATGACGGCGCAATCGCTGTGTCACACCTCCTCTGAATTTGAGTTGAATCGACCAAGATCGATTAAGATTCGAAATACTAGGAATGAAAGTCTTCAAGTAGGTTCGACTCAAGATGCTGCCTTGGGTCCTGGATTGAGCTCGATGCCTACAAGTCGAGGTGCTGGTATGAAGTACAGTCCTGCACCGAGCGGATTTCTTGCTCTGAGTCTGTATTTATCAACATTCCAATGTGAGTTTGCACAATCATACGTAAACTCCTTCACGAATGGTTGCTTCTTGTGCAGTAATTTCCTCATCTCCTCATGATCGTGATACACCAAATGGAAGTACGTCAACTTTGGGAGAACTGAAAAGCTATCAAAAGCAGCATGAAGTGAACGGAAGGAAGGACTCGTAGGTGTTTCATTTTCGATGAGATCTAGATCAGCGAATGTCCCTTCGTGAATTTGGAGATATTTCAAGTTGTGAAAGTCTCGTCCTTGTGTTAGCAACGCTAGTTCGCTGGTAAGAAGCTCGGTGTGACTGAGGCGAAGCTCTTCGATGCGATCGGAAATTGGAATGAGGAGAGAAAGGAGATTGTGGACTCTTACGTTGGTTACCGTAAGCGAAGTAAGTTTATGTGATCTGTTCGCTAGGAGATCCCAATCCTCTTTATGGCGTGGACACCATTCCAGCAGACGAAGGCGTGTCATCGAAGCGCATCGTGCAAGCGCATGGACAAGCGGATCGGTACCAGGTTGCGTTTCGGTCCATGTTTCTCCTTTCAGTTCAATCGATCTGATGTTCGGTCGTGCGAAGAAGTCTGGGTTAAGACCGAAAACGGTATGGGGAGGAAGACTGATAGAGAGATGAGTCAGATGAGGTGGGATGTTGAAATCATGTCCTTCGAGTACCATATAAGCATTCTCAGGGCCATGGAGCGTTAGGTTACGCATCTCGGAAGGCACGAAGTACGAGAATCTTGTCAATTCATGGATAGAAGTAATGACTTGAGAGATTGCTAAAGCACGTTTTCGTGTCTCTTCCTTTGCAGCATCATTCAGCACACTTGAAGATAGTCGTTCACGTTTTGCTGATGGAGTTTCAAGTTCGTGAAGAAGGAAATGACGAAGACGAGGAAGGTGTCGAAGAGGCGACCAATCGATTGTGAGTGAGAGATCGATTCGGATTGTGAGATGAGTAAGTTGCGGACATGTTGATGGGAGATGAGAAAGGATGTCAGCAATTGTGGTGATCGTGAACACATTGAGGAGATTTAGAGATAAATGTGTCAAACGAACTGCGGAAAGGTCTTCTTCGTTTTGTTGCAGCTTGCGAGGGACCACCCGATTCCAGAGATTGGAAATTGATGAGAAGATGCGCTGCTTTGTAGTTAGCTGCAGGATGCGTACGTGAAGGCATTCGAGTGCAGAGAGATGCTGCAGCACGAAGTAGAACTCCAATACGGAGAGCGTCAGCTGCTGCGCTCTAGATGTGCGATATGAGCACCCAGTCTCATCTGTTTCTTCCCCTTCCTCCAAGTCTGCAAATGTTCGTTGGTGTATTGCAACAAGATGCTTCGACATGAGCGAGTGTGAATGGCACCATGCTTCGATCTGTTTGAAGTCAATCTTCACATGAGAGGTTGCGATTTCGATGCGCCGACATGGTGAACGAAGGCAGACAGAACGCCAGTAGAGACATGCGGAGGAAGACGCAAGCCAACTTGCATGTGAGAGGAATGCGAAGATTGATTGAAGTCCATCCGCGAAGAGTGAATGTGCTGTCATGACAGAAGATAGTGGTCCAGGATTGAGCTCGATACCAACTAATCTTGTTGCTGGTGTGTCTTTCTTGACAGCGGATGAACTTGAACTTGAACTTTTAGCTGATTGTGTTCGGAAACTAGCAGGACCAGTTCTTTTTTCAGCATCCCATGCAAAAGTGCGGTATCCTGCTGCTGTCGAACTACGAATAAAGACTCGTTTAAGTTGAGGTAAAAGTGTGTTATCGTTGAGCCGCACTTTCATGTCGTCTAAGGTGAGCTCCACAAAGGAGCTGCAGTTAAGGTTCAGCGACGAGAGTGAATGAAGTAAGAGGAGACGGTCGAAACATGAAGCGGGGAGATGAACATGTACGAGGCTAATTGATCGAAGCTGACAAGAAACCACTGGCAGACTTGAATCAACCATCGTGAGATTGTCGAAAAGTCGAGAATCTCCATCTTTTGCTGTGTAACTACTAAATGTAAGATGCGTGAGGTGCTTACACTTCTGAAATAGTTTCTGCCACTCCTCTGCAGTTGGTACTTCTGCCGTTGTCGAAGAACCAAATTGAACAGATTGAAGTGCATGACATTTGCACAGCGTTGGCAGAATCCAGTTCTTCGGTATCGTCTTTTCATCATCAAAATCGATGGTATCAGGATTAACTTGGATTGTGATATCACGAAGTTGACGAAATCTGCTAAGTGCATCAAAGTTGTTCGAATTCAAGTTGTTGAGACGAAGAATCTCAAGTGCAGGACAGATAGCAGGAAGATGAAGGAGATGCTTCTCGAAATGACAATCTAAGATGAATTGACTAAGATGTGGAAATACGATCGAATCTTCTGCCATTACTTGAAGAAACTGATCACCTTGCAATTGTGTCCCGATTGACAAGATGCGAAGTTGCGGTATGGCTGAGATACTTCGCATCTGTTTGAGGAAGTCAGCGACTTGATTCGCTTTCAGAATATCGCCTGTATGCATGTAAACTTGCAGCTGAAGTTGCTGAAGTGCAGTAAGTTTTGCGAGGGGAGTCAGATCAACTTCGAGTGATATACCAGTAAGTGTAAGATCGGTAAGTGTGCGTGAATCGACGAGCGAGGCAAGGAGCTCGTTCGTTGCAGTTGCGGAAAGGAAAATGATGCGAAATGTCGCTGATTCAAGTTGTGTAGGTAATGTCAGCGACACAGCCATGCTTGCCTCGGTCTGATCAGTCAGTACCGAGGCGTATACACCAGGTGTCAACTTCGCATCCGTTAGTTCAACATCAAGCCGCTTGAGAGAACTTAATTGGAGGAGAATCACATTCAGTCGAGAGATTCGAATCAACTGAGATATGAGGATGGATGCGATGTGACGAGAGAGTGACGGCAAGGAAGTTGCGGTCAATGCCGCGCTCCGGTTGACCAACAAATCGTAATTGGTAGTTCGTCTAATCTCATAGCGATACTCACGTTTCGGTCCTGAGGCAATGGTATTCAGCCATGAACGAGAGGTTCGACTTGAACTCAACCAATCACGTCGATCGAGAAACGAAAATATTGTGTGTAGGCCATCGATGAAGAGGGTCATGGCTGGTCCCACAGGTCTAGGTTTGGTTCTCACAGGAGCTGCTGGTGATTGTGGTTGGAGAACTAGGATCGATTGACCAGGGATGCGAAATGTGTCGACATTAATACCGAGTTTGCTATCCCATACAAACTGCGGCTGCCTCGCAATTTCCGAATCACAAACGAATCGCCTGAGATTTGGCATAACTTTGGTATCATTGAATGTTGTAAGTTGGAGATCTCGTTGGAATGGGAAATCGGAAGAAGATCTGGTACGAAGCTCGAGGACTTCGAGTGAAGTGAAATGGCGTTGTAGCAATGGAAGTGTAGCCTTCGACAACCTTGGTCCGACCAGTATAAATACTCGCAATCGATGCTGACAGACCAATTGATTTGCTTCTGTCTGTGTCATGTCTGCGATCAATGTAGGTCGAAGTGTGTAATCGAACTCGAGATGTGTCAGTTGAGGCATCGCAGTAAAGACTTGATTCCATTGATCGCTCGAATCTGGACACCACAGATGAAAGCAGCACCGGATAAGTGAAGTGAAGTTGCTGAGGGCATCCACCATTGGAATTTGGTCTTCCGCTGTTATCTGCATCCTGTTCCAATCGAAGTTTAGCTTCAAACTAGCCACACCCTTCATGTTTTGTCCCAGAAAAGTGAGCGACAAAGTTGAATAATCACCCAATGCCATCTCTGTAAGATTTGGTAGTACCGAGAGTATACACTGTGCTGATTCGGTTGATTCGAGACGTGAAAGGTAGTGCATGAAGTTGGTTACCTTTGGAAATGATATTTCTTCGGAGTGTAACAATGGAATGATATGAGGAAGATATAGGAGACGACCATGAGAAGTATACAGAAGTGAGAATCGTTCAAGCGACGAGAGCGACGAGAAAAGTCGCATCTGTTGTAACATGGAATCAAGTCGCCCATGTAATTTTTGTGGCATGGTTACCTGCAGCAGTGATCGTGTCACAAGGGCAGAACTCCATGGATGATTGGAAAGAGCTTCGAACAAATCGTCAGCGTAGGATGAAAGGAGAATGGAAGTCAGCGATGGACATTCACGCAAAGCAGATAAGTCAGTAGTGACAGGCAACTCACCGATCCATAGTTCCTTGATGCTCGCAAAGGCTGGCAGGAATGACATCCATTCGATGTACGTGAATGGTGCATCTGTGATCGTCGACAGGAGATGACAAAATGGTGATTCAGCGCCCGCATGAAGATCATCAGAGAGATTTTTGCGATGTCGCACAATCACCTCACGACGATGAGAGGAAGATGCAGAAGAGGATGAAGAAGAAGTTGCGGTGCGATACCAGATTTGACATACACGAGGCACTGTGACGATGAAATCGGCGTTGCTCAGATACGAGAAGATGATAAGAAGGCCATCCGTAAATATTGTCGCAGCTGGTCCAGGAGTGAGCTCGTCAACAAGCTGTGGTGGCAGTGCTTTCATCTGCTGTCGTGCTCTGTGAGGATGTAGTGCCGCTCAGTGCGAGAGTTGTTTGTTTCTGGTTGTGCAGATGAGGAGTGGGTATGATCTGGCGTTAGTTTGGATTGTAATGTGTGTAGACAATCTTGTCTGTACTTTTGGGCGGAGTTTGAGTTGATCAGCACGGCGTACTGATCGTCATCAGTACGATTTGGCCATCAGCGACACACGCTGTGCGTTCACACTTCGCGTGGTCAGCAGTGTCTCAACTACGTCTCAATTAACAAGCTGGATCAGGCGAATCTTCTTCCAACTCATCTTCTTCACTCTCATCACTCGGATAAAGTTCGGCATGATGATAAAGTGAAGGTCTGGATGATGATGATATTGGAGGATTGAGTGTGACGGTCATTGGTGGTACTGTGGTTTGTTGCACTGGAAATGTTGTGTACGTCACACTTCTGGTTGGTGGTCTCGAAGATGTTGTTCGAATCGGTGCAGCCGCGATTTCAGTGGTTGCCGTTACTGATGGCAAATGATCACTCACTGGTGGAATTTGAAAAGCGAGATTGATTGCATTCTTTGCGTGATTGACACTTGAACTGGACGCGACATATGTTTCGGTTTCGGTCTCAGTCGGCGCAGTCGTTGGTGAAGGTGGTCCTTTCTCTGGTGGTGTCGTTCTCAATTCCTGCATTCGATCGCCAATCTCATCTACTCCTGATACATTTGGATGTTCCTGTGCCTCCTTTGTGATACGATCGACGATTGCTAGACGAAGTGAGTTCAGATTCTTCGACGACAACTTCTTCGCATTCGATGGTAATGGAATCCTGAGTGTGTATGCCATCAGGCGAAGATCATCTTCGGTTTGTTGCGATATGATGTTCGTGAGTCCAGTACCATCACCGTGATGCCAACTGTATGCCATTGTTGCCACGACATTCCTATCCGCTGATATCAATGATGCAATCTGTTCTGATACCGTCATATCCTTCCATGCCACACCTCGTATCTTCGTCCCTAATGACATCAGTCGAAACACTATTGCCTCAGTCGCAGCAAGGTCACCACCATTCTCATCCACATAATCAGTTGCCACACTCGATGGCAATTGAGGAGCCGTCTGGCTTGGACTTGTACTTCTGGTTCGACCGTGACGTGCGTGCATGACCTAAGAAGATGCGTATTGATACTAATGAAGTGAAGTGATGTCAAACTCGAGAGTGATAGGTTGACCAGGTTGAGATGCTGAGAATGAATTGTACCTGATACTAATCGCGATGTGATGCACTGAGATGCGTAACTCACTCAACCCAAGTAGGAGAGGGTAGTGCGTGAGTGTAGCAACTCAGATGCTAGTAATTGAATTGAAATTGGTAGTGATGTAGTCGATTAGTATGCAGATGTAGATGTTGATGCGTTAGATGTGCGCTTGTTCGAAGTGTAGGATGGAAAGTGAGAAAGCTGTTCTAGGGAGTTGGTGTTGCTGATGGAGTAGATGGAGTGTTCCTGATGTTCTAGAATGTCAGTGCATCGCATTGTGTAAGTTGATGTCACATTGACCGGTCTGACTGTCTCTTCGCGAACAATCGCGAACACGTTTCACTCCGAGACATTGAAGTGTGACTCACTCGGATCTCGGAATTAGCATTCCGAAGATCCGAAGACGTTCTTCCGCGGTGACACGGTCTCTCCTTGTCACGTCTCCACACCAGTAGCTTCCTGACTCCGTCGAGCCGTTCACCATCTCTCGAGTTCTCTCACCTGCCGATATCCTTCTCTCTCTCGTCCAGTACTCCTATCCTTCATCACCGTCGACTACCTGTTAAATCCCGTACTCCTGTACTGATCATTAACAAGGCAAACGTCTAAGTTTTATTCGAATATCGACCGACCAGATCTGTTTGACTAGTAGGAAAACGGTTAGCAAGGATAGACGTAAACTGTAGATTCAACGAAAGACGAGAAGGATGTTTCGCGGGAAAAGGTGTAACGGTTTTCTTCGAGTCGCCGCGTTGAGATCATACAGAGAAGTTCAGGAAAGAAAAACAATATTAAAAAAAAAGAGAAAAAGAGAGAAGGCGGATGAATGGGGAGGAGGAGGGTGAATTGAAATTGGTAGTGATGTAGTCGATTAGTATGCAGATGTAGATGTTGATGCGTTAGATGTGCGCTTGTTCGAAGTGTAGGATGGAAAGTGAGAAAGCTGTTCTAGGGAGTTGGTGTTGCTGATGGAGTAGATGGAGTGTTCCTGATGTTCTAGAATGTCAGTGCATCGCATTGTGTAAGTTGATGTCACATTGACCGGTCTGACTGTCTCTTCGCGAACAATCGCGAACACGTTTCACTCCGAGACATTGAAGTGTGACTCACTCGGATCTCGGAATTAGCATTCCGAAGATCCGAAGACGTTCTTCCGCGGTGACACGGTCTCTCCTTGTCACGTCTCCACACCAGTAGCTTCCTGACTCCGTCGAGCCGTTCACCATCTCTCGAGTTCTCTCACCTGCCGATATCCTTCTCTCTCTCGTCCAGTACTCCTATCCTTCATCACCGTCGACTACCTGTTAAATCCCGTACTCCTGTACTGATCATTAACAAGGCAAACGTCTAAGTTTTATTCGAATATCGACCGACCAGATCTGTTTGACTAGTAGGAAAACGGTTAGCAAGGATAGACGTAAACTGTAGATTCAACGAAAGACGAGAAGGATGTTTCGCGGGAAAAGGTGTAACGGTTTTCTTCGAGTCGCCGCGTTGAGATCATACCACCCCACACGTAGTGACACTGCATCGAAGATGCGAAAAGGAATTCTAGTTCAGACCGACTTCACCGCTATTCTTGTTTAGAGATCCTTAAAACGAACACGATGTCGACTCGGGAATCGGACTGAGCTAGGCACATGTGACAAGAGATATGTTATCACTTCATAGAGGTGTTCACTGATCTCCCTGCCAGTAAGATGAAGTTGTTCAGGAACCTCTTGTTGTGCAAGTAACGCTCGCGACATTTGTATGTACCTGCTCGTCGACTCTTGAGACTTCCATCTTCCTCGATATCGTACATCCTCAATCGAAGAATGATTGTGTTGAAAGTCGTGAGTTGCTCCACCATGACGGAGGGAGTGTGGTACATAGGATGTCTTCAAACCAAATAGTTGTGATGCATTGCGCATCAATCGGCGGAGTGTATCTGGCGTGAAAAAGAAGATTCTCTCCGTACTGTTTGGTTTCATGTTCAAATGTTTAATCCAGTAACAAAGAAGATCTGCAACAACAGGATTCTTCACTGATACAGACTGATTTCTGCCTGTTTTTGTCTTTGGTAAACAGATAGCCATGGTACGATGTGCGTGTCCCATTCGCGGATCATTAGGCATGACGATATCACATCGTCTGAGTGATGTTAATTCACTCACACGTAAGTAGGCATCGAATGCTAGTAATAACCCAATCGCTGGTGCATGATATCCTGCACGTGCGAATGAACATGAGAAGATGACCGTGAGTTCCCATGTTATTGGCGGATGAGATACTGATATCTTCACACGCTCCCATCCCTTCAAGCATTGTCGTGAAATGAAGAGTTTGTGTTTGATATCTGGACGATGATACGAGATCGCATGAAGTGCATGCGAGGCGTATGTGAAAGGCAAATCATGATCGTAGCTGTTTTGAATGTATGCAGCCAGAATACGATCAAGTTGATGAGGTTTTATGGTTAGAAAGTCGAGGTAAGTCAGTTGCGTTTGTCGTAGGAAGTTGTTGAGTTGTCGTCGGTATGCTCTGAGAGTGGCTGAGGTGAGTGCGAGATCTTGAAGCGGTAAACGCTTCATCAGGATAAAATCACTAGGTGAGTCTGTGCTCATCATGATGTGTGTGTCTAATAAACGCTCGACTGGGTGCATCTGCTGGATTCACTGCAGACGGTATCCAGCCTGGCAGGAGCGACAACCCACCAGCCAGTAGCAGAGCACTAATCTTACGCATGATCAACAACAACTTCGGACTACTAGTCCTTCCTTTCCATAAAGTAAAGTATGATACAGTTGAATCAAGTAATAACAGAATCCGAGATGACGGTGCGGATATGTACGACAAGATCCAGTGTATAGCGAGGAGCACTGCACGAAGTTCTAGTGCATTAATGTGCTCTTCAGCACGCCATGGTTTCGATACAATTGTGCGCCATGGTGCGCTGACGATGTTCGAGTAGACAGGTTCAAGCATTGAGTCCATATTGGAATTGGAAGGATGACCATCCTGATCCCTGATACTTTGAGCTAGTACTTGTTGGATTGCCATTCGTCGACTTGAGCATAGTGGCCAGAGGTCTCGCTCAAGTTCTGGTGTAAGACGAAGTGACATCACACCTGCAGCCTGCATTGATGCATCTGTTGCAGCTACGTGCTTGAAGTATGGTGCATCAAGACTGACGTGGAGTAGAGGTAATAGCCGAAGCATTGTCGCTAACTCACACTTGACACTTTTCCAGAGTGTGAAATTTCGCCCACGAGCAACTTCACAATATCGGTAGACATGTTGACATATCGAGAGAGCGGGTCTGCGTAACAACATGATCCATGTCCATTTCCCCATGATATGTGACAAGGTTGTACCTGAGAGATGCTTTACGTGTAGGGCAGAAAGAGTGACGTTGGCTAAGGATCGTTGTGATTCAAGTGGTAGGGATATGGTACGAGTAACCCCATCAATCTCTAGACCGATAACTTTTACTTTCTCACTTGTTGGCATCACCACCTTCGACTGTTTGACAACAAATCCTGCTTGCTTGTATGCGTTAAGCACCTTCGTCATGGTTGATTCAGCAAGAGACTTATTAAGTGTATGAAGAAAGAAATCATCGATGACGATACCATGAAGTACTCGATCATTGGTGACATGAGGTGATGTGAGTGAGAGGATATGATCCTCCGGACGTAGTGCATTTGACCTATAAAGAATGTTTTGGTGTACGTGTTGCGCTATCAGCACACTGTGTGACCATCCCATTGCTAATGTCAAGCAGCATGGATAGAATGTATGAGAGGAGGGATCAAGACCACATTGTTGAAGTTCTTGAGGATTGAGCGGTGGAAGAGCGAAGAATTCGCACAGCCACTTTGGGAGGCCAAGATGGTGATAATAGTTTGATAAATCCGACTTTGCTGTGTACATGACTTGATTCGGTGGTACCATCAACTGTACGAGATGCGAAGGATTTGGTATCTCAACGTGAGGGGGATCGACAAAGAGACGATTCATTGGTCGTGCATCGATAATAAGTCGATCCGTCTCCGCATCTTTTGCTACAGCAAATACTCCATTGATTGCTTTTGGTGTCGATGTGAACCCAACCATACCTTGTTCTAGTAGTCGTTTGATGAGTTTGACATATTCACTTCGAGTACCGGCAACACGTGGACGAGGTAAAGGTCTTGTTTGATGCAAGGCTAAAACTTCTGCGGGAGGACGAAGAAGTTGATGAGATGAAGCCTGTGAATAGGTTTGCGCCATGGAGTGTGGTAATACATCTAACATGGGAACAATATTAAGATGATCGGGAAGGGAGACTCGATCCGCGATCAGAGGTACGACTGTTGCATCCGCCGATGAATGCGAGGGAAGAAGAGAAGAGAGGGCAGGAGTTTCTGAAAGATATCCTGATTGACATTCCATCGTTAATACAGACCGATCTTGATTCTGTGTTGTTTTTGAGTCAGCCGTATTCTTACATGATGGCCTTCTGTCAATAAATAAGTTGGCGATAACGGGATCTGCCAACACATCTGTTATCATGTCGCTGACAGGCCTATGATAATGTTTAAACCTATCGCGTGTGTTGAGAACAGAATATGAACAGCATCGGCTGTAAAGGAACTGAACAATGCGGTGTTGAGAAAGAGAAAATGAAGAAGAAGAAGTGGGAAGAGAATGTTTGTCTGGTCGTGATATCGAATAACTGTCATTATAATACAAGGGAGATGAAGTGGGAAGGGAAGGGAATGATTTGGAGATAGAATACAGGCGATTGAGAGCAAGAATACAATCGTTCGTCAGTAATGTTCTGAGACGACGACGACGATGTCGCCCACGGATTCGTGCTGAGAGAAGACTGGATGGACGCGCGACTGGTGGTAAGAATGGTAATGGGAATAGCCGAGCACGATGGTGATGATTGGTAACAGCGTCATCCAGTTCGAGTAAATTCACGAGCGCGCTGGACCACGCCCTGACGATGAACGTGATCCTGACGCAGAAGGAGTGCGTTGAGCACTTGTACCACGAGAATTATTCCTATTATATTCCGAACCTTGATTTCTTTGAGAGGAATAGGATTGAATTTCATCTCGATAGCGACGACCACCGCGACTTGTAGAATATCCAGAACCCGATTCCGAATACTGACCACTTGAAGATGATGATGATGAAGCTGACTTCTTAATTGCCTGCTCACGATGTACTGCTTTCAATGCAGAAGCCAAGAAGAATTTCGGTACGAAATTATTCATCTCATACGACGTTGTCAGCTTGCTACACACCTCAAAATTCCCTGTCAGTATTGCTGTCTCAAGTCCACCAAGCCGACGAGTGGCATGCTCTAATGCCTCGTTGATATCACGACGTACGAGTGCATCTATGATGCGAGTGAGTGCCAACATTTCCTCTTTCGTGTGCATGTTCATGTAACGTAATTTTCGTTGTTGATAGTCGGGAATCTTTTGGAGACGATAAAGATCATTGATTGGTGTTGGTCCATGATTTCCTGACACCTTGTGTGCATTTTCGATCCATTCTGTTGCGAAGTCTAGTCCAACTCCCGATCTCATCAATTCCCTTTTCAGTTCTCTTGAATTCATGCGACCATCCCGATAAGCTGGATCAGGCGAATCTTCTTCCAACTCATCTTCTTCACTCTCATCACTCGGATAAAGTTCGGCATGATGATAAAGTGAAGGTCTGGATGATGATGATATTGGAGGATTGAGTGTGACGGTCATTGGTGGTACTGTGGTTTGTTGCACTGGAAATGTTGTGTACGTCACACTTCTGGTTGGTGGTCTCGAAGATGTTGTTCGAATCGGTGCAGCCGCGATTTCAGTGGTTGCCGTTACTGATGGCAAATGATCACTCACTGGTGGAATTTGAAAAGCGAGATTGATTGCATTCTTTGCGTGATTGACACTTGAACTGGACGCGACATATGTTTCGGTTTCGGTCTCAGTCGGCGCAGTCGTTGGTGAAGGTGGTCCTTTCTCTGGTGGTGTCGTTCTCAATTCCTGCATTCGATCGCCAATCTCATCTACTCCTGATACATTTGGATGTTCCTGTGCCTCCTTTGTGATACGATCGACGATTGCTAGACGAAGTGAGTTCAGATTCTTCGACGACAACTTCTTCGCATTCGATGGTAATGGAATCCTGAGTGTGTATGCCATCAGGCGAAGATCATCTTCGGTTTGTTGCGATATGATGTTCGTGAGTCCAGTACCATCACCGTGATGCCAACTGTATGCCATTGTTGCCACGACATTCCTATCCGCTGATATCAATGATGCAATCTGTTCTGATACCGTCATATCCTTCCATGCCACACCTCGTATCTTCGTCCCTAATGACATCAGTCGAAACACTATTGCCTCAGTCGCAGCAAGGTCACCACCATTCTCATCCACATAATCAGTTGCCACACTCGATGGCAATTGAGGAGCCGTCTGGCTTGGACTTGTACTTCTGGTTCGACCGTGACGTGCGTGCATGACCTAAGAAGATGCGTATTGATACTAATGAAGTGAAGTGATGTCAAACTCGAGAGTGATAGGTTGACCAGGTTGAGATGCTGAGAATGAATTGTACCTGATACTAATCGCGATGTGATGCACTGAGATGCGTAACTCACTCAACCCAAGTAGGAGAGGGTAGTGCGTGAGTGTAGCAACTCAGATGCTAGTAATTGAATTGAAATTGGTAGTGATGTAGTCGATTAGTATGCAGATGTAGATGTTGATGCGTTAGATGTGCGCTTGTTCGAAGTGTAGGATGGAAAGTGAGAAAGCTGTTCTAGGGAGTTGGTGTTGCTGATGGAGTAGATGGAGTGTTCCTGATGTTCTAGAATGTCAGTGCATCGCATTGTGTAAGTTGATGTCACATTGACCGGTCTGACTGTCTCTTCGCGAACAATCGCGAACACGTTTCACTCCGAGACATTGAAGTGTGACTCACTCGGATCTCGGAATTAGCATTCCGAAGATCCGAAGACGTTCTTCCGCGGTGACACGGTCTCTCCTTGTCACGTCTCCACACCAGTAGCTTCCTGACTCCGTCGAGCCGTTCACCATCTCTCGAGTTCTCTCACCTGCCGATATCCTTCTCTCTCTCGTCCAGTACTCCTATCCTTCATCACCGTCGACTACCTGTTAAATCCCGTACTCCTGTACTGATCATTCCAAGGACCACATCTACACATTGTTCTTCGTCGTCGATGCTCAGCGTTCGATACTTCTCAGAGTCAATCCAAGTGCAACGAATGGTGAGAAGGAGGATGTATGGTTTGACATTCTTTTGGCTGTGGATGTTGGCGAGAAGCGATGGGATGTGACTTGAAACAACAAGAGAGATGCGATGAGGAGATGCATGTGATGCGATGGTAATGCTGAGCGATAGAAAGGAGATGAGATGCATGCGAATGCGATTGTCGCTGACCTGCTGATGATTCGATGTGTCACTCACTGAACTTGAATCGAACATGATTCGAGTATACCACCAACAATCACTCTCTCGGATGATGAGTTCGTCGAAAACTCACGAGGAGGATGATGAGATGAATCTGATTCAGACTGACCAATCCAGTTCACAGCAGCTGCCACTGTTGTTGATGGATCGAAGTCAGCGAATGTCATTGGCATCATGAATTGACATGACTGATGAGTGAGTACAGTTAGTATCGATACCTGCATGATCGAATTGAACTGTCTGTGAGTGAGGTGGGACTCTCGGCGCGGGATGAACTGGATGAACGATGAAGTGATTCATGCATTCTCGCTGCTGCTGCACTGAATGTTGCCTCACACTGTTTCTCAACATGAATTAATGATCTCGGATGTGAGTGACCTACGCCATGAGGAAAGTGATAAGCAGGATAACGTTTCTGAGATGCATGTTGAGCAAGATAGAGTTGTTGCTGTCCCATGAGTGCGATATTAGCATTCGACTATTGACTGCGCTCGCTCATGCAGTTGCAGGTGTCAACTCACCGCTGACTATTATCTTCAACTTGTCACCTACATCTCAGGCTTTTCTGCCAATACGAATTCCGACAATTTCAACAGCATATCATGGATATGATCGAGATGACACTGACAGGTGAGGATGATCATATCGCTCTCCATCGGCGTCTCTCTGCAGAGTTGAGAACAGAACTTGATGGATGTATTCGTCAGATGCGCGTATTGTCAGAGTTACCAAAGGATCACTCTCCCTGAACCATGTCAAACAAGATGTACACATACCATTCAATATGCGATTCCTTTCGGCACAATCCATTCGATTTCCTCAACTGTAGAGATTTGATCAGAACTGGCTCTCACTTCCAATCAAGAGCGATGCCGAATGTCTTCATTCAGTCGCGGCGGGGACCTGAACTAACTTCCTTATCTCTATCACAATTCAGACGAAGCATTGAGCTTCGCACAACACTATCCGGCATTGGAATGGTTTAAAGTTGGGTATCCATCAGGCCTCTGTGGCTTCATGTGTATCATGAATCATATGCTCACTGGTGAAGTTTACATCTCTTACTCATATCACATTTTATTTTTGGTGTCCTGCGACAAGTGAGGAATGGTCATCACTCGTCACATCGATGCCTCAACTATCGTCACTCAAGTTTCATGAAGCAGACGATGGAAATGTATGCCATTTCTGCTTGCGGAGGCAGAAGCAGCAGAGTGGAAGGCTGCGGACGATTTTGTTCCTGTGCAGCAGCAGCTGCTTCATGTTCCTTGTCACTATATTCAGAGAAACTCTTCTCCTCTCTCTACGATATCCATGTGCATCAGAAGGAATGAAATCTGATATTATCAATACACCAGATGAGTGTTGAGGAGTAGGAGAAGAAGAAGAAGAAATAGCTGCAGAATGTACGTCGTATTCAATTTGGTCCAGGATTCGGTTCGATACCAACTAGATGTGCTTTTGGTGGTGTATTGATTCGATATTTATCTGTATTCGTACCTCTCTTTTGATTCCAAGTGAAGCGATGATTTCCCCAGCGTCCTATTGCGAAATATTCTAATCTAGGTAACATCCATGCTTCATTGAATCTTTCTTTTAAGCGTGTCTCACTCGCATACGAATCTGCTCGCAATAATTGATTACGTACAGGACGAATATGAATACTTGTCAGTTGTGGTAGAGAAGTAAAGAGTTGTGACCATACCTCAGCAGAAGAAGAATGACTCCAAAATTCAAGATGCGTGATGGTCAGACAATGAGAGAGTGCATCAATCAGTGATGGTGTGAATGGATCTGAATTATCAGTACCTGTGATAGAGACAGTTTGAAGGCGACGAAATCGTTGGAGCGTGTTGAGTTGAGTATCACTAAGTAACTCACCGATGGTGAAATACGTTTGTCCAGGTAGTACTGAATGAAGGCGTTCGATTGAATCAACGCTCAGTAAGGCCCATGGCAATATGCAATTCGGTAGACACAACGGGTGGTGCGTCTCCTTTAGGAGTGTTATAGCGTTGATTTC
Organism: Asterella californica; assembly: GCA_036924285.1. NCBI lineage: Eukaryota > Viridiplantae > Streptophyta > Marchantiopsida > Marchantiales > Aytoniaceae > Asterella > Asterella californica. The sequence goes on along the minus strand of JAYKYS010000027.1, from coordinate 72,542 downwards.
ATTGGCTGGTGCGTAGATGATTGTTCTCATAGGTTCAATTGGTATGTACAATTTGACTTGTTTTATGTATTGCAGATGTTGCATCGCCGTCTTCATAATCTCTTTGATTGCTGCTACGTTCGTCGTGCTCCCTTCCCATCGACTCTCATCCTCCAATGTAAAGTATTGTAATTTCGGACACGACACTTCAAGTTGACTGAGGAAACAATTCAAGCCGAAACGGAAGGCGGATTGACTGCCGGTAAATGGCAGATGAATTGTGAGTACCTGAAGATGTGGAAGATAAAATGTTGTTGTGTTGATGGGGGAATACGAGGAGGAAGGTGAAGGGTCAGGAGTGCCGATGCCGGTCGAAATTCGGTCGAAAGAAAAGAAATTACACGCGGTCGGATTCTCTTTGATCAAAAGATCCAATACTTCAAGATGCGGTAACTTTTGTGCCAGTCGTGCAGCTTCAGAAAATCCACTCAAGGTAAAGTATAGAGCCACGTGTGGGGATACGAATCTGTGGTTGGAGTAACGTAAATGATCGTCTTCTGGATGTACGCTCGTCAGACCTGTGACATGACGAGAAAGTGGCGAGCTTGATGAAAGCAGCAAGTTCACATCAGAAAGTGTCAGTGGTGATAGAAGAATTTCACGATGAGGCTCGAAGTGTGCTGCAATATTGTACCATCGATGACATGTCAGAGATGCTTGCAACCAATCGCGATGTGGCAGGAATGATGTGATCAAATGAATACCATCGTTGAAGAGTGATGAGGCATTCATTTAGAATCACTCGTTCAAGTCGTTGTCGCTGTTGCTGTTGTGAGTGTTCGCTCGGGCAGTGCAGTGCGGATGAGAATTGCTGCACACAACAGTTTGATTCAAAATCTGATGGTTCAGATCTGGATATTGTACTTGGCACGACACAGCGTCACTGTGACAAAGTGGGATAAATTAAATTTCATGAAAAGAAAGTGCTGCCTGGAATTGACTGCACTCCTATTCCTATTTCTCATCAACCATGCTTTCTTAGCGGTCGGTATGACGGTACAATAGGTAGAAGTAGTAATGTGTATATGTGGTAGAAGTGGGCATGTGAGAGAGAGAAGGAATTTCGCAAGTTGCTCACTTTGTCCGCAGTTTTTGCACGACCCAGCCTTTTGAGCCTTTTCTCATTTGATACCTGACCGATGAGTGCGCCGACACTCGAGACGATATTCACGGATGGTCTTCTCATCATATTTTCATATCTCCCGCATGTCGATTTCATCACCTCCGTGCCTCGCGTATGTCAAACTTGGTACCGCACTGGCAGCTCACCAGGAGCAACATCGCGACATCATTGTCAGGTCCTTCCTATTCGTAAGCACTTACTTGATGCTCTTCGTGCTGGTGTCGAATCGCCATTTCGTTTTTGTCTGACACATATCACATTCACAAATGGCCCATTCACATACACAGAATGGATGACGTTCCTACCGTCATTCACTGGTATTAAAGAATTATGGTTGGATCAGTTGTCGCTTGAAACTGATCTATATGCATTGACTGAATGCACATCTCTCTCATCCATTCTCCTCACGGACTACGCTCAGAATGTCATCAGTGCGGAAACTGTAAGCTTAAGTCTTGCAACCTATTTACAATGGATCATGGCAAAGAAGTTGCAGAGTCGACTCAGCGCGTTTTTACAACAGATGCGAATATTTGCGTCACTACCATCACTCGAACGACTCTCACTCAATCCTGTTGATGGTTATCCTAGACCTACCACTCGTCATCTCGTACCGTTGCTACATTCGGATGGTATCATATTTTCGAAGTTGAAAATATTTGGCCGCACCTTTTCGAATATATATTCTGTTGAATCAGCCCGCAATATACTCTCTGTTCTGCCCAACCTTACGGAGATCCACTTGCACGAATTCCAAGCAAACTCGCTCGCCTCCATTGGATCCACGATGAAGGGTATTAATAATCTTCATCTCAATTGTGACCTCGAAAATCGTACGAGCATGTCCCTCTCTGCACAAGAGAGAAACGCAATGATCTCGGCCATCTGCAACTTTACCTCTCTCACCCGACTTGACTTTCACTTGTGGTGTCCGAATTCAAGTCAATTGTGGAATTGTATCTTTACTGCCATGCCTCAACTGTCTCACCTTGTCTGCGATCATATATTTCAACCAGCACTGATCGAACATCTCACTGATCTCGTCAATGAATACTTTTGTCATCAGTTACGCATCCTGTCATTGGTGGGAACTCGATTGTCGAGTTCATCTCTTCCGCTGTTTCGTCACTTCCATGGCCTCGAAGCACTCGAACTACTTCGAACCACTGGATACAGACAAGAGATAGCCGTTGAAGCAACAGGAAATCTGATTCTCGAGACGTTCGATGATCCAACCCTCATGCCGAACTTAACGCGGTTCGTATGCGACACGGACTCTTGGCCTCAATCACATTTTGTGTGGGATTGCAAGCGTGGTATCAATCTGAGCACATATCGCATCATGGTGGATCCGAAATCATCAAGCGAATCAACACCGCCAGCAGCTCGTCTTGTTGGTATCGAACTCAATCCTGGACCTCCGACTGTGATCAAGTTCAATACCCTATTCACAGATGGCATTCACACCGTCAATTCGTTCCTCTCAATTCGCGATTGGATCGTTGCATCGTGTTCGTGTCAGCACTGGCAGACAGCGTGGATGAAGGCTCGATGCATGCGGGTCTCCTTATCAACTTCACCTGAACGATCCTCGTCTCTGCTTGCTTCACCTGCACTCCATCGTCATCTCGTACACCTCATGCTCCTCCTTGAACCATTGACTAACTTCAAGCCGATCACACCATTCGATTTTTATGAATGCCTTCGAGTATTTCATCAACTTGAACACTTCGAAGTCTCACTCGATTTGGAAGCGCCGATTTCTCTTCCCGCTCAGCAAGAACACGAACAGTCGGTGCTTCCACGAGCATTTCAACTGACACATTTGCTAATACGCAATCAACTTGGTATGTCCAATGCGAGTGATAAGACAGTAGTTACAACTGATTCTCCTCTTGATCTACTCTCACACCTGCCCGCAACATGTCCATCACTGACAACACTTGAACTGCATTTCCCTGTTCTCTATACGAAGGAGGAATACGAACTCAACGACAACTGGCGAGCGCATAATCAGGCTCAAAGGCGGTTCATCATGCTCACTCAGATCATGCAGGCGATGCCTCTTGTGACTAGTCTCAGGTGCGATCTTCATCCAACCTTCTGGGGTAAATGTGTGAATGCTCATGAAAATTGGAGTCGTGTTCATATACCACAACTTGAAGAGATCAACATCCAGTATGTTCAATTCAAATCCGGTGACATTCATCACCTTCATCGTGCACTGCCAAATCTGACTCGTCTCGCATTTTATCAATTCGAATGGGATGATGTAAAACTGATCGGCATGTTCAAGCATGTTTCATCTCTCCAAATCCATTCGACAATTCGTCACTATCCTGACCATCTACTTACTCTCGTACCACAATTTCCCTCACTCACTCACCTTGACATTCTCACGTTGGTCCCTCACCTGCCATTGATGGATCCTTGGCGTGTCATCTTCTCTTCGTGTCCACTTCTGACGAGTCTTCGATTCTATTACATCAGTGTAGATGATCTCATTCAACTTCTCACCACCGCTTGTGAACCATCACGCATACGACAATTATACATTGAGAGTGGTGAATGGTGTACATGCGCATACGCAGCACTCGGGTATGCTTTACCCGAATTAAGTGGTATCATCTTTGACGAGTGCAGGGAAATCACGAATTCAGACACACATTGTCATAAGATCGAAGGTCAACATGCAACTATTGGTGAATTCCATTTCATTGCCGCAAAAGAAGAGGTAGAATACATCGAATACGGTCATAAGCGCATCAAAAAGAGAATCTATTATCAGCGTACACCGACGGAAAAGATGGTATGGAATGTTGACAAAAGAGCTGACAATGTACTAGCAGCACCAATTGAGATCCCTCCTCCGAACACGCCTGCTCCTCCACTCGTCATTCCTGCCTCTTCTCCTACCAGCAACACAATTTCAAGTTCACCGCCGCGACCTCTCGTACTCATTGTTGAAGACAACAGCATCAACCAAAAGATTTTTTCGATGTTCCTTCGAAAACTCAAATGGCCGTCTGAGATTCTGGAAGATGGACAAGCTGCGATTCGGTACTTTCAGCAACTTGCACTGCAGAGAAGTGCGCATGAACAAGCGAATGGTACTGGCTCATCATCATCATCATCATCATTATCATCATTATCATCATCATCATCATCGTGGGTATGTCCTGTCGGTATCGTCTTAATGGACCATTTGATGCCACTCGTGAGTGGAATCGAAGCGACACGTCGAATTCGTGCGATGCAATTTCATGTTCCCATTATTGGTCTTATGAGAACGAGTGATGAGAGCGACGAATTGCAAATGAGAGCTGCAGGTGCAAATGAAATTCTAACAAAACCAATTTCTCTTCAGCCGTTGCGAGATGCACTTGAAAGATGTGTCAAGCAATCAAATGATACTTTACTTGATGATACAACATCCATGTCATCTTCATCTTCATCTTCATCTTCATCTTCATCTTCATCTTCATCTTCATCTTCATCTTCATCTTCGACAGTGATATCGAATAACAACACAGCAGCAGCAGCAGCAGCAGCAGCAGCAGCAGCAGCAGCTACAAACACCACACCACCAATAATTCAAGATATACCAGCACCTCGACTTGTTGGTATTGAACTCAATCCTGGTCCGACTGTGATTGCTGCAGCTGCATCGGCAGCATCCCCAATCTCAACACAATCCATTTTCACTGATGGTCTTCTTATCATCTTTTCATTCCTCTCCATCAACGATCTTGCTCGCTCCATCCTTCCAGTATGTTGTTTATGGCAATCAACAGCATTACGTGAACGAAGTCGTAACGAGGCATTATCGGTCTCTTCGTTGCTACTATCATCATACCTTCTCTCACCTCTACGTTCACATTGGAGTTCGATTAGCATCGCTCTTCCAAAAGATGTCGATAACTCAGATCCGATACGATATCCGGGTGCATTTCAAACATTCAACGAATTTCATGAGACACTTCAACAGATGACCTGGATTAGAAGTTATACAGTACGTCTTACAACACCTCTCATGTCAATGAATCGTACACTTGCACAAGGTGTTGGTCTTCACTTGCATACACTTGCGATTCAACTGAGTGAATCAGACACAAGTGTAGAGCATCAAATCTTGATCGACTCGATTGCTCGACTTCCATCGTTGACACGACTTGAACTACCAGATATTCGTTCCGATTGTAACTTCTCCGCCTTCTCTTACGCTTCCGCTTCCGCTTCCGCTTCCGCTTCTTCTTCCTCCTCCTCATTCTCCTCTTTATCCTCTTTATCCTCCTCCTCCTCTTCCTTCTCCTCTCATCTTACCCACTTCCGAAGTTCACTCAAATATGGTACAACCGAAGTGCAGGTATTATCACGTTTACATGAGTTGTCTCATATTCCTTATCTACTTGAACTACAACTTAGTACATATGTATTTATCTTACCTGGTAGGATGATGATGAGTATGTGTTGTGCAAATGAGATTATTATTATATTTCCATATCTGCAACATTGGTGTGAAGATGTATGCGTGAGTGAGCAGAGTCCGATTCACATGAATATGAATCAATGTTTTCCTGCACTTACAAAATTGGACCTAGATTGTAGTGCTATTCTGAATTGGAGAATGAATTCGATGAATATGAATCAACTTAAATTATGTAAGAATCTATGTGAGATTATATTTGTACGTTTACCAACAACATTTGAGAATGAAGATGAACTAATCGATTTTCTACTCTTCTCATGTCCATCACATCTGACACATTTGGGTCTACCATGGTCAGATTCACAGATGCGCATCCTTTCTCCTTCGTCATGGTCACATCTCTTCTCTTCCTTATCTCATCTCAATTCTCTCACCTTCATCGGACCATATCTTGATCCTGCAGAACATCCAACAATACTCGATTTGTTACTTCCACATGCATCACGTCTGCACTCTCTAACACTTCAAATGTATGGTCGTGAAAGTGTTGAATTATTGTCATCACAATTTATTGAACTACGACGATTGATCTTGTATGGATGGAAAATCTTTGCAGGATTAGAAGACTTCTACCTCAATCGTGTAAAAGAATATTTCTCATCCACCTCTGTCCTACCTCAACTTGAATATATCGAACTGTTTCACGTTGCTGCTCGTCCTGATCTACCACTGCTCCATCCTGAACCACGTCCACCATTACTATTTAGACGAAAGGACAAGTCAGGATCGTATCGCGTTATCACATGAATGCACAAATTGCTGGGAAACCTCGTTGTCACGAAGCCAATTTACGATCGCTTCTCTTGTCATGATCAATATTGTTTGAATTTGCAAGATAAATTGTTTGCAATTGCAAGTTCTCATTGCACGCCATAGTTTTCGCGCACTGTGCAATTGCGAGCTAAACTAGCTATCATGGAGAACTAGAACATGCTTATGTTGAATAGGATCCAACAGGCTGCGAGCCGTACAATGCATTATCCGTCCTCCATCGTTGCGCTCTCTGTTTATCCTGGTGGCCAAGTCAGCTGACGTCCGCCAAGTACGTGTAAGTGGAGGTGATAACTGGTTGCAGAAAGGATGAGGAGAAGGAGCGATCAGCTCAAGAACAAGAACAAGCCGAGTAACATCTTCTCTATGCGCTTCTTCCTTTCTTCTACATATTTCTACTGACACACTCTGACATCCCTGCTTGCCATCATTAATGACAACACGAAATCCTTCAGCTAGATTCAACTGTTTCGCAACTTTCCTCGCAACAAGAAGTAGATGTCCAAGCAAGGCCTCATCTTCATCAGCAGAAAGACTAAGTTGTGAAATTGGCTTCTTTGGAATCACGAGGAAATGAGTCGGAGCCTGTGGATTCAAATCGGAGAAAGCACAGGCACGATCGTCCTCGTATCTGGAGGGAGGGAGAAAAGGAAGGCAATAAATATCTCAGCAGATATTCGTGCGCTCGCATTCCCATCCTCATCTTTCTCCAACTAACAAGAACTTCGTTGGAATCTCACCACGACTAATCTTGCCAAAGATAGTATCAGCTTGTTGCTGTGGTGGCTGTGTTCCTTCTTCGACATTCTTTGCAGCAGAATCACCGCTCATTCTGGATTTCGACGCAGATTTTGATGTGGATGAGGATAAGAAGCGACCTGCAGTGGCAAATGGAAATGCGCTAGTACTATGCGAAATAAGACTGCTACTCGATACTAATCGATGTAGCGGTGATGATGCGCAAGCGGATGCAGACGTGGATAGAAGGTGACGAGAAAGATTCTGTTGCTGGTGTCGAATAAGAATACGATGCATTCACTGTGCAGCAAAAAATGACAATTGAGGAGGTGAGTACGCATATCATTCTTCGACATCTCACAACAAGATCATATCAATCGCAGACGTGGAAAACTAGTTTGTATCTCTGGAATTCCTCTACCATCTCAAGTATGACTGTGCAAGTCTGATATTTCGCAGCTTTAGAGTATGCTATTCTGAGAGAGACAGTCTCATTTTGTGCTTCGAAGCACAACAGCATCGACACACTACACCGTGTATTGGCACAGTTGCCGACACGCATCACGCAAATGTCGCTGATTATCAGCAGGCATCGACATCGCAGCAGTAGGACATTTCGATGTCTGCTGCTTGCATTGCTGGCATCACTCCTACTCGTGAGGTGAGTTGTTGTTTGAGTCGGATGAATCGAGGAGAATAAGCGTAGTCAGGAGTGCGAAGTCTGATGCATGTTGCTCCTCACACTTGTTTCTACTTTCCTCCTTAGCCTTACCACCGCCTCCTCCTCCACATTCGATTCCGATGCTGATACTGATGCAGATTCCGAACTCGATACATACACTTACTCTAATACTGATGCTGATACTGATTCCTATGCATACACTGATTCAGACTCAGATTCAGAACTCGATCAGCCTGATTCATCACAAACACAGCAACAACAACAGCAACAACGCTCGCCACAGCAGCAACAAGGTGCGACACCATCTTCCTCCTCATCACAACAAGCAGCACAATCTCCTCAACAACAACAGCAACAACAAGGAGAGAGTGCTGAATCAGAAGGTGATGAGAACTCTGCTTCAGCAACACTGAAACTTAAACTGAATGCAAAAGGCTTGAAAGGCAAGTTGAATGCAAAAGGAGGCAAGAAAGGTGCGAAGGGTGCGAAAGGAAAGAATAAGTTGAAAGGAAAGAAAGGACAGAAAGGGAAGAAGGGAGGGAAGGGAAAGAAAGGCAAGAAGTTGAAAGCTAAAGCGAAAGCAAAAGCCAAAGCGAAAGCTAAAGCCAAACAGAAGAAGAAATCTGAGCATCGTCGTCTCCTAACAGGTCGTGCACTCGAGCGTGCACTGAAACGTGTGAGAGAACTTGCACATGAACGTGGTATGAAACTTGGATTGAAAGATAAGCGATTGAATAAATTCATTCAGCGACACTTAGCAGCATTTAAGCGAAGACATGCACAACCTGCACGTGTTGTTGCGAAGAAGCATCCGACACTGAAGAAACTAATCAAACGTACAGCAAAGAAACCAACACGAAAGAATATCAGAAAATTACAACGTGCTTTATTGAAGAAGAAAGCAGGCTCGATCGTTCTGCCAATTAAACATCACAAAGTTACAATCCATCCCAAACGTCCTGGTAAAAGGAAAGTAAAGATTCATCGTCCTTCCCCATCCGATCGTAACTACAAGAAGCATTTACTTCGTACAAAACTTGCGCTCAAGAAAAAAGTCGCAAAACTACATCATAAGTTGAAGTTGAGAAAGAAACCGGGGAAACAGGATTGGAAGATTGAATATGGAACTTTGGATCCACCGGATGAGAGCTCAGCAGCTGCAGCAGCTGAATTACTTTCCGATTTGAAACCATTTCTCAAAGATGCGAAATCGATTAAGGAAGCAGATTTGACGGAAGGAAAGGAAGGTGTAGTGACAATGGAGAAGTTGAGATGGATTGTACATGATAAGTTGGAGAAAGCAAAAGCGACACCGCTATTACCGGAGATGTATAGGTTTATTGAGTAGACGAGCAGGAGAAAGCAGGCTGGATTTCAATCTCCAACACTCATACATTGCACACCGCATCCATTTGATATCCATCATCGTCGACTGCAGCAATTACTCCTTTCTCGAATCTGGAGTCTGGCGATCGAGAAATTGGCAGTTTCGTTAACGTTGTTGAGTCATTTTGCGATCAAATATTCGATCTTCCTCCTCGCGCTGATCAGCAGCATCGAGATCATCTCTTGATCACATCTTTTCAAGCTCTTTCCTATCCTCTTGACACACTTCATCATCCTCCTGAATCACCTCTCGTCCCTTCGAAGATGAGTCAACAACCAGCACTCCTTTCCTTATCGGTCCTCTTCAATGGCGATCGTGTCCTCTCTCTTCCACCACTCGCTCCTACAATTGATGTCGCTACGATTAAGATGCTCATTGGAACGGAGGTGAGAAGAGAAGAGGAAGAAGATAAGAGAAGAGGAGGAGAGGAAGATATCTCGTTTGCTCATGCATCCGCTTTTTCTTCTTTAGACCAATGTCTCCGCTGGCAGCATCGTCCTCCTCTACAAGCAAAGTGTTCTCACTGATGCACAAACACTCGGTGGAATTGGTGTCAAGACAGATGAGATGCTGGAAGCACGAGCTGGAGCAGCAAATCCTGTTGCAGCGAGACCTGTTGCAGCAGCAGCAGCAGCGTCAGGTGCAACCCAACAACGACCACCAGCATCCGCAGCACCAGTACGTCCTGGCTCAGGCAACTTCGCACTCGGCATGAACGAAGCGACATTCACGAATCCATTAGCCGCACGTGATTTCCTACGAGCAAATCCTGAGATTCTTTTCTCAATCGAAGCACAGAATCCTCCTCTCTACCAAGCGATCATGATGAATGATTTACCACAGTTTTCACAGATGTGGAAGGGTGTGGTGGAGAATGTACAAGCAAACATCCGTCGTGAACGTGAGATGAATGAACTACAAAATGCAGATCCGATGGATCCGGCTGTACAAGCGAGAATTGCAGAGGAGATTCGTTTGAAGAATGTCCAGGAGAATTATGAAATGGCGATCGAACATGCACCAGAGACGTTTGGGAGAGTGGTAAGCGTGAAGTACGAAATGTATGGAGGATCTTGACGATTTGCTTTCCTCTAACTTTCCCTTTGTTTCCTCGCCTCCTCAGATCATGCTCTACATTCCGATGTCCGTGAATGGGCACAAACTCCAAGCATTCGTTGATAGCGGTGCACAGAGCACGATTATGAGTGTCCAATGTGCCGAGAGAGTCGGCATCATGCGTCTGATCGATACCCGATTTGCTGGTATCGCGAAAGGTGTTGGAAGTGCAAAGATTCTCGGACGTGTGCATCAAGTGCCTTGTACAATCGGTTCGGTGCACCTCGCGATGTCGTTCACGATTCTTGAGAATCAGGGAATGGTGAGAATAGAAGAGAGAGAAAGGTGTGGTATGTGTTGTACATTCTGACTATTCAATTGTTTTTCTTCCCACTTTCTCCAGGATTTCTTGCTCGGCCTCGATCAACTGAAGAAACAACTTGCGTCGATTGATCTCTCAAAGAATGCACTTGTTATTCACGGCCAGGAGATTCCGTTTCTCAGCGAAAAGGATTTACCACAGCACGCACGCGGCGGTGGTGAGGCAGAGGATGACGAACCAATGACATCTCCTCCTGCAGCAGCAGCTACATCCTCCTCATCCTCGAGTCATCGTCCAACACCTGCAGCTGCTGGGATGAGTGGTTCAGCTACACCTCAACAATTACCTGCAGCTGCCGCGGCTGTTGCTGCTGCACTTCGTCGTGCTGCCGAAGCTCAAGCCACAACGAGTACACCTGCAGCAGCTACAACTACTCGACCGACAGTACCTGTTGCTGCAATTCCCGCTCCTGCTGCCACTAGTTACATGCCAACACCAGCTCAAATTGCTCAGCTGACAGATCTCGGCTTCTCGGCGAATGAGTCCCGTCAGGCGCTGATACGATTCAATGGCAATGTCGATGAAGCGGCAGGATTTTTGTTTGCGAGCTAAGTGAAATCCGACAGCAAAATTCTAAAATGTCAATCACCTTTCGAAATTGCTTTATGTATTCATACATTAACTTGAAATTGCCCCTTAAATGGCGAACCATCGCAATTGTACACCTGAGTGTGTTCTATTGTACAGCGATGTGTTCAGTCCCATGCAAGTGCAATCCATCGTGCATCGACATGCGCAAAAGATAGCAGGAATAGTGCATTCCTTTCATTTCTCGAAAACTAACTTTTTCTTCCAGACGAATATGCCAGCACCAAGTGATTCTGATTCTGATTCTGATACCATACAGTCGTCGAGTATCAGATCTCTCAACGATGTGAATTGTGTATCGAAGAGTGCAATCGATGTTTCGTAAGATGCACCATCAATTTCAAGTCGTTCGAGACGTGATATTACAATTCTACCACGAGTCAGTATAATGAGTATTGGAATACTATCCGCATCATGATGCCAGTGCTGTATAAAATATTCTCTTCGTGAATGATGTGACGCATACCGCTAACGCTTGTTCTCTACGATATCCCTGTGCATCAGAGAAGGAAGAAAATCTGATATTATCAACATACACCAGATGAGTGCTGAGGAGTAGGAGAAGAAGAAGAAGAAATAGCTGCAGAATGCGTCGTAATCATCAATTTGGTCCAGGATTCGGTTCGATACCAACTAGATGTGCTTTTGGTGGTGTATTGATTCGATATTTATCTGTATTCGTACCTCTCTTTTGATTCCAAGTGAAACAATGATTCAAGTTGTGTCCTATGGAGAAATATTCTAATCTAGGTAACATCCATGCTTCATTGAATCGTTCTTTTAAGCGTGTCTCACTCGCATACGAATCCGCTCGCAATAATTGATTACGTTCTTCTTCTGTCACAAGTACATCATATTCATCAGGATCACTCAAAAACCGAACATCAAGTAGTGTCAGACTTCGTAATGCGGTAAAATGGAGTCTTAATGAACGGAGCGTACGTCGATTAAACGTAATACCATGACTCATCAATCGAAGTTGACGAATTCGTGTGGCGAATGGTATGAGAAGTGTGATAACATCGTAGTTTTCATTTACAGGACGAATATGAATACTTGTCAGTTGTGGTAGAGAAGTGAAGAGTTGTGACCATACCTCAGCAGAAGGAGAATGGAGCTCAAATTCGAGCTGTGTAATTGTACGACAATTCGAGAGTGCATCAATCAGTGATGGTGTGAATGGATTTGAATTCTCGGTATCAGTGAGGGAGACAGATTTGAGCCGATGAAATTTCTGTAATATTCTCAATTGATGGTCGCTGAGTAACTCCCGTATGATAAATTCTGTTTGTTCAGGTAGTACTGAAAGAACACGTTCAAGTGAATCCGCACTAAATAATGTCCATGTTGGTAGTACGCAATTTGGCAGATACAAATGGTGGTTCTGCGCGTAGATGATTGTTCTTGCAGGTTCAAGTGACAGGTTTAATTCAATCTGTTTGATAGATTGCAGATGTTGCGCCACTATCATCATGATCTCCTTGATTACAGCTACGTTCGTCGTGCTCCCTTCCCTCCATCGACTCTCATCCTCCAATGTAAAGTATTGTAATTTCGGGCAGGACACAGAAAGTTGAGTTAAGAAATACGTCAAGTCGAATCGACTTTCAGTGAGGGACACACGAATCGTGAGAGTATGAAGATGTGGGAAATTATATGTAGTTTTGATGTAAGAAGAGGGTAACGAGAATGAAGAAGGCGAGGATGAAATTCGCGAGGAAGAAACACCGAAATCTTCGCCGGTCAGAAATCGGTGAATTAATGCATAATTCGAGTCGACTGTTGGTGTGTTCTCGAATGAAGATGCTGGAGATGAACAAAATTGAGATTCAGTAGTATCCGTGCAGGTCGGAAGTTGTTGGGAACGAAAGTAATGAGACGCGGCTTGATCCTCACTGTCATCTTTTCGAATGAAAAGATCCAACACTTGGAGTTGAGGTAACTTTTGTGCTATTGGCGCAATGTTAGAAAATCCTCTCAGGGTCAAGTACAGATCTACGCGTCTGGAACGTAAATGATAATCTTCTGGATGTACGCTCGTCAGACCTGTGACATGACGAGAAAGTGGCGAGCTTGATGAAAGCAGCAAGTTCACATCAGAAAGTGTCAGTGGTGATAGAAGAATTTCACGATGAGGCTCGAAGTGTGCTGCAATATTGTACCATCGATGACATGTCAGAGATGCTTGCAACCAATCGCGATGTGGCAGGAATGATGTGATCAAATGAATACCATCGTTGAAGAGTGATGAGGCATTCATTTAGAATCACTCGTTCAAGTCGTTGTCGCTGTTGCTGTTGTGAGTGTTCGCTCGGGCAGTGCAGTGCGGATGAGAATTGCTGCACACAACAGTTTGATTCAAAATCTGATGGTTCAGATCTGGATATTGTACTTGGCACGACACAGCGTCACTGTGACAAAGTGGGATAAATTAAATTTCATGAAAAGAAAGTGCTGCCTGGAATTGCTTTCTTAGCGGTCGGTATGGCGGTACGTAATCGTTTGCATGCATGGCGGCATGACAACCTGATCTGTACAAAAAGAGATTTGCAAGTTACCCGAAAGCAACAATTCGCGGTAATTGCGCACAACCCGAGGAAATGGATTGCAGCTCTAGAATTGCCTCAGATTCAGCAGGAGCCACAGCACAATCGCTCTTCTCGGATGGTCTCCTTCTCATCTATTCACATCTCACCATACATGATATATCACGCTCTGTCGTGCCTGTATGTCAGAATTGGAAGGCAACAGCAATATTAAAGGAAAGATCACGTCGCGTTGAAGTTAATTCGATGGGTGATGCGCATATCGATGCAATCCTCCGTTCATCTTTGCGTCGTCACATCGCCATACTCACACTCGCTGACTCTACCTCCGATGCTCAGACACCCTCCGAGTTAATAAGAACGCTCGCGTCACTGCCGTCACTTGAATCACACTCAGCACGAATGTGTGAGGAGAATCGTACACTCGACCAACGATTCCGTCGTGCTATCAGCCGTTCTTTGTTTGCACTCAAGCAGCTGGGTCTTATTGGTGGTCTATCTTCAGGAGCTGCACGGATCGCGTCTTACTGGAGACAACCCAATGCGATCAATGCAAACGAGGAGTCAGGCAGGACGAACACCGAGATAAGCAATAGCAGCCCCGAAGCTAGTGTGCAAGCATCACCAACACTTGCACTGCAACTTCGAATCCTGTCGCTCGATCTCAATCTGCTCAACCAGACGACACAACAGTTGGTGATTGATCGAATCGTCCAACTTCCTCGACTCGAATCGCTATCACTCATGGGTGTGCAATTAAAATGCAACTTCTCCTCCATCCGCCAATCCACACCTCTCCGCCGACTTACAATCCACGCATTTCACTCTCGCACTCATGTGATGCCCGATCCACCGATTCCATGGATTCGTGATTTTGCTGCAATACCTGAATTAGAAGAGTTTGATTATCATCACGGTTACCAATCCATTACTCGCATGATTGAGATCTGTGCACAAGAGAACATTATCTTTCCATCGCTTCGTACATGGACGACCAGAGAAGATCTGATGGAGACAAATGCGCAAGAGGATCCAGAAGATAGCAGAGCATCGATGGTAATGTCTCAGCTTGCTCAAATGGCACCATCACTCACAGAACTCGCACCATATCGATTTCGTTTCTGTGATCTTCGTCTCCTTTCTGAATTTACACAGTTGCGTTCAATCTCCTTCTTCGTGCGACCAGTAGATGAGGATCCAGAAGCAATAGATGGACAAGATCTGTTTAACGCACAGACATACCAAGAAGAAGCGATCATGATCGATATTCTGGTCGGATCATGCCGCTCTTTACAACATCTGACACATCTCCACTTCGATTGGCATTTCTCTCGCGTACGTACGGCAGAAAGTTGGACCTTATTATTCAAGGAGTTGAAACACCTCTCACATTTGTCATTCGATGAAGGATGTTCGCAGTATCACATCGATGCAGATCCGATGTCTCGACTTTTGCCACATGCAAGTAGAATTGAATCTCTCAAGTTCAATTTGAACTTTCCAAGATGTCGGCTCGATATCATGCGTCACTTTACTCAAGTGAAACGACTGGTGTTACACGGATCAGTATTCTTGAAACCAAGCGTGAATTCAGCTACAGTTCTATCAGCTGCTTCTTTCAGTGAAGTAAAAGAATACTTCGATGATACATCCGTGTTGCCTCAACTTGATTATCTCAAAATCAAGTCACTCTTTCATCGCATACCAGATATGAAGCCGGTGAAGGAGGAAAAAGATGCCTCGTTCATCTATGATCGAAATGTGCAAACAAGCAAATCGTATCGCCGAGCAGTGAAGACTCCACCAGCACCAAGACTTATCGGTATAGAACTCAATCCAGGACCGACTTTACCTGCAATGACGGCACAGTCCCTCTTCTCGGATAGCCTTCTCCTCATCTTTTCCTATCTCACCTTGAGCGAAGTTGTTCTCAGTGCTGTGCCGGCATGTCATTCCTGGTACTCGACCGCCGTGAATGAACGATCCCGTCGTGTTGCCGTATTTTCTATGGATCATGCACTGCTCGATTTTACGATTTCCTCTCCACTTCTTCGTCGGCACATCTCATCGTTTGAGTTGAATCGCTCACATTATGGTGATCAGACATTTACTGAGTTGCTAGAAATGTTAGAAAGACACCCTTCACTTGAATCGCTGACATCACGTTTGGGTGACGGGCGTGAAGTATCTATCGGGCAATTCCTATTTGAGCGTGGTAAGAATGTACTCACGCTCGTACGGACAAAGGGAATGAGAATTTCTATCAACGCAGCCTTTTCATACTTCACATCGTTCTGGCGTCCTTCCGCCTTCGACTATCGTCAAATGCAATTCACTCGTCGGCTGCAGCTGCGTCACCTCGACCTCGTTGTCCATTCGTGTCCCGTCGCCGAACAACAATCGCTGATTGAGCTGATCTCACACAATCTACCTGCACTTGAGTCACTCTTGCTCTATTGCGTAAGGCGTGGATGCAGTTTCGCTTCCATGAATCAGTTGTATCATCTTCGTCATCTGACAGTCACACCTTACCCTTGTCAATCCAACGATCCTCTCACACTCCTCGCCTACCGTTCACATCTCCTCGAGCTATCAGCACTTCCTGCACTCGAAGAATTGACATATCCTTATGATAAGTACAAATTTCCGTGTCAGATGATTGATACATGTAGGGACGGGAAGATCGTGTTTCCTCACTTGAAAGCCTTTGTATGTCATGATCTCCGACAACGAGATGTAGGTGGGGTTATGTTAGCCATTGCCACGATTGTACCATCACTAACAGATCTTGTGATTGAGAACTTTGATCTTGAGAATTTGAATCAGCTGCATCTCCTACCTCACCTACAATCACTTTCTCTGAAACGTTGGCCTGGTGGTATTGTTGGCGATCATAATTACATATGGCCAATTGAACCGTACAACAACGAAATGGCGACATCATTCATGGATCGTTTGCGATGGAGAGAAAGGCCGCTGGACCATGGCCTTGTACAGTTGATGAGAGAAGTTCCTAACCTCACCCGCCTCCATTTCAATTGGTGGTTGGTGCCATTGCGAACACCGAACAGCTGGTCGAGTTTCTTCTCCTATTACACTCCCCATCTCGCACATCTCTCATTTGATGATGAATCTGATCCTTCACGAAGACACAACCAGCAGAAAGTAAAACGATACATTCTGAGACTCCTTGCACCACACGCGAAGAGGATACGCTCACTTCGACTCAATCTCGCAGAGCCGCGCTACAAGTTGGATCAACTTCGTCCATTCACAGAATTAAGACGATTAATACTACACGGACCTATATTCATGTCACGACAACTTAGAGCTTCAAGTTCGACAGAGAAAGCAGAACCTGGACCTGCATCTTTTCTTGAAGTGAAGAACTACTTGAACGATGCGTCAATCATGCCGCAACTCGAATATCTCGAGATCAAGTCAACCTTCTCACATGATACAAGTGAGCGTATCATGCAAACAAAGGGATCAACTGTAACGGAAGAAAGGGAAAGCCAATTCATTTGGAATCGTGAGAGTGATTCAAACAAGAGCAAGTATAGAATGGTCCCACCAGCACCACCACGACTTGTTGGTATCGAACTGAATCCAGGACCAACAACATTGAATGCATGCGACGGCGCAATGACGATGACATTTGCAACAATTTTTACTGATGGTATTCATATCATCAATTCATTCTTATTCACACGTGATTGGTTGAATGTATCTTCTACATGTCGACAATGGTATTCAGCATTACAGAGTGAACCATGTCGACACATGTCATTCTATCATTCATCATCATCATCATCATCCTTACTCCTTGCATTACCATCAAGATTACATCGTCATGTTACTCGTCTTTCATTCATCACAGATCATCATCATCAATATAATGATGATAATGATAATGATGATGATGAATGTTGTTTGTCTGTATCAAAGAAGGAGTGTGGTGTAAAATCAAATTCAAATTCAAATTCAAATTCAAATTCAAATTCATGTTCGTTACTTCTATCTGAATTCTTTGATTGTATTCGTCAATTTATTTATCTCGAACATATGGAAGTGAGACTTCATCACTCGAATTATTGTGATGATAAACAGGAATCATCAAAAGAAGATTCATCAACATCAACAACAACAACAACAAGAAGTACATCACCTCCTCAGGCTCCTCCTGTTGTTGTTGTTGTTGTTGCTGCTGCTGCTCAGCCTGATATTGTTGTTGTTGTTGCATCTCGATTACAGTACCTTCGTATCGATCTCGATCTTGTTGCGACAAACTCAAACTCTCCTATTGCAGTTGATAATTATAATTATGAACCAATCAACATGTACATCCTATCTCGTCTCTCTATTATGTGTCCTACACTGACATCACTTCAACTTGAATGTTCACTTAGTGAATCATCGATGATGATGAATATTGATCTACTGTGTGAATGTACATCACTTCGTCAGATTGTATTAAAGAACTCGAACTCGAACTCGAACTCTCATCATCATCACCATCATCAGATGGGTCATCAATACATGACAGTATTGTTACAGCGATTGATTGCACTTACTCGATTAGGTCAGAGACTTCCTCACCTAACATCAATCGAATACGATATTCCTCTCACATTAATGAGTCGACTTGTTACAGATTCAAGATGGTCACAAGTTTATTTACCACAAATCAGTTCCATGCAAATGGAGAATCCATACTCAAATGAACTTATTCATATGCAGAAATTACATCATGCACTACCAAATCTGACACAACTTCAACTCAGTCAATTTCGTACAGATGATCTACCTTTTATTGGTCTCTTCACTCGACTTACAACAGTTCTAGCTGAAACGAATTATCTTCAATCAGTTGATAAAGTCTACTCAGCACTTCTTCTTTGTTCTTCAATGACACATCTACAACTACGATCATGGAGGCGTGAACCATTCTTTGCTGCAGCTGCTGCAGCTACATCACTCACCACAGAAGAGATGGATGAGGAGGGGGAGGGGGAGGGGAAGGACTCCGAGGAGGAGGAGGAGGAGGAGGAGGAGGAGGAGGAGGAGGAGGAAGGCTATATATGGTCACAACTATTCCTTGCGTGCAGACATTTAACAAGTCTTCACTTTATATGTGGTGAATCAGATCAGATTCCAACACTCGCTCTCGGTGGTACAATCGTCACATCACGTCTTAAACAACTTGAAATTGATGATTCATATATCAATGAGAGTTCGATACCTCTTCTAGGAACACATTTCACATCATTACAACATCTTGTTTTAAATGATTGTGCGGTATCAGAATTACGCAATGCTGGAAATGCAATTCTGCTCATATGGGACAAAGATACGATTGAGGAACGATTTTCAATGATTGGCGAACTTGCGTTAACTGATATCATTACGAATCTGGAGAGAATCAGCAAGCGACTTGTTTACAAACGATATCGACATATACTGCAGGATGTACTACAGCAGCAGCAGCAGCAGCAGCAGCAGGATGTGCCACAATCGCGACTTGTTGGGATCGAACTCAATCCGGGACCGTCAGGTTCAAGTTCAAGTTCAACATCGCCTGCACAATCGTTGTTCACAGATGGACTCCTCCTCATCTTCTCTTGTCTCACTCTGCTGGAATTATCATCAATGACCATCTCCTGCCGTACATGGACACTGGCTGCCATACGTGAGCGAAGTCGTTCATGCATGCTCATTCATCCATCTGACAAACTGGAACCAATATTGCGTTCGTCACTTCGTCATCACGTTAGTTCACTCATTATCTCACAGAAGGTTGAATCACAGCGGGACTATTTTCAACAGTTAAGTAAACCATGTAAGGATCGTTCAGCATTTCATTCGATGTCGGAGTTCCGGGCAACATTAAGCTTACTTCCTTCACTCACATCATATGCTGCACGATTTTACGATGAGCCCAATGCAGAACAATCGCAGTCAAAAGTGGTCATACAGAAGCGCCACAAAATCCCTCCAGCCGCACCCACTGTTTCTCCTCTTCGCACGCTTGAATTCACATTCGATCATCCTAATCGCATCTCAGCAACATCAGTACAGAGCTTACTCACATTCATCAGCACATCGCAGCACCTCAAGTCACTGACATCGCTCTCCCTAATCGACTTCCATTCCGAATGTGCCATACCGCTCGCACAGTGTCTCTCGTTGCAGCGACTCAACATCAAGTTTCGTATTCTAGGTCAACCGACTCAGGCATATCGTATCCAGCGTCTGATTGAGATTTCGAGGATTCCCTCGCTTCGTCAATTATCGTTCGAATGTGGTCGACCATCGCTTGATGGTTTACTTGCACTACTTGATGAGAGAATTCACTTCCCGAAACTTGAAACTTGCACGATTCAAGTTCCTATGCCGAGTATGATAAGTTACTCTCCCGGACTGTTTACCACCTTCGCATCCTCCGGGTCCGGATTTAGTTCTTATTCAAGTTACATTCATCTTCCTCCGACGCTCATGCACGATTTAAGTAAGCATCTTCCTTCGCTCACTGAACTCTCGCTTGATAGATTTCGTGAAGTTGATTTGCGTACACTTGGCGCTGCTGGCTTCTCACATCTCACCTCACTCTCACTTCATTCGAGACCACTCAACAATGATCCAAATGACATTCAGCAAATCGATGAACAACAGCTGATCCAATCACTTATCTCGCCTGAATCATGCAAACGGATCCGACATCTCCACTTCCATTTGGATTATGTTTCGATGCCGTCTCTCGAGAATTGGAATCTTCTGTTTATTCATCTCCCTGAACTATCGAGCCTTTCCTTCTCTCGTGAGCAAGCGAGTCATCGTTTCACCGATTTGACAGATTACATTCGTCCTCATGCTGATCGGATTTGCGAGTTGAAATTGAATCTCGGACACGCTTTTTTAACTCTGACGGATATTCACATCTTCAAACAGATGCGTCGACTAACTCTCGTCGGATATGGTTCTGTGCCTCGACTGAAGGAACACTTCTCATCACCGTTGATCATGCCACACTTGGAATATCTTGAACTTGCAGAAGACTATCAACCTCCTGTCGAGATCAAGTCCATTCGATTAGGTGCACTCGGCAACTCTTTTGCGGAGAAAGCGAATCGGCGATTTGTGTTTGATGTACATCACAGGGAACAAACACAAGGGTATCGTCGAAGCATCGAGACTGCATCGATGCCACCTGCTTCTCGTCTCGTTGGTATTGAACTCAATCCTGGGCCTTCTATGCCAACAGCACGGAATCTCTTCACCGATGGATTCCACGATATTGTCATTTCTTGATCGTCGTGATTGGTTGAATGCAAGTCATTACTCACTCAACTTGAAACAATCGACGCAAGTCTGACAGATGAAGGAGCAAACGAGATCTTTCCGCTGACATTCTCTCCACTTCTGCTCGAATGTCAAGAGGAAGTCCTCGTACAGATGTACTGCCGATCTTTATCTATATGCAATACCTACTCTTGTACCAGGACTAGAAATTCTTCGCATTCATGATGAACGTTTATTCACTGAATGTCCCCGTCTCACTCATCTCGGATTTGAGTTTTTGACAGCACGACCCGTCAACGGTTCTCTTCTGTTCGAAGGTCTGACAGAACCTGATTCATGTCTGCCGCTGCTCGTAGGTCGTCTGAAATCACTCAGCCTGATGTCAACCTGTCTCGCATCATCCACTTTCTATCGTCTCGCTCTCCTCTCATCACTCGAGACACTCTCTCTCAAGAGTGCATTCCTTCATCTCCAATTTAATGACATCAAAACGCGCTTCGACGATGCGAACATTCTGCCCTCACTCAAAAAATTCACTTGAAATGGATCGAGTCCATGGTTGGTCAATTAGCGGATTAGAGGCGAATCGCGGATCAGAGCGGATTGAAAATTTGAATCCGCGGATTACGGATTGCGGATTGCGGATTGAGGATTGCGGATTGCGGATTGCGGATTGCGGATTGCGGAGTACAAAAAAGTCCAAGAAGAGGGGGTGAACAGCTGATTCAAAGCTGGCGAGCTGCAAGGATCGCTCTGATCTGAGTCAATGATTTCGTCGTACGCAAGCACGCATGTTTGCTTAAATGATGGTGATTTTAAGCCTTCATAAGAAAATCAAGGATTTTTATGGATATTTATGCATGCTTAACACCACATCAATAACCCTTAGACGCCGAATGCTGCGCTCCGCAGCATTGTCCAGTGAGCAACTAGCATACGAAGGATTGTTTCAAAATCGCCCATCTTTGTAGGTGGTTGTATACTCCTGAGTCTATTCTATCACACGATGATGCATTCATTCCATGTCACGTGCATTCACCTCTGCATCATGCGGGGAAGCGCAGAGAACTGCAAGAATGGTGCACTTCCCTCCTTCCTTGTATTATTCTACATGATGTCGTTCTCTTTCCTTCTCGTGTAGCATAAACGATTACCAGTGAGATAACATTCGTGGTGATAGAAGAGAGAACAATCAGATGCGTGATGTCACTGCAGGAAGAAGGCAAATAGGAGCAAAGAGAACAAAAGTTAGTCATTCACATCCCAACACAGCACGACACCATTGTTTTCTCAGCTTGCACTCTCTTCGTGAAGTACTGACCCTAGCATGCACATCTACGAATGTGAGAGCAATTGATGCTACCTCACCATCGAATGACACCACCTCCAAGACCAAAATTTGACCTTTTTCTCGTTCTCCATTGAAATTGTCGATGGTGAGTATGCACTCATGCGCATCGAATGAAGCATGTCCATGGCATGATTCAACTATACCTGAGGTGAGGATCATGAGGTGGTGTCGTTTGTTCAGTGTGTGACAGTGAGTGTGTGCTGTCGAGGAGGGACAGAAGTGGTGATGTGAGAGAATGATGTGGGAAATCGACGGCGATGCACCACAGCGGACACACCATGAATGCTCACAAGTGACACACATACAGTAGTGCCATTCGATACTCACCTCATGTGCGTACAATTCACCTGATTGTGTTGCGTGTTGGTGGTGCACGAGGGCGAGGAGCAGGATTTCGGTGTTGACAGATTTGGACTACTGTCTCACTCAATAGTGCATGATTTCATTTCATTCTCACATCAGGCAGAGTGTGGGGGATATGTTGACAGAATGCGCACACGCGTGGGGCGAAAGGTGCAGTGCCTGCGATGCGGTGTGAGCGAAAGTAGATTTTGAAAAAATTAGAAAACTCTGTCGGCGTCTAAGGGATAATAACTACAAATGGACCCGCACAGGTTCATTTCGAAGATCAATTCGCAGAGTCATTTTCGAGTCGTTGCGCAGTCAAGCCAATCCGCTACCACCCGCGGATTGAGAGAGCTCGAACCACAACCGCAATCCGCGCGGATTACATCCTAAATCGCGATTCGTCGAATCGATGGATTACATCCTAAATCGCGGATTACCAACCCTGGATCGAGAGAAGATCGTGCCTTCAAGTTCAAGTTCAAGTGCAGCAGCTGTTATCAGCCATAAAACACCAAGCGGCACCACTCGTTGGTGTCGAATCGAACCCTGGTCCCTGGACCGTCTGAAATCGACAGCAACAACACCAGCTGCACCAAAATGACGACGGCAGCGACTCTCTTTACCGACGGGCTTCACACCATTTATTCCTTTCTCCATCGTTCTGACTGGTTATCAGCAGCGATAGCATGTCGTTCATGGTTGAGTGCAGCATCAGCAACAGCATCTGGACCGAGACGTGAACATTTTCATCGTGGTATCAATGCTGTACTATTGATTCAGAGAGATCCAATTCTGATTGCTACATCTATACCTTCACTTTATCGTCACATTGCATCGTTGAATATTGTAAATACAATTACTCTGACATTAGAGCAACTAAATCATTTAGTAACAAATGTATGTGAACTACAACGACTTTATGTTAAATTGACATCGAAAGGAGACGTTGTAACTGTAAAAGTACAACAACAACAACAACAACAACAACAACAACAACAACAACAACAACAACAACAACAACAACAACATTTGCTTCAGATGATGGGCAAACGATTACAACAACTGACAGCACACATTGAAACACTTTCCCATGTCGATACAAAGTATCTCTTTGCTTCCCTTTCCACATGTCCATCACTTCGCCAGTTGACATTACATCATCTATCAGTTCAAGTCGATGTCAGTGACCTTTCCTCTGTACCATCACTTTCTGTACTCGAATTGAATGATTATCAAGAAGATACCCTTTCGATGTCAGCATCACCTGAAAAGTTTCAAAAACATCCACTTGTGCAAGAAATCATCAAGCAGATACGCACTATCTCAGGTATGCAACAATTGAAGAAATTATCATTGAATCAAGGTTCACAATCGAATGGTCGACTCATCCGTGCGATGGCCAACGAGAGGATTACATTTCCTCATCTCATCGAGTTTGACCTCGCACACTGTAAAAGGCCGTCACTCGAACATCTCCACTCATTGATGCCATCAATCGAGATACTTCAACCTGACGGATTCAAGCGACACGATTTTCATCACCTCGTGAAATTCACACGTCTTCGTCAATTGAAGCTTCGTATCGAACCGAATTGGCATCAGGAGGATCATAGTATGATCCAGAAGAACTTACCGATGAGATGGCACAACCTTCATACTGGCTCTTACCGGTATTGTACGAGTGTCTTTCACTGGTGGAGATTGAATTCTGTGATAGCATACCACTGACTTCAAGTCAGCAGTGGACGAAACTATTCTCGTCATGTACTCACCTGACAAGTCTTGCATTTGATTCATGCACAGCACATGGTGATTCATATCTCCTCGCTCGACTTACTGCTGATGAGTGTCTTCCTATCACTTCGCAACGACTTCGTTCACTTCGTCTCGTGTCGACTCCACTCAATGAGAATCCTCCAGCTTCCTTCTTTGATGTTATTTCCGCCACACATACAACGTCACATCTCGCTCCTGTATCTAGCTTCACTCGTCTCACACAACTTCACTCACTTCGTTCACTTTCTGTACACTATCTTGTATTCTCGGATTTGACGTATGATCAAGTACGTGATCGTCTGAATGATACGAATATTTTACCATCATTAAATCGATTGATGTTACGTGAACGTGAATTTGGTGTCAAGTTGCGTACATTCGAATGGAATGTTGAGCGTGGTATTCGAACAGCAAAGTATCGGATCAAACAAACGCACTAGCTTCAAGTTCACATGTCATCTCATTCCATCATCCTTATCCTCATCATCCTCATCCTCATCCTCATCGCACTGATTTCTTCTCTTCCACCAAGCAGCCTTGTTCATGTTACTCTTCTCTTGCCCTCTCTTGCCTTTTGTTCTTTCCAAGTCCCATAAAGCAAATGGAATCCATGTCATTCTGTCGTCTCATCGTTGACCCGGAGTACTAGTCACTCTCCGTAGAATGCATCAGATGGCAGTTGGTCAGTGCTCCCTGCACATCGGTAATATCCGAATTGGAAAATGTCTCACTCCTTGGTTCATCCTCTGCACATCCACTCCTACCTAACTCAACTCAGGTAACCTCAAGAAAGTCTCATAAAGCAGGTGTCGCAGGCTGGTGTGTTGCGCATGTGTGTTGTGAGAAATTCAAGAATTCAAAGCAAAGGGGAAAACAGGAGGAGGAAGAAAATTGTTGATCTATCTGGTCCATCGATGTGAAGAGATGACAAGTGAGTACCAATCAATTCTGCAGCGAATGGATAGTCACATTACGTTGTCCAGGTTTATTGCGGGCACGAATCTCGTTTGGACGAAGATCAGGCTTCTTGAAAAGGGTGAAGAAGATGGGGTGATGCTACCGCATTACAGGCTGATTTGTAACTGCGCCAGGCAGCATTGATCATTGATCAACATGAGATCGAATGAAACTCACGTCATGGTCGATCAGACGATGAAAGAGACAGTTGCTGTTGCCCACTTTTTTTAAACCAAGGCGTTCCTCATCGTCGCAGTATGTCCGCTCAAGTCAAGACTCATTCGCTCCTACGTCATGACCTCTTCTCCTTCACGTCGTGATGATCGTCTGAACCAATCGGTTCTCACAGCAAGTGCAAGTATCGCATCGAATCTATTTAGTGATGGCCTACTCATGATTGGTGCATACCAACAGGATCGTGATTGGATGCATTCAGCACGTGCATGCAAACGATGGTATCTCGCTGCCATTCAGCAACAACATTCGAGAAGAATTCATCTTCAACCAAATGTCGCTGCGGGTCTAGTAGTAGCTGCATCACGCAACAACAACAACAGTGCATCGCATTCGACATTGCCATCACTCCTCTCACGTCATCTCACACATATCGGTGGTGCAGCTGCTGCAGCAGAAAGAATGGGGGAGGATGAAGATTCCGCAGCCACATCGATTCTGGAATCATCTGCATCGACGGATGTCACGTCGTCGAATATTCAACTCGATGAACTACAAAATATATTCTCTTACTATCCAGCGCTGGAGTCGTGTACGATTGGCTTAAGGGAACCGACGAAGTCGATTACACAACGCATTCGATCGGTATTGACGCCTGCATCATCATCTACCTGGACTACCACCTCCAAGCCTAAGGGCATCTCGCATTCATCTCTTGCGACTCTTCGTGTTGATCTACGTCGTGTTTCAAGTGCTATAATCGATTCTTTCTTTGCAATGTTACCACAATTGTCATCATCGCTGTCACATCTCAGCCTGGATTACACAGCCACGACAGCACCGTCTCCAGCCTCTCTCGTTGTGCTGTCCTCGCTTCATTCACTTCGGCTTCTGACACTCCGTGACCGTGACAGTATTAGTACATCGGTCGAGGTGGATGCCTCTATCGATCGTTGGATCGCAATGTGTGATCTCCTTTCACACGAAGATTGTCGTATCGCACTCGCACTTCGTCATTCTCAAGATTTCGAGTTCTACATTGCCAGACTGCTGTATCGTCACATTCAATTACCACGTGTGTCTAAAGTTGATATGTCTCAATCGAGAATCTTACAAGGTCAACTACATCGTTTTCTTCGTGTCACTCCAAATCTGACGAAACTCGCTCCCATGCGATTCACGCATATCGATTTTGCTACCGTAGCAAAATTCACGCATCTGAGGGAGTTGACAGTGAATGCGAGACCGTTGAATGCGGATGATGAAGCGATGACAGATGCGATTGCAGCGTGTGCAGCGTTGACGCATCTGTCGTTGAGGCATTGGAGACCGACGACGATGCAACAGTGGAAAAGAATATTTATTGGACCAACAACTTTTATAGCACCAAGTTTAAGTGCGACTACATCCTCGCCAGCAGCCTCGCCTCGACTAACACCACAAGTGTCAGTCAGCCAACAACTAACCGAAAGAAGTTTGACCCATCTCACATTCGTACAAAAGCAGCCGTCTGATCTATTAGTTCTACTTGCGCCATCAGCTTCGGCTAATCTCCTTCATCTGGATCTGCAAGGCACTGAACTTGACCCCAGCTCACTTGAGTTGCTCATTGATCAATTTATTCGACTGATACATCTTACGATTGGTGAAAATACATTTGCAACGAATCAGAAGGGAGCAGCAGCAGCAGAACCAGCCGGAGTAGTTCCTCCAGCAGCAGCAGCAGCAGCACCATCTGTTCAGATTGACTTCGATTCTCTGTATCACCGCTTCTCCTCTTCCTCTGTTCTGCCATACCTTGAATCCTTTCACCTGGAGTATCACTCAATATTATCGGCAAGTGTGAGGAAGTTCTATTACGATTCCAAGACGAAATGGAGATATCTAGGATATCGTAATAAAGCAGCGAGAGGACTTTCTTTTATCAGTAGCAATCGCCATCTTGATCTGACAAGAGACAAAAGGTGAACAAGCTCCTCATATTACGACACTCAACCTCATAACAACACTACACATGTCCGACTTTGATGAGCTGCTCATCCTGTCACGATTTCACTGCTTGATGGATTACGTGCTTTCACACAACTGATATCTCTCGCCATTCATTTCAATTCTTATACGGATAAGAATGAGCAACACTGGACGCGACAAACGGTGATGGAGCAGCGATTTATTCTGCTTTTACAAGATGATTGTTGATAATCCACTGGTACTTCCAACATTGAGACGAATTCGTATTTGTACTCTCTCAGTTGTTGATATCGAGTGGAATTATGATTGTCGTCTCAATCGATGCATATTTGAGGGGCAAACGAAGGACCAGACTAATTCTTCATCGACAGAAGCCAACGGAAGTCGCACCAAAAGCAACTGTTACAGCATCCACAATATTCGCTGATGGTCTTCTGATTGCCCTTTCATATCTCGCTGATGTCGAATTCATGATAATATTGATATCCATACACGAGTGTATGTCGAACTTGGAAGCACACTGTTTATTCTGCGCCAACCGGCAGCTCGTCGTACCCTATCTCGGAAATGCATAGCTCGGAGATGCCAGTAAATGCAGGAAGGAATGACATCCAATTCGAGTATATTGGTAGGGATCATTGGGAAATGTACTGATTTCAACGAGATGACGAGAGAGCGGGGAGCGAGTACCAGCCGGAGAAGATCGAGCAGATGCTTACGATACCGATTGATACAGATCTTGCTGGTTTGACTGGATGTGTATCAGTGAAATCCATCATACTCAGTGGATATGCGACACATTTGTTTGGGCGATCGATGTCTCCAATGTTGACAGGACATTCACCCAACTCTCAAAAATCAACTCGAGTTGATGATACAACAAATGCGATTACTGTCATCACTTACTTCACTGGAGCGATTGACCATCCAATGCAACTGACCGCTCTCAACCACTGCGACTGCGCAACTGTATGTTGATCATGATTCTTGCCTCATGTCAGATTGTTAGGATAAAAACTTTTGACCTGGAAAAATACATTCGGAATTACTGCAGAATCGAATTAGTCAGCAATGGCCAATACACCAAATTTCGTCTTAGTACAGCAGAAGAACGAACGTCGATTATCTCAGCAATCTGCAAGTTCGCTTCAATCACGCACCTCAGGTTTCGATTACGGTGTCCTAATTCAAGTGAGGAATGGAGCCGCATCTTTGCTTCGATGCCACAACTAACTTCGCTTGCATTCAGTCGCACTCAGCAGCAGTCATTCCTCGAAGAAATGTTCGGTGCGAATGCATTATTTTGTCAACATCAATTACGTGTACTATCACTAACAGGCACACGATTACCGATCGACAGTAATCCCTTCTCTTCACTTGAATCACTCGCACTGCTTCGTGCCAACAGTTTCAAATCGATTCTCATATCTCACAAGCTCGTAGTCGATGCATTCAACAATATTGAGATCATGCCACATTTGAGGCGATTCGTTTGTGATGGTGATTCACCGTGGCAACAGCAATTCGTGTGGGATTCGAAACGTCGTATCAATGTCGATTCGTATCGCAGACCTATCTTGGCTGGATTGAAGCCATCCAACAAACCAGCACCGCCAACACCTCGTCTCGTTGGTATTGAACTCAATCCTGGACCACCCTCAATGTCAGCAATATCAATGTCTGCAGCAACACTCTTCAAGGACGGCATACCGCTCGTGCTTGATTTTCTCTCACCTCCCGATTGGCGATCGGCATCTATCATGAATCATCTCTGGTTCGCAACATCATACTCCAATCGGAGATACTCGCAGGCACTTGTTCTTCACGTGAGAGAAGCTACCGGCACACAAGCAACGAGTGCTGGATTCTCGATGGTTAGACGTGTCTTTCCTCCACTTCAATCACAAATCGCAGCGACAACTGGGAAACCAAGCGCATGGGGCAAAAAGCTCACTATTGCACCAACCATCGCAGCAGCCTCCAACATGACTATATCACCAAAATATTCTCAGCGTCATTCTTTGCTTCACCACCTGATACATCTGATCTGTGATCCCAATACAATCTCCTTTGCTATATCAGAATTCATTTATGGTGAATTGAAAAATATCGCAACGATGCTGCCTTCCCTCCTTCATCTCTCACTCGCACTTCACTTCAATCAGCCACGTCGACTCGTTCTGAATCCTTCTCTGACAGGTGAAGAAATTGCTGCGATTGTACTGCCACCTCGACTTCGTGAGTTCGAAGTACGAATGGAATTTTTCTCCACCGATGAGCTGTACCTAATCGCTTCCATTCCGAGGATGAGTTCACTCTCACTCATGCAACCAGCACATCACATCAAGGTACAAGAACTGAGATTACTCGGAAGATTTCATGATTCGAAGGCGTGGGATGAGGAGAAGAATACGCTTACAGACGATCTTATTCCTCTGCCTCTGATGCGACGATTCGATGTCTCGACAAGTCTTTTGAATCATGAATTTCTCACCACACTCCATGCAATTATGCCAAACTTAGAAGAGTTCATTCAATCACCAGGATGCAGCTGGAAAGAAGGACGTTCCACTCCTGCACGTATCGATCTACCAGGATGCGCACTCTTCACTCGATTGACCACACTCTTCTTCAATGCTGAACATGTCATTCCTCGTTCGAATGATGATCACAGTGATGATGCGCCAATCTCTATGACAAACAGGATCATGACTGTTCTCACACAACTCGCACCGACGCTGACTCATCTTGGTTTCACTCATTTGGGTCATGATGATTCATGGGTTACGCAACTGAAAGCGTGGGAGCGATTATTACTCACGTTGCCGAATGTGACACGTTTAACATTTACAGATGATATCGCTAGTGACTTTCATTTTATACCTCACAATCTGAAACCTCGCATCCAGATTCTTCACATTCATAATCTCTCACCTTACTGTCTTCACTACTCCGAGCCACCACTTGGTGAATGGTTTCGAAAGGAATTGGCTCATTTCACTGAGCTCACTTCACTCACACTAACTGTCGATACACCACATCCGGCACGAAGTACAGAAATAGCCAAGAATATCTTCTCCTTAGCTCAGTATCGTGAGGCGATCGGCGAAATGTATCGTACAATATTCGATAATTGGACTGTCATGCCGAAATTAAGACGACTTCAAGTGGATTTCGGTGCGATTGCTCGGATTGAATATGATCTTCAGCGTGGGATCAATCGTTGCACATTTGAATGTCAGACACAAGATGAGAAGAGGATTCATCGCAATCCAGCTCAAACACCAACTCCACCTGCACCTCGGCTTGGTATCGATGACGACAAAGACGGCTACATTTCGCTCGATGACGATGACGATATCAAACTCCCTTCTGCAAACACCTCCAACGCCGACAATCCTTCCTCAAAACATCAAGCAAACGCTCTCCTCGCACACCGTGCAGAAGCTTCGCTCAAAACCAAAGATAAAGCAACTAAAAAGGGTACTAGAGGTGGACATGCATTCAAGAGGAAGAAGATTTCGAGTAAACAGAAGATGTGAGAGGAAAGTAGGAGACCATCACCTGAAGGTGACAGATGGAGGGAAAGGGACTGAGAAAGAGAAACCCATGTCACGAAGGGTGATGATAACTCTGCCTGATGGTGAAAGCTGAAGTGTATCGCAATCCTTCTCGCCCCGTGTGTCTCTCTCTCTCTCTCTCTCTCTCTCTCTCTCTCTCCCTCTGAGCCTCTCTCTCTCTCAAGAGTGTACCCACCGCAACGCAAACAGCCTGCGACACCTCTGCTTACGAGGCGTGTTTTTGTTCTTCGCTGGCTTATCTCGCGCAACCGCACACCCTACTTTCACTCTCTGAATGCGCAAGCATGATCAAATCATGATCGTGTTGTCGGCTCTGAAAAGATGAGGTTTGTGTTTAGAACAAGAGTACTCGTGTTGCACAGAGGACGTTGAGTGTTTCGAATACACCAGTCTGTTCGTTCGATGCTTGCAGTTGCGCGCGTGTGTAAGAGTAGGAGGAGCTCTCTCGATGAGGTTGAAAACAATAGCTGTTGATGCTGTCTGTTTGAAAGAGTGAGAATGTTGTGCGCGAGATTCAAACAATTGCTGTAAGAAGAAGATTCTCGATTACCTTGTTTCGATATTTCATACATGGTTGAAAGTAGCATCGTTGCAGAGAGGAGATGGAGGAGAAGTAATGATGAGAAGATGAATAAATATTAATTAGTCGTTACTGTGAAACAAAGGAGGTTGGTTGAGGAAAATGTGAGGAAAGAGAAGTTCATCTCTTTCATCCTCCATCCATCCAAACATTCATCTCGAATTATCAAAGGTGTGCTGAGATCTTTCATTTGTCATGGATGAGATCGAAAGGTGGGTAGAATCTCCGGGTCTTCGCATTCCTAGCACATCGCATCTTCCTCAACATCCGACGACCAACAACACTTACCAATAAACGCCCAACAATGAACGCCCAATCACTTTTTCCGGATGGTTTGCACACGATCTTCAACTTTCTCTCGCAGCCTGAATGGCTCAGCTCTTCGCTCTCGTGTCGTCATTGGCACAATGCCGCGGCATCAGGTTCCGCACCGATGCGCAACATCAGTGTACCAAGCCCTTCGTCCGATCAAGTTGCATCCCTCCTAGTTGATTCAACCTTTCCTTCCCACTCCTTACGTCGACATCTCACTCAACTGACAATACCGAATGAAAGAGTTTCGACGTCAGATCTGAATCGCCTCAGCGTCAATCTGCCTTCACTCATCTCATTAGATACTCGAATTCATAGACTTGAACTACCAACGACCGTTGGTCCTTCATGCCATCTCTTTCTTCGTCTTACCGAGCTCTCCTTACAACTGGATAGTTCAGTCACTCTCGGTACTGCAGTCATCTCGATACTTTCAGGCGGGAGGGGTGCACCTCGACTTGAGCGTCTGACACTTGCGCAACTCAATCATCTCGTCTCACTCGCATCACTGACACAATGTGCGTCACTCACACATCTTGCACTCCTCAACCTGAACAGACGCCCAATGCATGACTTCAAGCAGCTTCTTTCAAGCATCGCTGTCATTCGATCGCTCCGATCATTGAAGTTGAACCATGAAGATTCCGAGTTCGTGATATCAGCGATCGAGGTGATGTCATCCGCCATACCGCATCCAATCGTGCTCCCACAATTGACAGAATTTGATGTATCTGATTGTAAACTCAACTCAATCGAACTCGAACAACTTCATAAGATCGCACCGAATCTAATGATACTCAATCCTTCGTCAATATACTTACCTAAATCGGACCTATTCGGTGTCCATCACTTCAAAAATCTCACTTCAATTACAATCGCACGTATCAGCTATTCAAAATTCGAGAACATGATGATGAGACGACGATGGCTTGGTCAAACACAACCTCAACTCGTGTTGACATTACAAGCGAAGAATCTTCTCGCGTCACTCATTCAATGTACTCCACTGACGCATATCACATTCATGCATGATCACTTTGCGAGGAGCGAGGATTGGTTGACATTAATGACAGCATGTTCGAATCTGACATCACTAAGATTTCAAGCGTGCCACACGCTAGGATCATACACGACCAGTGGTCGAGTGTTGACAATTCTGACTGACACGCCGGCACTGATTGAGCTGTGTTCTCGGCAGATCGTCTCACTTCAAATCTATGAGACCAACCTCCTAGCTGTTTCAGAAGTTCAAGGCCTACGATATTTCACTAGCCTTACTGCTCTCGAATTCCATGCCCACACCGAAGTTGAAATGACACTTGATGAATGGAAGTTGCTATTCGATGATGCATCACTTCTGCCGAACTTGAATCGACTGCTTCTTGTAGGTAAACCACAGGATGATGAGGTGTGCAATACATTTCAGTATGATCGTGAGAAGAGGATCAATACAAGTATCTACCGATTGTAGATTAAGAACAAATCGAGTCACATACACCAGCACAACTCGCTGGTGTCGAACCCAATCCGGCCAACTTCAAGTGCAGCAGCATCTGCATCCGCTTCGACACACTTCAAGGTCACGTACTTGATTATTTGATTGGCTTGGTTAAGTTGCGTCGCACTCAAATCAGCATTTTCACATCTCTTGGTTCATAGCGGACAGATTAGGAATTTATAGGCACGTTGAACGACGACTACATTCTCGCTCGTGACGTGTATTCCTACACCTACATGACGGCTACAAGCGAAAAGTGCAGCAGCATAGAGATCAGCGTTTCGCAAGGACGAGTTATCATAGGCGCGGACAGGTCGATGGCAATCCAGCGATGTTCGACCTTCCACGATCCCACACAACACACGCCTAGTATGCAAGTTCGCATGGATATTTCAAATAAATAAAGTCGACTCTCCATTCTCAGCCTCAATCTGGCAACAGGCTTTTGGTTTGTCCGGGAAGTTGACAGTGTGATAACATTCATGAAGCGGTGGGATCTACCGGGCCTGCAAGGCAAGTGAAAAGCAGCGAGAATAGGATGTATTCGGTGATGCACCTTCCCTGCAGAGCGAAGATGATGCAGTTGCCATAAGAGGACGAGAGGAAGAAATGCGCGGGATCATGAACGAAAAAACATCTCGGCACGAAAGATGCCCCTCAACTTTCTGCTCACCAGCCGCATCTTCAACATCTGTGTTCATGTCATCTGTGCTCGCCACATATCGATCGACACGTTTCAAACCTTCTACGCATCCTGTAGGAGACTTGCACAGCCATTCCACAGCTGCGTGCACGAGGCATGAGATCGTGTGTGATGCAAAAGAGAAGCGCACATGTGCATAGCAGCGCTTCTGAACCTCGATGCACTGGTCGAATCTTGCTTCATGCATATGATCAACTCGATCAACTTGAAGAGCTCTGGGTAGGATGATACACGTAGACTCCAACAAGGAGCAGACAGCTGCAACCGCCAACTTCATGTGCAACATTTCATCTTTTTGTTCAGATGCGTTGTATCGCTAAGATCTCACATTTGCTTTGAAGGTTTCCCTCACCACATCGCCCACGCATTCGCGATCGCAAGCGTGCACGTGAAAAAGGAATTCAAATAATTAATAAATTAGCACTCATTTAAGACAATCTGTTGAACGTGGATAACGTGCGAATGCAAAATAAGGTTGATCATGTGCTCGAAGTCGAGAGTGGTGAGTTGCCTGAGGCCGTGTCCCACTGTTCTCGCCTCTGGTCGTTGGTTGTTCGTGTCTCTATTCTTTCCTCTTCTTCTCTCATACCTTCCAGTACGTACTATTCAACACTGCTTTTGCCATTCTCGCAAAACTGGTATCATGTTGCCATAGCTGTTCGACTCTCTTGATCGTTCCAAGTGGTAATCGCTCATGAATGAAATGTGACCACGTATGAATGACATAAGAGGAACGAAAATCGAAAGAGTTGGAATACAGAAATTTCTCTAACTGATTATAATGTGGTTGTGTGAAGAGATCAGCATGGATCGATAGCACTTGTTCGGTATGTTTTTGTGCTAATAGAAGAGGTACTTTCGAAGAATGTTGATCCCATTCCAGATAGTTAAATGTACGATATTGTTCATACCATTCGGCGATGAAATCATGACGTGCATGTGATAAGATAATCTTATTACTCATTCCAACAACACCACGTATCCTCGAATAAGTGTCACCAATACCTTCACTCAAAGTATAAGATAATCTATTCATCAAACCCGAATCTAAATGTTCTTCACTTAACACGAGACGATATGATAAGAATTGATGTAAGGGTTTAATGATAATCATATCTAAATCCATATAAATTCCACCATATTTCTTCAAGATCTCTAATCTCGTAATATCTGATTTCAACAGTGGATGATACAACGGATGTCCAAAGATCGTATCAAAAGATGCCTCTTCTTTCACAATCAATTTCGTACCGAGAAGTTTCACACTCGCATCCCACCATTGTCCTTGTGGTTTCGTACCGTAATGGTGCACATACACTCTCTCCGCTTTCTGTATATGATATGCAGATGCAATCGAGAGATAATATAAGATACTAAATTCATCTGTCGATCCACTTGGAACTTCTTCATCTTCCACATAGATTGGCTCGTGCACATCGTAGATGTAGTGAATGTAGTTCGGGATACGTGTCATCTCACGTCGTAAACCATCTTCACCTTCTGTCATTTCAGGCGTGAGACTCGTGAAGACTTCCTGCGTCTTCTCGCTATCGAATGCAGCCGGACAATGGGAAGGATGACGTGGATCAGACATAGGAAGATTGAATCGCGGCATACTGATACCTTCGCAGATCGTACTGAAGTAATAGTGATAGAAGCGAAGGAAGAGTGTGCACGCGTCAACGGTGAAGAGGGTGAGGAGTGTGAGGCCGAGTAGGATCAATGTCCGCCTGAGAAGCCGAGTTCGTGAATTCGTCGGCTTTGCGAGGAGAACACCAACTGTACGATTGATGAACCGCGTTGGAGGAAATGTCGACGAGGAGGAGAGAAAGCGATGTCGCCAGGTAGTAGTTGACGAGGGAGGTGATGAATGGAGCAGTGAATATCGTGATCGATTCTCGTCTTCGGAGGATGAATCTTCTTGGTCAATAGCATGCAAATTCGGATGGGATTTATACTCAGTGGATAGAGGCAGGACAGTCCCACTCGTACCATTGCTGATACTCGAGGTTCGAGGCGGACTTTTGCCGTTGCCGTGTATCGTCGAATGTGCATGTGATGACGAGGAATGCGATGAGTGTGTCGGATACGCGTGTCGTGCGTGTGCTGATGTCGCATGATGAATGAGATGACTGCCTGATGTAATCTCTTCGATCGGTGTATTCATTGGTGAGTGGCTAGGCGTCGTCACAGGTGTATTATCATCTATTACAGGTGTGAGTACATGATGAGGTGAGGGTGAGTGTGCGTGTGACGAGTGTGCCGAGTGCGAGTGTGTGTTGTGGTGATGTGAATGCTGTTGATGTGAGTGTGAGTGTGATGGATGTGCATGGGAGATGTGTGGGCCGAGATCTCTCTCCCTATCCCTCTGCGGTGAGGTATGGGACGAGTGTGACGATGCATGAGCGTGTTGTCCTGTCTCGAGTCCATCCAATTCTTGTGTCGTATGACTATTCGAACGACTTCGTACACCATTCGACGACCGTACGATATGCCACTTATCACCACTCATATGAAGGAGGAGGAGGAGGAGGAGGTAGGAGTAATGGTGGTGGTGCAGCGATGACGAGAAATCAAATCGTTGGTTGCGCAGTTGTTCGATCTTTGTTTTTAATTGGATACACTAATCTCGGGCGTCCTCTCAGTTTCGTAAACTGCTTGATATACACGCCAGTGTGCGGTGTTGCACACAAGACGAGGAGGCAGAGGAGAGGAGACGGACAGCGCACGCAGGTGATCAGCAGACGAAATCGCAACAGAAGTAAGACGACTGTGAGTGGAAGAGGCAACGATGAATTGGAAAGAGGATGAAGAGGAGAGGAAAGTGGCAAGAGGAAATCGCTGCCACAACCACAACACCAGCAGGAGGAAAAGGAGATGAGCTTTCGAAAAATCGTCTCAACATTTCACGTTGCACTTTGACGAGTTCCTGCTCGTGAAATATTACCACGAAGAGGCTGTCAAAATTCGTGTACAATCTATAAAGGGTTAGTAACACATCAGCTAATTTAATGGCGAAGAACTCTTATTATTCTTGAGAAATCAAGCGCCAAAGAGGTGCTACTCTAAAATTTCGCATTTTGCTTCCTTCATGTTGAATGAGCAGTGAACAATTAATCTTCTGAGCAAGTTTCATCGCACCCTTGCGTGAACTCCTTCACCACATCGTGAATCCACCACTTCTTCTGAACAACTCAGCCACATTCAAATATTTGAATCTCCCTTCGACTGCTCATTCCTTAATGAGCACCCTTCGTCGATCATCGAGTCGCACTCGTACACCTACCACCGTTGCTAGTGGTGCAAACAACAATGCGACTGCAGCCGCTGCAGCTTCATCCTCTGCTGCACCAGTCGCATCCGCAGCAGCTGTAGCAACCTCTGCCTCACATTCGAATAAGCGTCCTGTTGTCGCATTGCAGGAGGTGACTGATGCTGAGGATCCGACTGTACGATATCAACTACTCGCACGTGTACGTGCATCGCAGTACAGTCTGACAGTGCTCTGCGCGCCTCGTGAATCAGCAGACCCAGCCACCACCAGCAGCAGTCGACATCACAACGGTTGGCTCAAATCCTTCAATGGTCCACTCGTCGATACACTACAACCAGCATCCTTACCTGAATCCTATCGTGTTGGATGGAGTAATCGTGTATGGCAAGGTCTATCCGGTTTACCGAATACGGATGAGCGATTTGCGATTAGTATCAAGGAGGTAGCAGCCGATCGTAGTCTCGATGCATCACAGAGGCGGAGTGAGTTGAAACTCGTGTATAAGACACATACACTTGTACGATTGTTATTACTACCACCTGAGCCAGCCACTTCATCTTCTTCCTCCTCAATTGACTCCATGAAACTCTTTCGTGATGCATCACTCCACCTCGTCAAACAAGTACTCGACTTAACAAACGCAGGCCAGACACGTATTAAGGAACGCAGTGAAGTCGTGAAAGAGAATGAAGTACAATTTGCAGCGAGATTACAGACGTTGAGGGATCGTGCCTTACGAAAGACTTATGCTGATGAAGCCATGTTCAGTTGGTTTCAACATATTCTTTCTGCGAAGGATCGTGAAATGGATCGTATTACGGCGGAGCGACATCGCCTAGAAGCTGAGTTGAGAGAGTTGCAGACGAGGAAGCACATGGCGTCAGCATCAGATTCACTTGGACTTGTCATGCCGAGCCAATTGAGTGAGGATGATCTGCGCGCGATGATGAATCCGGTTGATGACGAAGAAGTTGAGATGACGGGGGATAGTGATAGGAGTGATCAAGAAGAGGAAGAAGATGACATCTCACCGAAGCCGCGCGGACGAAAGACTAGTCCTGCCGCTGCTGCCTCACCGAAAGCGAAAGCCGTTCGTAAACCACGCGCTCCTGCAAAACCCAAAGCTGCTGTTGCTGCTGCTGCTTCCTCTGCCGCATCATCCTCATCGAAAGCAAGGCCACGAGCAAAAGCACATGTTATCGCATCTGACAGTGAACCTGACGCATCAGGTGCTTCTTCAACAAAGAAAAAAGTTACGAAAATTGTGAAGAAACCAAAGACAAAGAAAGAGGATCTCGAGATGGAAGAAGAGAAATCACGAGAGAAACCGAAACAGACGAGGAAAAGGTGAGTCAAAAGGATAGATTGCGGCTGTGCGAATGATGCATGCTCATCGTTTTCGCTTCCTCCCATCCAGACCTCGTTCGCCATCGCCGATCGCTGAAGAAGCTGAAATCATTGACGTCGAAGACGATACGGCTGATGCTGCTATTGCGGCTGTTGCTGCGTATGAAGCATCTGTAGCGTCACGTCGTGCGCCTGCTTCTGCTGCCACTGCCGCTGCACCTTCCTCGCCCTCACTTCATCCCGAGCTTGAAATACCGACACATCCTCTGCCTGCACGTCATACTCGCTCGAACACCAACTCATCTGCTCCTCCTACGACTTCTCACTCTATAACAGCAACAGCAGCAGCGCCACATCGTCCACCGACACCGCATCAACGCGATGATACTGCACATCATGTCGACTCCTCACTCGACTCCTCGGCCAGTCAACATGCAGCGAAGAAACGCAGGCGCAATGTCTCACCACCACCGCAGCGAGTGCTGTCAGTCTTAGAAGAGTGTGTCTGCGCGTGTGGTGAATGTGCTCCAGCTGGTATCTCACTTCTCCTTGTGTTTTCTTCTCGCTAGTCCGAAGCGTAGTCTGGCCGAAATTCTTCGTGCCGGTGCCGCTGGTATCGATTCATCCGAGGTGCAAGATGAGGAGGATCAACAGGAGGCAGACGAGAATGTTGAAGCACTACCACTGCTACCTATGCGCGCGCCTTCCTCGCGAACGCAACGAGCTTCGCTACAACCGATGGACATCGACTCGCAGTGAACAACACATTGAAGCTTAGGTGCTTTGTTCCTTGCCTTATTCACATTCAACACGCAACTCGAAGAATTTTGGCGCCAAAATTTCAAGTTCGCAAAAGATTTCTTTCAATTGGAACTTTCAATGTTCCTGTACTCCTCGAATTAAGAGAATAATATGGTTTGACGGAATGAGATTCATGATATTTGCGCAGAAGAACTCGCAGCTGGACATAGCGGTGAACATAGTTTGCTGCGAAATGATGAAGCTACAGCAATAGACAAAAGTAGCTGAGCTTTCGCTCGTGCTTGATTGTAGCGCAAGTTCACCTGCTGCCCTTCTCACAGTATGTCTGGGTGTATTTCTGAGCCATACTTGAGTGCGCGCGACCTGCACAGCAGAAATGAGTGAGTAGCAGTGCGTGGTGAGGGTGAGCAGAGAATTGATGGTACTCGCGCGAGGTGACCATGTATCACCAAATCGAGTGCAGTCACAGAGTGTTTGTCGAGATGTGCCATGTTAGAGGGCTTGAAAAGGCGCACAGAGTGAGAACATCAAGTGCACCTGTCAAAAGCATCAAAAATCGATTGTCGAATTGGTCGGAAAAATGCCGTGAACTTTTCAGTGAACTGACTCACCAAAGACTTGCATCATGCAGCTGGCAATCTGGTGACGCATAGTTTATGCTCTGATCTATGCGCACCTCAAATTTCAGGACAATCTCTCTGCACAATCAAAAGTTATTCAGCTTCAAATTTTCCCTAAGTGCACAGCTTCTTTTGTCCAATCCTATAAGTTGCATTCGCTGCTCATTCATCTAACTGCACACAAATCCTCGTTCCATTCATCTGTTGGTTGCTTCTTGCGTTAATTTACTACCTCCCGCGGATTGGCGCCTCCGGTAGTTGATTCTTGCGTGGACGCTGGTTCCGATGT
The DNA here is from genome assembly GCA_036924285.1 of Asterella californica. Classification (NCBI taxonomy): domain Eukaryota; kingdom Viridiplantae; phylum Streptophyta; class Marchantiopsida; order Marchantiales; family Aytoniaceae; genus Asterella; species Asterella californica. The sequence goes on along the minus strand of JAYKYS010000027.1, from coordinate 31,899 downwards.
TGCAACTTCCTTCCTTGACCCACACGAAGGGTGGTTGTGCCACTGTTGATGCAGCATATTCTCGCCTCGTTTGTGCTTCCTCGCTGAGGGATCGGAACGGTGGGCCTGTATCGACACCACGCCTTTGGGTGATCTCAATCGATTCAAGTTGTGGCATGATTGTTGGATCGTCGAAGTATCGTATGAGAGAGGCTTGTTGTGATGTCAGCTCAGTCTGGATTCGACACTCGAATTTCAAGTGTGCGAGTTGAGAAAAGTGTGTCAGCGATGCGAGGGTCAGATGACAATTCACAAAGGTTAGGTGTGTCAGACGAGGAGAGTAAGACGAGGCAATCAACGACGAGAGGAGACCCTCTTTTTCACTCAGTGATGTATCGCGCGGCAGCGACGAGCCACATATAGTTAATCGAGAGAGTTGAGCTAGATGAGTGAAGATTTGAATCCAATTCTCGGATGTCATACGTCTCATAATCAAGTCGGAAAGTTGTAGATGCGTCAATGAATGACATTCACTAATCAGAGCTGTCAATCTGACAGGATCGATTCGTTCATTCTGACCACCCGACCATTTTGCACTCCAACCAGGAGCTTCATCATCAGCGGGATTCACGAGAAATTTGATGCACTTCAGTGAATGAAATTGACTGAGCAGACGCAAATCGGAGAAACGAAATTTTTCGATCCATATCTCAGTGAGATGAGGAGCGAGGGTATGAACGTCAGTAAGAAATTGCTTGCTTGGTGAATCCTCATCCCATTGTGAGAAATTATTCAACACCATTCGTTTGAGTTGAGGGAGACGCAAGTTCATCGGTTCACTGATACACGCGTGTATGTAAGCTGAACCATCGTTAAGATCGAGTTCGAACTCCTCAAGTTGAGGAATGAGTGAAATCGAGTGCCAGAGTGAGATCACTAGCTCATGACCATAATCATCCATTCCGAGTGGCTGAATTGACAATCTCTGGAGTTGATTCGGCGAATGAAATACCGAGAGGGTGGCAATGGACTCTGCAGTGGGCGGAAAATTGAATAGTGTAAGTGATGTGAGTCGAGGCAGGTCGGCGAGTCGCGTCATGACTCGATTGAGCACCGTAGAAGTGGCAGTTTCAGACGCAGTCAGTTGATTTTTGTCAGCAGCGAGATGAGTGAAATGAAGTTGAAGCGTTGTCAGTTGAGAGGAGGAGGATGAGGAGGAGGATGACAAGGATAGTGATGATCTTAGGGTGTCACGCAAGCGATACTGTTCTTGCTCCTGTTGTGTCAAATGTTGCCTCGACTTCATGGCATGTTCATCGGCACAGATTGATGTCGCATAACACGAGAGTGACGGTAATTCGTTCAGTGTTGCATGAAAATCATCGTACGACTCACCCAATGGTGCTTGGACTAGTCGCGATTTGGCACTGCTACTCTTGTTGCCAAAAGATTGAATCTTTAGCACAGACGGTACGATGATCGAGTTGATGTGAAAACGAAAGTACGATTGTGATTCTTTGAGCGCACGTAATTGTTTGACATCAAGTTCAAGTGAAAGTGAGCGACACCGCTCACGCATTGCAATCGAGTACCATGAACAACAAGTTGATAGTACAGATGTTGATAATTCACTGAAAGTCAAGAAGGAATAGATGAGCAGCAGACCGTCAGCGAAGAGTGATTGTGCTGTGATTTCGGCTGCAAATGTCGATGTTGATGTTGTTGATGTTGTTGTCGTTGATACTGGTTCAGCTGCTTCAGAAGGTGATGGTCCAGGATTGAGTTCGACGCCAACGAGACGAGGTAGTGGCGGTACTGGTTCGTTGGATGGTTTCAATTCAGTTACAACAGGTTTGCGATATGAATCTACATTGAGGCCGAGTTTACGATCCCACACAAATTGTTGTTGGTGTGCCAGATCAGGATCGCACACAAATCGGGTCAAGTGTGGCATGACTGTCAATCGCTCGAATGCTTCGAGAATGACCTTCTGTCGCAATGAAATCGCGCTATAATAGTTCCCTCGAAGGAATTCGAGCGTCTCGAGTGCAACGAAGTGAACTTCAAGTAACGGCAGGCTTGCGCTCATTAATTTCGTACCTGATAGTGTCAGTGATCGTAATCGATGAGTGATTGAATGCTTCGATTGGATGATGTGTTCAATGAGTGCAGGTTGACTTGTGCGAGTGAATGCGAGTGACGTTAAATCAGGCATTGCAGTCCCAATGCGATTCCATTCTTCACTTGAATTTGGACACCAGTAATCAAGTTGTAGTCGTGTGAGTGAGGTAAAGTTGCAAATCGCTGATATCATCGGAGCTCGTTCATCTCGTGGTATGGCCATGATATTACCATTATCAAGGTCAAAGCTGAGATTGAGACCAACGACTTTCTTCATCTCTGAACCCAGGAATGCGAGTGAGTCAGCACGAAAGTATTGTAGGCTGAGATGCGTGAGATTTGGTAAGACAGAGACCAGACTTTTTGCAGATTCAACCCGACCGAGATTCGAAAGAGAATGTGCAAAAGTCTTCAAGTGTAGAAATGTAATTCCATTCGCATGAAAAAGCGCCATCAGATGACGAATCGTCGTGATGACCGGACTATGAGGCACATGTCGAATCGAAAGTCGTTCGAGTGAAGTGAGCGAGGAGAATACTTGCATTTGTTGGAACATCGGGTCAAAATTTGCCTGTAATTTTGGAGATACCATTTCACGCGTGATTGGAACACGACAATCATTGATTGCACCGATCAGATTGTCAGCGTAGTGAGACAAGAGAATTGAAGTCAATGATGTGCACTGAACCAATGAAGAAAGCTCAGTCTCCACTGACAGCTCATCCAACCATAATTCTGTAATACCAGTAAATGCTGGCAAGAATGACATCCATTGCGGGTATGTGAAAGGATAAGTTTTAAACGTGATCGCAGTGAGATGCTGACGAAGTGGCGATTCGATGCCCGAACAAAGATCAGCAAGTAGAGTGCGACCAAAGGGTACGATCAACTGACGGCAATGAGAAGATGAGATGGCGGCACGATACCAAATCTGGCATACCGAAGGCACGGAGGTGATGAAATCGACATCACTCAGATACGAGAAAATGATGAGAAGACCATCTGTGAATATCATCTCGGCTGTTGGCATAACAGAGGTTGGTCCAGGATTGAGTTCGATGCCGATAAGCCGCGGTGATGGAACAGCGTTGTCGACGACGTTCACTTCCTCTTCTTCTTCTCGTTCTCTGCTTCGACTTCTACTTCGGATTCTTCTCCTTCTCCTTGTTGGTGGTACTGACACTTCTTTGATCGATGATGCACGCACTGTATCAGGTAGGCGATAATTGTTTGTGTTGATACCCTTCTCCTTATCCCACTCGAATGATCGATGTGAACGAAAATCTTTCAGGCTTAGTTGCTTGAGCGACGGTAATATCATGATATCATCGAGTCGTGCCTTGACTTGATCCAAATCAAGGTTAACGAATGCAGAATAGAGATGGAGTACCTCAAGTGCTGAAAGCAAGAAAAGTCGATCAAAACTGGTTGTTGCCAAATTAGTCGCTATGAGGCTGAGTGATCGAAGTTGACGTGACGCATGTGATGCAGCAGTGAGATGATCCAGCAAGAGAGAATTTTCATCTAAAGCGAAGCTGTCGAATTGAAGATGAGTGAGATGAGGACATTCAAAGAAAAGTTGCTGCCATTCTGTCACGACTGCAAAAGGGTCGACTTCAAACGCGATACGTTCGAGCTCACGACAATGTGCGAGTATTGTCAGAAGTGCGAATTCGTCGGTGTCATCTTCTTCATCATCATCTTCAAGATCGAAATCAATTCGAACATCGCGAAGTCGAGGAAAGCGTGTGAGAGCGGTAATGTTCGATCGTGTGAATAGGGTGAGTCCACGAGGAAGGAGTTTGAGTGCGGGAGTGATTGTTGGAAGGTAAGAAATCAACTCTTTGGATGAACAATATGGCACATCAATCTCGGCGAGGTGAGGAAACACAATCGAATGATCAGATAGAATCTTCAACAACTCGTAGCCTCGATGCGAACCATGATTCAGAGTGAGCCGATGAAGATCTCCCATCGCCGCAAGAGTACGCATCTGCTTTAAGAATGACTCGACAATGTCAGGTTGGTCGAGTTGACTAGTGTTTCGACGACTTGATTTTGTATCTTTCAGATATCCATCCAATCGAAGTTGAAGACGAGATCGGATCGAATGAAGTGGAGTCAGATCAGTATGTACTGAGAGACAATTGAGAGTCAGTTCGGTGAGTGAGGGCGATAGAGCGAGTGCCGCGAGGAGTTGGTGCGTACCAGATGGTGAGAGTGATTTGACGCAAAGCATTGCTTGGCGAAGTCGAGAAGGGACGGCCAGTGTCATTGATGCATCCTCTTGCTCAACCGAATCCTTGATGTTGACGTCGATTCCATCGATTTGACTCAGTTGCACCAAAATTGCACCGAGTTGTGTAAGCGTAATTGGTTCACCGATATTGAGTGACGTGACATGACGATAGAGAGTTGGTAAGGAGGCTGCGGTTAACACAGAAGAGCGGCTCAACAAGAGAGCAACATCTGTGCCATCATGTGTGTGATCCCGTCTTGTACCTGTTGAAGCTGCAGATAGCCATGAGCGACAGGTGCGACTTGAACTCAGCCAATCTCGATTACCGATAAATGAGAATATTGTGTGTCGTCCATCTGTGAAGAGAGTCTGTGCTGTTGGTGCAACTCTAGGCCCAGGATTAAGTTCGATACCAACGAGTCGAGATGCTGGTGGTATGAACGCCATTCGATAGTTGGTTGTATGTACATTGTTGATACGATCATAAATAAACGAGCGGACCTGACTTGCATCATAATCGTGTTCTCTTGAGACCAACTTGATGTACTCAAGTGATGGAATGAACCTCGCATCATCGAGATGACTCTTCATTTGATCATAAGCGTACCTGATACGACGACCTTCGATGATCAGATGTGTGAGATCAGTCATGAGAGAGAGGCGCGACATCTCCCACATACAATTATCGAGCATTAACGTTAGCGAGCGAACTCGATGTGCATATGGCTGCAACAAGTGAAGTAAAGAGGAATCATCTTCTTTCTTACTAACGAACGTGAATTCACAGAGATTCGGTAGACGATCAAATAGGAGGGACCATGAATCAGGAGATTGTATTTTCACTTCTGAGAGTGTCAACATTAGATGCTTCAATAGTGTGCAGGATTGCTGGTTTGTGAGTGCAGCGACCAGTTCTGTTTCTGTGAGCTGACATCCGTTGTAACTGTAGATCTCTTCTTCGATAAGCTCAGCAGTATGGAGTCGATTCTCATCAACAGGCGGACTTGACAGAGATATGGTGTCAAGATGAGCGAACTGTGAGAGATGAAGTAGATCATAAAGACGAAATCGTTCAGGTTTGAGTGAAGTCAGGGACGGTGCACAACGGCTGAGATCGAGTAGGATTGTGTTGCTGACACCCTTGGTGATATCGAGGACAGCGAGATCCGTGTATTCAACCAATCGAAGCAGATCTTTCAAATGTGGAAATATAATATCTTGTCTGATACATTCACTCACAAATCGTTCCAATGTAAATCCTTCATCAACATATTTGACTTCTTCGAGTGCAGGTATCTGAGAGAATTCACGCACTCGCTCGCTGATATTTGATGTACCATCATTCCAATCTGCGTCAATATGAATACAACGCAGGAGAGTACATGCACTCCATGAAGCGAGTGAACACGAGAGAGAAACAGGACTTAGTTCAATATCGGTGATTCGAACGAATTGCTTGCCGATCATATCAATCAGTTGCTGTGTTTGAGCAGTAGAGAGTCGAGCGATCCAAAGATTGAGTGAAGTCAGGCTGGTGCTCAAGGGTGGATGATCTAGTATCGCCCGAGCACGATTCATCTCCTCTCGTACAATGTGATCTTGATCAGGTGCGTGTTGATGTAGCGTCTGTGATGGTTGATACTTGAGCGGATTTCGATATTGCCACAGCTTGTGAAACGCAATACGAGAGTAATGAGGAACCCAATGGATCAAGTTCGGTCGCTGAGTGAATTGTCGTCGATGTCGTCGTTCATTTCTACTTGGCTCTTCTTCAATCGACGCTTTGTATGATTGTAATGAAGATAATTGTTGAAGTGTGAGCAAGAAATCGGACACAGAATGTTGATACTCCCAATATGGTTCTCTGCTTTCAGTCGATATCTCGATTGATCCGACGTGATGTCGAAGACGAGATGGGAAGATAGAATCAAGTTGTGATACGGTCAGTTTCTTGGGGATCAGACGAGATCGCTCACGTAGGACAGCTGATTGCCAATAGTGTGAAACACGAAGTAAAGAACGAGTGACGTCAGGAAGTGTCAGAAAGGAGCCGATCAAGAGAATACCATTGGTGAAGAAGAATTGTGCAGGCGAGACTGATGTTGGTCCAGGGTTGAGTTCGATGCCGATGAGGCGAGCTGCTGGAGGCACTACTTCGATTGCCGCTTGTGATTTACTTGCAAGGATGCGATATGAATCAACTTTGATACCGAGTTTACGATCCCACACAAACTCTGTTGGATGTGCTTTTCCCATGCGTGTCTCGAATGCCAATCGTGTCAGTTGCGGTAGTACCATTGGATCATCGAATGCGGCGAGGATTTCTGCTTTCGACAATGGAGTTGGTCTGGTAAAGTTTCGACCTGATAACAGTTCGAGCGATTCGAGTGAGGAGAAGTACTTCAGTAGTAACGGAAGGGATGAAGTCGTAAGATCGGTCGAGAGTGTGAGGGAGCGAAGTTGCGTGGAACAAAATAATCGACCAACTTCAGTTTCAGTTATGTGAACCAGTACATCAGGTTGCTTCGTTGTAATCAATAAAAGATGAGTCAGAAGTGGCATCGATGAAAAGATGCGAGCCCATTCATGACTTGTCTCAGGAGACCAGAATTGAAAACTTAGTCGTGTGAGTAAGGGGAATGTCTGACTCAATGCACCAATGACTTGATCGACATTTGGTATCTGCAAGTTCCAATAGTGAAATCGAAGATCAGTCAGGTGTTTCATACCTGATCCAACAAGGAGAAGGGAATCAGAATTGAACTCACGAAGTTCGAGCACGGTCAAACTCGGGAAGGACGAAAGTACAAATTGAGCGTCTTCCACTTGAGGCCATTCATAGATACATGCTGTCAGGTCTGTCACATGAGGAAAGGTGATCTCGTTGAAATGAAGTAGTGCCGGGAGGAGACATGCAATTAAATAAGGACACGGTTTCGATATGTCATAATTCACTGCAAGTGAAGTCAGGTTCGCAAGTCCTGCAAGAATGATCATCTGTTGCATCATAGCTTGATATTGTTTCACAATTGTGGTTGATGTGGACGCCAACAGGGTGAGATAAGGATTCTTCATGCGAACATGATCGATTCGATTAAAGTAGGGACGTGGGTTCGGATGACGAAGCGCATTGTAGATCTGGTGCAGCATTTTCGAGGCATAATTTTGGAGTGAGATGGAAGTGAGTGAGGTACATGACGCCATTGCTAAAATGGTTGTATTCACTGGTAGATCATCAAATCGAATCTGTCTCAAGAATGTAAGTGACGGTAAGTAAACAATCCATTCCTTATAGCCAGGTGGTGGTTTCACGAAATCGAGAGCAGTTAAAAAGCGACGTAGCGGTGATGAATCACCTGCGCGAAGTTGCGCAAGGAGATTTGTATGATATCGTACTTTCAGTGAGCGATTGGATGAAGAAGATGCACCGCTACTTCCGACATGATACCAAGATTTGCATATTCTCGTTCTCGCATGGATGAACTCGACATCAAGCAGATAGGAGAAAATGATCTGAAGACCATCTGTAAACAGTCTCCCTGCATTCGGCCCAGGATTGAGTTCGATACCAACAAGCCGTGGTGACGGAGGTATCACTGCTGCTGTTGGCTGTTTTCGATGTAATATCGTCTGTTGCTGAGTTTGACCTTGCCAGATGCATCGATTGATAGCACGATCATAATTCCACTCGATATCAACCGCTGGGAGTAGTTGTACTCGAATTCGTCTCAACGTAGGAAGTACATTCGAATCATCGAAGAGCGTACGATACAATTCTGGCATTGCTGTCCGTATCTGATCTTGTCTCATTGTCGTGAAGTATTCATTGAAATCGAAGGTAACAAACAAAAGTGACAATTCTGTTAGTTGTGTGAAATGACGTAATTTGTCTCGTAATGATAGGGCGAGTGAATGAAATTCCTCCTGGGTTGACATGAAGAGAGAAAGGTTGTGAATATGGAGTGTCCTGATACGATGAGCCACAGATGGTGGAAGTGAACGGAAGTCACCAGCGACCGCATTCTCGAATGTCAACTTTGTTACATGCGGTAGTGCGAGGAGTAACTTTTCCCATGAACGACTTTCAGATGGCCACGATTCACTTCGGGTATTGACACGAAGACCGAATCCGAGGTGTGTCAGACTTGGTGCAAGTTGAGATAAACTTGAAATGACTTCCATGGCATCGGCGATGTGTACCTCAGCAACAGCAGGCTCATCACGTACCTTTGGTTGACCTGCAAAAAATAGTGTCATCAGATGTTTGAAGCGCGTACAACCAGGAATGAACATACGAGGAGGCGCTTCAAACAAATTAATTGAAGGCCCAGATGCTTGTTCAATCTCCTCTAAATTTGGCATAACAGCATACAATGTTGTGAGAAATTCTTCTGTCAACTCACTTTTGGACACATGAAACGCCGTAGAAGTGGTAAGGGAGCAAGATCCTTGAGTGTATTCTTTGTTTCATCCCACGCTTTCGAATCATCGAATCCGCCCAAACTCCGCAATTCGTGTAACTCAATCTGGTTTTCTCTTTTGTTCAGCGAGAGACCAGTCATCTTTGGCATCCGAATGATAAGAGGCAGTTCATTAAGATTGAACTGTTCGACTTGAACTCCGAAATCATGAAGACGAGGTGGCAGGACGATAGCAGATATCTGTTCGTATGTTACCACGAGATCGGTTCGAGAATGAAATTGAAGTGCGAGCGAGAGGTGAAGAAGGGATGGCATGACTATTGCGAGATTCTTGAGATCACCATGAATAAACTCTGCGACACCGAAGGAGACGGTATTACAGTCACATGTAAGATGTGTCAGCTGATGAAGCAGCGAAGATCGTGGTGTGTATATCGCTGGTGCAACAATAGGGACCGTTTTCATCCAGGCCCAAGAAGATGGCTTTGTTTCAGGTGCTGGTACTCCTGCAGTAGCTATAATTGGTTTTCTTCCCCATGAACTCTTCGCTGGTAGAGTTGTGAGTGGTGATGCAGAAGTGGCAGCTTGTAGTTGAAGTGGAGGGAATGCACGTCTGACCATCGAGAATCCAGCACTTGTGGCTTGTGTTCCTTTAACCTCACGTACATGAATCCCAAGAGGATATGGATATCTTCTATTCATGTACGACGCCTCAAACCAGAGTCGATTCGAGATGGATGCAGATCGCCAGTCTGGAGGCGAGAGATAAGTGAGAATGTGATGAATACCATCGTTGAAGAGTCGAGAAGCGGACATTGAGGCTGAAGGCGATGTTGTTGCACTTGAAGTTGGACCAGGATTGAGTTCGATGCCAACAAGGCGAGGTGCAGGAGGAAATGCGGTAAATGTTGTTGCTTCCTTTGGTTTCTGCCGATGAATGATCGTCTGGTCCTTCGTCTGACCTTGCCATATGCATTTATTGATACCACGATCACAATCCCACTCGATATCAACAGTCGGAAGTAATTTGACACGAATTTGCCTCAATGTTGGAAGTACAAGTGAATTGTCTAATATCATGGAATATAGTTTAGGTAGTAGAATTAATAACTCCTTTTGTACTCTTTGAATCCATCCTTTATGAAAGATAAAAGGATCCGAACAGAAAATGAATGACAATTCTGTCAGATGAATAAAATGACGCAATTTGGAACGTAATTTCACAATGAATTCATGAGGTTCAGATGTGATCAGAGAGAGTTCGTGAACATGAAGTGTCGTAATACGATGAGCAGCCGGAGGAGGAAGTGAATTAAAATCATCAGCGACCTCGTTTGCGAATGTTAATATTGTCACACGTGGTAAAGCGAGAAGTAATTTCTCCCATGAACGACTTGCTGTTGGCCATGATTCACCATTAAGAGCGACGCGAAGTCGAAATCCAAGATGTGTTAAACTTGGTGCAAGTTGTGATAAACTTGTAATTACCTCATTTGCATCATCAACAGTGTGTATACCATCAACAGAAGGTACCTTTGGTTGACCAGAGAAGAATAATGTTGTCAAATGTTTGAATAATGTACAACCAGGACGAGGAGGTGCATCCGAGAGATATATTCCAAAGAAATGCGATTGAACAAATTCTTCTAAGTTTGGCATGACAACATGAAGAGTCGTGAGAAATTCATGTGTCAGAGGTGTTTCTGATACATTGAATCGTTGAATCAATGGAAGTGGGGTTAGGATGTTGTTGATATCGACGAATGTGTCACCCGATGGCGACGATGATGTAATAGTGGTAGATGATTCTTCTTTACATCGTCCGAGTAGTCTCACCTCATTTGTTGAAATGAAGTGTGGTTTTTCGTCGAATGATAGATAACTCATCTTTGGTATGCAAGCAAGAAGAGGCAGCTCGTCAAGTGTGAAATATTCTATTCGCACTTCAAATTCACGCAACTGAGGTGGCAGTACAATAGCAGCTATTTGTTCGCTTGTTATGATTGGATGTGGATGTGAATGTGAATGTGAATGTGAGTGAGTGGTCGAATTTCGTGAATGAAATTGAAGTCCGAGTGAGAGATGAATCAGAGACGGTAGTATTGTGGCGATATTCTTTAATTCACCATAAATGAATTCAGATATAGTGAAGGAGACTGTATTTGGATCACATATCAAATGTGTCAATTGTTTTATTAACGAATAACGTGGTGAAAATGTTATCGGTACGATGATGGATGCAGATGTGGTGACTTTACCGCCTGCTGGTACAATAATTGGTTTTTTCCCCCATGCACCCTTTGGTGGCTGTACTATTGACTTCTTCTTCATCAGTAAATACATAATCTGTTGCTTGATCAGCCTTACTTTCTTTGACATGAATCGAGAGTGGATGTGAATATCGTCGATTTGCATAAGATACTTCAAACCAGATTCGATTGATCATAGATGCTGCACGCCAATCATGAGGTGAAAGAAAATTGAGGACAAGTGGAATACCCTCAGTGAAGCGACGAAGGTGAAGGTGGAAGGAGAAGTGGAGATACAATTGGTTGCGGTTGCGCTCATCTTCGTTCTGTGTGATCGGCTTCCTTTCTCGACACTTGTTTGCTGGCGAGGATTGGGGTAAGAATGAAGAGAGAAGGAAGGACAGTGACCAAGTTAATCTGATAATCTCTTCTTCTGTCTTTTGTGGTAACGAATTTTATTTCCACTTCAGACAACACCAACCAAGCAACCAACCAAGAAGTGACAGAGTGCAAAGGTGGCCAAACTCGTGTGCGCGTCGAGCAATCGCCGAGCAAGGCCAAGCACAACAACGCAACAGCACAAAAAGAGAATTGAACTGGACAGGTAGAAGTACGACTACACTTCACACCCAGCATTATGAAATTATCCGCGCAATCACCTTGCTACTTTCACACGCATATCTACTTTGTGGATACGCGTTAGTACGCGAAATCTGAATCGCAAAATTAGCAGCAGCAATCCCTCTCACACATGTTATTCATTATTTCAAATAACTAATGAATGAATCGATAATGAACGCAACAGCTGCAGCATCCACACTCTTCAATGATGGCATCCATTCAATCACATCATTCCTCTCACATCACGATTGGTTGCAAGCATCACTGACATGCCATCGATGGTACAGTGTAGCAGCACACTCAGAGCCACAGCGTGGAATTGAGCTGACGCCACACATACTTCCCCATCTCTCAGATCTGTTCACATTGCGATCATCACCTCTACGTCGTCACATCACAACACTTACAAGTGTACATGTGGATGATCTACCTGATCACCGGAATGAGAATAATCAAAATTCTGTCAAGAAAACACCAAACCAGATACGAGCACCTTTCTGCGTAAGTGGATTACTCGGATTAAAAAGAATCGCAATGAATTTACCTCAACTTCGACAAATAGAATTACAGATTCGCGAAGTGAAACGAATCATTCGTCCTTCGCATCCGTATCAGCATCGTTTAGGCAGTAGTATTACATCATATTCTTCTTATGTACATAATTACAAATTTCATCTGCCTCATCTTCGTTCATTAACACTTCGTGTGTCATTGCGTCATTTGACCAACAACAATTTCAACTTGAATCATCTCCTGAGTGAATTTTCTGTCTCATGTCCACAACTTCAATGTTTCATCTGTGAAGATGAGACGCGATATTTGACGAACACAGATCTACAAACGAGGAATCAATTGGATGCAGTCTTGTTACAGCTCCTCATGACAGTGATGCAGCATCTACAATACATACCACAAGTGGAACTCTGTATCTCTTCTTCAGGTATTAAGCGAATCTTACAACATTCGCCTTCACATGCAAATCTATTTCTTCCAAATTGCACCCTCCGGCCAAGATTCATGCTTTATACTGACGATACATTAACGGCATCGAACACAGCTGAGTTCCTCATGCGATTCCATCAAGTCTTTCCTGGACAAAGAAATTTTACGCTAGACGAAACACAGAGTGAAGCTGCACTTACAGCTTTTCAGAAGTTCGATCGGATCGAAAAGCTTAGAGTCTCCCGTCCTCATCAACAACCACAACCATTGACACCACAACTGGTCAATACAATTTCAACTTTCCATTCCTCTCTTCGTCATCTCTCAATTCTGTATGGTGCCATTGCATCGGCTTCAATATGGTCGCAATTCTTTACTTCCTTACCACTTCTGACAAGTATTGAAGTTGGTCCACGTGGTCTGAATCTGGAGTATGATGCAATCACACTCCTTACACCATACGCTGCACGTATTCGTAAATTGAAACTGATCGGTCGCAAGATCGTACTGACAACTTCGACTCTCAACTCGCTACAAACACTGAATTGCAAAGTTTGTCACTCCTTGATGTCAACATCATGCATCAAACTGTCAATGGCAGGCGAGCACACCCACAAATGGACAACCAAACAAGTCTCACACGATTGAAAGATCGATTTAAGGACAAGATGATATTACCACAATTAGAGTATTTTTCACTGGGACCATGGAATGCCAATAGCCGCAAGTCCGAAAATTCATTTGTGTGGGACAAGAAACGGAGAAAGAATACAGACACGTATCGAACAGATACACCTCCCAATCCTAACCCTAGTCCTTTCTTTTCAATATTTTCGCGGCCATCAGCGAAGCCGACTGCTGATTCAAGTTCAAGTTCAGTTAGACCAAAAAGAAGTCGAAGTCGAAGTAGAGAGCGAGAAGAAGAAGAGGTAGAAGAAGAGGATGAAACGAGCGATGGTGAGCGTGATGTACCATCACCGCGTCTCATTGGTATCGAACTCAATCCTGGGCCTGTTTCAGCTTCTTCTTTCTCTCCCTCAAAGTCTTCTCCGATCGATCTACTTCATTCAATCGAATTGCAGCTGATCATGCATTTCCTTGATACTCGCCAACGCATCATATTTGCACGATTGACACGATCAACATTACAGATGTGTGAGGATACATTATTTGCATGGCATAATGCAATCCTTTCGATTCGATTACCGAATGTGGAGCGGGTACGCTCAACTAGTACTGTCACATCCGAAGTAGGGACATCATTAATGACAAGACTGGAAAAGTCAACAATAATATCAACTACATCAGATACACCATCATTGGCATCAACAACCTTCTTCTCTGAAGCAGTAGCAACTTTATCTTCCTCTACAGACTATCACCAAACTCGTGTTTTTCTTCAAGATCAATTATCAACACGACTCTTACGTCATTGTTCAATTGCACTATCAATTCACACACAAGATTTTGTGGATTCGAATCAACTTATTGCTTCACTGACAGTATTATCAACTTCAACTTATCAAAATCGAATTCGTGAACTTGAAGTACGTGCACTTGAATCAATTGATTATCATCCTGAATTACGTGAAGATGGTAAGGAGAGAGATGATGATCATGATGATGATGATGATGATGAAGAAGTGAGTAAATTCGAATGGGATTATGAACTCGATCCAGATACGAATGAATACATACCCGACGACGAGGTACGACCACAACCTCGACGTCCATTGAGTCGTTACATGATCATAGCACAATTGCTCGGTGATGAAAAGAATGAAATGAGAAATCGTGTACATACATTACGACTACGACAATGTGAATATCTGCCTGCTTTGCATCGTGGTTTTGGTGATCCTGAACCGATACCTGATTGTTGGATTGCCCCAAGTTTAACACTTCCTTCACTAACATCACTTCAACTTACAAGTCGATTATCAGAGGATCGTGTAAAGTTGATCATGAATGGTGTCACGAATAATGGTGTTAGTATCACAAATAATTCAATTTCATCCTTACAACATCTTACATTCGATTTCTATTCTTGGCCATCGATACGTGACATTCAATCACTCTGTTCATGTCGTTCACTTCAATTATCACTTCGTTCTTTTGGATTTTATGGTTTACAAATATCACGTTATTCCATCATGGAACTACCTGAATTACATCATTTCACACAACTTGAAGCACTTCATTTAATTGAACCAAATCATACAGGTATTATTTCATTGACACCAACAATAATATTAGCACCTCGATTACATCGATTCTATCTCACAACATCTGGTAATGACTATCATGGTCAGATTACGATTGATACATTTGCACATATTGATACAAAGTGGATAAATATTACTCACTTCACAATTGCAGTATTGATGCCACGTCCACTCGATCAGTATTATGGTGGTCGATGGTCACCAGAAGATGTACCTGCAACGAGAGATTGGAAGAGATTCATTGAACTTGAAAATGCAATTACAACATTGAAAGCACGACCACAAGGAATGAGACTACAACCAATTTTCCATGATGGACAAATACTTGATAAGTTGATATCATGTAATACACGACCACCAGCAACTCCCCTTGTCGGTATTGAACTTAATCCTGGTCCACCATCATCACCATCACCACCACCACCACCACCACCAACAACAACAACAACAACAACAACAACAACAACAATAATAACAGCCTCAAATCTTTTCACTGATGGTATTCATTGTATTTTTGCATTCCTATCAACTTCAGATTGGCATTCGGCTGTTCTGACATCGCGTCATTGGTTTTCGATAGCCGCTCATAGTGAACCATGTCATCGTATTACTATCAACAATGGTGATGGTGATCGATTATCATCATCTCCTCATTTTTATATGGTGAATTATTTAGGCAATAACAACATCAATCACAATCAGAGTCAGAGTCAGAGTCAGAGTCAGAATCAGACTGATCCTTTCACTCTCAAAAAAGCACCTTCTTCTTATAGCCTCTCGCGACATGTCACTAGTATTTGTCTTGTCGACAACAACAGCAACAACAACAACAGCAAAGTACGATTCCCTTTGACATGGACAGAAATATTTCATCTCCAGATGCAATTTACCTCACTGACACATCTCGAATGTTGTATAACAGAATCGTTGCTGTTAACGAAAGAAGAAGAAGAAGAAGAAGAATCATCATCCATCTACTTCCTATCACAACTCGAGTCACTCATTTTACACTTTACATTCAACCTCTCGTCTTATCATCGACAAAATGTGAAAGTTAGAGGAATGATGATGAAGATGACAAACGAATCAAAGGGAACCAGTGGTTCCCTCACCTCATCAATTCTTTTTGCTTTAAGTCAACTTCTTTCTCTCACTCATCTTGAGTTTCACTCTGTCAAATCACATACTATCGATTTTACTCCACTTAAACAACTTCGTCGAATGCAAAAGTTTCAACTCACATTTGATGCAGGTATTGAGGTACAAATGGAAGCTGAACATCGTGCTCGTATTATTGAACTGGTTAATTCTTGGTCTGATACATTAACATCGATCGAGATATTTGAACCTGATTTGAATGATCCTCGATTGTTTTTACCACATGTTACATCAACAGATGTATATGGGTTGAGTTGTGATTCACATGAACTTCATCAATTACATTCCTCATTTCCTTCATTGACACAATTCTCTCACTTTCAAGATGGATGTACAACTTCAATTCATCTACCATCTGTTGTACGTCTCTTTACTCATCTAACATCACTTACATTATCATGTCAACCACATTGTTGTGAAATGTATCGTGATGAAAAGAAGTTGTTGATAGTAAGTGATTCAGACTCAGACTCTGACTCTGACTCTGACTCAGAGACAATTCATCGTAATCATCATCATCTTGCTAGTATTATTGTAAATGAATTAAGTCAAATATCATCAATTATCGAATTGAAATTTATTGAATGGATGCCACCTTCTATCGATTGTTGGTCTCATCTAATGTCACCTTTGACTCCTCTTTGTACATCACTTCGTCATCTCATTATTCAAAATATGAGTGATAAGTTGTTTGATGATGCACTTGCAATATTGAGTGCTACAGTTGTAGTAGCTACTACATCATCATCATCTACTACTACTACTACTACTACTGATTTCAGTCGTGTTTTGGTTTTTGGTGGGTCTGAAGTTGGCTTCTGACTAGCGAGTCTGCCAACAACAGTGTCCTTCTCTCGACCCGCACCTGCAAAGCTGAGCGACTGGTACCGACAAACGCACACATGAACAAGAGTAATCTCAGTTCCGACATGAAGAAGACGAAGAAAAAGCCAACAAAGAGACTTCAACTTTTTCACTTTTCAACTTCAATGAATACAACAACAACAACAACAACAACAACAACAAATTTTGATGCACAAACATTCATATTCATCAAACGACTCACTTCAATTTGTCATCTCTCGCTACTAGCGAACTTTAAGTATCATCCGAAATTTGACTTTCAACAATTGTATGAACTTTTTGATTCTCATTCAACATTACCTCATTTAAATCATCTTTCCATCATTTCACATGTCAAACAATCGTCGCCAGTTCATTTTCTATTTGACAAGAAGAATAAAGAAAATGAAATCGATTTCCCTGGTCGAACAGAAGAACAACGAATCTTACATCGAACAATCAAGACCACACCGAATCCAAGGCTTGTTGGTATCGAACTGAATCCTGGACCAGAGTCAACATCTCTGCTGGATCGACTTCATGCCATCGAACTGCAACTGGTCATGCACTTCCTCGATGTTCGACATCGCATCTTCTTTGCACGACTAACAAGATCCACGCTTGACATGTGTGAAACAACATCGTTCGCTTGGCAGAATGCGATACTTCCTCTTCGACTTCCGATTTGCCAACAAAGGACTCATCTGTTCAACATCGATTGTCAACTCGACTCCTTCGCCATTGCCCGATTGCACTCTCGATTCATACTCAAGATTTTGATGACTCTAATGAACTCGTCGCATCATTGTCAGCAATCTCATCTTCCACGTATCAACATCGAATCAATGAACTTGAAGTGAGAGCACTCGAACCGGCGGAGTATCGCTTACAATCTCCAAACCATGTCTGCGTTGCCAGAGATGATGATCATGATGAAGAGGATGAGGAACATGAATCGTTGTGGGATTATGAGACTGACACAGAAACAGGTGAATCTGTACCTGTACGACCACAACCTCGTCTATTGAGTCGTTACATGATCATAGCACAATTACTCGGTGATGAAAAGAATGAAATGAGAAATCGTGTACATACATTACGACTACGACAATGTGAATATCTACCAGCAGTTCATCGTGGTTATGGTGATCCTGAACCTATACCTGATTGTTGGATTGCCCCAAGTTCAACACTTCCTTCGCTGACTTCACTTCACCTGGAAACTCAACTGACTGACACGAGGGCAGAATTGGTCGTCCTTGGTATCTCGTGTAATTCACTCTCGTTACAACATCTTGCATTCGATTCGAGTTATTCCTCGATGATTGATGGTCTGCAGTCTCTATGTTCTTGTCCTCCTCTGCAAGAATCACTTCGATCATTCAGCTCCTGCGTTGGTCCAATGCATTCTGACTATGAAGTACTGCCTAATTTCCATCTGTTGACTCAACTTGAAGCATTTCATCTGATTGAACCTCGACATAGTGCACTCCTTGCATTGACACCGATGATCGTCCAGTTACCTCGATTACATCGATTCTACCTGACCACATCGTTTCTTGGTACTATCACAATCAAAACACTTGCTCACATTGATGCGGAGTGGAGGAATATTACACACTTCACTATTGCAGTACTTATGCGACGCCCAATCAATTTCACACACACCGATCAATGGTATCCAGACAGTGTTCCTGCAACGAGAGATCACAAGAGTTTTGTTGAACTTAGGAACGCGATTCAAGTGCTAAAAGCACGGCCACAAGGAATGAGACTGCAACCGATATTTCAGGAAGGACAGATCGTGGACAAACTGTGTTATACACGCCCACCAGCAGCCCGTCTTGTTGGCATTGAACTCAATCCAGGACCGACAAGTTCAACGACAGCACCAATCCTCAGCATGCTCTTTGCTGATGGACTTCAAGTTATCTTCACATTTTTGGATCAACACGATTGGAGTGCAGCAGGTGGAACTTGCGTCCATTGGTACCGATCTGCTGCGACATCGCAGTGTCGTGGATTATCACTGCTTCGTCATGATGGTTGGAATGGATGTACACTCGCAGGACTACTGACTGTTTCTCCCTTTACACCTTCGCACCGAAGTCACATTCATAGTATTGGCAAGGAAGTTTCTGCTTCCTTACTATTCCCACTAACAAAGGAGCAGTTCTGTCAAGTGCTGCAATCACACACTTCGCTCACTTATATTCAATTTCTGCTTACCCAATCCAATCCAGTCGATGCACTACCATCACAGCAGCAGCAGTCTACTCGCCTGACTCGACTTGAAGTTGGTCTGCATCTGGTCTTCAAGTACTCAAGTGATGTCATGATATACGGATCAGAGAGGAACTGACGAACTTCTTCGAATGCAAAGAGATGCTGCTGCGGATTTGGTGCGGACTTGAATGGACCGATTGTGAGGTGGGTACAGACAGCGAGGTGAGGAAGGGTGAGGTAGATGGACGAGAGAGGAATGGCGATATCGAATAAATGAAGACGCACAATGCGTGTTGAATTCTTCTGTAGGGTTTCCATAACATGAGCCATCCTCGCTTCAATCTTCACACTCTGTAACAATGGTAGTGCATTGAATAGTTTCACCCATTCGTCTGGTGATGCATCGCAGCCATTGGCGAGGCTAAGATGAGTCAGTGTCTTGCATGAGTGAAACTTGTCGAGTGAGAAGTCAGGCTGACCTGTAGAACCAAAGTTGAACTTGACATCCAGTGACTGTAGGTGAGGTAGTTGATGAAATTCGATAATGAGTGGATCACTTGTGTACATGTGGCAAGGTGGTAGTGATCGTAGATGAGGAAAAGCAGCAACTAGTGCCACAGGCTCATCAATCTCCCAGTATTCCTCGTTGTGAAAAGGAGCGATGTCGAGATGATGAACACGAGGAAGGACGATCTCTAGTGATGCAAATGCGCCGAGAATCGTGGAGACAAAGAATTGGTCAAGATGTAAGGCGATCTCTAGTTGAGGCGGTAGACAATCGAGTTCAGAGAGACGTGAGAGACAGGAGGGAAGGGACTCAAGTGCAGCCTCATGCACTACATCATCATGTGAGACGACCTCTTCGTGAAGTG
Source organism: Asterella californica (assembly GCA_036924285.1). Classification (NCBI taxonomy): domain Eukaryota; kingdom Viridiplantae; phylum Streptophyta; class Marchantiopsida; order Marchantiales; family Aytoniaceae; genus Asterella; species Asterella californica. The sequence continues at coordinate 12,003 of JAYKYS010000027.1, read as the reverse complement.
AAAGTGTGCGTAAGGAAGGAAGTTGTGGAAGTGCATAAGCAATCTCAGTGCACTTGAATGTTGCTTGCATTGAGTAGGACAGCGTGATGTGGGTGAGAGAGGGACAAGAGAATGGAAGCGATGAGAGAAATTCGGTGATCATCGTACAAATATTGACCCGACAAGATGAGAAGATCTTCGAATGGAAGGCCGAACATCTCAAGAGAAATACAACGAACTATAGACGACCACACAAGCAATTCGAAGTAATATCACCTGCATCTCGACTCGTCGGCATTGAGCTCAACCCCGGACCGAGCTCCTCCTCCTCCTCCTCCTCCTCGCAGTCTCTCATCAATCGACTCCATTCCATCGAGTTGCAGCTAATCATGCACTTCCTTGATATTCGACATCGCATCATCTTTGCTCGACTTACTCGATCAACACTACAGATGTGTGAAAATACGTCATTCGCATGGCAGAATGCACTTCTTCCTCTTCGATTACCAAATGTCATGAAATCGTCAAATGTCGGATTGGAATTCCTTCCAGTGGAAAATTCAGCAGCGATCACTTCAGCAGCAGAGGATGCAGCAACAACTTCCTTCATGACACCTGAATTTGCTCCTGTATCAAACGACGCCCTGGCGAACACTATTCAGCTGAGTGTGTCCTCTCGTCTCCTTCGTCACTGTCCAATTGCACTATCGATTCACACGCAAGACTTCGTTCATACCGATCAACTCACTGCATCCCTTACAGCACTCTCAACTTCTTCATCTCAGAGTCGAATCATTGAACTTGAAATACACACCCTGGAGCCACATGACTTCTCTTCCGAGCAAGAGAGAGACGATGTCTACGATGATCGTTTCCCATCCATTCACGAAGCTGCAATCGATGTTGAGACTGGGCTAGCTCGTCCATTCAGTCGCTATATGGTTCTAGCGCAACTGCTCGCGGATGAGAAGAATGAGATGCGCAATCATGTACATACACTACGACTAATGCATGCAGAGTATCGTCCTGAAATGAAGCACTGTCACGAATGGATACCCGAATATTGGATCGAGCCTTGTCTGACACTGCCTCGGTTAACATCACTTCATATGAGTACGAGTTCAAGTGACTGGGCAGCAGACTTGATTATGAATCGTGCTTCGAGTGGCCTTTACCCACCGCTGCGCCATCTCTCATTCGATTCGGGTGACGCGTATGTGGAAGCAATTGATCGTATTTGTGATTGTGCCCCTCTTCAACACTCTCTCCGTTCGCTCGGATTGGCTGAACTTACGTGTAGGTCGTGGCCACATTTGGAGCGTCTGACACAACTGACTGCACTTCATCTGATGCAGCCTCATCATCGTGCACTTTCGGTACTCATCTCAAAGGCAATATCCTGCATGCCAAATTTACGACGTCTCTACATCACGACAGTTGGCTACCACAAATTTCCCGACTATTTCGAATCTGCAACATTCGCAGAGATCGATCGCGTATGTCCGAATCTCGCCGAGCTGATCATCGCAGTAGGAACAGGCAACGGCCTCCACCGTGTGGCGATGAGAGACCACAAAGAATTCATCAAACTTTATGAGGATATTAGAAGGCTGCAAGACAAACCGGACGGCACGAGATTGAAACCAATCTTCCTTGAGAGAGACATCGTTGACAAGCTTTAGCTCCCGTATTCATACATTTGCATGTTCGATTCAAGTTCTCCGCAAGAGGGCAGCAAGCCTTAATTCGAGTTCGACCTTGCGCATGCTGGCGCGTGGACGAATGGATAAGTTATGACACTTTCTCTCAATATTACAACATACCAAGGTACAACTTGCTGGCTGTGCAGCTGCAGATCAAGCGAACGTTGTTATTGAAACAAAGTCTTTCTATCTGGTATGCACTCAAAAGCTACAAGTCCATCAGATCCTCTTCGTCGTACGCGAGCGGCTCGTCTCCATCGTCATCATTCGCAATGCGTGCCATCTCAATATCGTCCTTTCGTTGTTGCGCTCTTTCAGCTGCTGTCGGCGAGGAGAGATGCAGTTCACCTGCACTCACCGAGTTCTCCACCTGCGCATATCCGACGCCACGACCTCGTGCACGCTGTAACATTGAGAGTACACTCGTACTTGAAGGAGGTGCAGGTCCATCAGCATGTGGATCCGCTGCAGAGGCCACTACTGAAGTCGAAGAAGCTAACTCACCTGCAACTGCTCCACCACCAGCGGCACTTCTTCTCACTAATATCTTATCATATCTCCATCTAATACACATAAAGAATCCTAACATCAATAGTGTCATACTTCCAGTAATCACTAACACAATCCACCATTTCACTCGTAAACCTTGTTTATTTGCTATCGAAATCATCTGTGCGTTCATATCAAACAGGACATAATAATTTCGTAAGAATGTATCACCGATTAACCATAAATCAACAGCACCATTATCGGCAGATTGCTTCGGTGCACATCCGAAACCGAGTTGCATGAACTTTGTGATTGTACCTGTCGCATCGATATCTTCATCCAACAGAGTATATTCCTCAGGTGCGAGTACGAAGTCTTGACCACCTAATGTCAGAGTAAATGCCGGGAGTAGTTCATACTGTCGTAAAGCACAAGTCACTCTCGCTTCACTTCCCGGTGCTGCACCTGGTGTACCAGGACAAGCACCTTCAATCTTACAATCAGGTCTGGATGCAATGAGAGAAGACATGATATCAAGGAATCTTCCTGGTGGTAGTAGGATGAAAGAAGAACCTGTATCTATCCATGCTGCACATCTCGCTGTCGCACCTGCAGACTCCAGACACATATTCCTGACATAACTTCCATCCACACTAACTGCATCAATCTCTATGATCCATCTACCATGTACACTCTCATGGGATGGATCTAAGATCGGAATATCGGTGAATCCGAGTGGTGCGTAGGTCGTGTCACTGCGTGAAGCTCCGATTTCGAACCAAGCATCAGGACGTATGAGAGAGTCTGTACGAGAGATACTCTCCTCTCCACTACCACCACTACTATTCCTCATCGCAAGTGAAGCAGAATTCGATGCTGTCGGTCCAGTTTGTGAGGAACTCATATGAAATGCGAAAGTTGCTGGTAAGCCCTTCTCACCTGCCAAAGGCATAATCGCCATTCTTGAATCTGTCGCAAGTTTCTCGAATCCCAGACCGAATATACCATCAATTGGTTCATTTGATTGGGAGAAGGCTGCAACAGCGTTTTCAGGGATGGAATCTGCTGTTGCTATCAAGGCGTGTTGTAAGATTGGCTTACCTGCTAAGGAAACAGTCTCTCTCAACTTCTTTCCCGTCACTTCTCCTTTTCCATATTGTATATGCCACTGTATATTCTCTCCCGATATAGGTTCATACGAACTCGATACACTCTGATTATAGAAATGTTGCCATGTGTGTTTATATTCTGCTTTCAATTCAGGTGAGAATACCCAGGTATCTGCTGAACCAGTATCGAATACGACACCGAAGGATTGAACAGGTGTTCCGATTCCTAAGACGCCGATGTAGAGGAAATCACTGTAGTCGATCAGATGGACACGACCGGGGATTGGCCCAGTTGAGGAGGAAGAGGAATCGGATCCAGTCGAAGATGCATTTGTGTTGGAAGTAGTGGAGGAAGATTCAGCACTAGGAGATGATGATCCAGTTGATGATGATGATGATGAAGAAGAATCATTCGTACTGCTCGATGCTGTCGACGACAATGAAGAATCACTGCTGCTGCTACTGCTGGAGGAAGAAGAGGATGCAGTCGATGACGAATCTGCAGTTGAAGAAGACGACGATGATTCTCCTGTTGATGATGAATCGTTGTGATCTGGCCCATGATTAAATAGAATCGATGCTAGACGACGTGATGACGACAGAGGTTGTTCCTTTCGCTCTAAAGTCTCCTCCTTTCTTCCACCTCCAACTGCACCAGCGAGTGCATGTTCCAATCCTTCTGTACGCCACTCACGTTTCCTTCGTGCTGCATGTTGTGTACGATCGAGTGCGACACGACGGAGTGGAATGAGGATTGATGACGGTGATGATGAAGGCGACGTGGACGGTGATTGAGAGGAGGCAGAGAATCCTGTTGAGGCGTGAGTGGATGAAGAGGAGTGTGATGGCGAGTGTGATACAAGTAGGAATAAAGATGCAACAAGTGCAGTGAGGAGGATGAAGGAGGTGGCTGTTGAGGAGATGACCGTAAGTCCGACGAATGAGTGCAGCAATGTCACAGTTACATTCACTCACTCACAGTGCCACACTCTCTCTGCACCCACCATTAAATAGTCGCTGCCGCAGCGAAGGCACAGGTGTAGGCGCAGGCAGCGTCATTCTGCTGAAAAGGTACCGAAATTTTGTGATTTAGAGCATTTCTTTGGATGCATGTCTCTCAAAATCATTAATATGTACAATCAATCAGTGACTGACATTTCGATAGATTATTGTCTCTCAATTACAATGAAACATGTTTCATAATTTTTGCAAACTCGTATCGATCGCAGCATGAAAATACATTGCACCGACCAAATCGTTGCAGCCAAGCACAGCCCTTCTCCTGATGCTGCCAACGTCGCTTCGTCCTTCACCTGCTGCGAGGCATGGTCATGGAAGTGGCAAGCGTTCACCCTTCTCACCCACCTCACCACGATTCGGCCCTCTCACTCTGCCTGCACCATTCTCTGCCACCTGTGACTCAATCAAGCGCCATCTCCTATTCAGTGGCGTTATTCTACTTCTGTTCTGCACAAGTCTATTTTTCTTGATACCATCACAGGAAGAGACTCAACAGAGATTGAGTCGAGAATCTCGATCGAGATTTGTCATTGAGGAACAGACAACGAAGGAGAACGAATCTCCGCAATCTCCGAATCAACTTCCAATACCTTCCTACTCCTTCATCAAGCGACAATCTCCTCTGAATGATTTCGCGAAATTATACTCTGCTTCGTCTACACTACCATCTTCATCATCATCATCACAATCATCCCTCCCACAACCAACACCCGCATCCTCGCTTCCACCACTCCCATCACCCCCATCACCTCACTCACCTGCTCTTTTACACTTCCTCACACGTCGTCTCCTGATCGGCGTCATGGGATACTCACGAACTCGTGTCTCTGCGATCGAATCGTCATGGGGAGCATACGTTCCTCACGGACATATCTTCTACTACACTGATGAACCATGGATTGAAAATCCTCGTGTCGTCGTGCTTCCCCATGCAAGATGGAACGAGAGTACGACTGATAGGAGGAGTAGTGCATGGAAGATCTTTCCTGCTATCAGACATATGTATGAAAGCGCATCAGAAGAGGTGGAGTTCTTCTATCTGTGTGATGACGACTCGTTTCCGCTGATACATCAATTAACTGTATTGATAGCACAATATCAGTGGAATTCCTCGCAACTCATTTATGCAGGAGAGAGCACCGCGCAAGATACATACATGAAAGCATATTATGAATCAGATGAAGCAAGTGGGAAAGTAGGACGAAAAGTTTCCTTGGCATATCAATGTACTGGTGGTGGTGTTATCATGTCGCGTGCGATGATGAAAGAGTTAGTCTCTGTACTTCATCTATGCCCGATCTTCTTTGCGAGTGATGTGTCCTTAGGATACTGTGTGCATGAATTCACTCCCATGAAAAGTCTCACTCGAATCACGACCATCCATCACGCATATCCACGAAGTCCTGAAGAGGTGGAGAAGAAGTATAAATTCACGGAGGAGCTCTTGACACAAGCACTAGCATATCATCACATGAAACCTCCATTTATTTATGATATGGGTGGCGTACCACAGAGTGATTCCGCGGAGAAGTATTTGACGGATACGGTAGAGAGAATGTATCAGTATTGGATTGTGACATTGGCGATGGGAAGATGGAAGGAGGAGATGACGAATGAGGGGATGAGTGGGAGCGAAGGATCTACTACACTCGCATTGACAGCGCCTACATCCACGGCACATCGTGATCAACATATTCCTCTCCTCCGTGTCGCATTCGTCGATACCCGTGCCATCATCAGTCCACTCTCGAATCTTTTATCCTCTCTCGTGCACGATCAACTGAACTCTCTCTTCTTCAACTCAGATCCGATGCTATCCCTGCCATTCGGCTACGGTCTTTTCTCACAGCATATGTTTCAGACGGATTATATCCATACTGAGTGGAAGGATGATTGTGATCCGTGCTCACGAAGCAGCGTGTGCCAACAATCACTCACCTTGTCTGTACATGAACTCTTCCCTCGCTTCCAACACACACAAGCACTTCGTTCGGTCCCCTTGGATCATCCAACCACCTCTCTCACCATGTCCGAAATCGATTGGTCTGCATACGATCTCGTCATTTCGATACATGATATTTTCAGTCGGGAGATTCAAGAGGAGTTGAAACAGACGACACTGTTTGTACATGTACCGCAAGTCACAGGATGTGATGGCAGTAATGCAGATGCATCCACTTCTTCGACGGCGAAGTTGTACGATCCATCGCTACCTCCATTCTCCTCTTCCTCTGATGCGCCTCCTCCTTCAAATGCGATTCGCTTCCCACTCTCCTCTCCGTTCGCATTCACATTCTTCGGACTGACGTATTTGCAACAAGTACAGTTCCTGCAGCAGGAGGACCAGCAGCAGCAGCAGCAGCAGCACCTCCCTTCCTCAAATGGTAGCATCACACAACCGCCGATTCCCACAGTCGACACTGCATTACTCGCACAAGAGTTACATGCACTCAGAAACATGCACTATGATGTCGTGGTTGTGGATATTGCTGTTGATGCAGTGCAGCCAGTGCATCTGGAAGAATGGAAGACGATCTTCCTGTCGGATGCAGCGAATACCACGACCTCACAACCCGCGACCACTTCACCGAACATAATCAGTACGGCGACGCAAAGTCGTCTCGAGAAGATGCGCATCTATTCCTCTGCGAGTTTCTGTGTGTTTACAGGAGGGTTTATGGAATATTCGACAACGACAGCAGCATCCTCACCAACTAGCAACAAGCCTGATGATAATGCAAGACTTGATGATATCCTTCTCTCGATTACGTGTGGATGCTATGCCATCATTTCCTCAACTCTCATCACTCAACATCCTCCTCTCTCCTCGCTCCTTCCCTCCTCGCAACATCATACCTCCCTCACGCTCTTCGTTCCTCATATGCAACAGATGCAACACGATCCGACACAGCCATTCGCGACGAGATATGGACTGATCAGGAAAGGAGAGCAGAGACAAGCACTGAATCGTGTGGCGATGGAAGAACCAATCGAAAAATTTATGCAGGATGTCGAGAAATTGCTTTGAGCATTGCGTTGCATTCAGACTTGAAGTGGATTTTATCAGCAATCACTGCAGAATAAAATGTCGCGCGTCGTGCAAAACAATTACAACTTGTCAGCAATGAGCCCGTCCTCGTGCCATCTCACTTGCAATCTCGTCCTGCCTTGTTGCTGCTCTTGCCATTCGGTGATTTCCGCTTTCAGATTCTCATTTGTTGATGTGCGCGAAAGCCCTGATCTTTTCATGATAACAGCAATGATAAGCTGAGATAAGTGAGTGACATTCGTCCATTTTTGATCAATGTACTCTACGAGTTCGGCATCGAAGCATTCGGGAATACATGTACCGGAAGTACTGATTGAGACACGATGGAGTAGAGGTAACTTGTTGAGGAGAGGAGTGAAGCGGTTCAATGCCCGACAATCGGGTTGAATCAAGTGTAGCGCCGAGAGTGAGGATAGGAGATTCAATTCAGGCAGAGGATCCGAGTCGAAAATGAAGAGACCAGGAATTCCAAGCGAGCGCAACGATGTTTGTAAGTGAGGTGAGCGACATAGAAATTGCAGCGTTATCATATCCAATCGCGCACAGTTGAGATGCGAAGCCCTCAAGATCCTTGGATTGACGCTTCCACTGATGTGTAACGAAGTCAGGTGTGGCAGAGTGAGACTTGGTTCGATCCAGACGTCGTATGGTACTAACCCATGCTCGACTTGATTTGGATCGTGTGGTGATGGGTATGGTGCACGCATGTGGCGAAGAGTGCGTTAAATCCGACGCATCAGAATCATCAGGATCTTCAAATCTTTCCTCTTCTGGTTCACGCGCTGAGGCAGTCTGGAGCGCATAAATTTCAAGTTCGTTCATGCGAGGAAGATAGAATGCAGCTGAGGACTTGAGTGCATCGAGTGCTGCTGTCAGCGCATCTGCGTTGGTGAAATCGAGAAGGTGGTGCACAGTACTAGAGAACAGTGGCGTAAGAGTGGCGTCGTTACTCGTTGTTGTAGGAGATCCTTCATGCGATCGTGAGCTGGAAGTCGAATACGAAGTGTGGACTTCTTCCATGGAAATGCTGTACTCTCGCACATGCGCAGTGTTGTACGATTCAGACGTGCAAATTGGATGCACTGCTGAGTTGGGAGGAAGTGCATGACTAGCTGCAATTCGATCGAATGGAGTCGATTGACTAGAGAAGTGGACGATGATGTCACGGTCGATTCTGGTCCGGGATTCAGTTCGATACCAACAAGCCTTGAATTCGGTGTGGTCTTGATTGTTCGATGTAAGATTCGTTGTTCTTCTGTTCGACCAGGGAAATCGATTTCATTTTCTTTATTCTTCTTGTCAAATAGAAAATGAACTGGCGACGATTGTTTGACATGTGAAATGATGGAAAGATGATTTAAATGAGGTAATGTTGAATGAGAATCAAAAAGTTCATACAATTGTTGAAAGTCAAATTTCGGATGATACTTAAAGTTCGCTAGTAGCGAGAGATGACAAATTGAAGTGAGTCGTTTGATGAATATGAATGTTTGTGCATCAAAATTTGTTGTTGTTGTTGTTGTTGTTGTTGTTGTATTCATTGAAGTTGAAAAGTGAAAAAGTTGAAGTCTCTTTGTTGGCTTTTTCTTCGTCTTCTTCATGTCGGAACTGAGATTACTCTTGTTCATGTGTGCGTTTGTCGGTACCAGTCGCTCAGCTTTGCAGGTGCGGGTCGAGAGAAGGACACTGTTGTTGGCAGACTCGCTAGTCAGAAGCCAACTTCAGACCCACCAAAAACCAAAACACGACTGAAATCAGTAGTAGTAGTAGTAGTAGTAGATGATGATGATGTAGTAGCTACTACAACTGTAGCACTCAATATTGCAAGTGCATCATCAAACAACTTATCACTCATATTTTGAATAATGAGATGACGAAGTGATGTACAAAGAGGAGTCAAAGGTGACATTAGATGAGACCAACAATCGATAGAAGGTGGCATCCATTCAATAAATTTCAATTCGATAATTGATGATATTTGACTTAATTCATTTACAATAATACTAGCAAGATGATGATGATTACGATGAATTGTCTCTGAGTCAGAGTCAGAGTCAGAGTCTGAGTCTGAATCACTTACTATCAACAACTTCTTTTCATCACGATACATTTCACAACAATGTGGTTGACATGATAATGTAAGTGATGTTAGATGAGTAAAGAGACGTACAACAGATGGTAGATGAATTGAAGTTGTACATCCATCTTGAAAGTGAGAGAATTGTGTCAATGAAGGAAATGAGGAATGTAATTGATGAAGTTCATGTGAATCACAACTCAACCCATATACATCTGTTGATGTAACATGTGGTAAAAACAATCGAGGATCATTCAAATCAGGTTCAAATATCTCGATCGATGTTAATGTATCAGGTCCAGGGTTCAACTCAATGCCACAAGACGTGAGGCTGGAGGCGTGACGCTACTCGTGATGTCATCGCTTGTGCGACTGGTCTCATCCAGAGATTGGACATCGTCTAAACGAAGATCAAGATGGCGATTGCTACTGATAAAAGAAAGTCCTCTCGCTGCTTTATTACGATATCCTAGATATCTCCATTTCGTCTTGGAATCGTAATAGAACTTCCTCACACTTGCGGATAATATTGAGTGATACTCCAGGTGAAAGGATTCAAGGTATGGCAGAACAGAGGAAGAGGAGAAGCGGTGATACAGAGAATCGAAGTCAATCTGAACAGATGGTGCTGCTGCTGCTGCTGCTGCTGCTGCTGCTGCTGCTGCTGCTGGAGGAACTACTCCGGCTGGTTCTGCTGCTGCTGCTCCCTTCTGATTCGTTGCAAATGTATTTTCACCAATCGTAAGATGTATCAGTCGAATAAATTGATCAATGAGCAACTCAAGTGAGCTGGGGTCAAGTTCAGTGCCTTGCAGATCCAGATGAAGGAGATTAGCCGAAGCTGATGGCGCAAGTAGAACTAATAGATCAGACGGCTGCTTTTGTACGAATGTGAGATGGGTCAAACTTCTTTCGGTTAGTTGTTGGCTGACTGACACTTGTGGTGTTAGTCGAGGTGAGGGTGCTGGCGAGGATGTAGTCGCACTTAAACTTGGTGCTATAACAGTTGTTGGTCCAATAAATATTCTTTTCCACTGTTGCATCGTCGTCGGTCTCCAATGCCTCAACGACAGATGCGTCAACGCTGCACACGCTGCAATCGCATCTGTCATCGCTTCATCATCCGCATTCAACGGTCTCGCATTCACTGTCAACTCCCTCAGATGCGTGAATTTTGCTACGGTAGCAAAATCGATATGCGTGAATCGCATGGGAGCGAGTTTCGTCAGATTTGGAGTGACACGAAGAAAACGATGTAGTTGACCTTGTAAGATTCTCGATTGAGACATATCAACTTTAGACACACGTGGCAATTGAATGTGACGATACAGCAGTCTGGCAATGTAGAACTCGAAATCTTGAGAATGACGAAGTGCGAGTGCGATACGACAATCTTCGTGTGAAAGGAGATCACACATTGCGATCCAACGATCGATAGAGGCATCCACTTCAACCGATGTACTAATACTGTCACGGTCACGGAGTGTCAGAAGCCGAAGTGAACGAAGCGAGGACAGTGCAACGAGAGAGGCCGGAGACGGGGCTGTCGTGGCTGTGTAATCCAGGCTAAGATGTGACAGCGATGATGACAATTGTGGTAACATTGCAAAGAAAGAATCGATTATAGCACTTGAAACACGACGTAGATCAACACGAAGAGTCGCAAGAGATGAATGCGAGATGCCCTTAGGCTTGGAGGTGGTAGTCCAGGTAGATGATGATGCAGGCGTCAATACCGATCGAATGCGTTGTGTAATCGACTTCGTTGGTTCCCTTAAGCCAATCGTACACGACTCCAGCGCTGGATAGTAAGAGAATATATTTTGTAGTTCATCGAGTTGAATATTCGACGACGTGACATCCGTCGATGCAGATGATTCCAGAATCGATGTGGCTGCGGAATCTTCATCCTCCCCCATTCTTTCTGCAGCTGCTGCTGCACCACCGATATGTGTGAGATGACGTGAGAGGAGTGATGGCAATGTCGAATGTGATGCACTGTTGTTGTTGTTGCGTGATGCAGCTACTACTAGACCCGCAGCGACATTCGGTTGAAGATGAATTCTTCTCGAATGTTGTTGCTGAATGGCAGCGAGATACCATCGTTTGCATGCACGTGCTGAATGCATCCAATCACGATCCTGTTGGTATGCACCGATCATGAGTAGGCCATCACTAAATAGATTCGATGCGATACTTGCACTTGCTGTGGGAACCGATTGGTTCAGACGATCATCACGACGTGAAGGAGAAGAGGTCATGACGTAGGAGCGAATGAGTCTTGACTTGAGCGGAGATACTGCGACGATAGGAACGCCTTGGTTAAAAAAGTGCTGGCAGGCACAAGGTGAGGAAGAAGGAATCGTATCACACAGAAAATCAACACAGCAACAAGGAATGTCTCTTTAATCGTCTGTGAGTTTCGTATTTCATGGTCGGGGCGTTTCGATCTTGTTGATCAATGCCTTTGTTGCGCAGTTACAAATTTGAATGTCAGACTGTCCTCGGTGCAGGCACTGCAGCGCGCTCACTGACATCACTCACACTCAATGATTTGAGACCACTTGTGTTGACCTC